>OV884004.1:50889775-52089775 GCA_930367185.1 Myathropa florea
TCCTCCTCCTCGTAAAGAGAACAACCTCGGTTTTAAGAGGGTTGACTGAAAGCCCATTTCTGGTACACCAATCGTCGATCACGTCTAGAGCTGTCTGCGCTGTTGAACACACATCCGCTAGGAATGATCCGACAGACAGAACAGCTACATCATCCGCATAGGCCTGGGCGTAGATGTTAGAACTATTGAGAGCATCGAGCAGAGAGTCAACCAGCATGCACCATAGCAGAGGAGACAAGACACCACCCTGCGGGCAGCTCCTATTTACCCCCGCCATAACATACTGGCAACAATCCGCGTCCGCAATAATAGTTCTATTCGTCAGCATTGCTTTAATCCAAAGCACTAATGATTCATTTACACCGTGTTCTCTGGCCGAGTTGCACATGCCATCAAAAGTCGCATTGCACCCTCTATATCAATGAAAATGCCCAGTGCATACACTTTCCTGTCGAGTGCACATTCAATTCTGCCAACGAGATTTTGAAGTGCAGTCTCGCAAGATTCCCCGCGATAGGTGTTGATGCACTGATGATGTTGCATCTGAGACAGAGGATGAATTCGCAAAGCACTTTTGCGCACATGAAGCTCAACAGCCTTTGCATGCTTTTCAGCAGGAAAGAGGTTAGACTGATTGGTCTAAAGTTCTTGACGAGTAAGTAGTCCCCCTTACCGATCTTTGGTATGAAGGCTACCCTAACTGTACGCCAAGGGGTTAGGATAGAACCGGCAGAAACTTGTCTATACCATTTTGCAACAAGGCTGGATATATGCCATCGGTACCAGGCGACTTGAAACCATCGAAGGACGCGACTGCGTATTTGATAGCTTCAGCTGTCACATTAATCAGCCTGTTACATTAATCAACTCATCTTCAGTTCCAGGGATAGGAACTGGTTTTGAGCCGCTTGTAATCTGGTTACCTGGAAAATAAGTCTCAAGGATGAGGCTGAGCGTTTCAGCTTTTGACTCAGTGTAGGTACCGTCTGGTCTTCTGAGTGTTTCCAGGCTGGTTTGTTCTTTTTAAGAACTTTAACCAGTCTACTGGTTTCACCGATTGTTTTGATCTTTCCACAGAAATCCCTATAGGAGGCACTTTTCGATATCCGAATTAACCTCTTATATTATTTTTGTTTTGATCGGTACAGGTTCCAGTCCTCTTCCAAGTCGGTCTTGAGAGATCTGTTTAGAAGTTTCCTGGTTTCCTTGCTGATTGTCTGCAGTTCTGCAGGTTGCAGGTTAGAGTGTTGTTCAAGTCTAGAACGGCTCGTCTACCTTCTGTCTCGTTCTGAGCTTAGAGAGAGGTTCGATACGATTATCTAGTTCATCCCTAAACTGTATCCAGTTGGTTTTTCTGGGATTCCTCCTCTTCAGCAAAGTTGTGGTTTCGCATTCGATTCGGAATTCAATGAACCTATGGTCTGACAGGGACACTTCCAACAGAACCCTCCAGTCTGTAATCTCCTTAATGTATCTGTTGGATAACGTTAAGTCGATTACTTCCTGTCTCCTTGTCGTAACAAAAGTTGGTTGGAAACCAACATTGTTGATGTCCAAATCAATCAGTCCCAGAAGGTATTCTGAGCATTAGCAACACAGCAGATGATTTGGCCTAATTTTCTGATTTCACAGTACTCTACGAGTTCCGATACCGCTCTTGGTGGTGGCGGCAGAACAGAGTCGTAGGGAAAGTAAGCTGACGGTACGACGAAATTACGCCACACTCCGTTCGCATCATAGATTACAACTGCAGCAACCAAACCTTATCCACAGAACTGTACAAGCTTGGTTGCTGAGAGAAATTTCGGCACAATAAGACAAGTTATCGATCTTTCAGACCGCTCGTCATAAAGTGGTAAGAAACCTCGCAAGCCACCAAGCCCACAGATGCGATTTTTCCACACCCATGGTTCTTGAATGGATGCTATGTGTAGTTTTGTCTTCACCATGGAAAGTCTGCTACATAGGAGGGCAGTAGGATCCTTGGAATTGTGAAGGTTTATCTGGGTAAAAATTATTTTGATGATTACCGTGGTTTTCGTCCATTATCCGCACTACTTGGAAATGAAGTGGAAATTAATCCTTCCAAGATTCAGATAGAAACGGCAGTCATACCTAGTAATGCAACATCGTTTTGAAAAACATCGATGTTTTCAAACATCCACAAGAAAAATCGATGTCAAAAAACATCGGCATTAACAACGATACATCGATGTTTTTCTGATGTTTTCTTGGTCCACCGATGTCAGAGGGATGAACCATATTGTCCCCTTAGGCCTGAAGCACAATATAAAACTTTATATGTTTACAAACAATAATAATAAAGTTAACGAATCCCTGAAGGGGATTCATAAAAAAAAAACG
The DNA here is from genome assembly GCA_930367185.1 of Myathropa florea. Taxonomy (NCBI): domain Eukaryota; kingdom Metazoa; phylum Arthropoda; class Insecta; order Diptera; family Syrphidae; genus Myathropa; species Myathropa florea. The sequence continues at coordinate 50,892,140 of OV884004.1, forward strand.
CGGACGGGGAGGTTGAACCTCCCCTCAACGGTCCGACTTACTACTTCAAACAATTATATGATTTTTTATATATTCTTCATTCGACTGCTATATTCCACGTCCAAACTTAGACTAAACTTGGAGCTACCTTGCTTCATATGGGAAGCCGCCGTTCCCATCGCCCAGTCTGCAGACTCATCATTTTCATGTCGGCGCGTGTATCCGGAGCGACGCAACATGATCCCAATGCGATGCAATACCATTCAGTTGACACGGGAACAGGTATGCACCTGAACAAACTGTGTCAGCAATTCTCGTACAGTCTATTACCTTCCACTGGGTTCAGGGTCAAGTGCGTCGTGTTAACTCCTCCCTTCTTAAAGATCTACGTCCCGTAGATCATGTGTTACGTCGGATACAGACGACCAGATTCGGGACGAATGTGATTCGGCTGCTGTTTGGTTTTCTGACGTTATGACGTTATGCAGATTTACAGATGGTAGTTTAGGGCCGAGATTAATTTTTCGCCAGATAATCCAGGCTACGGCTGCTACTATTACTATGATCCCCACATTTGTTAAGAAGAGGTAAATAGCTTGATTTTTCAGGTCCTTCAACTGAGCAATGTTCTTAACACTGATGCTGTGTACATGTTTCAGATCAATCTTTCGTACCCGCTTCGTGATGTTCGTTAAGACCGATGGGAGTAGTTGAGTGTGCGAGTAAGAAGAGCTTGTAAATGTTCTATTTTTTAACTTGATTGTTTCGTCACTCAATTGGATAACGTAAGTACCATTAAGGACCCTTGAGTTGTTCTCTGAGATTAATTGCCCAATGAAGTTCGTAAGGAAAATTTTGTCTTCCTTGATTAGTTCGATTATCTCCAGTGTGTTAGTGCGGAACGTACATGCTGTCTGCCCTCCTTTTAAAAGCCTTGGAATACAGCTGTCCTCTTCAAGTTTTTGTAATGATTTAGTATTACAGATCATCTGATTATTAATACAAAGGCATCCGTTGATAATCCCATAGGTCTCCTGATGATTAATTAAGATCCTATCGTAGTCCATGTCAATCTGTAGACCATCAGTAATCGAAGCTCTCGTTGAAAGTAAGTTAAATTCGTCACTTCTTACCTTTGGCATATTTTCACTATCGTATTGTATCGTATTGTAAAATAAGGAGATTCAGTCTGTAATCTCCTTAATGTATCTGTTGGATAACGTTAAGTCGATTACTTCCTGTCTCCTTGTCGTAACAAAAGTTGGTTGGAAACCAACATTGTTGATGTCCAAATCAATCAGTCCCAGAAGGTATTCTGAGCATTAGCAACACAGCAGATGATTTGGCCTAATTTTCTGATTTCACAGTACTCTACGAGTTCCGATACCGCTCTTGGTGGTGGCGGCAGAACAGAGTCGTAGGGAAGGTAAGCTGACGGTACGACGAAATTACGCCACACTCCGTTTGCTTCGTAGATTACAACTGCAGCAACCAAACCTTATCCACAGAACTGTACAAGCTTGGTTGCTGAGAGAAATTTCGGCACAATAAGACAAGTTATCGGTCTTTCAGACCGCTCGTCATAAAGTGGTAAGAAACCTCGCAAGCCACCAAGCCCACAGATGCGATTTTTCCACACCCATGGTTCTTGAATGGATGCTATGTGTAGTTTTGTCTTCACCATGGAAAGTCTGCTACATAGGAGGGCAGTAGGATCCTTGGAATTGTGAAGGTTTATCTGGGTAAAAATTATTTTGATGATTACCGTGGTTTTCGTCCATTATCCGCACTACTTGGAAATGAAGTGGAAATTAATCCTTCCAAGATTCAGATTGAAACGGCAGTCATACCTAGTAATGCAACATCGTTTTGAAAAACATCGATGTTTTCAAACATCCACAAGAAAAATCGATGTCAAAAAACATCGGCATTAACAACGATACATCGATGTTTTTCTGATGTTTTCTTGGTCCACCGATGTCAGAGGGATGAACCATATTGTCCCCTTAGGCCTGAAGCACAATATAAAACTTTATATGTTTACAAACAATAATAATAAAGTTAACGAATCCCTGAAGGGGATTCATAAAAAAAAACGCGGACGGGGAGGTTGAACCTCCACCATTCAGTTGACACGGGAACAGGTATGCACCTGAACAAACTGTGTCAGCAATTCTCGTACAGTCTATTACCTTCCACTGGGTTCAGGGTCAAGTGCGTCGTGTTAACTCCTCCCTTCTTAAAGATCTACGTCCCGTAGATCATGTGTTACGTCGGATACAGACGACCAGATTCGGGACGAATGTGATTCGGCTGCTGTTTGGTTTTCTGACGTTATGACGTTATGCAGATTTACAGATGGTAGTTTAGGGCCGAGATTAATTTTTCGCCAGATAATCCAGGCTACGGCTGCTACTATTACTATGATCCCCACATTTGTTAAGGAGAGGTAAATAGCTTGATTTTTCAGGTCCTTCAACTGAGCAATGTTCAATCTTTCGTACCCGCTTCGTGATGTTCGTTAAGACCGATGGGAGTAGTTGAGTGTGCGAGTAAGAAGAGCTTGTAAATGTTCTATTTTTTAACTTGATTGTTTCGTCACTCAATTGGATAACGTAAGTACCATTAAGGACCCTTGAGTTGTTCTCTGAGATTAATTGCCCAATGAAGTTCGTAAGGAAAATTTTGTCTTCCTTGATTAGTTCGATTATCTCCAGTGTGTTAGTGCGGAACGTACATGCTGTCTGCCCTCCTTTTAAAAGCCTTGGAATACAGCTGTCCTCTTCAAGTTTTTGTAATGATTTAGTATTACAGATCATCTGATTATTAATACAAAGGCATCCGTTGATAATCCCATAGGTCTCCTGATGATTAATTAAGATCCTATCGTAGTCCATGTCAATCTGTAGACCATCAGTAATCGAAGCTCTCGTTGAAAGTAAGTTAAATTCGTCACTTCTTACCTTTGGCATATTTTCACTATCGTATTGTAAAATTATAAAATTCGATTTATAAAAATGAATGATATAATTCAACATAAAATTCTAGATACTCGTTTATATAAGCCAAATATATATTTTTTTTCTTTATCGTGCTCTACCCAAGTGTCTCATAATATATTTATTGTACATTGCGTTCGTATTAAGCAATGTCGTTACGATTCATTAAATAATGGTATGGGTTGTGTGTCGGAGAGTTCATTAATTTACTGAATTTTATTTTGTGTTTTATTTTAGTGGTGTTCTGGCTTATGCTGCACATTCTTAAGGTGAGCTTTATGAATTCTACGGCCAGAGGTTGTCAACACCGTAACTTTGCTATCTTTGGCAACAACCTCTTTTCGGTATAAGGGTTTATTTTTTGAACGGATTCCCTTACATGCAGTGTACACTATGTCTCTTTTTTTGTATTTTTTTGGGCTTGCTTTTTTCTTATTAAATCTAAGCAGGCTCATTTTTTGTTTCCTCTCTATCTCGTCCCTCAATTCATTGTTCACTCTAATACGATATCCTAACAAATCTTGGTAGTTTATACGTTGGGTTCTATTGAAAAAAATGTCTGAAGGCTTCTTTTTGGTGACAGAATGTATGTTGTTGTTATATCTGTCAACTGCGATATTCAATAGTTCTTTAACGCGCAGGTCTTTGTGTTCCATCTTCAGGCAACGATATATTTCTAGTATGGTGGAGTGAAATCTTTCCACTTGACCATTCACTTCACTGCGATAGACGGGCGTTTGGTAGTGCCTAATGCCCAATAGTTCAATGAAGTTAAGGATAATGGGGCTTAAGAAACTTCGCTCATTGTCCGTGACCAGTACTCTTGGGACAGTGAAGTAATGAAGTATCTTTGTGATCTTATTCCTTAGATATAGTGCCGATCTATTTTTTATATGGAATATCTTTCCGAACTTCGAGAACTTATCAATGCAAGTAATAAATTTCTCACCCTGCAGCTCCATGATATCCATGTGCAGAATTTCACACGCATATGATGGAACAGGAGTTGGTTGGAATTCGGGCGTGTTCGGGTGCCTGTCGTATTTACTTAATTTACAAATTTCACAAGTACCCGTGTATTTCTTGATTAGACTAGACATGCTGGGGAAATAATATTTCTCGAGCAGTTGTTCCCGATTCTCTCGAGGGTTTCTATGAGCTCTCCTATGTTCTTTCATGATAATCTCAACCTTCCTGTCCTCATTTGTCACATCCTCTACTACCCGTTGAGTAATCCGTAGTTTGTAATTGGCGAAATGCTCCAGGCATATTTCCTGAAGCAGTTGAAGATGTGACTCAATTTGGCTTTTCGGAGTTCAATCAGTTTCCGGCTATCAGCCCGGGTGAGGCTCCTCTAGAATTTCTAAGCCCCTACCAATCTTGATGATAATCTGATTTCGGAACACGTTTATCGGAGCCTCAACATGCGGAACCAATAAGATCTAAGATTATCCAGGGCCCATACAATTGCCAGCATCTCTTTCTCGTTCGTCGCATAATTCTCCTTAGTTTTGCTCAAGGAACGAGAGATGTAGGCGATTGGCCGATCCGAAGCTGCGTCCCCTTGAGACAGCACAGCCCCTATGGCGTAGTTCGAGGCATCCGTTGTCAAGTTGAACGGTTTTTCGAAGTCGGGAAAGGACAAGATTTCCGATGACATTAACAAGGTCTTCAAATCGTTGAAAGCCTGCAATGCCTCTTTGTTCAATGTAATTTTCACGTTTCTTGATTGACTTGCTTTGATCTGAGCATTCTGACCTCGTGTTAGATTCGTCAGGGGTTTTGCTACTCTAGCATAATCTCTTATGAATTTTCTATAATAGGATGTGAGACCTAATCTCAGTTCCTTGAGATTTTCTGGAGGCCGTAGCTTCTCAATAGCTGCTACTTTCTTTGGGTCTGCTTTTATACCGTCACGAGTTAAAATATAACCGAGGAATTCGACTTCTGATTTCATGAAGTTAGTTTTTTCGAGGTTTCCTTTTAGGTTAGCTTCCTGGAGTTTCGCGAATACCATTTCCACCTTCTTAAGATGATCATCCTCGCCATGACCGAAGACAATTACATCATCGATGTAGACGTAACAAATCTTCCCGATGTATTCCTTCAGCACATCGTCTATCATCCTCTGGAAGATAGCGGGTGCGTTTTTAAGCCCGAAAGGCATTCTCAGGAATTCATACTTGCCGTTCATGGTCGAGAAGGCTGTCTTTGGCACGTCACTGGGCTTCATAGGAATTTGATGAAACCCGGAGGTGAGATCTATTGTGGTGAAATAGCTTGCTCTGCCCAAATTGGCCAGCGTAGAATTGATATCTGGGATTGGATACGTGTCCGTTATCTTTTATAGTCAATCACCATCCTGTACTGCTTCTCGCCCGATAGTTTAGGTTTCTTCGGGACGACCCAAATAGGGGAATTGTAGGGACTTTTCGAGGGACGTATTATCCTCTCAGCTAAAGGCTTCTTTATTTCTTCCTCTACTACTTCCCTCATATTAGCGGGGTACGGATAGTATTTGCTATAAATCGGCTCGTCGGTATTAGTTTTAATTTCTGCCGCTACTGTGGTTTTTATGGTTTCACTTGCATCAATAGGTTCGAAAAGAGGTGCATAGGTCTTTACTAGTCGGCGAAGCTTACTCTTGGTTTGTTCGGAAAGATTTTCATTTAAGAGTAGGTTTATTTCTCCGGAGATTTTCTCCTTCAATGGGATGGTTATATATGGGTTTAGTTTCAACGTACTTTCCTTGCGATCAATAATCGCCTCAAGTTCTTTAAGGGAATCGTCCCCAATGATTCCATCGAAGGAATTTAGACCGGGTAATATGTAAAATGTTAGCAATGTGTTATTGCCGATGGATTAAAAGAACCTACCACACACTTTGTCTTCTATCCTAACGTTACCACCAGCTGAATGTACATAGAAAGGGTGAACAAGATGAGTGGGACGAGATGATGTTTTCTTAACTACAGATGGCGAGAGGACATTTTTGTTGGCTCCTGTGTCAACGAGGAACCTGAGGGAGAGCCCGTCCCTCGTAATATATTCTAAATATGGAACGCTTGATGGGCGCCCCTCATAAAATTTACTTCATCGCAAACTTCATTCTCTGCCAACTCCTCATAATTTGAATCAGGTTCCTCCTGACGTGATTCTACATGGTACAGTCTCTGCTGTTTTTGCGGGTAGTTATCCGAGTATGACTTCCTCTTAAACGGATTCATACCACGAGGACGATTCATGTAGTTCACGTTACGAGACTGAGTGGACCCCAGCTCCATCTTCTCGTGAGGTTTTGCTGCTGTTGGTCTTGGGGGAGGGGTGCTCTCCGTTGGAGGTGAGTAACGCTGTTGAGGATTGTGGAAGAATCTCTTTTGAGGAAGTGCTGGCCTTACTTCCTTCCTAAACATTTGATTCACTGGTGCTGTTACTGTATTCGGTGCACCAGCATTATGAATCATATGACTCCTATAGTTAAGGTTTTGAATTTCCAGGCACGCTGAATAGGCCTCCGGTAAAGTTCTAGGCCAGAGAATTCTGGCAAGATCACCGTTAAGGCCGCGAATAAAGACATCTAAGGCTCTATTTCTATACGTCTCGACAAGAGCTGTAACCGTTTCTTCACTAAAAGATTCCGTTTTAATTTTATTCACCATTAACGAGAGTTGGTGATTCACGGCCGCAAAGAATTCGTCCAGCCTCGTGTTCTTCTGGGATAACTGGGTGAGCTGATGCTCCAAAGTCCTCATGTCTCTTTTGTCTGCGTAGTGCAGAGAGAGACATTGTTTCATGGCTCGCCAGTCATTGTCGAAGATGTTATACGAAACAAGGGCTGCGTCGGCAGGCCCCCTTATTTTCTGCTGAATGTGCTGAAGGATAGCCCTATATATTGGCTTAGCTTTTACTATTTCGAAATCCTTTAAAATACCTTCAACGGTATGTACCCACGTTACGTACTGGGTAGGATTTCCTTCGAAAATTTGTAATTCTTTTACACAATCCGGCAGACGAGAGATTTCTCTCAAGTCTGCCTCATTTCTCGGAGCGCAGAGTTCAGGTTCCGCACTAATCTCCACGGGCAATTATATTTCTACCGCTTTCGTCTCTAAACTTCTTAATCTAGCATCTAATTTCTTTATCTGACCTAACATAGCATTAACTGCTCCCGTTAGGTCAGTTATGGATATATTAATGGCATCCATTCTTTACCGCAGAAGTAAGAAGTCGTTGCCAAATATATTTAATTTCAAAATGTACTTAAATTTAGGACTCACCAACTCTCCGACACTCAATATACGTATTCACTTATTTCAATGACTTACAACTTAACACTTGGGTCACTACAAATAATTAATTAATTTTACTCTAATTTCTTTTTCAATCAATTGTGATCAAGGATTTACAATTACTTTTATTATAACTTTCTTCCTTCCAGACAACACTTATTAAATTTTTACACCTTGGCGTAATCAAATAATGAACATTTTAATTTTCTTTGTTCTTTTTTATTTATTCAAATACCTATCTGTATTTCTTTGTGCAAGTAACACTCATAACATTTTACTTCTTTTGCAATTAGGTTCTTCACTTTTAACCTTCCATGCTCTATTACTTCACTAAATATCTGCAATACTTCTTTTTTACTTGCGCTTAGTATTAATTGAATCGTTTAACTATTCTAGGTCGTTGTTTTTTTTTTTTGCTTATGGATTCCTTACATTAGTTCACAGCACCACACATCATCTTGGATGACTATATCCTTAATATAGCAAAAAAAAAACACCACCGTACTATTCTTCTCTGAGAAAAAAAAAACGAAAAGTTAATAACTAAATCCGTCTTTTGGGTACCGCTCTTTCGGAAGGATCGTGTTATCCTTTTTGGATGCGAACATTAAAATGAACGCGACCTACTAAGGCACGATTTGCTTCACACGAATCCCCTTAATTCTCTTTTGACTTCCACTCGTGTTCTCATGGGTACGATTGGATGCTCGTGAATGGTCGATTTATAAGCGCAGTGTTCTCATGGGGACTGGGCTTTTCGTTCAATGGAACGTATCGACTCTATATTCTGGTTAGAGAATCTGAGCGTGTCACAGAGAAAAAAGGGGATGTCGTATACAGAGCGGTCCCTGCTCGGGCGCCAGTTAACGAATCCCTGAAGGGGAGTCATAAAAAAAACGCGGACGGGGAGGTTGAACCTCCCCTCAACGGTCCGACTTACTACTTCAAACAATTATATGATTTTTTATATATTCTTTATTCGACTACTATATTCCACATCCAAACTTAGACTAAACTTAGAGCTACCTTGCTTCATATGGGAAGCCGCCGTTCCCATCGCCCAGTCTGCAGACTCATCATTTTCATTTCGGCACGTGTATCCGGAGCGACGCAACATGATCCCAATGCGATGCAATACCATTCAGTTGTCACGGGAACAGGTATGCACCTGAACAAACTGTCAGCAATTCTCGTATAGTCTATTACCTTCCACTGAGTTCAGGGTCAAGTGCGTCGTGTTAACTATAACAATAATGTCCTCCCAGTTGGAGGTTGTGCGTCTGGTTAACTTCCTCACCACGTAAAAAGTAATGAGTTCAGAAACACCAACCTGCCTCGTATATGGACGGATTTACTGTTGACGACCCTAGCAAACGGAATACGGACAATGACTTTCGGCTCTGGACATGGAATGTGAGGTCCCTGAACAGACCACGTGCAGCCGATGAACTCGCGGAGACCCAAGACTGCTATAAAGCAGACGTTACCGCAATCCAGGAAGTGCGATGGGATGGACCGGGCAAAAAGAGAATGAAAAACTGCGATAGCACTACGGCAATTGTTACAAAGAGCGAAGTAGCGATTATTTGGGTGTGGATTTGTTGTTCGAGGCAGACTTAGGCAAAAAGTCTTAAGCTTTAATAACATAAGCGAGCGCCTCATAACAATCTGCATCAAGGCTAAATACGGCAACATCAGCCTAATCTGCGTTCTAGGAGATTTCAACGCTAAGCTGGGTAAAGAGGACATCTTTGCTAGAGTCATTGCAACACAGCCTGCACGACACCACGTCCGATAACGGATTTAGGCTGATCGTTACGATTTGTTACGGGGCGAAACCTCTCTCTAGCTAGCACGCAGTTCCTCAACATCCACCTCAACATCTATAAAGGGACCTGGCGGTAGCCTGATCATTCAACCGTCAACCAGATCGACGTCAGACACTCCTCCAGTATTCTTGATGTCCGAACGTTCCGAGGCGCCAACATCGACTCGGACCATTTCCTTGTTGACAACCACGGTTTGACGTCGAAAAGCAACAATCGCAACAGACTGCCAGGAACTTTGCCGATCGAGTCTCCATGAAACTCTTCGAAAGTTCGACATCGCCTGCACTAACAATAGACGAAGAATGGAAACGTTGTCAAAGAGCCATCAGAGAAGCCGCAACTGATGTGCTGGGTTTTAAAACACCACCTAGGAAAAACCCCTGGTTTGACAACGAGTGCAGGCAGGCACATGCAGCAAAGCAAGAAGCCTACCAGGTAACGCTGCATCGAACCACGAGAGCTGTTCCTGAGCTCTACGAACAGAAACGAAGGGAAGAGAACCGGCTTCTTAGAAAGAAAAAGAAAGAGCACGAGAAACGCGCGATCGAGGAGATGGAGAGGTGTTATGGCAGGAATGATGTCCGAAAGTTTTACCAAATTGTAAAACTCTTATCGAATGGATATAAAGTTCGGACAGCAGCTTGCCGGGACGAAAATGGACAACTAATAGTAGATTCGAAGTCGATACTGAGAATTTGGAAAAATCATTTCTGCAGACTGTTGTACGGCGATGAGGACACAAATACCGCTGTCAGGCAGAATGTTCCATTCAACACTACGGACGATAATAATAATAATAATAATGGTGGCGCTACAGTCCGAGGTGGACCTGGGCCTAGCTTCTCACCAACCACTCGTGTTGTGCGTGCTATTGTTCTCTCACGAGTGAAGGGGACCTACAGTGAAGGGGACCTACAGTTCATTGCCGACTCCGAACGGCGAGATTGAGAAGCTTTTTCTAGACAGTTATACTCTTTGAGCATTGTCAGTGACTCGAAAGAGGCAGAGCCGTGAACAATTTTTTTTTTTGAAGAATTGTTTGTCTGAACTTGGATTCGAACCTAAACTGTGAAAGTCTAATGCGCATGGGTCGACGCACGAACTCACACGGCCACGGCGCCCACACAACGGACGACGATAGAAGAAAATACTGTCCCCCTGGCCTAGACGAAGTCAAGATAGTGATATCGAGACTGAAGTCTAATAAAGCTGCTGGGGCAGATAGTCTGCCCGCTGAAATGTTTAAAGCAGCTGGAGGTGATCTGGTAGGGCGCATGCACCAGCTCATCTGTAAGATATGGTCGGAGGAAAGCATGCCCGATGAGTGGAATCTCAGTATCGTTTGCCCGATCCACAAGAAAGGAGACCCCTTTGACTGCGCCAACTATCGAGGGATAAGTCTCCTTAACATCGCCTATAAGATTTTCTCTGCCGTTTTGTGTGAACGTCTGAAACCATTTGTGAACAAACTGATAGGTCCCTATCAGTGTGGTTTCAGGCCCGGGAAGTCCACCATCGATCAAATTTTCACACTGCGGCAGATCCTGGAGAAGACCCAGGAAATGCAGATCGGCACACACCATCTATTTGTCGATTTCAAGGCCGCATATGACAGCGTGTATAGAGACGAGCTATACAGCGCCATGTCTAGTTTTGACATTCCTGCTAAACTCGTCAGACTGAGCAGGATGACGATGGAGAACTCTCGCTGCTCCATCAAGGTCGGTAACGAACTCACCGAGACCTTCAATGTCAAAAACGGTTTTAGACAAGGCGACGCGCTGTCATGTGATTTCTTTAACATCGTTCTTGAGAAGATCGTGCAAAACTCACTGGCCAACACAAGAGGCACGATCTTCCAAAAGTCGATTGGACGTGATTGGGCGAACACAGCGAGCCGTCAATGTTGCGTTTGCTGGCATTGAAACGGAAGCGGCTAAAATGGGTCTGGCGGTAAACGAGGGCAAAACAAAGTATATGCTGTCATCGAGAAAGGACGCACAACATCGACGACTTGGCCAGAACGTCACCATAGGCATTTATAACTCTGAGGTAGTGAAGGACTTCGTCTACCTTGGCTCCGCGGTAAACAGTACAAACAACATCAGCACCAAGATCAAACGCAGAATAACTCTTGCCAACCGCTGTTTTTATGGGCTCAAAAGGCAATTGAGTAGTAGAGCCCTCTCTCGGAAGACCAAGCTGACTTTATACAAGACCTTGATCATCCCAGTCCTGCTGTACGGCGCAGAGGCATGGACAATATCGCAGTCAGATGAACAGTCTCTTGGTCTTTTCGAGAGAAAAGTTCTGCGCGCGATCTTTGGTCCTGTTTGCGTTGATGGCATTTGCAGGAAAAGGTTCAAGGGGACCTCGGCCGACTTGTTGTGCGAAACTGGAGACAGCTGGCGAAAGATCGTGCTGGCTGGAGAGGCATGTTGAGTGAGGCCCAGGTCCACCTCGGACTGTAGCGCCCTAAGAAGAAGAAGAAACATAAACATAAAAAAACATAAAAAAACAAACATAAACATAAACTTTAATATCGCCCCAACTAATACCGCACTCTTCATGGTATATTCTCCAAAACCTTCACGGAAGCGACCATTTTCCCATTGTTACAACTATTGACACAGGTATTACACGCAAAAACAAACATCCGGCAAATAAATTCTAAACTGATCGTGCTAATTAGAGCTCTTTTAAAAACATCGTCACTAATACACTTTACAACATACAATAATCTGATAATATAAATAAAGAAGCTGCTACAATTACTAAAGAATTACGCCATGCAGCGAACCTATCTATCCCCAAAACAAAAAGCATTCCTCACAAAGCCTTCGTAAAATGATGGAACTCTGAAATTGCCTCTCTACGGAAATCCAAACAACATCTATGGAATTACTTTAGAAAACACCCTTCGGATGCCAATCTTGTAAGGTATCGCAAAGCCAATGCCTTATTTCGGTAAGTTAAACTGGCGAAAAAGGAAAGTTTTCAGATATGCACAGCTAATATCAACCCCAAGCATTTCAAAAATGTGGCCCGACATCAGAATTCTAACAGGTAATTACATACGTCGCTCTATAAAAACTATTGTAACTGATACCGAAACACTCCTCGATTCGAACAAAATTTGTCATCACTTCGCCACAAATTGGTCTAATTATTCCCACGACTCAAACTTCCCCCCAACATTCGTAGAATCTAAACGCCTAGCACTTAACAGTGATTACCTGGCACCCCCACTCAACTCCCCAGCCAAATTTACAGAATTGCCCATAAATAAACTAGAACTGGAAACTCGCCTGGCGTCAGTAAAAGGTAAAAACCCTGCATATGATAGTTTCGTACCCAACGCTAGAAAAATGCTCCACCCGTTGCTAAAGAACGCCTTCTTCAATTGTTTAATAACATCTTCGATCAAGGCATTATTCCACAGACATGGAAAACCAAATCACTGCTACCTGTCACAGGCAAACTGCTAGAAAAAATAATTTCCCGTAGGTTAATGTGGTACGTAGAAATAGCCTTCAAAAACGACTTAAGTACAATCGACTCCCTCCTTTATATCGATGAATATATATCCGCTATATCTTGCAAAAATCATGTCTCAATATTATACCTTGACTTCGAAAAAGCATTTGATCACATTGGTATTCATGTTGTTCTTAACAACGTGGCTAAATGAAAAATTGGACCCAAGATGTACTCCTACATTAAATCATTTCTTTTAAACAGAAAATTTCGAACCTGGATCAACAGCTCCTACTCAGGTATATACGACCTGTACAACGGAATACCCCAAGGGTCTTCTCTTTAAGTCGCTCTGTTCATAGTCGCCTACAATGACAACAGCACAATAATTTCCAAATTCAAAATTTGCTACAAACTTTACGCCGATGATATATTCATGTCTAAATGTAACGACATCATGAAAACAAAACAAATCTTCCAAAATATTCTATTTGATATGGACAACTGGTGCTCCTATTGTGGAGCAATAATCTCAACTAACAAAAGTAAGCATACATATCTGTAAAAATTTATGTTGTACTAACATCAATATTATTTTTAAAAATTCAACTATACCTACAGTTAATGAGCTAAGAATTCTAGGTATATTTTTTGACAATAAATTTAGTTTTAAGCATCACTGTTTAGTATTAAGCAAAAAATTAGACTCTAAGCTTGTCATCTAAAAACTCGTTTATAAACACAAATACACTTGTACATTTAACAAAAACGCTAATTCTATCAACGATCGAATATGGTTTGGCAATCTACGGAAAATGCACAAAATCCTCTCTCCAAATCCTGAAAACCCCCACCACGCAGCGGTTAGATACAGTTTAAAGGCTTTCAGCACAACACCTGTCAAAAATATGCTCACAGAAGCCAGTCTCTCGGAAATCGAACACCAGAGAGACATATATCGCCTTGCTCCGAACATACTGTTTTCCCCCAATTCGCCGATCACCACCGTAAGGAAAAAAATTGTTAAAACGAACAAAAATTCCTAAATGCCCTTCAAGCGCATACAATGCCTTGACATTTGCTAACAATTTGGGGCTTCAAGCTGTCCAAAAAGCGACCTACCTTATAACACACCCACCATCTTTGTTACCACCTGATGCTATCAACATCAACCTCTCCAAACTCAAAAAACATTCAACACCCAAGGAAACATACATTCAACTTTTCAACGAGCTCATGAATACCTACATCGAAAAGCCCTGGGAGATTATATATACCGACGGTTCCAAAAGCGATGAAGACACCGGCTATGCTGTAATTGATGCAAACGGATTATTACTACATGCCGAGAAAGTACCAAACTACCTTTCAGTATTCTCCGTTGAGGCTCTAGCTCTTCTCGAAGCTACAAAAATAGTTAATAATGCTCGTAAAAAAACGGTCATATGTTCAGACAGCCTCTCTACCCTAAAAGCAATCATGAACCTTAACCACCGGTCCAACATCATAGACAAGATTCGCGACAACATCATAAAACTAGCAGGACATACAGGAATCATAGGGAATGAGCTTGCCGATCTCGCAGCAAAGAGAGCGAGCTCAGAATTACCTCTAACAAAATATTTTCCACCCAAGAAAGACTTCAAGAAAATGGTATACAGTTAATCAAAAAAGTAAGTATACTCTACCTCCCGAACTTTATTTTTCTAAAGAAAACTAAATATTTCAAACAAAAATCAACAATTTTTTTTCGGTTTTCACAAACCTAATATTATTTTTTAAAAATAACAAACATAACAAAATAACAAAACATAAACAATATAATTTAACTTAAAGTAATATGAATGGAAATTTACAGTAAAAAAGTACGTATACAAACAAAAAATAATACTTTCTGAAATTTTTCTCCGCTCAGGTCTTCTTATCAATATTTCGTTGGGCCTTTGGCTTTTATAATTGCTTGCATTCGATTTGGCATCGAGTTAACCAATTTTGATGTTACTTTTTGGCTTATTTTAGCCAACTCCTTCTGAAGCACTCTTTTCAAGTCTTATTTTGTCTTGACATCGTGTTTTTGAACTTCCCGTGTCTAATGTTCCCATAAATGTTCTATTGCATTCATGTCGGGCGATTGGGTGGTGTTCTCAGCTGGTTACGAACATTATATAATAACTATTCCTTAACAATGAGAGGTGTGTTTTGGGTCATTATCTTGTTGAAAGATAAATGACACTTCTAGACCTAACTTTCTGACGCTTTCATGTATATTAGTTTTTAATATGTCCAAATAGACATATTTGTCCATTGTACAATCAATGAAAACTAAATTACCGACACCATTTGCCGCCATACACTTCCATACCATTACGGAGCCACCACCGTGCTTTACAGTTTCGACCATGTTTGCGGGATCTAGCTCCGCGTTTGTTTTACGCCAAACTTTAGCGCGTCCATCGGATCCATGAACGTTAAATTTGCTTTCATCTGAGAATACGATCTTATTCCAGAAAGCTGGATCACAATTTACATGAGCTTTTGCAAAATTTAATTTAATACTAAAATTGACGGAACTGTAAAGCACGGTGGTGGCTCCGTAATGGTATGGGGGTGTATGACCAATTCCAGGGCTCTGATGGCTGCCTGGCTGTCAGTGAAAATGCAAATATCACGAGCGGATATTACATTCCATTTGAGCCAAGACAGCGCTTCACTTATCGCCATTATCTCCGCCTGAAACAGACTACAGTAGTCGGGTAAGCGAAAGGAGAGACTTATATTTAGTTCATCAGAGAAAACGCCACTACTCACCCCCTCCTGGGTTTTAGACCCATCCGTGAAAAAGTGCAGGGAACCTGCAAAAGGTTTAGTATTATCATTCCAGAAGTCTCTATCTGGAATAAGGGTTTTAAAATATCTGTCAGGGAAGTAAAGGGGTGTGGTATGGTCCAGAATTCTCGTGGGGAAGTTAGAAGAACTTAGTATAGTGGAGTGGCCAAATGAATTGTTGGTCCACTGGGAAGAGGCTGTAAGACGGATAGCAGTATTCTTTGCTAGTAGTTTGCCGAAAATATCAATTGGGGATAGGTTCATTATCACGTCCAGTGCATCTGAGGGTGTGGTTCTCAGAGCACCTCCTATGCAAATGCAAGCTTGACGTTGAACTTTCCTAATGAGATTGTAGTCTTTGGCTTTGTCTAGTATTGGCCACCAGACATGCACTCCATACAACAGAATGGGTCTAACGACGGTTGTGTAGATCCAGTGAATCACATGAGGTTGGAAACCCCATTTCTTTCCTAATGCTCTTTTACAAATGTAGAGCCAGCGTCGCCTTGCGGGTGCGCTCCATTATGTTCGGCTTCCAGTTTAGCCTCTTATCTAGGATGAGCCCCAGATATTTAGCAGACTCCGAGAAGTTGCAACTGGTGCCGTTAATGGTAGGGGGGTCGATCGAGGGGATACTATATTTTCGTGTGAAGAGGACAATTTCCGTTTTAGAAGCATTAATGCCCAATCCGTTGACTTTGGTCCACTCCGAAAGTTTTGAGAGAGCATGCTGCAAGAGAAAGGATCAGTGCAAGAGCACTGATGGATATTTTCCCGAGACAGCCACAGCAATGTCATCCGCATAGGCTATCACCTTGCACCCTGCCTTATCTAGCAACAAAAGTAGTTCGTTGACTACGATGTTCCATAGCAGGGGAGATAGAACTCCACCTTGTGGTGTTCCTCTGCTGGCAACTCTGGTGGCTGTGGTAGAACCCAGCTTCGATATGATAACTCTACTGACAAGCAGTTGGTAAATCAATCTACAGAGTCCCTTGTCCACGCCAAGATTTACCAGTGCACTGATGATAGAGGATGGGTAGACATTGTTGAAGGCTCCCTCGATGTCCAGGAAGGCTACCATAGTGAATTCCATATGGTGAAGGGATTTTTCGATGGAGCATACAAGCGAGTGTAAGGCAGTATCAACTGATTTGCCTTTAGTGTATGCATGTTGAGAGGCTGACAATCTAGATGGGTCTATATTGCAGCGAAGATGGATATCTATGAGTCTTTCCAACGTTTTGAGTAGGAAGGAAGATAAACTGATAGGTCTGAAATCTTTGGGGTTAACATGAGAGCTACGACCTGCTTTAGGTAGGAAGACAACCTTCACCTGCCTTCATCCCAAGGGAATGTGGGACAAGCTCAGGCAACCTTTGAGGATAGTCTCC
The DNA here is from genome assembly GCA_930367185.1 of Myathropa florea. NCBI lineage: Eukaryota > Metazoa > Arthropoda > Insecta > Diptera > Syrphidae > Myathropa > Myathropa florea. The sequence continues at coordinate 50,908,933 of OV884004.1, forward strand.
ATCCATGGAAGAATTAGGTCTAAGTTCAGTTTGAGTTCCGCTGGTATAATACCATCCGGACCAGGGGTTTGAAGCTGCGAATAGCCCATGCTATTCTGCGCTTAGTGGTGAACTTCACGAGGCTACTAATTGGATAACCAGAACCCATGGAGGAAATGGGTTGGTCATCAGAGCAGCTGAGGAAGTGAGTATCAAGCAGAATCTCAAGTGATTCTTTACTAGACGTAGTCCATGTGCCGTCCTGCTTCATGTAGTAGCTTGGTATGGCATGACACGACGAGAGGATTTTTCTGAGTCTCGAGGTCTCCGAAATATCCTCTGTTCTTCCGCAGAACAGCTTCAAGGATTTCCTTTTTGCCGTTTTCATTTTGGATTTGAATAATCTGAGGGATTCTTTATAGGATTCCCATTGGAGCTCATCCCCGGAGGATTTAGCTTTGTTGAACTTCCTCCTGCTGGCTTTACGAAGATGTTCAATTTCACTATTCCACCAGTGTGGCTTGGAGTTAAACTTCCGTGTTTTGAGTGAGCAGGCCGTGTCCATTGCTTCATTAAGAGCAATGGTGAACGAGTTAACTAGCTATTCCAGCTCCTGAAAGGGACTTACCTGAAATACCTTTATAGAGAGACCAGTTAGTTTTCCTATAATTCCTGACTGGGGGTTGCTCGGGGGGAAGACCGTTAAGGTCGAATTGGAGATATCTATGGTCCGAGAAGGAATGGATATCAGAAACCCTCCAATTACTAATGTAGCTGGAGAAGTTATTTGAGACAAGGGTAATATCAAGTACCTCCTGTCTGTTTTTGGTAACGAAGGTGGGTACATTTCCTGTATTACATACAACGAAATTCTTACTAAGAATAAAGTCTAACAGAGAGTCACCTCTTTCGTTGTCGTTGAAGCTACCCCATAATTGATGGTGTGCATTGGCATCATAACCAATAATGAGGAAAGCGTTGCTGGAATCCGCCATAGCGACTGTCTTTGTGAGTGTTGTGGGTGGGATGGGTCTATCGTAGGCGAGGTATGCTGAAGTCAGCCAACACGTAATCTGACTCAGCTCCAGGCTTACCACCGTGGTATCAGGGTCGCTAAGGTTAGAAATGAGGAATGAGTTAATAGAGCTTTTAACCATAATGCAAGATCTAGGTTTACCTGCATTTTTTGTGTAAAGCAGCTTATACCCCGCCGTCCTGAGTCCCAACACCAGACCTTTCGCGGTCCAGGGCTCCAGGATCAGGACAATGTCCTCCCCATGTCTGGCTAGTCGGATGAGGAGGTTGGCGGAGGCCGCCTTGGAGTGGTGAAGGTTAATCTGTATCACCCGCAGCATTGCGACTGATAACAGATGCCCCCACCACAGTATCATTGGCCTCGTCCGAGTCGGAAGACATAAAATCTTCCTTCTCCTGGGGTGGACGATACAAGTTGGCGGTGAAGAACCGCTCAAACTCTGAATCTGACGAAAGTGTATCATCGTCAATACCCAGTGTATTGAGCGTTGTCGTGAGGACTTCCTCTGATACGTCCGATGGTCTGATGTCTGTAGGGGTAGCACTTGTTTCAGCGGGACAAGTGTCTACCGGTAAGGGGGAGATCTCCGTAATGGGGGCAGATGACGTGCCAGGTACGACTATATCGATCGGGGGGATATCTGCCTTAGGGGCATATATCCTTTCCGAGTCCTTTTTATAAATTTTAATGGGCACCTTGCCGAAACTAATGTAGATCTTGTACTCGTCGGCAGCAAGTTGAGCCAATTAGTCCTCGTTGATGACGATGACCACCGAACGAGTGTCCCTCTTAGGCTCCTCCAGCCTGCCGACTTTCCAGTCACTAGTATTTAGTTTGGGATTGTACATCTTGATTAGGTCCATTATGGACGCAGGGTCCGAAGGTTTGGCCGGAAGGCGGATGTGTGCCCTGGGCCTGCTAGGTATCTTGTCCAACGACAAGACCTCCAGGCGAGCCCCTGGTCACACCTCGCCCACCATCCCTATAGCCTCTATTAGGAGGTCAATCGACCTTTGGTCCGCACAGCCAAGCAGTTTAACGTGCCCCTGGAACCATCCCCCGTCTTCACAGATTGGAGCAGGTCCTGGTCGCTCCCTTAAGATAGAGAGAAGGGCAGGGGCCAACTCGGCCTCAACTTTCCTCCACTTATTCGCCGAGATGCTCCTATCTGGATCTGCCTTAGCAACCACGCCAACGAGGGTATGGCTCTTTAGGACATCGCTATACTGCTTGTCTTGTCTGGAAGTACCGGTGTTACTTTTAGTTCTCTTGGGGGCCGGGGCCTGCACCGTTTGCTCGTCCATAGACCTGTCGCGTTTGACCGCGTGAGGTACAGAGGTTCCCTTGGCGCATGAGAGTCTATTGATGGCCCACTCATAAGACCCTTTTTGTTTATCGTTCCAGCTGTGTTTAGGGAAGGGCGCCAGCTTGTCTAGGATACGAGTGGCTGCGCGCCGCTCCCTAAAGTTGCTGGTACTTGCATCCGTTGAGGACAGATGGTGTTTCCTCGCCTGCTTTGTTGGAGCCGTACCAGAACCTGTCTTAGTGGACAGGTCGCTGGCTTTGAATCCTTTAACAGGCGCGGTCTTCCGACTGCGGTTCGTTAAGGTCCTTGTTGGCCTAGCAGCAGCACGCGCTTGTTTACTCGCGCAGGGTTTGTCCCGTGCTAGAGCTAATGGCGAGCCGTCTGGCAGTGGTTTTAAGAAGTCCGTGTTGGACGAGTGGGGAGAAGTTGACCTCACCGATCCAGATGAAGGGCTGGGGTTCGGGAGGGGCGGGGTAGGTTTGCTATCCTGTTCCCTCACCGGTTCACGACTTGAACCTTCTTCCTCTCTTGGTTTATTATTATTAATGTTTTGTGTGTTTTTTGAATTTTTATTATTTGTAGACATTTAATATTTGATTCCCACGAGTATCGGAGAAAGGGTGGTCCGCCTACGCAGGGCTCCGTGTACGTAGGTAAGGCTAGCTAATCCAGAGGTCGCCAGGTATCTGGATGCTCCGTACGCGACTAAGCTATTTATCTGGGCCCTCAGCCTGGTTGATCATCAGCACGGGTCGCATGACACTTTGATCCAGCCCAGGGGAGTGGGGTAGAAATGAAAGAAAAGAGGAAAGGAGGGGGTGGGATAGAGCTCGATTACATCTTGGTTTTCAGATTTCAACCAGGACCCTTGCGACATGGGTTACCCTGAAGGATATGCTTTGCCGCATGTCCGTCGCCATAGCTCACTGGTATCATTAATCCTACTTAAGCCCCAGAACCGCTGCAAGGTGTGTAATCACTCTAGGGTATGGGAACATTAGACACGGGAAGTTCAAAAACACGATGTCAAGACAAAATAAGACTTGAAAAGAGTGCTTCAGAAGGAGTTGGCTAAAATAAGCCAAAAAGTAACATCAAAATTGGTTAACTCGATGCCAAATCGAATGCAAGCAATTATAAAAGCCAAAGGCCCAACGAAATATTGATAAGAAGACCTGAGCGGAGAAAAATTTCAGAAAGTATTATTTTTTGTTTGTATACGTACTTTTTTTAATGTAAATTTCCATTCATATTACTTTAAGTTAAATTATATTGTTTATGTTTTGTTATTTTGTTATGTTTGTTATTTTTAAAAAATAATATTAGGTTTGTGAAAACCGAAAAAAAAATTGTTGATTTTTGTTTGAAATATTTAGTTTTCTTTAGAAAAATAAAGTTCGGGAGGTAGAGTATACTTACTTTTTTGATTAACTGTAGTTGCACTGGGAACGTAAAAGACTCGAATCCTGAAATCGGTACACCTACCACTGCTCCAATATTAACTCGAAGGCTGCTGCAACTTTATACTCCACCAAAACAACAGTCACGATGAACAAATGTTTCCTCAGACTCCGTCTAGGGCACACAAAAGCAACTCATGAACATCTCCTTAAAAAAAGAAAAAACAATCCACCCACCTGCTATTTCTGCCAAACCAATAATGTAATAAACATCAAACACCTTACCCTAGAATGCCCAACTATAAACAAAAAATGTACCGATCTATTTAACAAAAACCTCTACCATCTAATATCCAACCCCTCTGAACAAAATATAATAAATGTATAATAAAATAAAATAATGGCGGCGCTACAGTCCAAGGTGAACTCGTGTTGTGCGTGCTATTGTTCTAGTGCTTAAGATTAGTATTAATTGTAAATTAATTTACAATAATATAGTAATAATAATATATACAATATAATATAATAATAATAATAATAAATAAATATTTTAGTAGGTAAACGCAGACTTTTTCTGCTCTGTGTAGATAATTTATTTCACTACTCTTAAAGCGTTTGTGAACCGCAAGCAATACACCACCACATCTATTCATTCCAATATGAATGGGAGATCGATCATGTCTATAAACCTCGGCTGGTGAACAATTTAGTAGACTTCATTCCAGTATGCAACCAGATTTTAGTTAGCACATTTACATCATACGAACATACTGCAGCCATCAAACAGAAATTCATGATTTTCGTTCTCATTCCCCCGACGTTTTAATAGCACATCGAGAGAGACAGAGAGAGTGTAAATTATTTGGTTGATCGATAGCAGAGGCGAAAACGATGTTTGGTGGGAGCATCTTGCTTTTGGAAGAAAACTAAACAGACCCACTCTGACGCCACTAATCCACATCGCGGGGTTCAGCATATTACTCATCACATCCTTTGGTACACCAAGTTTGAAATTGACATAACTGAGCAAACTATCATCTGTGCTATCCTTAATAAGTCTGTAATCATTTCAGTTCTGTTACATCAACATTAAATGCAGAGGGGACAGGCAAGTATCGACTCACAAGCAGTGTTGTCTGACAATTCCAGCGTTGTTGTTTTGTGGGAGATAGTTGACAAGCGAATAAAAAGGGACCAGCGCAATAATTTGGATCAGTTTAGCACGGAAAGGCGTGCATATGGACTTGTTAGACAACCTGACTAACATTATCCCAAAAAGATGCATGGCTGTCATCAAGGCGAAAGTTCGAAATTAGTATTTTTTATACTGATAATTGAAATTGGGTGCTTTGGGATAGGTGCATATGATTTTTTTTATATTGATAGCAATATTTCCGTACCAAATTGATAATTTTTTGCATGTATTTCTTAAATGTAAAATTACTAATAGGAATTGGTAACAAAACGGAGAAAAATAAAAGCAATTTGTTACAATTTATAAAGTATATAAAAAAATAACTGCTGTATGTGCCATTTTTGATACATGTAGGAAATTTTGTTTTCTTTTGTTTTTAATTTAGGTTTCAAATGTTTTAGTCTATATAAGAAAAGAAAAAAAATGCGGCGTTACTTTTTAAAACGGAAACCTATTTATTAGTATTCATACTTAAATGAACCATTATGATTTTATCGGTTTTAGATAGGGGATATTCAAAACTAGATGTGTGTGCAACTATGTCTGTTAATATTTAGTTCGTCAATCAATAAGCGGATTTTCATTATATTCACGTAGTTAGAAAATAGAAAAAAAATGTGTATGGACATACATAATATATTCTGCACATAAATAATCTAAGCACAAACGTTTGGACATTGGTATGCGAATGAATTATATAAACCACTAGAAGATTATTAAAAACGGCTTACCTTTCTCTGAAATAGTCCAAGGTGACTGAATTAGTATCAAACTCACTACAATCTAGTAAAGAGTCTGTGTCAAATGAACTCAATGCACTTAAAATTTCTGCTTTATTATCCACAGATTGACAAACGGCTTTAGACATCTTTATTTATTGACTCTGTAAAGGTTTTTTTTTACCATATATGGCCGGTATGGTAATACAAATACCGTATTTACTGTAACAACAAAGATAGAATTTTTGCTGCACTCAAACACCAAAACTTAAAAATATGCACTAATTTCGATGCACAAATTGATTTGTGTTTCAAGCACAAATCAGTCATATAAAGTTGCATAACTTTCCAGATGGAAATTTGACAGTTGTTCACGAATCTTCCAATAAATTTGACAGTTTTTGACGAATCTTCCAATAAATTTGACAGTTGATGATGACTGGACAAATATTTCCTCATTTTCACTCACACTAATTTGGAGTCATCATTACCCCACAAAAATGGCAGCACATTCATGAATGGTTGCCCATGGTAACGTCACAAATTCATGAATTGCCCGCAATAAAGTCACTAATTCGTGAATTTGAGGGCTATCGGAAGACTCTGTTCGCACGCTTTAGTAATTAAAGCTGATTTATATCATCATTTATATTTCATCTCATATCATGTTCAGTCACCCGCATGTTCCACTAAAGGGGTCGCGGGGGCAATGCATGCACGAGAGATCTCCAGGCCACTCGATCCTCCGCCATCGACTCTAACTCATCAGGAGCTATGTATGCCCAAGCGCAACCAGGCGAGTGTTTGGACTTGGTCTAACCATCTCATCCTAGGTCTGCCAAGCGGTCGCCTACTGTGAAAAGCTGGTCGGTTGTACTTCTGCCGGGACGAAAACCACACTGCTCATCTCCCATCCTGGATTCGACCATAGCTCTAGAAAGCGGCTTCAACACCTTAGCGTAGACTTTACCTGGGAGACTTAAAAGAGACATGCCCCTGTAGTTGGAGTGATTCAATCGCCAAAATGATTTCCTCCACTGTTGGACTATTCTCCGCCCCACTCAAGACTACAGGTCTGTCACCCTCAGTGCCCTGTTCGGGATTGAGCAGCTCCGAAAAGTGCTCGCTCCATCTGCGCAAGATGTCTACCTCATTGGAAAGCAACACGCCATCTTTGGATTTGACTCCTTCGATGGTGTTGAATTTCCGTCCTCGGAGCCGGCGAATGGTTTGCCAAAACACCTTTTTCGCAGATCTATGGTCGCTTTCCAACTTCTCGCCGAACTCCTTCCAAGTCTGCTCTTTAGCTGCTCGCACAGCCAATTTGCAAGTTCTTCGCAAGAGAATCCAGTCTCTATAGGTCTTCTTCTTCTCTCTGATGGCTTCTTGAACTCTGGGTGTTTTAAACCACGCAGTTCTTTTCTCACCATCAGCCGCCACACCAAGCCGCTTCAGCCCACAAACATCACGTGCAGAAGCAATGACAGCTATTGAAAACAGTCGCCATTCGTCCTCTACATGCGATGGAACAGTTGGAATTTGCTCAAACCCTTCGGATATGCGCCGTGCAAAAAGTTGCTGCACCTCACTGTTCTGTAGTTTCTCCCATCGTATGCGTGTAACCACTCTTGGTTTCCGCCTTTGCAGAAGAGGTACTTTATCAGAAAGATACAGCGTACACAATACCAGGTGATGATCTGTTGACAGTTCAGCCCCTCTCAACACACGAACGTCACAAACCATCCGTTTCACACACGATGGTACCACAAAGAAATCTATCAACGATTTCTGTTGAAGACTCCGACGGTACCATGTGTATTTATGGATATCTTTGTGTGGAAAGAAGGTGTTCATAATGTTCATATTCTCATGAGGATCACCGTTCCTCCCAATCACACTCCCCCATGTCGTTACATCCACACCCACGTGAGCATTGAAGTCACCCATCAGAATAAAGAAATCAGGAAACTCAGCCACCCTGTCAAGAGTAGCACAGAATTCATCCAGGAAAGCCGCATACTCTGAATCTAGATTCCGTGCATACACCTGCACCAGAGCCAAAGTTGATCTTTCAAGCTTGAGCTTTAAGATCCCGACTCTCCCTCCTAACGCTATCCACTCCAATACCCTGTCTGCCAGCCTGGGACTTGTGAGTATCCCCACTCCCGTCTGTGCAGACATTTGAGGTGCCACTCCCGACAGGAAGAGTTTCCACCCGTCCGAAAGATCCACAATTCTAGATCGTCTTTGCTTCGTCGAAGAAATGCCTACGATATCTAACCGATACCTGGCTGCTTCCCCAACTAGCTCGTGATCCTTTCCTATGAGCGATGAGACGTTCCATGTGCCGTTCCTGAGCCGATGCCGTTGTCCGTTGTCTTTTAATCCTCGCACTGGTTAGTGCATGGCGTGACTTCCCCCCCACCATCTCCACCACCCTTGTGGCTCACGAAGCCACTGCCGCGTTGCTCGTAACTGCTTCGGGCTGAGCCCTACCGGGTGCCGAGCGGGGCAGGCCGACCACCAGACGCTCGCATACTGCCATCATTTAGGCCTGGCACCGAATGGGGCCCTGACACACCAGGGTAGGCGGTATCCGAGGCTGTCTGTGATCTTCTGGTTATCCGAGGGGGTTGCGCTTTGTTAGCCGGGCTTGCGGCGTACAATATGCACACCACAAACCTGTTACCACCACGAGGAGGTCAGCTGCAGCGGGGGCATCATTTATATTTAATAAAACGTAATTCAAACATTATTTCTTCTAGAAATAACAATTAATTTAAGATATTAGTAAATGTTATATGCCTTAGATTTCAAAATTTATCAAATAAATTGTCAAATCGTCAAATGAAACAATTTTAACTCAAAACATATATAATTGTTTAATAGAACACGTCGTCCTAATGGTACTCTTATTATGGCACATATGTACGGAACACCAAAAAGCCGTTTAATGTGAACGAAACATAAATTTGAATTGGAGAAGATATGTTGCAAAACGTAAAAAGATTGCTTTCAACTATACTAACTTTTTCACAAAATATTTAATTTTTTTTCTAGTTTTACGATAGTTTTGCACAAAGAAATAAGGGTTATTTTCTTTTGATATGTAGCCAACTCTTAAACAAATATATCGATAATCTTTTAAAATGTTGTTTTTTTTGCATCAACATCAAAAAGTGGTCTACTCATTTTAATAATAATTTAGTAAGTCTTCGAAATGACTATCAATCAAAAATGTTATTGCTGCTCGTTTAGTGCAAGTTTCAAATAAGAACACTCGCTTGACTTATGATGTGTTTTATTTTCTAGATATTAAATTTGTACAATTAATTTTACAGGAAAGAAAAGAAAATAACTTACGCTTCTGTGCGTCCACCCACTGTGAGACAGATTTGATCAATGACACAGCTTTCAATTAAAATTTTTCAAGTGCCACTTAATATTCTGTGGTAAGTTACAATGGAAAGTTACGCTTGCGCTAATGGCCAAGAAATGTCCGCAGGGGAGGGCACTCTCACAATTCACAATATAAATTTTAAATTATTATTGAACTACTAAATATTATTTCTGCACAACATTCCCACCTCCGTTAATCTACCTGTTGAGTTCTGAAAATAACTTTTTTGAAAGTTCTTTATTTATTAGTGTTAAACTATTAAGAACAAAGTCAGAATTCAATTCTGAAAAGAACTTTTATTCGTATTTAAAATACAGAGAAAAAGAAAGACTAAAATTTTCGTTTTAGTTCCACGCGTACTTCTTTTGAAATAACAGTTATTTTTTTACGCGCAATGCCTCGTAGCTTTTATCGGTTTGTCTCCTTCACTCCTGGCCTGTGGTGCCAAGAGACAAACATTTTCGGTGCTGCCAGGTGTGCTAACACTCCCCCCTGGTAAGCTGGATCGGTCCTGGTTACCCTCTGGTTTCTCCACCTGGCGTAGAACATCTAACTTGGGGAGTTTTGTAGCTGGTCGAGTGTAGGTCCCTGTTGAAGTACGTACGGTTGCAGTTCGAACCTGTCCATCTTTTCCTGGGAAGACTTCGGACACGATCCCCTTCGGCCACAGGTTCCTAGGATTGTTTGGATCGACGATAACGACTACATCACCTTTCCCAAGTGGACTAGCTGGAGTATGCCACTTAGTTCTTCTCGTCAGCGTCGGCAAGTACTCCTGTATCCAACGTCTCCAAAAAGAATTTGCGAATTGCTCGGACGTCATCCAGTTCTTTCTCATTACAGCTCCATCGTCAATTGTCTCGCCAAATTGCTTCACTCCGCTTGATGAACCCAAGAGGAAATGGTTCGGAGTCAGAGCGTCATCGCCGTCGCTCTCGATAGGAACATAGGCCAATGGTCGTGAATTTATTATAAATTCAACCTCCGCCATCATACTTAACAGAAGTTCATCTGACGGATTTCGACTTAAGCCCATACCCAACAATACCTGCTTTACAGAGCGTACCATTCGCTCCCAACTCCCCCCCATATGCGGTGCCATCGGTGGTATGAAGTTCCATCTTAAATTTTCGCCAACGAATTCGTTGGATATCTTGCCATAATCCAACTGTGCTACAACATCCTTTAGTTCCTGACTAGCTCCTCTAAAGTTGGTCCCATTGTCGCTGAATACCTCCACTGGTAAGCCTCTCCTCGCGATGAATCTTTTTAGGGCTAGGTAGGTAGGTAGGTATGTGGGTAGACGGGATTAAGCCACGTCTCACTTAGGTCCTTAGGGACCCATTGTGATGCCCAATTGGAGGATAGTGTCCCCTTTTGTTCTTAAACCCTTGTCGCACTCATGGTCCTTCGTTGCGCCGGAGCCATCCCGATTTCCTTATAAACCTGTAAAGAGATCTAAGAGGTATACTTGAGATTTCATGTAAGTCTTGGAAGAAGAATTCTCCCAGTGTTCTATGACGCAACTGACAAAGACTAGGGCAGTGACAGAGGTAGTGAGGAGTATCCTCACGTTCCTCCTCGTCACCACAACTTCTACAAATGTTGTCGTTGGAAAGTCCCATTTTCATGGTATGGTTTCTAAGATGATTATGGCCAGTGAGAGCTCCAACCACCATCGTTAGCAACTCTTTGTCGCACTGAAGGATCTTGTCGGTTTTGATCTCTCTGTTTGTCATTTCAATGATCATAGTATCCACCTTATTCCTCAGCCCTGAGAGTGGCGGTTTAATACCCTGAATTGCTTGTGACGCGTCGGTCACTGACCCTGTTTTGGCAAGTTCATCAGCTATCTCATTGCCGGCTATGTCCCTATGTCCTGGGACACAGCACAGATTAATCGAGTGCTGTGAGCCAAGAGCCTTTAGATCTTCGCGACAGCTTGCGACTAGCTTGGACTTGACTTCTATTGCCGATATAGCTTTCATGGCCGCCTGACTGTCAATGAAAATGGTAATACCATCATTAATATCTTTTTGGCCACTTCTTTGACCATCAGGTAGTCTGATTGAGCAGTGCAAGTTTAGCTCGTTGGAGAAAATGCCCGCGCCTGTGCCTGCTTCCATCTTTGACCCGTCGGTATATACCTTTATTGACGAGTTGTTGATGGGTTCATTGGACGCCCACTCCTCTCTGGTGGGGTATTGGCATTTGAAGGGTCTCTCGAAGTCGAGGAATGGGAGCCTGTAGTCGCTCACGACTTCTGATACTGCAAGTTTGTTAAGAATACTTGCATGTCCAGTGGTACCTGAGCGCCAGTTGCAAGATTGACTGATTCTCAGAGCACTTTTAGCGGCGATTGCCTGCATATGAAGGTCAAGCGGTAGCATGTGTAGGATCGTTTCCAGTCCAGCTGTTGGGGTAGAGCTGATTGCGCCAGTAACTCCCATACACGCAAGTCTCTGTAAATTCGTCAATGCCTTAAGGTTAATGGCTTTCAATGCTGCCTGCCACCAGACTACGCTGCCATACGTAAGGATGGGTCTTACAATAGCGGTATACATCCATAGGATGGTCTTGGGGCTTGGTCCCCATTTTTTACCGACAATTTTTGCGCAGATATAAAAAGCGCATTAGAGACATTAAGTTTCCAATTTAGTTCCCTGTCAAGAATGATACCTAGGTATCTAGCACTGTCGGATAGCGTCAGTGTGGATCTCTCGATAGATGGTAGCCTAAATTGCGGTATGACTCTTTTCTTGGAGAAGAGAACCAATTCGGTCTTACCTGGGTTAACACCCAGTCCGCAGTTTTTAGCCCATCTAGCTAGTGTGCTTATAGCGCTCTCAAGTACTTCACTTATGGTTGGGAGGAATTTGCCTATAGCTATCAACACTACGTCGTCTGCATAAGCAACTACTGTCACCCCCGAGTATTTGAGCTTCTCTAAGACTTCGTTGATGACAAGAACCCAGAGCAGGGGTGAAATTACCCCTCCCTGCGGTGTGCCTCTAGAGGCAATGGCTTTCACGAGTCTGTCACCCATGTTCGCGTAGATTGTTCTTTTACTGAGCAGGCTAACAACGGTTGATGTTATTGATTGCTCAATATTGGCCCTCTCGAGGGCTGACTTAATCGCTCTCGTTTCCACATTATTGAAAGCGCCTTCAATATCCAGAAAGGCTGCGAGTGCGTATTCTTTGGCTTTGAGAGTGCTTTCAATCACATTAACCACGCTGTAAAGTGCGGTCTCCACACCTCTACTTTTAATGTAGGCATGTTGTGCTGTGGAGATTGTGTTGGTAGAAAACTTACTGCGAATATAAGCATTGATTACCTTCTCAAAGGTTTTGAGAACAAAGGAAGTCAAGCTTATAGGTCTGAAATCTTTTGCAGCTGTGTGGCTAGCTTTATCGGCTTTAGGGATGAAGACAACCTTTACTTCCCTCCAAGTCGACGGTATGTAGCCGTTTATTAAGCTGCATCTATATATCCTACTCAGGACAGGGATTATCATATCCTTAGTCTTTTGCAGCATAATTGGATATATGCCGTCTAAGCCAGGAGACTTATATGGGGCAAATGAGTCTATGGCCCATCCAATTCTATCTTCGTCAACAACGGTTTCCGGAACGTAGAGTTCATTCACCGCGTCGTCGGCTGGCGCCGAGATGTCGCTACCAAAAGTTCAACCCGGGAAGTGAGTGGACACCAGAAGATTGAGTGTTTCCTCTGCAGACTGTGTCCAAACACCGCCGTTATCCTTGAGATACCCTGGGAGAGCAGGTTCTTTGGAGAGAATTTTCCTTAGCCTAGCTGTTTCAGTGGTACTCATTATTTCACTGCAGTAGGTACGCCATGTGCATCGCTTAGCAATGGCTACTGCTTTTATGAAGTCTTTTTGACTAGCCTTGAAAGCTTCCCAGTCTTCGGGCGACCTTGACGCCTTGGCTGCATTCAAAAGGGTTCTAGTTCTTTTCCTGATAACCCCAAGGTCTTTATTCCACCATGGGGGGGATTTTTTATTCCTGAAGGTCCGAAGAGGACATGCTTTTATGAAAGCTTTCTCATAGATGTTCTTAATATCCAAAACAGTCTGCTCAATGTCGCTTATGGAGACCATTGGTCTGACCATTAGATGCCTTGAGCAACTGCTGATTTCTTTGTAGAAGCGACCCCAATTTGTATTTTTGGGGTTCCTGAACCTGTCCTCCTTTACCATCCTACTGTTGACCATGGAGGTTATTAGCTTGTGGTCCGAGAAGGACGGCGAATCTAACACTCTCCAATTGCTGACCTCCATAGTGGCGGAGTCATTATAGAGAGTTATGTCTAGAACTTCTTCCCTGTTTCTGGTGACGAATGTAGGTTCATCACCCAAATTAGCTATTCTTAGATTATTTAATAATATAAAATTAAAAAGTTCTTCACCTCTTGTGTTGGAGTCCGAGCTTCCCCATAGTGTGTGGTGGGAGTTGGCGTCGCACCCCATGACGAGGTCCCAGTTGTTCTTACTTGCCGCGTCCACCAGGATCTTCGTACTTTCCTCTGGTGGGCCGAGCACCGCGTCGTAAGGCATGTAGACTGACGCAAGTAGAAGCGGAGGTCTATCTTGCCTTTCGACCTTCACAACCGTCTGATCGCAATCACTATATTTAGATAGGAGGAAGATATTAGAATTTTTCCTAGCTACTATACAGGATCTATATTTACTTACACAAGAAGTTGCGTGATATGTCACCAACTCCTTATTGTTCACCCCCAGTATCCTGCCTCGGCAAAGCCAAGGTTCTTGCACCAGGGCGATGTCTACACTCCCTGTTGTAAGGAGGTATACCAGATTTGCGCTGGCCGCTTTACTGTGGTGAAGGTTTATTTGCACCCCTTTCATTACGACCAGCGGAATCTGTAGTCCTTTTTCTGCCATTGGCCGCCAGGAGTCTGAGCTTGCAGCGGGTTGTACCCACACGAACTTTGAACTCCTGTTTGCGCAGCAGTGGCAGCGACCTATGGCTTAAGAGAACATCGACCTCCATATCATTGTCAGAATGTTCCCCTACCTTCACCACCTTCCACTCCCGACTGTTCAGCTCCGGATTGAGGTGTTGAAGGTATCGCTCTATCCTTTCCTTCGGGAGGTATGGTCCCTGGATGAGGATGCGGCCTTTAGGCCTGGTAAGCTCTAGAATTTCCCTCTTATCTACAACTTGTAGGTCGGCATTATCCCATGGGGCTACCGTCTTGGCTACGAAGTTCTTCAAGAACTTCTTCTTCTTCTGGGTTACCAAGGTCAACAATTGCGACCCGCAGACTCTCCTTTACCTTGTCAGAGAATTTGGCCTTTTTTGCCACAGCTAAGTTAGGGGAGAGCGAAGCATCAAGACGACCCCTCTTGGAAGTTCCTTTCTCCTCAGCAATTCGGGATGTGTCCTGTTTCGTCTTGGATAGAAGACGCTTAGCCGCGGTACCAGCTGAGGATAGAAGTTGTCCTCTCCTCCTCGCCGATATCGCATCACCGCTCCTTCCTTTCGGGGTCACTACCCTACCCAACCTATCTGCCTTGCCGTTAGAGGAAACCTGCTTGGAGCATCCTGGAACCGGCTCAGGCTCAGTAGCTACTGTTCCCTGGACGGTCGAAGAACCAGAAGCTTTTTCCGCTCTCGGAGAGGAGGAACGAAGACCCTCCTTCTCAGTAGCGGTCAAGCTTTTTGCTCCCTCCTGACCATGTTTCCTCTTCAGGCGACTCTCCCGCCATGCCGCCTGGGTTCTGGCTATTGTAGGACTCGCCCTAGCCAGAGAAACCCTTTCCCTATCCGTTAAGGATTTGGGGTCACGGCGCTTAAGCCTATTGATTAGGCGCCTGGCGTTGGCACGTTGCTTTAGCGGGTCTATAAACTCTAGTGAAGTCTCGGTTCTAATAACCGTCCTAACACTATCTAGCGGAGACTATCTATCGCCTCCCCAGATGACTCGCCTAGAAGGGGGGCTTTTCCGGTTTTCGGTGAAGGAGGATGCGTCCGACCTATGCCTTCGCGGGCTTCAGTCTTAACATCCTTCTTTCCCAACGCACGTTCAGATCTGACGCTGCCAGAGTGTTCATCGGGACATGGCCTAATGTCACACTCGGAAGCGTCTATCTGAGGGGTTGCATTCTGCGGATCACCCTCTGCTACATTCGAATTGGCTGAACCGGTCCCTCCCTGCCCTGACGGGATATGTCCTGTCACAGACAAGGGGGGTCGCATCAGGTCATTCTCACCCCTGACTTTCTCTGGAGCATTCCCTACGAGGGTACTAGCTAATGGCTGGTACTCCTCTGCGGATACCTCTTTGAGGAAGTCAAGAGCTTTGCGCAGCCTTTCCTTCTCTCTATCATCCAAAACACTCTTGTGACTAAGCCTGCGTATCGTCTGCCTGCAGTTTTTCAGTACTCCACTGATAGAAGCGGCAGACGATAGTGACAGTTTGGAAGAGCTAGCAACGGAGCAAGTATCGTCATCCGAGTTGGATGATGCGATGTCTTTTGTCACCCTAGCCGCCTCAATTCTACCACCGCTGGCATGCGCATCGGGACATGGCCTAATACCGCTGTGGAGGATTGATTAGCAGCACCTGACCGCACCGCTGCTATCCCTCCCCTACTGCCACAAACTACTGACCCGGCTCCCCTTGGCCCCGACAGGATATGTCCTGTCACAGGGAGAGGGGGACGCATCAGTGCTTCAGCACCCTCGACCTCATTTAGAGCATTCCCTATGAGGGTACTAGCTGATGGCTGGTACTCCTCCGCGGATACCTCTTTGAGGAAGTCAAGAGCTTTTTGAAGTCTTGCTTGTTCCCTGTCATTGAGGATCCTATCTCTCAACCTACGTATCGTCTGCCTGCAGTTTTTAATCTTACTGCTAATGGAGGTGGCAGACGATACAGAGAATTTGGATGAGCTGGCAATGGAGCAAGAGTCGTCATCTGTGATGAATAATTCAGCCAGATTGACCACCATTTCCTCACTGCCATCCTTACCCGAAGCCTCCTTGCTACCTGGGTTTAGGAGACGGTTCTCCTCCTCATCCGTGGTGTTATAATTGGGGCCGGTTTTATGAAGAGTTCTGGTACCCGGCTCCTTTGTACCAGACCTTCCTGAAGATTTGTTGGTTTTCTCAATTTTGGTCCAACGAGTACGGGGGAAAAGGAGGTCGCGCTGTACTCACCCCCTGTATACAGCGAAGAGGACTTACTATGAAACTGGATTGCCCCAGGTGTCCAGAGTTCACCGTTAGAAGACATACTAACGCAATGCCATTCATTCCTAGGCACGGTTGTATGACACCTGGAATTGCGGGTTTTATCGAGTTGTCCTCTCTAGATCCGCCATATTCAGTAGAAGCAGGGACACCTCGTGCAGGTTGTGACATAGTCACGTATGGACGGTCTAGAGGACTAACCTCCTGGTTAGCTAGAAAGTCTAGAGTCTAGAATCTAGAAAAACCTTGCCCCTTTTTTAGGGCTAGGATGCATGAGTCCGCAGAAAGACTATGCGCGATTTCGATGTGAATGGCTCGAACAGTGAGGCATGTTATTAGGACACCCCACCTTTTCTCTGAACGTCTTCCTACTCGTACTCCAATTGGGCCGAAGTAATCGATTCCGATGTAGGAAAAGGGTCGGGTAAACGACTTTAGTCTACTCGGTGGCAGCTCTCCCATTAGGGGTGGTATCGGTCTAGCTCTCAAGTTTTTACAATGTTGACAAGTTTCTTTTATTTTTTTAGCGATAGTTCTAAGGGTCCGAATATAATGCAGCTGTCGAAGTTCGTTGATAACTGTCTCGCTATGCTGATGGTGGAATTTTCGGTGAAAATTATCTACTATGAGTCCAGTTATGTGATGTCGTTTCGGCAAGATTATAGGCCGTTTCACTTCGCACGTGTCAGTGTTAGCATTGTCAATAGTATAGTATAGTATAGTATAGTATAGTATAGTATAGTATAGTAATTTTTATTAGTTATTAGATAACTTTTTACAAATTCATACATTTCTTAGTTATTATTTACAATGTGCTGTACAATTAGTTTCTTAAATCTATTAATATTATTTTCCATTTTAATATTAGTATTTAGGTTATTAAATAATTGCACTCCTTTATATAGAATATTGTTCTGCGAACTAGATCGCCTGTGTAGGGGTAAGCGGAAATCACCTACATTCCTTAGGTTATAATAATCACCCACAAATTGTAGATTTCTTTGTAAATAATTCGGATACAATCCATTTTTTAACTTAAAGATAAATATTAATGCATTCATTTCAATTCTCTGGATCACATTCATCCATTTCAATTCATCTAACATATTTACAATATGTGTTCTTCGACTACATTTTAGTATACATCTCATAGCTCTATTTTGAAGGATTTGGAGATTGTTAATTTTATATGAATTAAACAAATACAAAATTGAAGAACAATAATCGAGATGTGGTAAAATAATTGTGTTGTAAATACAAATTGCACATTTTTTTGAAATATATTTTCTAATTCTAGACAAGAAGTTAATTTTCTTTGCTATTTTCCCACATATATAATCCGCATGTGCATTAAAACATAATTTTTTGTCTAAAATTACCCCTAGATACTTTATTTGGTCAACACATTCAACACCCTATTCATTTATATTTACATTTAAATTGACATTACTGTTTCCAATAATCATACACTTAGTTTTTTGAATATTTAATTTTAATCTATTCATACAAAGCCATTTAAACAAATTTTCTGTATCACAGTTTAATTTAATTTATCACAATAAGTTACGCCCGTTTATCTTTAGAACATTGTTCTTGTCTATATAGGGCGATAGTTTGTAGAATAATGGGTTTTTGTTGAAAATGGCAGAATTTGTAAAATTAGCCCTTAAAGCCGCAACTTCTTCTGGAAACGCTTCCTGTTGCCATTGGCGGTACAAGTAATTTTGAGACCGTTCAAGATCGTAGGCCGTAAGACACTTCCATTTTGTATTAGCTCGTTTTTTTAGTTTTATATCAATAAACATAAAAACATAAGCAAGTGACCGTACCAATTTTTTCCAGCTAGAAAATCTAGTATATTCAATAACACTTGGTGCGTACTCTATGCCGTGAGTGAAGTGTACTCTAACTTCTTCGGTTGTGCTGAAGTTTAGGGTTTCATCTTTAGGCCATTCCTCTGGTTGTGCGTATAAGAATTCTGGCCCTCGATACCATCGATTGTCAGACTCGAATAGGTTATTACGCTTCCATTTGGTAGCTTCATCTGCGACATTTTCCTTACTTGGAACCCATCTCCAATTGTCTATATCTGTTTCTTTCAATATTTCTCCGATCCTGAATGCTACATAGTGCTTGTTTCTTCTCTGTTCTGATCTTATCCAAAAGAGTACGGTCTTCGAGTCACTCCAAAAGATGCAATTTTTCACGTGCAGATTAAGACAAATGGACTTGCATAATCGTACCCCCAACACTGCTGATTCTAGCTCCAATCTAGGTATGTGTATCAACTCAACACTTAGTTGGAATGATCACATATTCGAGGTCGCCAAAAATGCTGCGAAATGTCTAGGTTTCCTAAAGCGACGCAAGAAATACTTCACCCCCTCTGATTTGCCTTCATTCGCCCCAAGCTTGAGTATAACGCTCATATCTGGACTGCTGCTCCTAAGACCTCCCTGCACCTACTTGGTAGAATACAACAGCGAGCGATAAAACTTATAGGAGACAGTAATATCGCGAAGTCAATAGACTCGCTCGAACATCGCCGTAATGTCTCATCCTTGTCCTTGATTTATCGCTATTTTAACAAACGATGCTCAAGTGAGTTAGCCAATTGCATTCCTCCCCTCCATGAATTCACCCGCAATACTCGTCTCGCCAGGAATGCTCATCAGTTCACCCTCAAGCCTGTTTTCGGACGTACAGTTAAGTTTAGAGAGTCGTTTTTTAGCCGCACCACACGAATATGGAATGCTCTTCCCAGCCTAATATTTCCCACTCACTACAATCTACAGACATTTAAGACCTCCTTTCATAGGTACCTCCTTTCCATTTCTCCCTCTATACCTTCGGCCAGTGCTGTGTCTTGATTCCGGACACTTAAGGGTATTCGTAACCCCTATTGCGCGCGCAAATTAAAAAAAAAAAAAAAAAAAAAGGTATCGACAAGTCCCTTAGAGGTGCTACTTTTGCCTTTGCACCTACTAGTGAGCATTCTACGTGCAGTCCTGAAGATAAACGCAGATAGGCAGCCGCAACGTAAGCATTCTCGCTGGCATCTACAAATATATGCAGTTGTACCGCATCGCTGAAGTGAAGTGATTGAGTATATGGACGTCTAATTTCAATTCGTTCTATCTCTGATGGATGGCTTACCCACTCCTTCCATTCTTCATAATGACTGTCGCATATCTCATCATCCCATTGCGTCGATGAGCGCCAAATTTCTCTTAGTAATATCTTGAGCTTGATCAGAAAATTTGCGATTAGACCAAGAGGGTCGAAAATATTCATTAAGGCCCTTAAAACTTCTCTCTTGGTTGGACGTACCTGACCTGATAGTATTCTCGCCCTTATTTTATGTGCTTTGAGGGGAAAGGAGAACGTATCTTTAGTGGGTGACCACCACAGACCAAGTATCTTTTCAACATCGTTGAACTCATGCCATTCTGCAATCTTTTTTGGCAACTCGTCGTGTACTTCAGAGTTAACATCTCTTAAAACACGTTTGGAATTCGATAGGAAGTTGTGGATTTCGAACCCAACTTTCGACTGAATATATTTTACGACTTTTGCCAACTCTATCGCCTCTGTTTCGGAGTTAACGCTATCAAGGTAATCGACCACATAATGTTTTTCAACAACAACTTCTACTGCTCTAGGGTATTGAGCTATGAACTCGCTGGCGTTTTTATTTTCAACAAATTGCGCGCAATATGGTGAACAGGTTGAACCGAATGTCATCACCGTCATTTCTTTGGTCGTAGGATTTCTCCATAGGAATCTTTGGGCGTCCTGATCGTCTTTGGCAATTTTCACTTGGTGAAACATTTCACGAATATCTGCGCATATTGCTATCTTTCCTTGACGGAATTTATACAAAATTGTAGTCAGCGAGTTCACCGTATCTGGTCCACTTAATAGCAGGGAATTGAGTGATACACCATGACTCTTTGCCGCAGCATCCCATACGATGCGGATCTTATTCGGCTTATTTGGGTTTGTTACAGGAAATATTGGCAGGTACCACGTTTTCGAACTTCTGACAAGTTGCTCCTGCGGTTCTAATTTGCGAGCATATCCTTTCTGCAGGTAAGTACGGATCTGATCCTGTAGCTTTGAAGCGAGCGTTATATCCTTCTCCATCTTAGACTCTAAGCATCTTAGGCGGCGCTTGGCCATCGGACGGCTGTCAGGTAGTGAGGTGATGTCATGCTTCCAAAGCAACGGAACGACGAAACGATTCCCATCTCTGTATGCTCTTTGATTCAGCATACCTTGGGCCCGCTCTTCATCCTTGGAAAGCATTGCCTTAGACTTCTGCTTTCCGATATTTTCTGTCGTAAAGTATCGCTTTACGATACGATGAATTTCTGCATCCAAGTATGTTTGGCATTCGCAAACGTGAAAATTGTGCTTTGTGTCGTTATTTATATTATTACTTTCATAAATGCCGTGAGCATGTTGTCTTTGTGACAACAGGTTCACATTTCATACCTTCGCGCTTGCGAAGACTTATGCCCAGGTACCAGTTGTCCAGACTTATCAATATAAGTGGCTTTACCTCTTTATACGATGCAATAGGAATACCGTTCATATGCTGATATCTTCTCTTCAGTTCACACTCATCAAGAGACTGTGTCGGTAAGTTCAAGTTCTGGATCGTTTTTACATTAGATAACTCGAATTTGTTTTTCATGCCAATGCCCGCAATCCCGACGGAAACCTTCTTCGATTGTTCTTCTGTATAGCGCTTGTCGTTTGTCCATTTTAAACAGAGTGGAGCGACATCACCATCGAGTTCCAGTTGTCGAGCTAGCCTTTCGTCCATCATGGTAACTGAAGAGCTATCGTCGAGAAATGCATACGCATCGCGCTTGGTTGTTCTGGTATGTAATGTCACTGGAAGAATTCTGAAAAGTGTGGAACTATTCTTTGAATTGTGTACATTGCAATTTGAATAATTATTGTTATTTTCTTTTATTTTAGTTGTCTCAGATACATCGGGATCGGGAGTAGCGTTCTTATGCAGCAGTCTATGGTGTCGAAAAGCACATCCGTCTTGTCCACATCTTTTGTTTGACGTACATCGTACCCTGCCATGAGCTCGGAGACAGGTTCTGCATAGCCGGTGTTGTTTTACAATGCTCCACTTATCATTCAGGTGCATATTCATGAACTTTGAACAACACTCTACATTATTGCAGTCGCTGCTGCAGATCTTGCACTTCTTAGTTTGTTCGTTGCCTTCTGGAGTCTCAACCCTTTCGTGTGTGTTTACAAACCTGTTCGTTGTAGATGGACGCCTGTCGTTTTTCTTCTCACTAAAAGAAGTATATAATGTTGGTGAAACGTCAACTGCTGCTTGAGCTATCTGATGTAGCCAACCACTGAATGATGACAGATTTACTTCCACGCACTGTTGTCTGTGTATACCCCAATTAAGCCTGATGCTTGGCGGTAGTCGTTCGACCAGTTCTTGGATAAGACAGGGATTCTCGATATGAGCATTTAAATTGTTGGACTCCATTATGGCACATACATTCTGCACCGCAAATGAGAAAGCAATAAGACTTTCCAGTTTGTCGGCTCTTGGTGGCGGCTCCTTCCTGATTTTGGCTAGGAGTGTATTTATTACGATGTCAGGTCTTCCATAAAGCATATGTAATGTCGAAATAATTGCTGGGACATGCTCTGGGTACAAAAGTTTATAGCGAACGGCTTCTAATGCGTTGCCCTTTAGGCATCGCTGTAAACGAATTAAGCTTTCGTCGTGTGAGTAACCACAGGAGCGTGTGGAGTTCTGAAAAGAACTGATAAAGAGTGGCCAATCTTCTGGATTCCCACTAAATACAGGTAATTCCCTGTTATTTCCATGCCGTGATGCAAGGTGAGAAGAGCTTAACTCAAACTGGTCTCTTTGCGTAGCTTGCAGATTATTACACTTAGCTGAGGTAAACACCGCCGAGGGATCTCTTTTGTTTTTAACTATACCATTAGAGATATTCACCTCATTTTCGTGTTCAATGCCTGTCTTAATCACAGGGTTTTCACAAATGGTGTTGACATCTGATATCCAATTAACACACCTTTCTTGCCTTGTAACAAGAGCTTCCGAAACTGCATCTTCCTCCGTATCAAAGTCCATCTCGCCGAGTATCTCATACTTTTTATCAAGGTATTCACGATCTCTTTTTTCCTTAAGAAGACGCTCTTTCTCAAGTTTTTTTAATTTGAGATTGATGGATCTGGAAGATGACATGCTGTGTTTTGAACACATGGACGGTTGTTTTGAGCACGGTTCAGCCTGAAAGGCTGCTCTGGCTGCGAAGTAACTACAGTTGGTATAAGCAGCTGTGAAGATGGTGTTGGTTGTGAGGACACTGCCGTTGATGTTGATGCTGTGCAGACTTTGCCCGACTCCTGAGGGTTTCGGACTACTATTGTTGTGTTTGAGGCGTGTGATTGTACGCAGCTGTCGCACATCCAATCTATTTGGGCGACACTGTCATCGACACCCACACATGAGAAATGGGACCAAGTGTCACATATATCGCACTGAACCATTTCCTCGGCACTATCCTCGCGTTTGCACTTAGGGCAACTGTGTTGGTCTTTTACATTGGCGGGGCGTAGGGAGGAGCGAGCTGGTTTTTCTGTTCTACAGGTACCGTTGGAAATGACTTACCCTTGGCGTGTGAAACGGCTGTGGAGTTCTGAAAAGAACTGATTGATGATTGATGAATGATGTGAACGGATAAGGCTCTGATGTATTCCTTGGCGATGACTTCTTCTGGCGTGTGAAACGGCAACAAATGGAGCTCTGATGCGTTCTGATTGATGAATGATGTGAACGGATGAGGCTCTGATGTATTCCTTGGCGATGAATTCTTCTGGCGTTAGGCCTTTCGCGTGGCAGATGTGAAATCTGATCTTGAAAATTTTAGAATGTTGAGTTCTGCTGAGTTCTGAAAAGAACTTTTTTCAAAGTTCTTTATTTATTAGTGTTAAACTATTAAGAACAAAGTTCTTATTTAAAATACAGAGAAAAAGAAAGACTAAAATGTTCGTTTTAGTTCCACGCGTACTTCTTTTAAAATAACAGTTATTTTTTACGAGCAATGCCTCGTAGCTTTTATCGGTTTGTCTCCTTCACTCCTGGCCTGTGGTGCCAAGAGACAAACATTTTCGGTGCTGCCAGGTTAGCAGCTAGCTACTTCTTCCAAAAAACTGTGTTGGATTTGTTGGACTTTTGACCATTGCTTTCTGGTCGCGAGCAGCTTTCTTCAAGTAGCGTTTGTTCAGAGTTGGATGTACCTAAAAGAAAATGGTTGGGGGTTAAAGCCTCGTCAGTGGGTGCATCTAATGGAATGTGAGTTAGCAGTCTAGAATTAACTATGTTTTCAACTTCGCACATCAAACTGTATAACCCGTGTTCGTTAACCCTTTCGTGATACAGTGCATATCCCATCGCCCTTTTAATGCTTCGCACAAGGTGCTCCCAGCATCCACCAGCATGTGGATTCATGTGTGGACAGGTCTCTTGCAACTTCTAAGTGCACAGCGCGCGTTGACAAACAAGTGAAGATGGCAATCCAACACTTCTCGGTGCTTCGGCCATTGACAACCAGAAACGGCCCCATATAGTCTAAGCCGACGTATGAGAATGGTTTCACGAACGGGGTTAGTCTATACTCAGGCAGCTGGCCCATCAAAGGTGTAACTGGCTTTGCCTTGTTTAGCTTACAAACGGGACACTTGTTTGCAATTCGTCGAATTACCACCCTGATATCCAGAACCGTCTTCGAATTTCTAAGCTGGGAATTGATGTTAACTTAAGCGGCGCGCATTTGGTTTTTCCTGTTACAAATATAATAATAATAATATAATAATGGCGGCGCTACAGTCCGAGGTGGACCTGGGCCTAGCTTCTCAGCAACCACTCGTGTTGTGCGTGCTATTGTTCTGTCACGAGCGGAGGGGACTAGACAGTTATACTCTTTGAGCATTGTCAGTGATTCGAAAGAGGTGAGGCCGTGAAAAAATGTTTGATGTTTTTTTCGAGATTCGAACCGACAACCTCGAGCGTAGGAGTCGACGCACCTACCCACTACGCCACGGCGCTTTAGTATTACAAATTACAAATACTTTATTAGTATTACAAATACTTTTAATACTCCATATATATATTTACATTTGGTTACATATTTTACATTATTACCTATTTTACATTATTCTTCATCATTTCATTATATATTTTAATTAAAAAGTGTTTCTTCTTAATAATTCAATAACTATTTTTTAAATATTCTAATATTTCTTTCGTCTTTTATTTCATTTGGTAAGTTATTAAATAGTTGAAGGCCCTTTATCATTATTGTTTTCTGCTCTGCCGTTGTCCTTACTCTCTCCACTCTAAAGTCGTCCATGTTTCGTAGCTGATACGGTTGTACTTCTCTCACTTGCCTGACAATTTGCGTCAAGTAGGTTGGTGCTGTCCCATTCTTTATTTTAAATATTGCTATCAGTGTACTTAGCTTCAGCCTTTGTGTTATATTTAGCCATTTCAGTCTTTCTAGCGTACTATTTATGTGTGTTAATCTATCGCAGTTCAATATCGCTTTCATTCCTTTGTTCTGTAGTTTTTGCAGCGTATTGAGTTGTCCTTCATTGCAACATAGATACAAAATTGTGGAGCAATATTCTAAATGGGGTTTGGCAATAGTATTATACACCATTATTGCGTTTGAGAAGTCCAATTTTTTTCTTATTCTCCTAAAATAACCCAATTTCTTTCCAATTTTTTTACAAATATACTCTACGTGCTCTTCGAAGTTTATTTGTTTGTCAACTATCGTACCCAAATATCTTATCGATGTCACTTTCTCGATTGTTTCTCCATTAACTATCATTGTATAGTCACTTTCGAAATTCACTTCCATCCATTTGGTTTTTTTTTTTCGTTGAGTTTTAATTTGTTCATCTTTAACCAATTATCTATCCATTCGATGAATGTCATTCATGAGTTTATTTTTGCAATTATATTTGTCATCGTCTTCGACGTAAATCAGTGTATCGTCAGAATTTCCCGGTTTGCATAATAATCCTCCAATAGCCCACAGCAGCGTACGCCATCTCGCTAGCGCCAGCGAACACGTGCAGTTCGCCCGGCATACATGAAAAGAGTGGGCTATAGCATCGAGGAATGCATATGTTCTCAACATCCTTTAGCCTCTGCAACCAATTATCCCATACGATGATTTTTCTTTTCTCACCTTCACTATTGATTCGAAGAACATCAACCTTCCACATTTGCTGAACGTCCTCACATGCACAGACATTAAGAGATAATGATGATGAAAAAAATACTTTGTCTTCTCCAGCTACTGGGCCTTGTACAGTCCAATCCAAAATCGTGTTTATCGCCGTTAGCCGCTCAGTAAGTCGTTTGTGCTCTCCAGTGGCAATTTGCTAGTACGTGTCGGAACCTATCAGCAAACTAATTCCATCTGCGAGTATTTCTCCATGTGGATTCTTATCCGCTAGCTGTAGATCTTTCAGTGGAGCCACTTCGTCACGAGAAGCCACAGAGAGCACATCAAGACATATTGCAGGAACTTCTATTACATAGCCCGATCATCGTACTGACTACGTAAAATCATCCGAACCTTATTGCACAATTTTGACGTCTTGGGTTTCTTGCTTCCGAAGGGTATTACACTTAGCTTATGCACTCCTACAACACGTAATTTTAGCTTCCGCGCTAGACTTGCTTTGATAAACGACAGTTGACTCCCACCATCCAGAATAATTCGAGTAAATATAGAAAGGGAAGAAGATTCGCAACTAACATATGCACATGCTGTTTGTAAGTATATATTACCCCCCTTCTGCAATTTTTCTTCTGCTGCATAAAGATTTAATGATGGAACCGGCTTACTTTCAGGATCGTCGTTTCGTTTTTAAGCGCAGTAAAAGAACCTTTTGATTCCAGGAACGTTGGATCGCACATAATTGTTGCATGACGGCCGCTGCATGTTTTGCATGATATCGCCTTAACCTTACACATTCTTGAATTGTGTCCTTTTTTACAGCAGCGGTAACAAACGGCCCTCGCTTTTCAATAAATTTTTCTTTTCGGTACGACTTATACTACAACAGCAATCCTTTGTTTCATGGCTAATTCCTTTACAAAATAAACAATTTTCTTTAGATTCTGATCTATATAAACCCAATGCAGTTTTGACAGCTTTATTGCTGCTGCTTGACATGCTAGAACGAGACGAATGTATTTTGGCTTCATTTGCCTTTTCCAAAGATTTAACTTCCCTTTTTAAGAATTTTAGTAGGCAATTGACATGTTTATCTCCGATGACAATGGAAGAGCTTTCTGACATTGAAGAAATGCTGGCTGCATGGTCTTCGTAATTCACGCGAGGCTCTGAGAGATTTGTGGACGAGTCCTCATAGTAACGATGAAAATCAACTCTTAGTTCATTTGGTAGACAACGTAATAAAACTCCTTTGAGCATAACAAAATAATTGGACAATGGTATGTCAAGTGAGGAAAGTGAACGGGTATATATATATATATAGTCGTCTCAAAGCAATTGCATCCATTTTGAAAGAAACAGCCTGAATTGATAACAAGCGTTGCATAGTGAAATCTACGATTATTTCACTATTATCATATTCCTCCTTCCAGAGCGAGATTGCTGTATTATAGTTGGCTTCTGAAGGAGTAAGTCCAGCTAAAGTTTCAGCTGCCTTTCCAGTCAGCACGGTTTCTAAGTAATTGAATCTATCCACAGTGGAGAGAGAGCTATTTTCATGGACAATGGAACGATATTGCTCCCAAAACGATACCCATTCTTTAAAGTCCCCAGAAAACCGTTTAGGTTGCAATTTTTTTCAATTTCACAGCACTAGATGTGGGTCGATGAGTGGATAGTAGAGGAGGCAATGTGGCATTTGCAGAAGTGGTGTCATTTTCGTTCGGTGAAACTGCCGGTAGACCTTGATGAATGTGAATTTTAGATAGGCGGCATTTTATACGTGTGACGGTCGCGATCACTTTATCTTCATATCCTGCGACTGTTTCAGCTTCTTTTACGTGATCCTCCCGGTTTGATTAATGGCACTACTTCTGCGTTAACTTTGCGCAAGCTTTCATGAGCTGCTGTTAAACGATCCAGGAAAACAGTTAATTCCTCCTCGATTTCATCGAGATTACTTAAATTTTCCATAATTTAATAAGTTTGGTTACTTGACCACGATATTAGCCGCGACTTGCTAGATCCATTGCGATAATTTCATGTCTATAATTTCAGAAGTCTATGTGAGGTTACATTAATGCTTGTTTTAAATAGCATGAAGCATGAATTGGCAGGTTGTTGTCGACGAATTGCAGTGCCAGAATACAAACATATGATTAAATTGGCTGCTACGTTGAAGTTCTTGGCAGCGGAAGGCTACCGGCATCCAATTCAAAGGGACACTATGAACATTGTATAAACTGTAACTAGTAATAAATAAGTAATTGAAAAAAAACAATTTTGAAAATTGGTAGTATCTACATTTCATGCATATAGTTTGGGTTGTCTAATAGAACCACATATTTGAAAACCTTAGCGCACTGCAAAACGTGAAAACATTTTCTTTACTATATTCCAGTACTTTCAACTGACTTATAACTCACTTACGAGTATAACACATAATAAAAATTTGAAAAACAATTAGAAAGAAAGCATATAATGCATATAAAATTTTTCATCCAAAAGCATTTGGCATTAAATGGGTCATATTTAAGTGTTTTCGTAACAGATTCTATTGAGAAAAGTTTTCACGTTTGTTATCATATACAAATACATATTTGTAAGTCTTTTTATGGCAAAATATTTACATTTTTAAACAAAATGAATTCATATACATACACACCTGATCAAAATAATAGATACACCTTACTCTTTTCGTTTTTAGCGTAGCACAATGAAAGAAATGGTTAAAGTTCGCAAAAAAGGCTAATATATTTGAATTCTATACGCTTTTTAAAAAGTTAAAACTTAACAATATTTTCAATATTAACGCTAATAATATAATAGATACAAAAAATAGATACACTTCAGATTGTGATTAAAATTCAATTATATCATAATTTACTTTGCGAGTTTTTTATCAAAAAGATTTAAAATATTTTATTGTGATTGCTTGGTATCAAACAAGAAAAGAAGAAAATAAACATTTTAGGTTTACCATGGCTCGAAATAGTCACTGCATTACAGAAGAGTAAATTTTGCTTCTTTCGAACATAAAAAAAAGGAAAATCTCAGCGTGAAATCGCGAAATGTGTGTAACGGTCACTTTATTTAGCGCAAAATGTTTTAAAAGCTGCACCCCAAAAAGAATTTTATGGCAGATCGGAAAAAAAACGAACCCCGCGGATGATCGCTATATAATAATGGTATCAAAAAGTAACCCTTTAAGTCATCAAAAGCTATTTCCGCATAAATTAACAACATCGTTAGTGCTCCAAGAGTGGTGGTGGCTGACAAAAAGCCAAACTTCTCGGACGAATAGCTAGGAAAGTTCCACTAATGAGAAACAAAAAATTAAGCATGGGGGTAAAGTTTGCCCTGACACATGCAAATAAGACGAGCGATATCGGTGAAAATAAATGGCGAAATATTTTGTTGAGCGACGAAACAAAGATTAATATCTTTGAAAATGGCTGTAAAAATAATGAAGAGATTCTCGAGCCAAGGAATTCCATAACCGTTGCATAAAAAATAGAGTGGAAGATGGAGGCAGCAACATAATGGCCTGGGGATGTTTTTCTTAGAATAACGTTCGTATAATATTTCAGACTACAAACAATATAACGGCAGCCGAGTACAAAAACATATTGCAAATGGTAATGCTATCATACGCCAAGGAAAAAATGCCTCTGCGTTGGTGTACCAGTCGTCGAGAGAGCCGCATTATTTTTTGAGCAGTCAATTTATTTTTTGTATTATTATTTTGCTATCTTCTTTTATATTTAATTACTTTCGATTATTATAAATAAAACATTACAATTGGGGGCTCAACCGCTCAACCTCTTGCATTTACATTGAGTGCTCGAGGAATCCAGGCCATATAAAGTTGAAGTGCCGTTAAGTTGGTTTGAAATGGTCTTTATGTGTAAGAGTGTACAGCAGCACAGAATATAATGGAAAATTCGCAGACGATAAATAAAGCCGTAGAAGAAGTCCCAGCAGTGGAAGAGAAACAAACATATTACACGCGGTCAAAAGTGGCAACCGAAAAAAGTGCTGAAAAAATGGATTTGGTGACTGCAGTGAAAACGATGAATATAGAACAAAGAGTAACACAGAATAGTAAAACGCTAGAAGAAATAGTAAAGTTGTTGAGCATGCAGTGTCAAACTAAAATGAGTGAATTTAAAATATCACCTGAAAGTTTTGCGAAAGTTGTGCCTGAATTCGATGGGCAAAATATACCTGTTGAGCGTTGGTTTTTTAATTTTGAGCAAAATGCCGATGCGTATGAATTGAATGAAAAGCAACGCTATGTGCAGGCCCGTGGTAAGATGGAAAAAGATGCTGCACTATTTTTGAATTCAGTGTTTGTGGGCTCATACGCCGACTTGAAAAAAGTGTTGATCGATGAATTCAAGCGTACGTATACCAGTGCTGATATTCATAAGAAACTTCGCGAAAGAAAGAAAAGACAGGATGAGTCGTTTCATTAATATATACTGCGTATGCGTGAAATAGTGGCGTTAAACTTTGATATTGATGTCGGCTCAGTTGTTCGCTATATAGTAGACGGATTAAATATAAAAAACTAGTACAAATATAATATGTACGGTAGTAAAACGTATAGTGAACTACAGGAAAAAAATGCTATATATGAGCAGATTAAAGAGAACGAAGTAGTGCACAAAGCATCAAATATCGTTGGTCAAAAACAGGACTATAGCGGCAAAACAACGCATTGCTTTAATTGCGGGTCAACAGAACACTTAAGGAAACATTGCCGGACTGAAACTAAATGTTTTAAGTGTGGTGCAAATGGCCACATGTCAAAAAATTGCGTCCAGGCTGAAAAGAGTGTAAAAGTGGTCCAAAGCAATAGTCGCTTCAAAACAATTGCGCTGAATAATATAGAAGTTCATTGCTTGGTTGACACAGGTGCTGATGTGTCAATTATTAAAGAATGCGTGTTCAATAAACTTTCCGATGTTGAGTTGAAAAGGTCCATATCTGTGCTTCGAGGCCTAGGACGTACAAAAACAACACCGACTGGAGAATTTGATGCTACGGTAGTGGTAGATGGTATCCAGGCGCAGCAAAAATTTGTGGTAGTATCTGATGAAAAGTTGGAGTACAACGGCTTACTTGGCTACGATTTCGTCTCAAAATTCTGTGTGGTTCTGGACAACGATGGCTTTCATTTTACCAGAAAATCGACGTGGGAGGAGAGCGATTCACCTAATGAGCTAAGTACATATAATATTGTTGAAACCGAAACTGAAATACACAGTTCTCCGCAGTTCGAGCCACTGATTCGCCCGTTGATTGAGGCTTACAAACCTACTCATACGTTACTGCCAATAAAAAGCCCGGTAGAACTGAAAATTGTTGCAAATGAGAAAATGACGCCGTTCAAACATCAACCAAGCCGATATTCACCCGTCGAGTGCGCAGCCATTAAGGCACAAGTGAATGAATGGTTACAAAGCGGTATTGTGAGTAAATCAACATCAAATTTCGCAAGTAGAGTCGTTATCGTCAAAAAAAGGACGGTTCCAATAGAAACTGCGTAGACTTTCGTCAATTAAATGCCATGGTGCTGAAAGATTGTTTGCCTGTTCCGCTGATTGACGATGTACTCGAGAAGTTACAGGCAGCTAAGTTTTTCGTAGTTATGGATTTAGAAAACAGCTTCTTTCACGTTCCTGTTGAGGAAGAAAGTCGAAAATACACTGCTTTTATTATAAAAGAAGGTCTTTTTGAATTCATTAAGACACCGTTTGGGTTCACCAACTCCCCTGCTGTATTCATCAGGTTCATAAACTGAAACTGAAAACGTAATGCAAATTTATGTGGATGATATAATAATATATGCCGAGACGGTGGACGAATGCATTCAGAAGTTAAAGCGAGTGCTAACAGTAGCTGAACGTTTCTGTTTAATCATTAAATGGAAAAAATTTCGTTTTTTAGAAAGCCGAATAGATTTTCTTGGACATACGGCGGAGAACGGAAAAATCTGGCCTGGCCGTGAAAAGACGTATGCCGTACAACATTTTCCTGTTTCGACAAATATAAAAGGATTACAGTCGTTCCTGGGTCTGACGGGTTACCAGGAAAATTTGTCAAAGGTTACGCGCGTCCCCTAACTACGCTATTGAAAAAAGGTGTCGAGTTCAGAATTGGAGCTCTTGAACTGAATGCAATAAAACAGCTGAAAGACATGTTGTGTCAGGAGCCGATACTAAGGATTTATGCGCAGAATGCCCCTACAGAATTACATACCGACGCATCAAAAGACGGGTTTGGAGCAACTTTGTGTCAGCTGTTCGAAGGACAGCTTCATCCAATATTCTTCTGGAGTAAGAAAACATCACCCAGTGATTCTAAACGGCACAGTTACATTTTGGAAGTTAAATCAGCTTACATGGCGATTAAAAAATTTAGACATTACTTGCTGGGCATCCAATTTAAGTTAGTCACAGACTGTGCTGCGCTTACGCAAACTATACGGAAGAAGGATATCCCACGCGAGGTAGCCCAATGGATCTTAGCCTTCCAGGATTATACATTCGTGGTTGAACACCGTAGTGCTGAACGTATGAAACACGTTGACTGTTTAAGCCGGTTTCCCAGCGTGCTTGTTGTTGGATCTGATATTACTGCACGGTTGAGGAGAGAACAAAGAAAAGATTCTTTCGTTAATGCTGTTTTGGAAATTATAAAAGACCGCCCTTATCAAGGATTTAAGCTAAAAGGAGACATTTTATACAAGCATGTAGATGGTCTTGATCTTCTTGTTGTTCCAAAGTCAATGGAACGTGAAGTAATAACGGAAGCACATACAGATGGTCACTTTGCAGTTTCAAAAACAATGCACAGCGTAAAGTCGTACAAGTAGTGTCCTCATGTATGAGGTGCATCATGAATAACAATAAAGTTGGCAAGCAAGAAGGACATCTTTACCAGATAGATAAAGGAAATCAGCTGCTACACACACTTCACCTGGATCATTTAGGCCCGATGGATTCAACTGCAAAACAGTACAAGTTTATACTGGCGCTAGTGTGCGGATTTTCTAAGTTCGTGTAGCTGTACGCGATAAAATCTACAGGAGCAGAAGAGGTTATAAAAAAGCTTGAAGAGTGGTCGAATGTATTTGGCACTCCTTCCAGTGTGAGTGATAGAGGAATTGCTTTCACGTCCAAAGCTTTTGAAGAATTTGTCAAACAGCGAATGATTGAGCATGTCTGGACTACAACTGGAGTTGCAAGGGGCAACGGCCAAATTGAAAGGGTATACCGAGTCATTTTGTCCGTAATCAGCAAACTGTCAGCAGCAACGAAGTGGTATAAGTTCGTTCCAGAAGTTCAGCGCGCAATAAACACACTTATCCACTCGTCCACACAGAAAACGCCGTTTGAACTTATGTTTGGAACAAAAACCCACAGCAAAATTACCCACAAACTCACAGCTGTACTAGAACAAGAGATGGCAGAGAATTTTGACAGGGGAAGACAAGAAATTCGTCTACAAGCCAGAATGAACCTCATGACCAATTAAAAAGTGTGCCGAAATTAAGGCGCGGAAGTCGTCGGGATCTTCTGAAGAGGGGCATAAAGGTCTTGACTTAAGACACGCTTCAATTTGTATCAGAAGCGTGGATAGCTCTTCATACGTAAACACCCCATTCCCGACCGCTCTTTTAAGGTGGTATTTCACACTCTTTATGCCTGCTTCCCATAGCCCTCCAAAATGAGGGGAAGCGGGGGAATGAATTTCCACAGAATTCCTTGATTTGCCAAAACTTCGACGATATTTCTCAAGTCATGCTTCGCGTGTTGCAATAAACGGTGTAGATCGGCTTCGGCTCCAACGAAATTTGTACCGCAGTGGCTGTATATGTCCTCTACGCACTGCGAACCTTCGAAAAGCAGCTAGAAAGGCTTGCGTAGTTAAGTCGGTTACGGCTTCCAGATGAAGCGCCTCGGTTGTTAGGCAGACAAATATAGCCAGATATCCCTTATAGGTTTTGGCAGCTCTGCCTCGCCATGTCTTTATTTCCAACGGTCCCGCGTAGTCCACTCCCGTGTGAGTGAAGGGCTTTGCTATTTTCACTCTGGGGCTAGGGAGGTCTCCGATCAACTTCTGAGCCGTTTTGCTGCGGTACCTATAGCAGATGGTACACCCATGTATGTGAGGAGGAGAAGTACGTCATAGCTGGCAACACTGGTTAAAGTCCGGCAGTACGTGGAATTACA
The DNA here is from genome assembly GCA_930367185.1 of Myathropa florea. Classification (NCBI taxonomy): domain Eukaryota; kingdom Metazoa; phylum Arthropoda; class Insecta; order Diptera; family Syrphidae; genus Myathropa; species Myathropa florea. Next base: position 50,942,724 of record OV884004.1, read on the forward strand.
TGGAATAGAGTAGTGTTGTACCAGTCGTCGAGAGAGCCGCATTATTTTTTGAGCAGTCAATTTATTTTTTGTATTATTATTTTGCTATCTTCTTTTATATTTAATTACTTTCGATTATTATAAATAAAACATTACAATTGGGGGCTCAACCTCTTGCATTTACATTGAGTGCTCGAGGAATCCAGGCCATATAAAGTTGAAGTGCCGTTAAGTTGGTTTGAAATGGTCTTTATGTGTAAGAGTGTACAGCAGCACAGAATATAATGGAAAATTCGCAGACGATAAATAAAGCCGTAGAAGAAGTCCCAGCAGTGGAAGAGAAACAAACATATTACACGCGGTCAAAAGTGGCAACCGAAAAAAGTGCTGAAAAAATGGATTTGGTGACTGCAGTGAAAACGATGAATATAGAACAAAGAGTAACACAGAATAGTAAAACGCTAGAAGAAATAGTAAAGTTGTTGAGCATGCAGTGTCAAACTAAAATGAGTGAATTTAAAATATCACCTGAAAGTTTTGCGAAAGTTGTGCCTGAATTCGATGGGCAAAATATACCTGTTGAGCGTTGGTTTTTTAATTTTGAGCAAAATGCCGATGCGTATGAATTGAATGAAAAGCAACGCTATGTGCAGGCCCGTGGTAAGATGGAAAAAGATGCTGCACTATTTTTGAATTCAGTGTTTGTGGGCTCATACGCCGACTTGAAAAAAGTGTTGATCGATGAATTCAAGCGTACGTATACCAGTGCTGATATTCATAAGAAACTTCGCGAAAGAAAGAAAAGACAGGATGAGTCGTTTCATTAATATATACTGCGTATGCGTGAAATAGTGGCGTTAAACTTTGATATTGATGTCGGCTCAGTTGTTCGCTATATAGTAGACGGATTAAATATAAAAAACTAGTACAAATATAATATGTACGGTAGTAAAACGTATAGTGAACTACAGGAAAAAAATGCTATATATGAGCAGATTAAAGAGAACGAAGTAGTGCACAAAGCATCAAATATCGTTGGTCAAAAACAGGACTATAGCGGCAAAACAACGCATTGCTTTAATTGCGGGTCAACAGAACACTTAAGGAAACATTGCCGGACTGAAACTAAATGTTTTAAGTGTGGTGCAAATGGCCACATGTCAAAAAATTGCGTCCAGGCTGAAAAGAGTGTAAAAGTGGTCCAAAGCAATAGTCGCTTCAAAACAATTGCGCTGAATAATATAGAAGTTCATTGCTTGGTTGACACAGGTGCTGATGTGTCAATTATTAAAGAATGCGTGTTCAATAAACTTTCCGATGTTGAGTTGAAAAGGTCCATATCTGTGCTTCGAGGCCTAGGACGTACAAAAACAACACCGACTGGAGAATTTGATGCTACGGTAGTGGTAGATGGTATCCAGGCGCAGCAAAAATTTGTGGTAGTATCTGATGAAAAGTTGGAGTACAACGGCTTACTTGGCTACGATTTCGTCTCAAAATTCTGTGTGGTTCTGGACAACGATGGCTTTCATTTTACCAGAAAATCGACGTGGGAGGAGAGCGATTCACCTAATGAGCTAAGTACATATAATATTGTTGAAACCGAAACTGAAATACACAGTTCTCCGCAGTTCGAGCCACTGATTCGCCCGTTGATTGAGGCTTACAAACCTACTCATACGTTACTGCCAATAAAAAGCCCGGTAGAACTGAAAATTGTTGCAAATGAGAAAATGACGCCGTTCAAACATCAACCAAGCCGATATTCACCCGTCGAGTGCGCAGCCATTAAGGCACAAGTGAATGAATGGTTACAAAGCGGTATTGTGAGTAAATCAACATCAAATTTCGCAAGTAGAGTCGTTATCGTCAAAAAAAGGACGGTTCCAATAGAAACTGCGTAGACTTTCGTCAATTAAATGCCATGGTGCTGAAAGATTGTTTGCCTGTTCCGCTGATTGACGATGTACTCGAGAAGTTACAGGCAGCTAAGTTTTTCGTAGTTATGGATTTAGAAAACAGCTTCTTTCACGTTCCTGTTGAGGAAGAAAGTCGAAAATACACTGCTTTTATTATAAAAGAAGGTCTTTTTGAATTCATTAAGACACCGTTTGGGTTCACCAACTCCCCTGCTGTATTCATCAGGTTCATAAACTGAAACTGAAAACGTAATGCAAATTTATGTGGATGATATAATAATATATGCCGAGACGGTGGACGAATGCATTCAGAAGTTAAAGCGAGTGCTAACAGTAGCTGAACGTTTCTGTTTAATCATTAAATGGAAAAAATTTCGTTTTTTAGAAAGCCGAATAGATTTTCTTGGACATACGGCGGAGAACGGAAAAATCTGGCCTGGCCGTGAAAAGACGTATGCCGTACAACATTTTCCTGTTTCGACAAATATAAAAGGATTACAGTCGTTCCTGGGTCTGACGGGTTACCAGGAAAATTTGTCAAAGGTTACGCGCGTCCCCTAACTACGCTATTGAAAAAAGGTGTCGAGTTCAGAATTGGAGCTCTTGAACTGAATGCAATAAAACAGCTGAAAGACATGTTGTGTCAGGAGCCGATACTAAGGATTTATGCGCAGAATGCCCCTACAGAATTACATACCGACGCATCAAAAGACGGGTTTGGAGCAACTTTGTGTCAGCTGTTCGAAGGACAGCTTCATCCAATATTCTTCTGGAGTAAGAAAACATCACCCAGTGATTCTAAACGGCACAGTTACATTTTGGAAGTTAAATCAGCTTACATGGCGATTAAAAAATTTAGACATTACTTGCTGGGCATCCAATTTAAGTTAGTCACAGACTGTGCTGCGCTTACGCAAACTATACGGAAGAAGGATATCCCACGCGAGGTAGCCCAATGGATCTTAGCCTTCCAGGATTATACATTCGTGGTTGAACACCGTAGTGCTGAACGTATGAAACACGTTGACTGTTTAAGCCGGTTTCCCAGCGTGCTTGTTGTTGGATCTGATATTACTGCACGGTTGAGGAGAGAACAAAGAAAAGATTCTTTCGTTAATGCTGTTTTGGAAATTATAAAAGACCGCCCTTATCAAGGATTTAAGCTAAAAGGAGACATTTTATACAAGCATGTAGATGGTCTTGATCTTCTTGTTGTTCCAAAGTCAATGGAACGTGAAGTAATAACGGAAGCACATACAGATGGTCACTTTGCAGTTTCAAAAACAATGCACAGCGTACAGCAGCACTTTTTCATTCCACACCTCGAGCATAAAGTCGTACAAGTAGTGTCCTCATGTATGAGGTGCATCATGAATAACAATAAAGTTGGCAAGCAAGAAGGACATCTTTACCAGATAGATAAAGGAAATCAGCTGCTACACACACTTCACCTGGATCATTTAGGCCCGATGGATTCAACTGCAAAGCAGTACAAGTTTATATTGGCGCTAGTGTGCGGATTTTCTAAGTTCGTGTAGCTGTACGCGATAAAATCTACAGGAGCAGAAGAGGGTATAAAAAAGCTTGAAGAGTGGTCGAATGTATTTGGCACTCCTTCCAGTGTGAGTGATAGAGGAATTGCTTTCACGTCCAAAGCTTTTGAAGAATTTGTCAAACAGCGAATGATTGAGCATGTCTGGACTACAACTGGAGTTGCAAGGGGCAACGGCCAAATTGAAAGGGTATACCGAGTCGTTTTGTCGGTAATCAGCAAACTGTCAGCAGGGGACACTACGAAGTGGTATAAGTTCGTTCCAGAAGTTCAGCGCGCAATAAACACACATATCCACTCGTCCACACAGAAAACGCCGTTTGAACTTATGTTTGGAACAAAAACCCACAACAAAATTACCGACAAACTCACAGCTGTACTAGAACAAGAGATGGCAGAGGATTTTGACAGGGGAAGACAAGAAATTCGTCTACAAGCAGAAACAGAAAGACTAAGAAGTGTACAAATCCAATTACGATAAGAAACGCAAAGGAGAATACGTTTATAAGGAAGGAGACCTGGTTGCTGTGAAGCGTACTCAATTTATCGCAGGCAAAAAATTGGCAAGCTCGTTTTTAGGTACATACGAGGTGATCAAGGTTAAGAGAAATGGGCGATATGATGTTAGAAAAGCTGCGGAAGTCGAGGGTCCGAACGTTACGTCAACAAGCGCGGACAATATGAAGTTGTGGAAGTATGTCGAATGGAATCAGGACCTATTGTCGTCTGGGACAGACGATAGTGATCAGGATGACCGAATGTGAGGAGGAGAAGTACGTCATAGCTGGCAACACTGGTTAAAGTCCGGCAGTACGTGGAACTACATGGAATAGAGTAGTGCTGTACCAGTCGTCGAGAGAGCCGCATTATTTTTTGAGCAGTCAATTTATTTTTTGTATTATTATTTTGCTATCTTCTTTTATATTTAACTAGCAAACCCGGCGAACTCCGTTTCGCCACCAGATGGCTTCGTTTTTTGTAACATTTCGTTTGAGGATTAAAAGATGAAGAAAAATTATTTTTTTTTTATATTTGAAAAGGAAAAATTTTATTTCATTTCACAACAGTAATGAATTCATTTCGATTACAAAAATGAAGTGTAATTTGAACTTCTCTAAGTAAAACATGAAAGTGAATCCAAAGTAAATACTGAATCGAAGCGTTATACGTGTCCGTAAATTATCCGTTTCATTGAAGTGCTCTTTGGTAAACCACATTTTTTGTTTTTTGGTCTGACGTTAACACAAACAAAGCGGATGGTTTCCCAACTCGTGAACACGCAACTTATAGCTGCCCATGTGAAAAACAATGATTTTCTAAATTTATCCCGCAAACACTAAGCGATTGGCCTTGCGACTTGTTAATTGTCATTGCGAACCGGAAATTACAATCGTTTGAAGTCAAACGGAAGATCAGTCGGAATCATTGGTATTCGAGGAATACATACATTTTCACCTGTGTATTTTCCGTTAATAATGGTTGCCTCAATCAAATTCGGAATAAGTCTTTTCACTGCAAGTCGAGTACCGTTGCAAAGTCGCGGTGGATTCAAATTACGTAATGTCATAATAACTGAACCAATTTTGAGTTGCAAGTTATGTGGTGGAAATCCTGGTAACTCCAGAGAGTTCAAAAACTCCGTTGGATAATTTACTACATCATCGGGATTGTTATTGTTGAACTCTTATAGTAGTGGTTAGCGATAATGTTTTTACGTTATTCCACAAAGGTGATGCCTTCAGGCAAGCATTCAATTCATCTGCTGGCGTTCCTAGGGGAATTACTGGCAACGTCTGCCTGAAATCGCCTGCCAACAATATCATCAAGTCGCCAAAGATGTTGTTATTTCGCCGAAGATCCTTCAGTGTGAAGTTAAGTGCTTAAAGTGATTTCTTCTGTGCCATTGTGCACTCATCCCAAACAATGAGCTTGCATTGTATCAACAATTTTACCATTGCACTGGATCGGGAAATATTGCATGTTGGAGTATCAATTGTGTTTAAATTGAGTGGCAATTTAAGCGCAGAATGTGCAGTACGACCGCCATCTAGAAGAGTCGCCGCAATTCCAGATGATGCTAACGCCAAAGCTATGTCACATCTTGATCGAATAGTGGCCAATATCAATGAAATTACAAATGTTTTCCCTGTTCCTCCAGGTGCGTCCAGGAAGAATAGACCACCAGTATTATTGTCCACCCCATTAATGTTTCGTATACTTGTTTTTGCTGTTCATTCAGCAATGGCACATTATTTCGAACGAATTCCTGCAATGTATCAACATTGTATTGCAGCTCTCGATTTAATTCTTGGTTGAATGCATCGTGCATCGATCGATTTGGCGCAATCATTCCTACTTCTATCAGTAGCTTGTTTGCAATAGTCAAGCATTGATCCTCAATCAGAATCAATCCTTCATTGTAGATTTCATAGGGATTATTCGTTCGAATGCGCAAGCGATGCAAGATATCTTCACATATGTCGTCTTTGTATTTGTTCCATAACTGAATTGGTTGTGAAGGGAAACATGTGGTGATGATAATTGCGAACAGCGTTCGTATTTGGTACGCATTTGATGAAACAACTGAATCCGCAAGTGTTAAATCCCAATGAGAATCGTTCTCCAGCAAACCCAATAGTTGACATGCTTCTCGATATGTTTGGCATTGGTGGCCATTCACAGTTTTCAAATGCGCAAATGATTTTGGTCCACGTACATTTACCAAGAGCAGTCGCAAATAAAAACATTCATCATTTCTAGGATGAACAGTATACATGCGACCTAGCGCATCAGTGGAAAACACCTGTGGCCAATCTGGAACTGGGGTTCTTTGTACCTGAATATTGGATCGACCATCTTCAACGTGATGTCGTATCTGTCTTGCCCTTGCCAATAAATGATTGGATATTGTAACGTATCGTACAAACGATGTGTCTCGTTTACACGATGCATGATATTGCTTCTTCGCTGAACGACAATGTCTCGTGATTTAGTTGGATCGCGAACAATAATTGCCGCAACATCATCAACGGTGGGTGCATTGAATCTTCGCACATGTTCACCTGTTTGGGTACGATCCGCTCTTATGACAAATTTGTGCGTATCCGATGGCATTCGTTCCAATGCTGTTCCGAACATATTAACCACAGCGTTATTAGCCTGAAAAAATGCTTGCAACTGTTCAATAATTCGTCTCTTTAACTGTTGTGTTCCTTGTATATTGCACCGCACATTCAGCTGATCCACCATCGACGAAATGAAATATACTCGTATTTGCAGAAATTGATGCGTGTGTTGTGTTGGTGTGATTGATTGGTGTGAGTGATTGGTTGTGTGTGTTGTATCTTTTACCTTGCAAGTCGGCATGAAGCCGCCTTCTCGAATGATATTAGCTCCAAAGGAAGTCATGCGAAAGCAGTTATTGTATTCAAGGATGCGTTGAAGAAAATGGTTGGAACCGGGATCACTTCCATCGAACATTGGTTTCAGTGGCTGTGGTGGTGTATGTAATGGATCCAGTTTGACTTTTCCACTTGCGCAGCACAATCCAGCCGTTTCTCTTTTGAACTTTAACGCATTGCAATAGCGACATACAGTCGTCATTGGTCCAATATTTAAATTGTCATCACTGTAGTTCGCAGTGGGATCATATTGGAATGCCAAGCAATTGTATGATGCCAATGATCTTCGTGTGCTCACGCGTTGTCTCAATCGGGCATTATATTACTCGTATATCTCTTATTATATTTTGTCTTTCTTCGCTTAAGTTCTGTGAATACACTTGTTGCTGGCTTGCATGTCTTGTGCGGCGGCCGATGTTCGCACGTCGTCCTCTAGGCATTTTGGACTATGGTCAGACTGGTGAATTTAACCTCAAATTAAAGGACAAATGCCTGCTGTTGAAATTGAATACAAATTTGCACAATACGCGTGATTGATTTGATGGTTTCCAATTGAACTGTTAGGAAACGAATAACTTTAACCTCAATTTCACAATTTCACAGTGATCACAATACCGGTTTTAAGTTAGCGTTTGAAAGAACGTGCGCATAATAAATGTCACATGAAATTAACTGAGCAGAGTACAATGAGTAGCTGTCAAACAATGTATCACGCACCGGTGCCACCTACTTAAAATGAAACGTAATTATTTTCGTGAGGGATACTCACACACCACATACTGGCGCCATCTCCTCCACCACCATGCAAAACCATATTGGTTTGTAGTACGTGCTATGTATCAGAGATGGCGCTGTATGTGAAAAATGTATTCCCTGTTTTCCTGCTTTTCTGTTGAAATTTTTCCTGAATTTTGTTTGCTATAAACCTAACGGAGCCCGAGACCTTTCCAACGAATGCAAAACCGTGGCAATCGGTTCGTGCGTTCTGGAGTTATAGCGTCAGGAAGGAAATCCCGACTTATTTTTATATAATATATTACTTTGGATTATTATAAATAAAACATTACATGTATGTGGTTTTTGACGGCTCTTTTTAAGTGAAATATCCAATACTTATTCCGAAAGTACCCATCATCAATTGGATACCGCCATGGAAAGTCTTGCTGTGTGCCTCACTAATTAACAGTTGGGTAAAGTGGTGAGATGGTTCCATGTTTATTGGGTGTTGTTGATCGAAGGAAAGATCTGCATTTTTAAGTCTTCCCCCGACTCTAAGGATGCCATCCCCATCTGTGAATGGATTCAATGACCTCATGCCTCTTGTTTTATTCACCCCCTGTGGAAAAATTTCAAGCTGAGATGAGAGGGCCAGAATATTTATAGCCGTATTAAGTTCTGAAGGATTTTCGACCCTTGGGTTCGACAGTTGGTCCCAAATCTTCTGCAGTACGCGGTTATTCTGATGAGCTGGCTAAGATTTGAAGATCGATGGATCAACCAACTGAGCCGATTATCGCTTAGATTGGTATCGACATGATGAACTCTGACGGGCTTCCTCTCCTCGTTAGTGTGTAACTCATGTGGTTGTAATGAGATCTTTTGATCTAAGGAATATGGGCCCATTTCACTACAAAGTAGCTTGGACAAATGCTGATGGGAGAATTCCTCTGGAGACCAAATCGGCGGGATTTTGCCGTGTTGGCACATGGTTCCAGATATCGACCTTCGTCAAACGTTGGATCTCCCCAACTCTGTTTCGGACAAAGGTTTCCCTATTCGCAGGTTCTGCACGTATCCAGCAAAAGGTGATCATGGAGTCTGTGGATTAGTTTTGCGAGTGTGACAGCTCCGCATAATCCAATCCAAATCCAATCGCGGAAGGGAGACCGGGTTTACGACCTTGGATTTGGCCATGAGCAAATTCATCTCGATGTTGCCGCTTTCATCTTCCACCCGAAGGTAAACCGCTGCTCCGTAAGCTCTTTCCGATGAATCGCAGTACGAGTACTCATACCGGACGAACGGAGCGACCGTGGAAACCTTAAATTATTTATAGACGACCAATCATTATAGATCGCCATCCAGTCCTCCCTCATATCAGGATCTACGGGATAATCTCAAGCTTGTCTGCGGATCCAAAGCAGCGTCTTTGGATTACATTTTCGCCATGGTAATAGAAGGGGCGATCCAACCCATAGGATCGAAGTGGCGCTCTATCCACGATAAAAAAGCTCTCTTAGTTGGTTGTTGACAGTCCGAGGGTGTATAACTGAACGAGAATTCGTCACTCAGAGGGAGCCAGTGTATACCAAGTGTCTTTACCCGTTCTGTCCCTTCAGTAGGTTGAGGGAATGATGCTTCGTGATCTTCACTAGGCACGCTATCTAGCAGCTCCTTGTGGTTGGCTGTCAATTTTCGCAGGTGAAACCCAGCTCCGGATAGAATCTCCCTAACTTCGGCCATTTTTTCTTTTGCTTCTTGCAAGTTCTCAGCTCCTGAAATTAGGTCATCCACATACATTCCATTTCGGATCATATCGGCGGTTTTGGTATACAGCTCACCGACCTTTTCTGCTAAAGCCCGAAGTGTACGTATCGCCAAATATGGGGCAGGTGATGTGGCAAAGGTTGCCACAGTTTTGGCCCGATATGTCCTTATGATGTCAGTTGGTTCTTTCCGCCACAGGATCAGCTGATAATAGGAGTCCCGTTCTCTCTCGTAAACGTTGAGTGGTGGGTTGTTAAGGCGAGATCGAAGAACTACTGCTGACCAAACCCAACCCAGAGACCTTGACGGAGGTTGAATTTAGCGAGAGACAAAGCATCTGAATAGCTGATGTAGTTATAAAGCTAGCCTTTGAGCCTGAGTCTAACAAAGCTCGCAACGAAAATGATTCCCCTGTCACAGAATGTACCTTGACTAAGGCCGTTGCTAACAAAACTTGAGTTAGGGGGTTGATTGTGCAAAAGGTGTTGACGGTAGGATTTAGGCCTGTGCCTCCTTTCGATGGTTGAAAAGTTGGTGCAGCTGCATTTATCGTGGAAGTGTTTAACCCTGAAGAGCCGCCCTGAACAACGAAAGAGTTTGCTTGCCCTGTGGTCGAATTGTTATTCCAGTGAAGAAGCGATTGATGTGTTCGTTGGCAATAATAGCATCGCCGACTACTCGGACAATGCTCGAGGGTATGACTATACGCCAGACAATTTCGGCAAATTCCTAACCTTGTAACCTGTTTACATCGATCAGAGATGCTCATTTTTAAAAACTTACTGCATTTCCTTATGGCATGTTGATCCTTGTTGCAAATTTGGCAGGAATAATTGGTTCTGCTCGATCAAATCTTCACACTGCGGCAGATCCTGGAGAAGACCCAAGAAATGCAGATCGACACACACCATCTATTTGTCGATTTCAAGGCCGCATATGACAGCGTGTATAGAGACGAGCTATACAGCGCCATGTCTAGTTTTGACATTCCTGCTAAACTCGTCAGACTGAGCATGATGACGATAGAGAACTCTCGCTGCTCCATCAAGGTCGGTAACGAACTCACCGAGACCTTTAATGTCAAAAAAAGTTTTAGACAAGGCGACGCGCTGTCATGTGATTTCTTTAACATCGTTCTTAAGAAGATCGTGCAAAACTCACTGGCCAACACAAGAAGCACGGTCTTCCAAAAGTCCGTTCAACTGCTAGCTTACGCGGATGACATTGGCGTGATTGGGCGAACACAGCGAGCCGTCAATGATGCGTTTGCTGGCATTGAAACGGAAGCGGCTAAAATGGGTCTGGCGGTAAACGAGGGCAAAACAAAGTATATGCTGTCATCGAGAAAGGATGCACAACATCGACGACTTGGCCAGAACTCCTTGCAGTACGTTTCGGTGGAACGGAGGTTTGTTGAGATTTGGAGTGGCTCGTATTTGCTGCTGGTTGACTGCTTCCGGCGTACGAACCCGAGTTTCTAAGAACTGGGTGAATTCAGCAAAAGTTGGCAACGCTTTGCTATCAGACTTTGTCACAGCGTATCACAGCGACATCTTCAAGTTAAGTAGACAACTATTTTATTTATGCCCTTCCGGCAGCACTCACTTTTATTTTTGTTATGTTGAAACTTAGTTACAATAAATTTTCAATTTGAATACATTCCTCAACGAGAACAGACGTGATTTCTTGAAAAGATACAAAGATATTCATTTTCAGCCACAGTTCTCTTTTACATGGCGCAGTCGGTAATTCGAACAAAACATACGCATAATTTGTTCATCCTCGAATAATAAAGAAAAAAATAAAACAGAAATAACAAAATGTCGCTTCTAGAACAATTAGTTCAAACAACGACCGAACCCTCTGTTCTTCATCAATTCACATTTGATTTCCTTAAAGGTGAAATCAAAGACAGAGACCTGGACGCAAATCCCACGACAAAGGATGAAGCAGTTAAAGTTATTATAGAAAATAATTCTGCTCTTTCAAAACTTTACAAACCTCGGAGCAAGGACGATCCATCTGCAAGCATATCAAATGAACCAGCCATTCCCAACGTCCAACATATCGTTTTCAATCCCGACATGACGCAAACCATACAAAAATGCAGCGGCGAAGACAGCAATTCGAACGAAAACTTCATCAAATCAGTCGAAAAAGCAGCCAAAATCAACGGGTGGAGCGAAGAAGTTATGCTCGCTTTCAGTGGAAGCAAATTGACTGAAATTGCAAAAAACTGGCAAAACTTCGAAGGTGAGAAGAAAGTGAGCTGGTCATCATGGCTCCAAGCATTTAAATCCAGATTCATCAAACCTCCAACCCTGCGGAAAGGACCGAACACGTCAACGCACGATTTCAACAACCAAATGAGACCATAACGCAATACCTTAGCGGTAAGTTGGAAATTATCGATAAGGCTCCGAACAACATAGATATTCCCATCGCAGAACAAATCTCATACCTAGTAGAAGGTATTATCGATCATACAGACAGACGACTCATGCGTATAAACGCACCTACTACTCTCGACAAATTATTTGAAAGAGGAAAAACATTAGACTATGATACAAAACATATCGCCAAATACCTCCCTAGCGAACACGTTACACACAAACCGCAACCATATATACACAACATATCTCAACAATACAGTAATCATCCACACTCATCCAATCAGCAATATAATGTCCCAAGATTCTCACCAAACAACTCAAGCAACTACAAATGTCCACGTTGCAAAGAAAATTCACACTCAGTCTCCCAATGTCACATACCATGTCCAATATGTAATAAAACAGGTCACTCAATTAACAACTGCCCAAATAAGACACTCCCGAAACAAGCAAATTGCGCTCTTAAGTCTAAAGGTGGCGACCGTGGTCTACCAATTGTTGAAGCCACAGCCTTTGAAGGAGCAACTATATCGACTCTCATCGACAGCGGCGCAGAACAATCAGTCATAGACCGTCGTTCTATCCCACCGAACCATCATATACAAAAATACGAGGGCCCCTCAATCTCATCCATAGGGTACGAATGTCATCCAATAGGACAAATAGACTTGTTTATATCCGGAGGTGATATATCCTGCACATTCGGACCCATCGCAGTTGTTAACAACAGTCCAATACCACTCATACTTGGCAGCGATTGGAGAAAGGCTAACAATTTAACAGTAATCATTGAATCTAATGACGATATCCAAATTCAAAAAAACTATGAAACGAAACCAAACATTAACTCTTGCATCTTCAAAAACATTCAAGCGGTTCCAACTAGCCTTTCTAAAGAAATTGATGACCAAATAAAAACGTTTACCAACCTTTCTATTGAACAGATATCGAGCTTCCGACAAATAATTTATAAAAACCAGCATTTTCGACAGACGATTATGTTATTGGCCACTGTACGATCGGTGAACACTCACTTACCACGACCGACGAAATACCAGTACCTAGAAAGCCATATCGATATTCTTGGAGCGACCGACAGTTCATAAATGAAACCGTTCAAAACTGGAAGCAACTTGAAATAGCTAGAGACTCACAATCCGAATATGCATCACCTGTAGTCATTGTAAACCAACCTCATCATCCAAGCACGCGACGTAGATTGACCATAGATTACACTCATCTAAACAAAAAATTGTTAAAGGACAATTTTCCACCACCACACATCGACGACGTCTTAGAAAAATTAGTTCAACCTGGATGCAATATATTTAACGTAATGGACATAGAAACAGCCTTCACGACGGTGAAAGTGAAACCATCAGATATCCATAAAACAGCATTCGTGACGCAAGATGGAGTGTATGAATTCGTAAGGATGCCCTTCGGTCTGGCAAACGCTCCCAAAACAATGGAACGCATCATGCGACACACGTTTAAAAATACCATCAACACAATAACATACATGGACGACATTGGACAATCAGCTCCGAACATCCATATAGCACTAGACAATTTCGAAACCGCATTAAACAATCTGATCAAAAGCGGCCTTCGTATCTCACTTCGGAAATGCCAACTCTTTAAAAGTGAAATATTCTACCTGGGATATGGCATATCCGCTGAAGGGATTCGACCTGATCCAAATCGCATAAATGCTATTGACCGCTACAACAAAGAATTCAAAACCAAAACAGACGCCAAGTCTTTCCATGCATTCGCATTCCATCACAGGAGATTCATTAAAGACTTCTCCAAAATAGCCTTGCCAATACGTAACGCGTACAACTCGACTCCATTCATCTGGTCTAAAGAAGCCGCAGAAGCCGTTGAAATTCTCAAACAAAAACTAAAATCACCCCCAATACTCGCCCACTTCATGAACGATTGCGAAGCCGAGGTTCAAATCGATGCTTCATTAACCAGAATAGGAGCTATTCTAATACAAAAACAAAATAAACGAGAAGTTGTTATCGCGTACGCCAGTCGTGCATTAGCAGACTCTGAGAAGAACCTTCACATAAACCAAATCGAAAGTTTTGCTATACACTGGGCCATTACCAACAAATTTCACATTTCACATTTGCTACAAAATAGTAAATTCAATCGCAAGTTCGCGAGATGGCTCTTGGATCTTCAACCGTACAACTTTACTATCAAGCACAGGGCCGGAAAGCACAATGTATGTGCTGACGCTTTGTCAAGGATCCCAAACAATGAGACGAAAATATCTTTAGCACAAAACAGTGACCTCGAATGGCAAAACCTGATACAAATCCTAAACAGAGATGGAAACACAAAACACGACAAAATAATAAAGAAAAGATACTTCATTCAAAACAATATTCTGCTATACAAAAATGATAAGGGCTACGGTCGAATCTATACACCAAAATCTCTACAACAAACCATACTTCAAATGTGCCATGACAATAGTGGTCATTTGAATAATGAAAAGACATTTTCAAAACTATCCAATCGGTACTTTTGGTCATCAGCTGCTAAGGACTGCAAGGAGTACGTTTCAAGCTGCCGCACATGTCAATTGTTCAATCACCGAACAAGTAAAAGGATTGGTTTCTATCAACCACGAAGCATTCCTTAAAGACCTTTCGATATAATTTCCATGGATCATTGCAGCTTTCCACAAGACAAAAAAAAAAGAAACACATCTTAATTACAATTGACCATACAACTCGATACGTAATAGCTAAAACCACACCTGAAGTCAGTTCCAAGTATATAATTTCATTAATCGAAGACAAGATCATATCAATTCACGGACCTCCAAAAGAAATTATCAGTGACAATGCTACGAGTTTCACATCAAAGGAATTTCGAGAATTTTTAACGAAAAATGGAATCCAAAGTTCGACAACTCTACCTTATTGGCCGGAGTCCAATGGATTAATAGAACGCAAAGTTCAAACAGTCTCCTCAATTCTTCGAAAATACATCTCAGAAAGGAACATCGAACATTGGTCTTCTTACATTCCTGAAATTATATTTTCCATTAACTCAAGCAAACACTCGTCTTTACAGCAGTCTCCACATTATCTTTTGCATGGATTCGAGCCACGAATTCGAGACGAAGTTCTCCTGGAAACTGTGGACGAGCACAGCGATAGACTTCAGCAACTCACACGACTCCATCGAGACAGGGAACAAGCAATTAATTCGATCAAGGCATCACAGAACCAAAACAAAAATAGAATTGATGAGCACCGACAATGCTTCAAAATGCAGATAGGAGATTTGGTCCTGGCATTGAGCCCAGCCCGCAACAATGGGATATCCCCGATCTATGAATCCAACCCCTTTGAAATCGTGAATATATTGGGCGAAAATGTCATCAAAATCCGAAGAATCGATGGTTTTGGCCAAGAAATCACAAGAGTTGTCCATACGGGACAAGTTAAAAAATTCAACAGTCGAAAACAAAATGACAATCAGTTGTTGATTGACACTGAGTTACAGATCAACGAAGAGGAAGTAGTTGAGTCACAAGCAAGTGATAAAGATGAAACCAGCAGTGAAGAAGAATCGAATATCAATCCAACTCGAACACGAAGAGCACCAAAATGGTTTGACGACTCAATTCCTTTAATACAATACCATGTCACAGCATATCACAGCGACATCTTCAAGTTAAGTAGACAACTATTTTATTTATGCCCTTCTGGCAGCACTCACTTTTATTTTTGTTATGTTGAAACTTAGTTACAATAAATTTTCAATTTGAATACATTCCTCAACGAGAACAGACGTGATTTCTTGAAAAGATACAAAGATATTCATTTTCATTTTCATCCTCTCTTACAGACTTGGAACCCAATTTTTGCTCCCAGATATGCTATGTTTTACCGGGTAGTTTTTGCAGTATCGCAAAAACTATGCACCACTTCCGTCGGTATATCCAATAACTCCTTGATGGCATCGGCGCGTTCTTGAGAAATTTGGTTAAACAAACACTTTAACTGAGTTCTTATCAAGAAACGCTGATGATCGTACCTATTCATGAATATTTCCCCCGCCTTTGAATAGTTGCCTATTTCCATACCCAGATGAGCCAAAAGTTTATCAGCTTCACCGGACACACTTGATTTTAAATAGTGCATCGTTTGGGTTTCTGACAAAGATGGATTGTGATGGATAACCGAAATAAATAAATCACGAAAGGAGCGCAGGAGAAAACCGGTAAGTTAATTTTTGGGAGCCTAATCTTTGCCGCCCTGGACGTTATATGCGTTGGTTGTTAGCTATCCTGCTGTTGGTTGAAGCGGCTTTGAAGCTTGTGCCTTGTCAACAGAATCGAGAAGATAGCTACAGTATTCAAAATAACCTTCTCGTATTTTATCATAGATGACCTCCGCGGCGATTTCCTTTTGTTCATCGTTGTCACTCAACTTGGATAGCTCCTTCTGATATTCCAATTCCGCCTTCACCATTAACTTTTCTAACATAGCTAATCGAACCATTAGATAGTTTGCTGTGCGCCTAGCTGAACCTGTTTTCGTGAAATTCGAAACATCTTTGTCCAACTGCTTTAAGCTGTTTTCTTACGCACTGTTCTTAATTTATGCACACCCTTATTATAAACTCCCTTATGTTATTTATTATTCACACGTTTGCAATATATTATTTTATATTTTGTACATACATATACTTACATATTCACATATGATAAAATTATGTTTTTAAGTTTTTTAAGTTTGAAAGTATTGAAGTTGATGATCTCGGGCTGGAGACCCTCGACGACGCTGGCGTTGTATGTTCTAATCTCTCGACGTGTATTGCAGATTTTTTTTATTTTTTTTTATCGAAAACTTAGGATTCGCAATATGAGTCCAGCAGATAAAATGTTATTTTATGCCGCGTTATAAATTATCCGGCTCGAAGGACCAATGTATTGGCGTATATTGCCTTAAGAGAAGACAACTTGGCGAACAATGTAGTGACGGTTAAAAAAAACCGTTTGCGTAACAAAAACTGCTAAATTTGACTTGTCAAAGGTACATGATCTAAGAAAAACACGTTATTCCTTCGGGATAAATTTATATGTTTTATTGTTTTATTTCACTATTTTTATATATAAACTTCTGTCATGCGTTTGACAGTTCTCTAGGGACATTGTCGACACATCCCTGTGTCCCATGAGGATATCCCCATGGGAAATTTTCTGACTGGGTGCATTCGACATCTTCACACCTTACCGTCCCGTTTCGTAACGTAAACGTAAACAAGGACAATAAACTTAATTCCTTATCACAGTAACTATTTAAATTCATCTCGTTTATTTTTCATTTACATTATCAGATTATGGAACTCTTTACCTACTTGTATAAAATCCATATCCAACTACAGAGATTTTAAAAGTGCAATTATCCTTTATTTCTCCACTCTTCCATAAAAACTCATCCCTCCCATCCTTAAGGTTTAAGAAATATTTATCATTATTTTAAGTTAAACTGTTTAAATGGAGTTTAATTACTAAGTACTAAAAAAGATGTACTGCTTAATGTACAATACATATCTCTTAAGTTAAATAAATAAATGAAATCAAATTAAATGCTCACCGACTATCCATCATCGAGAAGGCGAGTGTCGACAGTTTTATGCCGTCACCATGTAGGATGATTTGAAGGATTCGGAAAAGAGTCGGATCTTGATCCATCTACACCACACACGGCCGTTGAAATACAGGTTAGGTTAGGTTGCGGTGGCTGACTGTAGATAGCAGTCACACTTAGGCCAATTTAGGGTCATTGTGATACCACGCGGATCAGATGTTAACTATCCGATAAGCCATTTGGTGCTTCAACGAAGCTCTTTAATTGATTAATGCCGACGTTGTGCAATTCGCTCAAGTCGTTGAAGAAGTAGACTCCAAGAGTTACACATAAGAACTGAACATCCAAAATAGGTATTAGTATGACTGTACGTATGTCAACAATAACATGTATATGTACATACTAATACCATGTTGGCGTCTTACTCCCTACTCCGTGCAAGCCGAAATGGTATGATTAGCTTGATGCATTTTTCCCGCTTGCATTGAATGGTACAGCTAATCCAAGCCAAAAACGCGCGGCTAAATTCGCATGTTTCTCATATGGATTGCATGGAGAGAGAAACAGCCAGCCCAAGTAAAAGCAACCAAATATTGTTGCTGGAGAGACGAGCAGCTAACCCAAGCCAAAAACGCGCGGATAAATTTTCATGGATTGGATGGAGAAACGAGCAGTTAACCCAAGCCAAAAACGCGCGGCTAAATCTTCATGGATTGGATGAAGATACGAGCGGCAAAACCTAAGCCGCAACATAACGAGTCTTTCTGCAAGCTGCAAAAGCAGAGCGCGCTCATTTAAAAATAAAATTCTTCTCTTCTTATAAATTACTCTCTCTTTTTTTGCATAAATACGGGGATGTAAAATGATTCAAAGGTCACAAAGGAAGATTTTGCGTACATGTACCGGCCTTCATCGAAATCCCTCTACCCGGAAATTCTTCTCAAACAGAAGAATCGACGAAGAAGCCAAAATTATACCCATCGACCGGTATAGTATCCAACTCGCCACCAAGCTGTTGAACAACCTAGTAGACCATCCCAACCAGGACATACAGGAGCTGCAAGAACATCCGCTAGAGCCCAGCCATCGATATCTTCACGTCAGGGCAATCACTGACCCCAGATTTGATGACCTTTTCCACAACGAAGCAACTCTGTTCTACAAGAAGGACAACACTGGACACTACCGAGGCTAAATCTCGGCACAAATTTTATTTTACTTTTCTTTTTCTTTTTTAATCTTTATAACACAATTTACTGTATTTTATACATAACTCAAAACATGTATTAGATTAAGCAAGCCACTTACATTGTACGTTAGGACAATTTATTTGACATTTGAAATTCGTCGCGCCCCTATTGTTGAGCCGACACTAATATCTTAGTTTTAAGTCTATCTGTAAGTCAATTTGTAAATAGTTTTATTTTACTTTTCTTTTTCTTTTTTAATCTTTATAACACAATTTACTGTATTTTATACATAACTCAAAACATGTATTAGATTAAGCAAGTCACTTACATTGTACGTTAGGACAATTTATTTGACATTTGAAATTCGTCGCGCCCCTATTGTTGAGCCGACACTAATATCTTAGTTTTAAGTCTATCTGTAAGTCAATTTGTAAATAGTTTGGACGAAATAAAAAGCATTATTCTAAAAAAAAAAAAGATTCAAAGGTCACTTCAGTCTTGAAAATTATAACGTGCAGACCAAAAAGAAAATAAAATAAAGAAAAATTATCAAGTATTCAACAAAAAGGTGTTTCTTTTAGTTTGGGCCAAAACGACTGGCTCCCAAATATTACCGGCGCAGTCGGAAAACAAGATACAAAATACAACATAGTGTGGGAACCAAGAAGCAAACAAGAATAGATCAGCATCATCACACAATCAACAATCAATCAAACAATCAAATCAGACAATCAACATCAAATCTTCAAGAAATTTCAACATTCCTAGACTAAGGACCAGGGCCGACCCTACCATATGTGCAGGATGTGCAAATGCACAGGGCACCAAGCGCTTGGGGACGCATTGTGTGCCTTAACAAACAATATGCAATTTATCGATATACTGGCTTTCATAAAATTTTAGTTCGTCCAAGCTACCTTTGCCTTTTTAAACGCTTTCTGAACGCAATTATTTTCAAATAAAACAAACTACATAATTTCACCTGTTTAGACAATATGCCATTCACACGCAAGACTGTGCAAGATAATTTCTTGCACAAGCACTCAAATATATCCTTAGGAAAAATTCTCAAAATAATAAACTCAATCCTCAGTTCCGATGGAATCATTTGAGTGACAACGTGCAGGTTTTATTTCTGCACGTATGACAATTACTCAATACAATTTATATAATTTCTGGTTTCTCTCTCTCTCTTCTCTTCGTTCTTCATACAAAAGGCCAATCACACACAGGACTGTGCAAGAAATTATCTTGCACAAGCACTCAAATATTTCCTTAGGAAAAATTCTCAAAACATAAAACTCAATCCTAAGTTTTTTTTTTTTTTTTAATGCATTTTTTTTTTTTTTAGCTTTACTAGGCTTATATGCTAGACAAAAAACGCTTTAAACTATCTTAACTAACATAATCTTATTCTAACTTACTGGCCCTATACGGGCTCTCTAAGTTCCACCAAATGAATTATTAATGTCTTTCGACTTTTTAATTTATATATATATATTCTAGTTCTACTAAAAAAAAATCATAACTTGCAACTAAGAAAATAAGAAAGAAAAACTTAGTTATCTTGAAATTTTCCTGTCTTACGAATACATTAAATCTAAATCTTTTTTTTTTTTTTTATTATTATTGTCTTACATGCTACCTTACATACTATTGTAACCTAATTTACATACTATCTTAGCCTATCTTAGAATATCCTTAATCTACTGTATGTATACATGCACCCACAACTTAATATCTATATATAGATATGCATCATATATATAAATACAACTCGTACGTACGTGTATACATACGACTATTTGCATTTAAAACTTAAATTATATAAAAAATATATAGTTCGTTTTAATTTTTTTTTTTTGGTCTTAGGCTAACTTATAACTAGGACACAGATTAAACTGTGTACGCCGGCCATGGCGATAGGTGCATTGGCCGACTCGGGGACCTATTGGTATTACCCCGGATTATAAGGGATCGAGGAGGGAGCTCTTTCTGTTAGCCACCAAAATTTGGTGCGCTGCTTGCCTACATCTTTAATGTCGCGGGTAGATACCGACCTACTGAACGTGAGTAGCTCCTCAGTGCTCTGTGCGACGTCTTGGTTGTAGTTAAGTCGCCTATCCCCAGATGTAGGGGCCACGTGGAAGATTAACGGTACTGCTGATCTATCCTGTATCAGACATGTCTGATCGAGATGTAGGAATGACTCTGTGGGGACGAAGCCGTTTAGGTGAACCATCTCGTGGTATCTATAATTGGGGTAGTAAGCTCCGAAGATCAGGTTATTCGTCGTAGTCATTGCTCTTGCAAAGTGCCTACGAATTAATTTAATCAGAAAATTGTATAGGACCGCATTGGAGTAAAATTGTTTGTACTGGGACTGTGGCGTTCCATAGAGGCAAAGGCAAGTCCTAAGACAAGCTCTCTCAAACACCCGCATCTTTTCCATAAAGCTTGCTCCCACGTTAAACCATACGGGACACCCATAGGCAAGCATTGGTCGGATAAGGGCCATGTAGCAGTGAGTAGGACGGCGGCACGCTTGCGATTGCACGGCTTAGCTCGTCGGACGGGGCGGTTCTTGTCCCCCCACTCGTACACCACCAGTTGCAAACAAAAAAATCTCGTGCCTATAGCTAGCTAAAAGAAGATAGAAAGAGGAGAAAAGATAGAAAGAGATAAAAGCCTAATACCCTAACAGACCACGGACGGACAACTAAAAGATAGGACAGAGAAAAGAAAGAAGAGACAGGAAAGAGGAAAAGAAAGGTGTTCAAGGTCTATACCTTTACCACCAAAAGAGACCGGAAGAGAGCTCGCGGAGCTAAGCTAACATACCTAATCTACGCCTGAACGAACCTACCTAACTTAAAACTATACCTAAACTAAGCCTAATCTACCTTAAAACTACCTGCCTTAGCCCTAACACGAAACAACACCCTTCCAGTGTCGTTTGGCGATGCAGGTTCGTCAAGAACCCGAGGGTGCCTGTTGGTATTGGCACAAGTCCGCCTGCCCACCCCGCATGTCAGTCGACATGACCTTCGCTATCTCCCTTGGCGAAGTTTGTGGGAGATAGCCCCTTAGCGGAGACGTTAGCCACAGCCTAACGTTCCGCTCTGTCACTACCCCGAAGAAGGACGGCCTTCCCTTACCCTACACACACATATCGGCAAAGATGACTCTACTCCATTAAATAAAACATATTTACATTCAAACAATTCATGAATTGTTTAGTTTTAACAATTCATATTTATTTTGCAATAAAAGAAAATAAAAAAAATTCTTACTTAACTTAATCTAGATCTAAAATACAAAGGAAATTTAAAAAAACGAAAGTAAAAATCTATGGAAAATAATGAAATAAAAGGGTTCTAACCCTGGCTAGAGGCTACGGACGGCACACCACAGAAAGAGGTTTCCAATTTGTGAAACCTGCTAGTCACAGTTGTCTGCGATCCCCCGACGTCCGGCGCGCAGCACGGTGAAGGACGGTACCTGCGAAATAAATGCGGAAATTGTGGGGAGAAATCCCTCTTTTCGCGCACAATCACAACAACACACTAAAGCCAGAACTATCTTTACACTTTTATTTATATTTAAAAATGAAAAAAAAACTAAACCTACTGGTAAGCAATTAAACAATTCATAAAAAAAATCAAAGATAAAAAGGAAAGGTACACAAACTTAATTAAAAAAAAATCAAATGTGAATTCAAATACAAAAAAACTGCAGCACTGCTCTGGCTCACTCCTGGCACTGCACACTTCTGGCTTGTAGCACACCAGCACTTTTATTTGGCACAAGCCGTTCTTCACTTCGGCTTCCTCGGGAATTTAGGGCACTTTTCGTTGGCCGCTTCTGCGTTGTGTTTAAGTCTGTATGTATTCCGTGTGTTTTTGATCGTGGCGTTTTGTTTTGTTTTTGTATGTGAATTTGTTATGTGTGACATATATGTATAATTTTTGTGGATGTTCATATGTTTGACTATGATTAACTTTTATATATTTTGTGTATTGAAGAATTTGGACTATATGTGTATGTATATATGTATGCACTTTATATGCACTTTGTATGCACAGTTCTTTGTCTTATATATATAGCCTGATCTGTCTCAACTTTAATGTTTTCTTTTTTTTTTTTGTCTAAAACAAACACACTAATTACTTAATTAATTAATTAAATTAAGCGTTTAATTAATAAATATTTTTAATTAGTTAATTTCCACCACTTTAATAAACACTGCCGATTGCGATCACTTTCTTACCAAGAATCTTCTATTTCTTTGTCTCCTTGTCAAACTCCACTGATCCTCTGTAGGGATTCCAGTCCTTTCCACTGGAAAGTGGGATAAGGAGTTGAAGTAAATTTTTTTTGTATGTAGTTCTATTATTTGACATGTAAGTGTCACTTTAGTTGTAATCAAAATATAAAATTAATTTTTCTCTGGGTGAGTATCACTAAAATTAATAAATTAATAATAAATAAATTAATAAATAAAAAAAATTCTATACAAATTTAATTTCATAGGATTTTTTTTTTTGTCGTAGGTTTTTGTCACACTACACTGGAGCACTCAGACTCAAAACTGGTCCATTGTACTACCAGGCAGCAACCTACTTTTACTGAAATTTTACAGCAGGCGCTTCTGTGATGAGGAGCCTACATCATCAGCTCTCACCTCATCAGCGCCGAATAACTGCCACCTGATCCGAGCAAAGGCGGGACAATGGCAGAGGAAGTGCTCTGCAGTGTCATCGTCTTCTCCACAGGCGTCACAGAGGGTTTCGTCACTTAGGCCAAGCACACTTAGGTGTTTGGCGAAAGTGTAGTGCCCCGTTAGTACGCCAATAAGTTGTCTGCAGTCTTTTCTGTTAAGAGATAACAAGAAAGCAGCGGATTTCTTACAGACATTGGGGAGCATGCACTTGGTCTGTCTACATCCTGGAGAGTCATGCCACCTGCGGTTGTGCTCTCGAAAAGTCCAACCATCGATGGAAGCCCTAACCGAGGACGCGGGCAGTCCCAGCGTAGGTTCAGGTCCTGAGAAAGCCTCATCTGATCCTCGCCTAGCAAGTTCATCAGCGATCTCATTTCCCGTGATCCCGTGGTGCCCGGGAACCCAGACAAGTCTTACTGAATTCAATCTACCGATCAAATTCAGAGAAGACTTGCATTCCTGAACTATTCTGGAAGTGGTTAAAGGGTTGAGCAAGGCCTTAAGCACAGCTTGGCTGTCGCTGCAGACACAAATACTTCGCCCCTTCCACCTATTCTTTACAATATAGCTCGTAGCCATTAGGATCGCATAGGTTTCCGCTTGGAAAACCGACGCAAATTTGCCTAACGAGGTGTCCAGTCTAAAGTTGTCGCTCTCCACGAAGGCACCAGCACCAGATCCTTCACTGGTCTTGGAGCCGTCCGTGAAAATTCGACTACATTCCTTTCCTGGCTCAGATTCTGGCCAGAGCCAATCCTGAGTACACGGAAAGTCGACTTTGTATGTTCGTCGCAGCTGGAGTACTGGTGTCCGTGCGTCAGACGGCATATTCATAAGACTGGGGTCAAAGGAGATGCGGTGCGCAAGGTCATCGAAACTCCAGTGAGAGTTGTACCAATAACCACTTCTTTTTAAACGGAAGATGGCCTTGAGAGTGCACCCCATGATATGGACATCTAGGGGGGGGGGAGGTTCAGCAGTGCATCAAGAGCAGAGCCAGGCGTGCTAGGGAAGGCCCCCATGCAGCCGAGACAGACCGTTCTTTGAAGCTTGGTGAGAGCAGCAGTTACGTATTTACACGAAAGCTTATTCCACCAAACGACCGATGCATAGGAGAGAAGGGGTCTAATCATAGCCGTGTAGATCCAAACGGATCTTTTTGGTGATAGACCCCAGGTTTTGCCGAAAATTCCTTTACACTGCCAGAAAACTGACAGTGCCTTCGCAATTTTCGTTTCAATGTGTTTTTTCCACAGAAGCTTCCTATCTAGAATGACACCCAGATACTTAGCTTCATCAGAAAAGCGGATAGTGACACCTTTTAGTACCAGTTGAGTCAAACCAGTCAATTTCCTCCTCCTCGTAAAGAGAACAACCTCGGTTTTAAGAGGGTTGACTGAAAGCCCATTTCTGGTACACCAATCGTCGATCACGTCTAGAGCTGCCTGCGCTGTTGAACACACATCCGCTAGGAATGATCCGACAGACAGAACAGCTACATCATCCGCATAGGCCTGGGCGTAGATGTTGGAACTATTAAGAGCATCGAGCAGAGAGTCAACCAGCATGCACCATAGCAGAGGAGACAAGACACCACCCTGCGGGCAGCCCCTGTTTCCCCCGCCATAACATACTGGCCACAGTCCGCGTCCGCAATAATAGTTCTATTCATCAGCATTGCTTTAATCCAAAGCACTAATGATTCATCTACACCGTGTTCTCTGGCCGAGTTGCACATGCCATCAAAAGTCGCATTGTCAAAGGCACCCTCTATATCAATGAAAATGCCCAGCGCGTACTCTTTCCTGTCGAGTGCACATTCAATTCTGCCAACGAGATTTTGAAGCGCAGGCTCGCAAGATTTTCCGCGCTGATAGGCATGTTGCATCTGAGACAGAGGATGAAATCGCAACGCGGTTTTGCGCACATGAAGCTCAACCAGCCTTTCCATGCTTTTCAGCAGGAAAGAGGTTAGACTGATTGGTCTAAAGTTCTTGGCGAGTGAGTAGTCCCCCTTACCGATCTTTGGTATGAAGGCTACCCTAACTGTACGCCAAGGGGTCAGGATAGAGACCAGTGCCAGACTGGCTGTGAAAATTCTTTTCAGAACCGGCAGCAACTTGTCTATACCCTTTTGCAACAAGGCTGGATATATGCCATCGGTACCAGGCGACTTGAAACCATCGAAGGACGCGACTGCGTATTTGATAGCTTCATCTGTCACCACGAGCGATGAAACAAACCAGCATCGTCGTGTTACATTTATCAGCTCATCCTCAGTTCCAGGGATAGGAACTGGTTTTGAGCCGGTTGTAATCCGGTTACCTGGAAAATGAGTCTCTAGCATGAGACTAAGCGTTTCAGCTTTTGACTCAGTGTAGGTACCGTCTGGTCTTCTGAGTGTTTCCAGCTTGGTTGGTTTGTCCCTTTTAAGAACTTTAACCAGTCTACTGGTTTCACCGAGTGTTTCGATCTTTCCACAAAAATCCCTATAGGAGGCACTTTTCGATATCCGAATTAACCTCTTATATTATTTTTGTTTTGATCGGTACAGGTTCCAGTCCTCTTCCAAGTCGGTCTTGAGAGATCTGTTTAGAAGTTTCCTGGTTTCCTTGCTGATTGTCTGCAGTTCTGCGTTCCACCATGGAACAGGTGATCTGCAGGGGGTATTTCTAGCTGGACACGTCAGTACAAAACATTGGGTTAGAGTGTTGTTCAAGTCTAGAACGGCTTTCTCTACCTTCTGTCTCGTTCTGAGCTTAGGGAGAGGTTCAATACGATTATCTAGCTCATCCCTAAACTGTATCCAGTTGGTTTTTCTTGGATTCCTCCTCTTCAGCAAAGTTGTGGTTTCGCATTCGATTCGGAATTCAATGTACCTATGGTCTGACAGGGACACTTCCGACAGAACCCTTCAGTCTGTAATCTCCTTAATGTATCTGTTGGATAACGTTAAGTCGATTACTTCCTGTCTCCTTGTCGCAACAAAAGTTGGTTGGGAGCCAACATTGTTGATGTCCAAATCAGACGATAGTAAGAAATTCAGAAGATCATTCCCTCTCTTGTTGCATTTGCTGCTGCCCCAGAAGGTATTCTGAGCATTAGCATCACAGCAGATGATTAGGCCTAATTTTCTGATTTCACAGTACTCTACGAGTTCCGATACCGCTCTTGGTGGTGGCGGCAGAACAGAATCGTAGGGGAAGTAAGCTGACGCTACGACGAAATTACGCCACATTCCATTCGCTTCGTAGCTTACAACTGCAGCAACCAAGTCTTGTCCACAGAACTGTACAAGCTTGGTTGCTGAGAGAAATTTCGGCACAATAAGACAAGTTCTCGGTCTTTCAGACCGCTCGTCATAAAGTGGTGAGAAACCTCGCAAGCCACCAAGACCACAGATGCGATTTTTCCACACCCATGGTTCTTGAATGGAAGCGATATGTAGTTTTGTCTTCACCATGGAAAGTCTGCTTCATAGGAGGGCAGTAGCATCCTTGGAATGGTGAAGGTTGATCTGGGTAAAAATTATTTTGATGTTTACCGTGGTTTTCGTCCATTATCCGCACTACTTGGACATGAAGTGGAAATTAATCCTTCCAAGATGCAGATAGGGACGGGAGTCATACCTAGAACGGATGGTCTCAACCGAAGTTTCGTCTAGACCCACAACGAGAGAAGAACCGTCCTTATTTTCCCGGTTCTTACTCTCCTTATGAGAGTAGATTTTCCACTTTTTGGTTTCGAGGCCAGGGTTCTGGATATGTAGTCGCGCCAGCACATCTGCCGTTTCCCTGAGTTGCCCCGGAATCCAGCAGACAGCGAGCGTCAGTTTTGGCGGCCTGAAAACCTCAAAAGTTGTGGTTCCCAGTGGGGGATTTTCGGCACAGATTTGCTCAGCCACTCAAGGGTTTGCTGAGTGGAGCACTTCAACACAAAGGTTCCGTTTTCCAAACCACAGCCCTCCACTTGAAAGCAAGCATTCTCTGCCGTTGCTAGCTCCCACAGTTGATCTTCGCAGTGTTTGCACTCCGCGTCGGTCATACTGTCATCATTGCCAGCTTTTCCAATTCGGAGCGCCAAAGAGGAGATAGCAGCCCTTTTGTAGGGCCGCAATTCTCGCTCCTTGCGCTCGGTTTTTTCCTTCTTCCTCATCGCGGTTTCGCCTGCATCGGCCAATTTCCATTCACTGGAGCTACAGCCTTTGCTGGTTGTAGCACCTGCTTCATTTGGATCTTGCGCGCAGGAGGAGTCGCCAACAGGAGTTGGGATACCTCTGTTGGTGGATCGTCCCGCGTCATTCAACCTCCGTCCGCCAGAACTGCGTCCTTTGAGGGTTGCAGCACTAGTTTCATCCGGACGTTGTGCGCGGGGAAAGCCATCAGCAGAGGGATCAGGAACGCTTGAGACCTTCTTCCTCTTGATATTGTTGGAGTCAGCAGAAGGGGAGGTAGCGTTGGCTCCAATAGACTGATCGGTTTCGGTTGGAGTTACCTCTGCCGACCTGTTTCTCTTTGCCGTCGCCACCAAGGGGGTGCGACTCTCAGCACTTTCGCCTTCAACCTCCTCCGGAGTTTCTTTGCGCCGTGCGATTGTCGCTGGCCTTTTTCTTCCCTTCTTTTGACTCTTAGTCAGGGGCCCTTCAGAGGCTGCCTCGTTTGGAGCCCGTTCAACCTGTTCGGCATTCCGGGTCGTACCATCAGAAGCAACACTCTGATCAGCCACTTGACTATGTGGTTGGAGATTAAGCGTATCAGGCAGAGCCTCTCCGCTACATTCTCCAACTTTCCAACTCAGTCTATCGAACTTGTCGTAGAGTGAGTGGCAGGAATCTTCGGATTGGGTACCAGCGATTCCATGGTCAGCGCCCCGGCGGGCGGAGGGGGGGGGGGGGTAGTATGATGGTTGGGGCCTCCAGAATCCTTGCCCCAGCCGTAGTCGAGAAGACTACGGGTGGATTTTCGCTGTCGCGAGTACCACCTGGAGTAGTTTCCAATCTTTGTTTATCCGTCATACTTGTTTTAACTTGTTTATCGTCAAAGTCAAGACGTTTCTGGCTTTTGGTTCATGTCTCACCTGGGATCTTTGGAACCGAGGTTCTTTGACTCTTAAGCCCTCCCGCCACGTCAAGGCAACCAGAAAGGGAGAGTTTCATAGGATAATGAAGGACTGGACAGATGGACATCTTCGTGGGACGTTACTTGGTAAGTAACATCATCCATATGTATTTGAACTAAATTCTTTCTTTTTTCTTTACAGATAAACTGCTGCATATGCAGCCTGCCGCAACAATGTTTTTCGAAAATGTTTTGAGATCAAGGACAAAAATAGACTCAATTTTTGAAAACGCGATCGAAATTGAAGCAAAGTAATGAGCTATTTCGCAAACACTAATTAGTTTAGTTAAATTTCTTGGTTTTCAAGCATTAATTTTTCGAGTGACTTCTGAAGTGTTGTTTGAGCTTAATAATGATAACATTTTACAGCTTGTTGAGGAGCCTTATTTGATTTAGTTATGGGAGAGCACTTAAGGAGAATAACGAATCAAGGAGCTCAAAATAAATATTTGAGCAAAAATATACAAAATTAAATAATAAGTATCTTTTCTACAACTGTTACTAATCAAATTGTGTCCATGCTAAAATAAACCAAATACTTTTCGCTTATTGTTGACTCAACAACCGACAAGAGTCGCATAGAAAAAATTACTATTGTTGTTTCAAGTTTTTGAAAGGATAAGACAAGACCGGAGAGGAGCTTACAAAGTTAATTTTAGACAAACTATAATTTCGTGACTGGTTTAGAACCGAAACAAAGCTTTAAGGTAGAATTTTAGTTTAAATGACTAGATCAAGCGATTTAATCAATTGCAGAAGATTGGATTATCTTGCTCCCAATCTAGTTATTATAAATTTTTAAGACCATGCAAGGGCTGAACTTAAAATGATAAAAAAATAATTTAGGACAACCATGACTGAAAAAAGAGGGGGGAGGGGGGCGCTAAACCCAGGTCTTGCACAGGGCGCTCATCTAGCTAGGACCGGGCCTGCAAAGGACTACATCAGGTATGGCGGCTGTGAATTTATTAGAATTGGTGAAAAGTGTAAATGAATATACGGCACTTCCTGAGGAATTAGATTTGTTTATTAAACATATCGACTACATTTATGCCTACAGTAATGGCATGAATGAAATGTCAAAGGGCTTTTTAGACCTAACAGTTAGGCAGAAAATTAAAGATCGCGCAAATATTGTATTGATTAATAACAATAATTCGACACTTTGGCCGGAAATCAAATCAATTCTTAAGTCTCACTTTACAATTAATGAAAGCATTGAAAATTTAATGAACCAAATTAAAATGTTAAAATTTGAGTATTCAGTTGAGGACTTATTCGAAAGAACATAATGTATTTTAACCAAATTAAACATTAAGTCTAGTCTGTCAAATCCTGTGGATATTCCCATTTGGTTTAACAGCACACAAAATGAAGAAATGGCTCTTAAGCTATTTATCAATAAATTACCTAGCGAACCAAAGCTTATCTTACAATCTGGGAACCCAACAACTTTTAGGGAAGCAAGGCCCATTTTGGTGGACACAGATAACTTTTATGTTTCTCTCTCGTTCACACAGACAAACACCTAGTTGCAATAGAAATTCAATATTAAATATGCAACAATGTAACAATTAATTTAGGCATAATACGAATAGCTCCAATACAAATGTCAAAACCTTTCAAAATGCAAACCCTCCATATTTTCAACAAAACAACCCAAATCAGCTTCCAAACTTTCGCCCTCAATATTCAAATGGCTTTCAGCACCAAAATCAGAATTTTAGTAAATCGACAAATTTTAGAACCAATTTTTCTAATAATAAACAAAATACCAATAGATCAGGTTCATCTCGAAGAACTCATCAGTCAATGGAAGTAGATCACCTGCAAGCACCAAATCCCGCTTGTGGTGAATCTGCCCAAAATACACAAATCGATGAATCAAGGTTCCAAAATTTTCGCTGCATAATTGTCCAGACCAAGTCATTTCCACTTAAATTACTGATAGATTCGGGGGCAGGGACATCGTTAATTAAAAGAGGCCTCTTTCACAGTTCATTGAAATCCGAACTGGATAAGCCTATTCTACTCAAATCTATAAATTCAACCATTTCTATAAATTCAAAAATTACAATTCCAGTATTTAGAGAGTTTAAAAGACCCTTGGTAAAAATAGAAATGATAGAGGCTGAGTTGAATAGTGACTTTCATGGTATACTTGGTTGTAACGTTTTAAAGCCGTTGCAAGCTAAAATTAATCTTGAAAACTCAGAACTCATAACTAGAGATGCTACCCTCCCCCTAATATTCAACAATACCATAGAACAACGAAGTGAAGAAGAAATTAATAATTTGAGTGGGGATCTTATGACAATTCAATTTCAAAAGCCGAATGAACAAAGAAGAAGTGAAGCATTTAATTGCAACTCTGCAAAAGTTCAAGACAGTTTTTTTCGCGAAGGTATCTACAAGGTATCTACAGAATCTTTCTACAGTCGTCAAATATAAACATACAATTCCAACAAAACACGATATACCTATGTTTTCTATAGCATATAGGTATCCAGAAGCGCATAACGATGAGGTAAATAAAGAAATCTCAGAGATGCTTAGATCTGGTTTAATCAGGAATTCTACTAGTCCATACAATGCTCCAATTTGGAACGTACCAAAAAAGTCTGACAATTCAGGTCAGTAAAAATGGCGCATTGTAGTGGACTATAGAAAATTAAATAAGGTCACTGTAGAAGATAAATTCAATATTCCAATCATCGATGACATACTCTCCAAATTAGGAAACGCACAATATTTTTCTGTACTCGAACTGGCCAAAGGATTCCACCAAATCCCAATATGTGAATCAGATAGACACAAGACTGCGTTTTCCACGGCGAGTGGGCATTATGAGTTCACTCGCATGCCATTCGGGCTTAAAAATGCACGCGTATCCTTTCAAAGGATTATGAACGAGGTTCTGTTTGATTACAATAATAGGATTTGTGTGGTATACCTTGATGACATACTCATCTTTTCTACTTCGCTTCAAGAGCACATTGATTCGCTAAATAAAATATTTCGACGGCTGAACGAATACAATCTTAAAGTTCAAATCAATAAGTGCAATTTCATTAAGCGTAAAACGGAATACTTGGGCCACACAATATCAAAGGATGGTATAAGTCCCAATTCCAATAAAGTTGATGTCATAATTAAGATTAAGGACAAACGGTCAAGGAGATAAAGTCATTTTTAGGAATTAAGGGGTTTTATCGAAAGTTTATTAGGGACTACTCGAAAGTAGCCCTATCAATGACTAGTTACCTGTAAAAAAAATACTAAGATAAATCCAAATGACATACAGTACATTGAGTCCTTTAACAATCTTAAAGAACTTATATGTACTTGTCCTGTATTAACTTACCCGAACTTTTCTAAAGTTTTCACCCTAACAACTGATGGTAGCAATGTAGCTTTGGGAGCAGTTCTCTCACAAAATTCTCATCATGTTGCGTTTGCCTCTAGGACTTTAAACTGTCACGAGGCCAACTACAGTACAATTAAAAAAGAACTTCTTTCTATAGTATGGGCCACAAAGTATTTTAGACCATACTTATTCGGTCGCAAGTGGTACAGAAAATGTTGATGACCATATATATATCATAGAAACGCCTTTAAATATTTATAGAAATCAAGTGATCATCCGCAAGGACAGCTCAAATGGGTAA
The DNA here is from genome assembly GCA_930367185.1 of Myathropa florea. Lineage (NCBI taxonomy): Eukaryota > Metazoa > Arthropoda > Insecta > Diptera > Syrphidae > Myathropa > Myathropa florea. The sequence goes on from OV884004.1 coordinate 50,974,780, forward strand.
ACAAACAAAATCCTATACAAACAGGAAAGAAGATCAGTAATTTCATTAGAAAATTATAACGAGGATTATGTGCTAAGAATTCTTAAAAACTTATTGCCAATAAAAGGGACAGTAGGAGTTTATTGCAAAGAAGACAATATTTTCATTGAATTCCAGAAAACGATAGTGAAATATTTTTCCAATTCAGCGAATATGAAAGTCCTTCGGTGTACAAAACTACTTAGTGACATAAAGTGTAAGGAAATCTTGCTAGATACAATTGAGAAAGCACATCTTTCTAAAAATCATAGGGGGATTGATGAAACCTACTTAGATCTTTAAGATTCATACAATTTTCCGAATCTCAAGCTCGAAGTTCACAAATATATTAATAATTGTATCTTAGCAACATGAGCAAATATGATCGGCACCCACTAAAACCAAATTTTATGATCTCTGAAACCCCTAGTAGGCCAAATGAAATAGTACATATAGACATATGGTTTCTGAACAAAAATTATATGTTCTTAACTTGCATAGATAAGCTTACCAAACATGTATCCATTCACCCTATAAACGACAGGAATTCGATAACAATAGTTGATATCATTAAACAAAGATTCGCAACTTTAGGGAAACCAAATAAAATCGTGGCTCACAGCGTACATTAAAAACTATCTAAACAGCGAAAATATATTATACCATTTCACATCACCTAATATGCATACCGAAAATTCTGTGATAGAAAGGTTTCATTTGACATTAAATGAACATATGCGTTTGTTTAAATTAAACAAGGAAAACAAAGGCACTGACAACAAAACTTTAGGTTTCAAAGCTGTTACAACAACACTGTTCATTCGAGTACAAAATATAAGCCTAACTGAAAATTCTACAAGCTTTTTTGTAGACTTACTTTTCGCTTACTTACTTACTTTCGTATAACTTGAATTTGTCGGCGAAACGGAATCGGGAACGAAATAAAAACGTGCGGCACGAATGGCGATTCGGTATAAAGTGATTTATTTTATCCGTTTTTTCTTTATGTTTCTACATAAGAATTAATTTTCTTAAATAAATATGACCGCTTGGGCGCGCAATTCAAATATTATACCATTTACTTAAGTGTTATATAATTCCAATATTTGTAAATTCACAATCGTTTCAATAATTTTTATTTTTAAATTTTTTTGTTTTTTTAATCTTTGAGCCTTGAACCAACACCGGCCGCGTTGAAGGGCTGTAGGTTTCAACAATCTTCGTTTGGCAGCACCGCCAACTTAACTATTGGTCGTCTTATCACGCCCCCTCGTCTACTCACGTCTGCGATGCTTGAGACAGTATACAAGCTGCCCTCTTTTTAAGCAGCCCATTCGCAGTTCCGGCATTTGCTCTGGTGGCAGCTGGTGGCAGGCTTCCTATTAGGAGGTGCGCGGGCGTGAGCGCCTCGCCGTCGTTGGGATCTGTGCTGAGGGGTGCCTTGAGTTGAGCACCGCATCGACCTCGGCGAGAACCGTAAGAAGTTCCTCGCTCGTTAGGTTCCATACGGTCCGTTGCAGCAGCCTTTTCTTTTAAAGCAAAGATAAAAGAATCGGAGGTCAAATCCGTGGTTAGTTCAAAATGTACAGCCTTGGACGAAAAACACACAGAGACGGCAATATACGTTTTTACTGGTGGTCGACCACGAATTTTTAATGTTGTGTACACGGACCACAAAAATCAACGCCACATATTAAAAAGGGTCGTTGTGCTTTAAAGCAAATTATGATTTGCGTCAGCAATTTCGGCCTGTACCTAAAGCAGTGTACACAATTTTGCACAGTTTTTCGGCATGCTTCTTGGGCGTTCACAAGCCACAACTTCTCCCGAAGCAGCGCCACCAATGCTTTGGGACCAGCATGACAGTTTTTTCTGTGCAAATACCGCAAATACGTCTTAATGAAGTTCGTATTCTTTGACAGTAATAACGGGAATTTTGCATCATACTCAATCGGTGCATGGAGTAGGCGACCGCCGACTCGAAGGCGCGAGAATGTAAACTCTTCGTCTTTAAAGACATGCATGAATGGATTGAGTTTCTGAATATTTGGTGCTAGTGCGACGTTTCGTTCTAATTTTCGAATTTCCTTGGAGAATTCGTAATGTTGAACAATTTCTATTAGCTTTAGAAATTTTTTTTTTTTTTTTTTTTTTTTCGTGGTTTGGTGTGAATCTTCAATAAGACACTATGATACCCGTGTGCTCATAGTAGTGTCAGATTTGTACTGACTAAACACACCCTTCCCTTTTAGAATTTTATACTTTACTACAGCTAAGTTTCCTCATCCAGTAGTTTCACTTTCAATATTTTTACGCTTGAGGCAGGTAGATTTTCCGTAAAATCACCTGCTGAAACCTTTAGGAGCGGGTACTACTCATTGCGCTAAATCGAACGGTTTCGTTCGTTGAAGTCGGCGCACGAGGTTTTGCATGTCCAATGTTTGGAGTATGGCATGGTTACAATGACCATGAAGTCGAGTTCGCAACTTCCTAGCGAAGTTTGTTATTTCTTCGTTCACGGTTGCGATTTGTAGATCCCTTTGTATATCACTGTTACGAAGATACCAGGGAGCACTCACGATAGCTCTTAAAACCTTATTTTGGAATGACTGTATACATTCTCTGTTACTTGCTTTAGTGCAACCCCAGAGTTGTATACCGTAGGTCCATATAGGCTTTAGCACTTGCTTATATATAAGTAGTTTGTTATATATGCTTAACTTGGAATGTCGTCCGAGTAACCAGTACATTTCTCTAAATCGATTCTCAAGTTCGTCACGTTTTTTTTTGACGTGTGCCTTCCATTTGAGCTTTGCGTCTAACGTCATCCCGAGATATTTGGCTTCATTTGCGTACGGTACTTGTACCGAATTAATGAAGACGGGTAAATTGTCTATGTTTTTATATGTAAAATTAATGTGCGTGGATTTAGTCTCATTGAGAGCAATGCGCCAGAGTTTTGTCCAATCAGATATTTTGTTTAGAGCTAGTTGCAGTTTTTCGGTAGCGGACTCGATTGTGCTTTCAGTAGCGAGACTAGCCGTATCGTCCGCGAACGTTGCCACTACTGTACCCTCAGTTTGAGGTATGTCGCGTGTATATAATAGAAACAGAGTGGGACCAAGAACACTCCCTTGCGGAACTCCGGCCGCAATTTCTTTAAACCCGGAGTAGTCCATTCCGTACTTAACTCTGAATATTCTATTGTCGAGGTAGGATTTTAGAATTCTATATATATTTTTCGGAAAGATCCTTCTTATTTTCAATTTTAGACCATCGTGCCAAACTTTGTCAAAAGCCTGTGACACGTCAAGTAAAACGCTAGAGCAAATCTTTTTTTCCTCCAATGCTTTTTCAATTTCGTTAGTTATTCTATATACCTGATCAATTGTGGAGTGATTCGTGCGAAATCCAAATTGATGATCAGGGATAAGTCGTCTTTCTTCTATGATTGGTTGAATACGTCGCAATAGAAGTTTCTCGAAAAGCTTTGATATTATAGGCAGGAGTGATATTGGTCTATATGATTTTTTGTCGTTTGGCGGCTTACCCGGTTTCGGGACCATTATCACTTCTGCCACTTTCCACGAATCTGGGACATATAATAGTCTAATGGCTGAAACACAATAGTGCGTTGCGCTAGTCGACTTCACGTTACGGAGGGTGTGCGCTGACGCACTGCGTTAATAAGCTCCTCCCTCCCTCTCTCAAATACCAAATAAAAAATATTCCGTCAGCTGTTTTCATTTCTGAAACGTCAAATCAAAAAATATTCTGGTCAAACAATTCAACGTTAAAGAAATTGATTGCAGAAAATGAATGCCAAGAAAAGTTAAAAAAATTAAAAAAGTGATTCTTGTTGCTAATTTGGCGTATTCATTCAAATTAGTTTTGTCGTTGAAGTAATTTTAGTCAGCTGTTTTCATTTCTCAAATGTCAGTTGCCACAAAATGTTCTCAATTTGAGAAAAAACTCTCAATTTGGGAAGCATTTCTCAATTTTGCTCTCACAGCGCATCCCTCTGTCAAAAAAATTTCCAACATGTTGAATAATGACGTGCGTTGGGATTACGTTTTACGTTTTATTACGATCCTCTCATCTCTCTCATTTTTCATTTACTTAGCTTGCTGCAGTATTGTGTGCATGGCCATTGAATCGTGTGCGTTGAAAGACAGCGCTGACGCTGACGCACTATTGTGTTTCAGCCATAAACGAGGCATTTATTAAATATTGGAGTTTAATAATCGCTTTTTTTGGTAATTCCTTGAGTATTTGTCCGGTAATTAAGTCATAGCCAGGTGCTTTGTTATTTTTCAGATTTTTAATTGCCTGGTAAAGTTCGGATAACGACACACGCTTTATTCTAATGTTATCGGATGTAGTTGTCATATCGCTTGGATTGTCCATCAACATTTGACCATCAAAAGGCTTAAACGTTTCTGCTAGGTGTTCAGCAAAAAGATCTGCCTTTTCTTTGTCACTCTTTGCCCACTCACCATTGTTATTTCTAATTGGTGCCGATTGCATTTGAGGTTTCTTTATATATTTCACTGCTTTCCAGAGCGAGTAATTCGAAGTTTTTTCGTTTGTTAAGCCTTCAAGATAAACTGAGGTCTCGTGATTTTTTAAGTCTTGTATCGCTTTTTTAAGTTTATTACATAGAAGGTTTAGATATGACTTATGTTGAGGGTAACGTGATTGTTGCCATACCCTGCGCGCTCTCCTCTTTTCTTGAATAAGTTCTTTTATTTCCGGAGGATAAATGGTTACCCCTTTTTTGACTATTTTTTTTCTTGGGGTGTTTTCCCATGCTGCGTTCTGAATAACTGAAATACATTTTTCGAGTTCTATTTCTAACTCAAATGGTGTTTTTAGTGACACATTCAACATAATGTTAGTTTCGCAGTCATGCTTAAAGCCGTCCCAATTAGTTCTGTTATTTGTTAATCTAGGTACTCCTTCTACTTTTATTAGTCTATCGCTAATAGTTAAAATCATCGGTGAGTGGTCAGAGGAAAGGTCAAAGAGTTCTTCAATTTTCACGAAATTGGTATTTACTCCTTTTGTAACGAAAAAGTCTACCAGGTCTGGTATTTTTGCTACGTCGGAGGGCCAGTATGTCGGTTTTCCTGTCGAATGAAAGTCTACTCCGAAATCCATACCGACTTTGTACAGCAGTCTAACTTTTTGTTGAATTTTTTCTCGAACCCCAAAACGTGTGTTTAGCGTTAAAATCGCCACCAATAATAAAATTCGTTCCGAGTGAGTTGAAAAAATCTACAAGTTCGTTTCTTGTAAGCTTACAACGCGGAGGAAAGTAAGTAGACGATATATTAATATCCGTTGTCTTGTTCTTTACCCGAACTGAAGTTGCTTGTATAGTGTCGAGTTCTGTCGTATGATTGATCGAATGCTTAATATAATCTTTAATAAATAAGGATGAACCTCCTCTAGGTCTTCCCGAGGGATGTAATGCGTGGTACGCACAGAATCCTTTCACTTTTATTTGAGATTCCCTTGTCAAATGGGTTTCCGAGATTAAGCATACGTCAATTTTAACACTTTGTAAGAATACCTGCAGTTCTGTGATTTTATCTTTGAGGCCATTTGCGTTCCATGTTAAAATTTTTATGGATTTATTGACATTCATGATTTTTTAGTCTTAGGTTGTATATCAAGCTTACTTAGTTTTTTAAATATTAAATTGTTAATTTTTGATTGTTCCTCAAGTTTCGCAAGGATTATAGAGAATACTTGCGAGACTGGGTCCGTCATAGAAGTATTTTCTTTTTCTGTTTCTTTTGCCATTACTGTTTGAGCATATGATTTGGCACCTGAAGATTTCGCGCTGTCCTTTATTTTCGACGAGGATACCATATTATGTTTCTCTTTAGGTATTTCCTTTATATATATATCAACTTTTTTCTTTGTAGTTTCTCGTCTCTCTTTCTTTGGCATAGCATTTTGATGTAAAGCATCACGCCTTTTTTGCAATTCCTTTGCAACTTCACAACCGCGATAGTTTGCAGGATGCTTGCCTTTGCAATTTGCGCAAGTCGCCGGGGCTTCTTTGCTTAGACCGCATTTCTCGGATAAGTGACTTCCGGCACATTTAACACACTTCGGTTCTTTTTGGCAATAGGACTGTGTGTGATTAAAGCCTTGGCAACGTTTGCACTGCGGTATCGATTTCGAATTTGTGCGCATGGGCTCGATTTTAACCACTATATTCAGAATATTTTTTATTTTGTAAATATCGTCCATATTTTCATTTCTCTCGAAAGTGAGCATAAACAATGGAAGTCCATGCTTGACCAAGATTTCCTGGCCGCCTTCGGTTTTTTGTTTTGTCTTTTTCAAGATATTTACTGCGTCGATAATTTTTAGGCCTTTTGTCTTAAGGTCACTTATGATGTCGTCTTTTGTGCAGGATGGATGGAGTCCCCTTGCTATAACGCGAAGTGGTCTTTCTAATTTATTTGAATAAGTATACCACTGTATCCTTTCTGTATTGAGTTTTTTAGATACAGCGCGGTAACTGTCGGAGTCATCTACGTTAATTTTCCATTCGTTATTCCGGAATGATGTGACTTTAAATTCCGAAGTGACAATTTCTTTAAGCAGACGATGCAATTTACTATAGTCTGTAATGCCGACGACATTAATAGCCGGCGGAGGACGTGGTTTTCCTTCAGATAGTTTTCGATTTGGCCTTTCTTCAACACTCTGCCTTAGGATCTCAATTTCCGGCGATGATCCAGCTTTTCGTTTCTTGTTGGGTCTTTTCTTTAACGCGCGATTTGTTTCGAGCTCCAGCTCCTCTTCATCCGTATGGTATTTGGGACTAACTGTACCTTCGCGTTTTTCATGTGATTTTAGGCTCTTTAGAGCCTCGTTTTCTTTTTTTAGTAAGTCTACTTCTTTTTTAAGTTCTTGAAAAAGTAGATCCATTTTAGTTAGTTTAAGGCGGAGTTCTTTGTTTTCTTCCGCCATTTGTTTCCATTTCGCTGAGTCCCGTTTGTCTTGCGTTTCCTCCTCCGGCGGACTTCTTTTTCCGGAGACGCACGGCTTTGGTGGTGGAGACCGTGTTACCCTTGAGTTCTTCGCAAAGGGATTTATTAGATGCAATAATTGGCTCTCCCCAGAATCCGTAGAGCCGACCTCCGAAGAGGGTGGATTTTCCAGAGAATCTGGACTGCCACCTGGGGTATTATTCCTTTTTGTTTTGTTCATTGCATGTTTTTTTTTATATACATATTGACCCATGTATACGAGGGTGGATTTTAGTCGCCTTTTACGACAGGCATGCCTACCTCGGGAATATTCTAACCCCTAACCCAGTTGGCTTTAGAAATGCCAACTGTAACCATCAGATACCTTTGGGGGTGTTCGACCGCTACTAATGCTAGCTTCGTCTTTCTTTTTTCCAGGGCCTCTTCATCCGGCGATAGCTCGAATCGAGTGTTGCTGGGCCATGAAGCTGCACTTTCTAAAAGGAACGTTGGACCCTTGAACCAAATTGAATCATTTAGTTCATCCACGTTGCAACCTCTAGATACAATGTCCGCTGGATTTTGTTTTGTTGGAACATGTCTCCATGATACATTTTGTGTCCACTCTTGGATTTCTGACACACGATTTGCTACAAATGTTGTCAGGTTTGACGGGTGAGTTCTTATCCAGTGCAGAGTTATTTTGGAATCTGTCCAAAATATCGTTTGCTCTACCTGGACATTCAACATCGCCGATACTCTCATTCGTAACTTAGATAGAGTATGCGCTGCGCAAAGTTCTAATCGCGGGAGCGATTTGATTTTTAAAGGAGCAACCTTCGACTTTGCTGTTAATAGCGTCGACTTGATAATCGATTCGGTTCGGCTGCGTACGTAAATGCAGCAACCATATGCTCTCATTGACGCGTCGGCGAACCCATGAACTTCAATCTTCGCGTTGGAGTGTGTCTCTACAAATCGCGGTATTTTTATGTTTTGAAGTTGTGTCAAGTTTACCTTGAAGTTCTGACAACTGGTATCAAGGCGCAATGGAATCGACTCATCCCAATCTAGTTTTGCAATCCATAGTTCCTGTAACAAGATTTTTGCTTTTGTGACTATGGGGCATAATAGTCCAAGAGGATCAAAGAGACGTGAAGAAACTGATAGTATGTTTCTTTTTGTCGCTGGAAGATCATTAAAGTTTTCTTCTAGCCTGAAGCTGAAGACGTCTTCCTTTGGTTTCCAATGAATTCCTAGCGTCTTTGTTGAGTCAGCATCATTAAATTTGACTTCCCTTTCAGGCCTCTGCTCTTTATAAAACGCTGGATGATTGGAAAACCATTTGGCTAGCTTAAATCCACCTTGTTTTAAGATCTCTTTCACTTCCTGCTGGATTCTTGTGAGAGTCTTTAGCTCATTTGCATTTGCTTTTGCATTAAAAGATCGTCCACATAAAAATCTTTCAGAATCGTTTTCGATCAAACCGGGTGTGAGTCTTTTTGAGCGTCGCCTAACATTTTCAAACACCGTATCGCTAGGAAAGCTGCGGACGCAGTCCCATAAGTGACTGTATTCAAATGAAAATGTTGAAGGGGTTCTGATGGGTGTTTTCTCCACAATACGAGCTGGTAAATCTAGTGCTCTCTGGCAATAAGAACTTGCCGGTACATTTTCGAAATGTCTGCCGTTAGGGCATATTTATGTGTTCGAAAGCGGAGCAACGTCGTAAACAGCTCCTCTTGAATGGTTGGACCTACCATCAATAAGTCATTCAGCGATTTTTGAGACGTTGTACGACTCGACGCATCAAACACAACTCGCAGTTTTGTGCTCGTACTTTGTGGTCTTAGGACACACTGATGCGGAATAAAGTAGTGTGGGACTTTTGGGATTTCATTACCAGCAGGCGACATATGTCCCAATTTGAGGTACTCATTCATGAAGTCCATATACATCGACCTAAGATCATCATTTTTTAAAAGCTTTCGCTCAAGGGATAGAAAACGACGTTTGGCATTTTCATATGATGATCCAAGCAAGTTGGGAGTTTCTTTGAATGGCAATTTTACCTCAAATCTGCCTATCGGCAAGTGTTTTGTATTGTCTACAAAGTGTTTTTCACAACTTTGTTGTTCAGGTGTGAAATTTTTATTTGATTCTCCGGGTATTTCCGCTAGTGTCCAGACTTTTTGGACAACTTGGTCTAGAGTCGATATTTCCTCAGATTGGCATACCATGTTGCAAATTCTCGTGTTTGAATTTGAACTTTTAGAATACTTTCCAGAAATAATCCAGCCTAACAAAGTTTTTTGGATCACCGGGTGTTCCGGACCATTCTTTATTTGACCGACTGCAAGTAGTTCAAAGAATATTTCAGCGCCCAACAACAAATCAATCTTTTGTGATTTATGAAATCCTGAATCAGCCAATTCAATATTTTTTGGAATATTCCAATTCGCCGTGTTTATAGCCCGATCCGGCTCATAGGCGGATACTGAAGACATGACCCAATAATCAGCTGAGGAGGAATGTTCATTCAGCCTAGACATCACCACAGCATGAACTTTTTTGCTGAGCTCAGAGTTCATTTTACCAATACCCAGCACATTTAATGAGTTGTCTTCTTTCCGAAGACTCAACTTCTGCGCAAGTTCTTCCGTGATAAAGTTGATCTGCGAGCCCGAATCAAGGAGAGCTCTCGCTAGCATTTATTCACCATTCTTGCGTTGTATTCTGACCACCGCAGTTGCAAGAATAACTTGGTCGGTTTCAGCAGAAGCGTGCATGGGTTGGGAGGTCGAAGCTTGAACTCCATTAAAAGTTGTTGCATACTGATGCAACAATGTGTGATGCGATCGATTGCACACACTGCATCGGCTCAATTTGCATTTGGAAACAGTGTGTCCTTTGCGAATGTAGTTTATGCAAATCGGGACACTTTTCGCAAACTCATATCTTTGCATTACCGATAACGCGGTAAACGACTGACATACTGTAATATAGTGTTCATTGGATTTACAGAATAAACACTTTATTCTGTTTTGTTGTTGTTGTGTGTTAGAACACGAAAGCGATGACCTTTGGTTCTTCTGACGATTCAGATCTTTTCTGTTCGCAGGTTGCCTCTCATTGGTTTTACCTCGTGACGATGAAGACTCTTCGGCAGCTATATGCTGGTATCTTTTGTTGAGTGCTGCTTCGCAGTCACTCCATAGAGGAAGTGTATAATCTAGCTGTTCTTCCCACTTCGACCTCGTTACTGAGTCAACTTTCGCCATCACCAAATGAGTGATGATCACATTGGTAATGTTTTTCTCGTCACCCAATGACATATTCCCCACCGGGTAAGGGGGTTAGAATATACCCGGGGTAAGGCATGCCTGTCGTAAAAGGCGACTAAAAGCCATCGTTTGTTTACCACAAACAACAACATTTAAGAAAAATGCAATGAACAAAAACAAAGGAATTATTACCCCAGGTGGAATGCCAGTCGCACTGGAAAATCCACACTCTTCGGAGTCAGGCTCTACGGATTCTGGGGAGAGCCACTTATTGCGTTTAATCGACCCTTTTGGGAAAAGTAAAAGGGTAACATGATCACCACCACCACGATCTAACAAAACCATGAGCGGATCACCGCCAACTCAACCTACTGCGTCTAAAACGCAAGTAATGAAAAGTCCGACGATAATATATTCGGCTCAAGAAAAAGATACCTTAACCAAATTCAAAAGTCTCGAGGATGAAAACGCCGAACTACGGTCCAGGCTAACTAATATGGAAATTCTCTGCAACGAACTAAAAGAAGAACTGAACAAACTTAGAAAAGGAAAAATCGAACATCGTGAATATACGAGTAAATCAAATTCAAGTTCGAACGAAATTAAAAACGTGGAATATTCTACTGACGAGGAAGAGCTAAGCCGTGAAACCGACTGGACGGTAAAAAAGCGACCGGATAAAAAACGAAAAGCCGGTTCTTCGCCCGAAGTTATTCCTCAGCCGGAAAGCAAGATCAATGACAATATAAGTGGCATAACCATTAAAGGAACTATGCCACCAAAAGAGCGACCACCGCCGCCAATTAATGTGTTTGGAATTTCAGAATACAATAAGTTACATTCAATTCTGAAATCAGCGCTACGAACTGAGTTCAAAGTAACGTCTCGAAGCAACAGTGCGTGGAAAATAAATGTGAAGGACTCAGACAGTTATAGAGTACTTTCCAAGAGACTCAATACGGAAAAAATTCAATGGTACACATATGAAAATAAATCGGAAAGACCTACTCGAGTCGTAGAAATAAGGGCTTTAAAATAGAAGATGCCACTAACATTCAGTCCAAAAAGAAACAATTGACGGAAGGTGCCGAAACCCAAACGTATCGCGGATTACCCCTTTTTATGCTAACTTTTGATAAAAGTGAAGCCATAGAAAAAATTTATAGCATAAAAAGTATTCTCAACATGGTAGTCAAAATCGAGGCATTACGTAAGAACTCGAAATTGATTCCACAATGCAAACGATGTCAAGGGTTCAACCACACTCAAGCATACTGTCAGAAAAATCCGCGATGTGTCAAATGCGCCGGTGAACACCTGTCAGTAGTATGTAAAGCAAATAAGACTTCACCAGCTACTTGCGTTAACTGTAAAGGAAAGCATCCAGCTAACTACCGTGGCTGCGAAGTGGCAAAAGAGCTTCAGAAAAGACGTGATCAAATCAAAGCGAAGCTCCGCCAACAACCAAAATCGGCAACAAAGGATATTGTTGTAAAAGCCGTGTCGAAGCCAATAACGACACGATCAAAAATTCTTGGAACAAAAACGCAGACTCAAACTACATCTCCAATAACAGAAAACATGAAAACAGCTAATGCGAAATCATTGCACGCCGGAGCAAAAACCTTTGCCCAAACAGTAGCAACCACAAGTGTGAAAATGTGCGAACAACCAGATCCCGTCTCAAAAATATTCAATATCATCTTAGAAAAACTTGACGAACAAACTAAGACGAACAAACTTATTTTCGAAAGGCTACTCGACCTCGAAAGTAAGATTAACAACAAGCGTGCCTTAACATGAATATGACAATTAAAATTATAAATTGGAATGCAAATGGTCAATTGCAAAAACTTGACGAACTAGAAATATATATCAGAGAAAAAGATATCGATATTTGTCTGATCTCTGAGACACATTTAACGAAGCAATCGCGTGTAAATTTAAAAGGCTACTGTGGTTACCATGCCTGCCATCCGTCAGAGAGGGCAAGAGGCGGATCATCTCTGTTTATACGCGATAACATAGATCACTTAGTAGGACTAAATATAGAATCCAATCCAATACAATTAACTACGGTTCATGTAAAAAACAAACATTATTCATTTAACGTCTCGTCAATTTACTGCCGTCCGCGTAGTATAATTGATCAAAACGAGCTTGAAAGTATTTTCCACACTCTTGGCCCAAATTTCGTAATTGGTGGAGATTTTAACGCGAAGCACACTTTTTGGGGGTCAAGATGTATCTCACAAAAAGGCAGAAAATTGTACAGAGCTGGTATGAATCTAAGTTGTGAATTTTTCTCGACAGGAAAACCGACCTACTGGCCTTCGGATATTACAAAAATACCTGACGTTGTTGATTTCTTTGTCATTGTTCGGGTTATGAACAAAGAAATTACAACAAAGGAATTATTTTTACTGTATGCTTCTACCGCACTAAAATAAAAACACTGTTTTTTTTACCAACGTTATAAAAGAAGTCGTTTGCTTTATTTCACAGCAATCGTATTTATCCTGTTTGGTTTACATATGTTACATGTTTATTTTGATCTGCAATTGACAATTGGAGACATTGGAGACATTTGGAGATATTTGTGGGGTGTTGTTGTGGGTGGATGTTACACCTTATGCCTTGAGGGATCGCTGACGTCATTGCGATCCCAACATTCTCCCCGCCCGGTGAACAACGTTCTCAACTTCATCATCAGCATCTTGATAGTACTGCTTGTAGTTTCATCCACTGCAAGTTTAATTTCTTCTAATCCTCTTTCACGACCCTGGAGAATCATGCTTGGTTCACTCATGCAATGATAAAAGAGGAATTAGTGAAACGGAACAAAACGTGCATAATCAAAAAACAAACAAGACAAATGAAAACGACACATGAGTGACGACCCGCTTGTTTACATTATTGCAACCCGCAACGATGGACTGGAAGTTGAAGTGAGGCGTGAGACACGTCCCTATGTATGACCAGCCTATGGACTGGAAATCCGTATGAGGCGTGCGGGTACTCTGTTCCCTTCTTCTTCCAATCTGTTTTTGTTTTGTTTTTTTTTTTTTTATTAATTCATTGAGTGCGGTGTTACAAGTTGGTGCGCGTTTTATTCGTATATAGTGTCGTTTTAATTATATATGTGTAATGTGGTGAGTAATCAAATAATATTATTATTATTGTTCTATAGTAATTAAGATATTAAATGATTGTATAGTTTTTATTCGTGTTCAATTCGATTTGAATTGGTTGGGTTGAGTTGCGTGTGCGTGAGTATGTTTGCGAATTGTTGCAAACAAATGTGTGCGTGTGTGTGTGTATTCGCGAATGTGAAGTTGTGACGTGTGTTGTTCGCAATCAAGAAATGGGTTTCTTCTTGAGTGCATTGAGTGATTGAGTGCTATATAGAATGAATGGGTTTGAATGACTATGTGGTAAAGAGTGGACTGTATGTTTGATATGCTTTCGGAAAGTGTGCGAACGAGTGTGTGTGTGTTTGGTATGCAGAGTGTGCAGGTATGATGACAGTCGTGCGCGACATTATCATCCCATTAGTTCAATGTTAAGTGTTAAATGTTTTCTAGTGAGAGGTTTCTTGTGTTTGTTTCTGTTGATCTTCGTGTGTGTTTTCTAATCCGTTGGTTGGCAATGGACATAGTTTCGTAACAGGTCTTCGAAATTCACCGTGCTGAGTTTTGACTGTTACCACTCTTGTGAGCTGATCTGCACCGGGATGGGTGTCGATAATTCGGCCGAGGTTCCATCGTGCTGGGGGAAGTCGTTCATCCTTGATCAAAACAAGGTCACCGATCTTTGGCTGGGGATGTTGTTTCAACCATTTCGGCCGTTGTTGTAGTCGAGCCAAATATTCATGTTGCCATTGTTTCCAAAAGTCCTGGAGGCGAGCTTGTAACATTTTCCATCTATCGTGCAGGGTGTAAACTTGGCTACAAACTCCTCTTCTGGCTGTGAAGCGTCGAAATGCGGCTAAAAAGGCTTGCGTCGTCAGATCACTTACAGCTTCCAAATGGATTGCCTTAGTCGCAAGGCAGATAAAAATACAAATATAGCCTTTGAGACATTTGGCTCCACGACCTTTCCATGTTTTCACTGTGATCGGTCCAGCGTAATCAATGCCAACATGGGTAAAGGGTCTGGAAATCCTGACTCTTGGTGCTGGAAGTACTCCCATCATCTGCTGTGCTGTCTTACTGCGGAACCGGTAACAAATTGTGCAATTATGAATATGCCTTTTGACGGCACGTTTGACTTGCAGTATCCAATACCTTTCTCTCAGCCAACATACCATTAATTGTAATCCGCCGTGTAATGTTCTGTCATGTGCGAGTTTAATAATCAGTCGGGTCAAGTGATGTCCAGGGTTTAAGATGATAGGATGCCTTTGATCGTACGGAAGCTGTGCGTGTTTAAGCCTTCCGCCGACTCTAAGAATTCCATCCTTGTCCTTAAATGGATTGAGGGCTCCCATGCCTCTGGCCCTACAGATGCCCTCGGGAAACATATGCCTTTGCACGCATCTGATAAGCGTGTTGTGCGCTTCGACGGTTTCCTCCGGACATAAGGGGCCAAAGATTCTTGCACCATGGGGCCTCTGCGCGTTCTGGATAAACCTCTTACAGTAACCTATGGTGCGTGTAAGACGGTTTAAGTCCGAGAAACGCTCGACTGTTGCAGACAAGTCCGTCACGTTGATGTGATTCACTGCTGCTGTTGTTTTTCCTTCTACCGTGTTGTTAGTTGTTGGTTGTGTAGGAATTTCGAAGTTCCATTTCGATTGTAAGAATTCCGGGCCATACCACCATAGGTTTTCGGAAATAATTGATGTCGGCAGCATACCTCTGGATACCAAATCAGCTGGGTTGTGTTTCGTCGAGATGTGTTTCCAGATACGGACCTCTGTCAGTCGTTGAATTTCACCTACCCGGTTTCTGATGAAAGTCTCCCATCGCGAAGCTGGTGCCTGGATCCATGCCAGCGTTATAGCCGAGTCTGTCCACGCGTACATCTTGGTGTGTTCTAGCTCGAGTGTGTGAGCCACATGATGTAGCAGTTTGGCCAAAATCACCGCACCGCAGAGTTCGAGACGTGGCAGACTGACTGGCTGTATTGGTGCGACTTTGGACTTTGACATCAGGAGGTGCATCTGTACTCGACCATCACCATCTTCTGTTCGAAGATAAACCGCTGCTCCGTATGCCTTCTCCGACGCGTCGCTGAATCCATGCAGTTCCTTCCGATTTCTTCCGCCTATAGTGTGGACCCATCTTGGAACGCGTATTTTACTAATGGCAGGTAAGTCTTCATAGAAGTTTTTCCATTCTTCCAATAGTTCACCATTTAAGCTGTCATCCCAAGCAAGCTTGCATTTCCAAATGGACTGCATAATGAGCTTTGCTCTTAGGATGCATGGAGAAATCCACCCCATTGGATCGAACAATCGAGCTGTCGTTGAGAGGACGAAACGTTTGGTCGGCTGCTGGTCATCTGGTGGAGTGAAGCGAAAGCAAAAGTAGTCTTCCCTCGGAATCCAATAAATACCGAGCGTTTTTACACTACTTATGGATTCGGCCGGGATGCAAAGAGATGATTCTCGATCTTTTGCTGGTATTCCTTCAAGAAGCTCATCTGCATTAGCTGTCCACTTGCGTAAGTAAAAACCTGCACCTTCTAAAACAGTTTGAACTTCTTTTCTTTTGTTTTCAGCTTCAACAATGGCATCTGCGCCGGATAGCAAATCGTCGACATACATCTCCGATTGAATCATCTTGGAAGCCTTTGGATGTGTTGATTCTTCTGCCTTCGCTACTTGAATCAGGGTTCTTATTGCTAAGTAGGGTGCTGATGCAGTTCCAAACGTTACCGTTTTCAGCCGGAAGACCTTCAGTTTTTCGGTTGGGTTCTTACGCCAGTATATGAGCTGATAGTTTGAGTCCAACTCTGATACCCAAATTTGCCGGTACATCTTTTCTACATCAGCTGAAAACGAGAACTGATATAATCTCCACCGTAAGATGATGTCCATGATGTTGTGCTGTAAGGCAGGTCCCGTTCTCAGATGGTCATTTAAAGACGTTCCGTCCGATGTCTTGTAAGACGCATCGAAAACTACCCTCACCTTTGTCGTGGAACTACTTTCCTTGAAGACTGCGTGGTGTGGGAGGTAATAATGACCTGTGCCGGAAATCGCTTCTTCATCCACTTCGCGCATGTGACCAAGTTGAATGTATTCCTCTATACAGGAAACGTATTGATCGCGTAATATGGGATCTGTTGCCAGGCGTCTTTCCAGGGCTTTGAAACGCCGAAGAGCTCCTTCGCGGGATTTACCGAGTATTGGGTGAGTGTCTTCCTTAAATGGAAGGGCTACTTGGTAACGCCCATCTTCATGTCGTTTCAGGTTTTTGATGAAATGCTCTTCGCAAGCTGCATCTTCCATGTCTATCGTGCGTTGGAAGGGAGCTTCTTCGACTTCCCAAAACCTTCTCACCAGTGTATCAATGTCGGATTGTTGGAAAAAGTTCCTAATCTGTGGCACCACCGTTGACTTGCCGTCTTCTGCGCGACGGGAATGCTTCTGTTCTCATGTCGTGCCAGCTCTGGGAGCAGGATTTGCGCTAGTACATCACTGCCCAACAGCATGTCGATTTTGGCTGGCTTGTAGAACATTGGATCTGCGAGTTGCAGACCGTTCAGGTGAGTCCAACCGTCAGCACATAGGGTTCGCGCTGGTAGATGGCCAGATAGTGATTTGTAAATGAGGGCCTGGATGATGGTCTCAAATTTCGTATGGTACGAACCAATGTTAACCTCTACGCTCCTCTTACAAACACCACTGCTTACTGATCCTAAACCAGACACTTCGACATGTGTATGAGTGCCTTTTAGTCCTAAGAGTTGTACGGCAGACTCGGTGATGAACGAAGCTTCGGAACCGGAGTCTAGCAAGGCACGAAGTGGAAGTGTTGCTCCCGATGATGTCGTTACTCTTACAACTGCCGTGGCTAGCAACACTTGAGTCTTGGCGTTATGTGTTGAGTGATGGCTCCTTACACCTGAGCTGGTTGAAGGTTGTTCATCATCTTGTGGTTGGAAATTTTTAGCTTGCGTGTTGAAATTGGATGAAATGTGTGTATGTGGTTGTTGAAGTCGCTGAGTATGCGTTTTGCTTGGGTATGAATGAAATGGTTGACTATTGTTATTGGAATGAATGGTGTTGAAAGATTGATTATTGTTTTGTGAAGTAACGTTTATTTGTGAGTGTTTATGTGAACTATTGTGTAAAAGTGAATGATGCGGTTGTTGACAATAATAGCATCTGCTTGAACTTATACAATTTTGCACAGTATGGCTATATGCAAGGCAATTACTACAAATGCCAAACTTATTAATACATTCAAACTTATCAGGAATGCCCATTTTGAGAAATTTGTTACATTTCCTTATGGCATGCTGACCCTTGTTACATATTTTACATATAAATTTAGATTCATTGTGTTGCGCTAAGAACGATGAACGGTTTATTGCCTTCTTTGGATCCACAGCCGTCTTGCTCTGCTGGTAACTCACTGCCTCCAAGGTACGGAACCGCGTTTCAAGAAATTGAATGAATTCTGCGAAGGTTGGTAGCTCCTTTGTGTTTTCATTTGCTCCAAGTTTTTCTTCCCAGAGTTGCTGCGTTTTCGTCGGTAATTTCTGCAACAGAACGTACACCAAAACCGCATCCCAGTGCTGCACCGGTACCTTCAGACTGTTGAGGCTATGAACAATTTCACTGAAGGTGTCCATCAACTCCTTGATCGCTTCTGATCGTTCCTGTGTGATCACTGGTTGGTTAAAAAGACACTTCAGTTGTGTGTTCACAAGAAACCGATGGTGGTCATAACGGTCTTGTAAAATGGCCCATGCCTTAGCGTAATTACCATTTACGACAGGTAAGTGTGCTAAGATTCTCTCAGCTTCACCCGACACACTAGTTTTTAAATAATGCAACTTTTGTATTTCAGACAGTGCTGCATTGTGGTGTACTAAGGACACAAATAAATCGCGAAAAGACCGCCAGGTCTCATATGAACCGGAAAAAACGGGAACTGGAATGTGTTGTAAACGTATGTCTACGCCTTGTGTTGCGGTTGTAGATTTGACATCGGTTTCAACATCCTTTGTGGTCGATGCTTTCGCTTTGTCCATGGCGTCGAGTAAATCTGCACGATAGTCGAAATACAACTCTCGAATCTTTTCGAAAACATCTTCCACTTCTGAACACTTGTCGTCATCTGCAACCGCATTTACACACTCATCGAACGCACTTTCCGCTGACTCTATCGTTTTCTCCAACATTAACAAACGTCCCGAGATATAATTGGCAGTTCGAGTACTAGGTCCTCTTTTGCCGAAATTCGAAATATCTTTTTCAATTTGGGTAAGCACTTTGTTTAATTTTTTGGACGTTATAGTAACACTCTACTCTACCTTTTAGCTACTGAACACAAACTACTCACGCTACTCTTCAGAATATGGGGTTGCACACGCAGTCTTCTTATTATCCGGGTCGCAGTTGTTCCAGACAGTCGAGGAAATATGCAGGAAGCAGAATACAGCACGCAAGTCTTCAGCTTTCCGGGTTGTAGTTCGATGAACACACGCTTCCAGTTGATATTGGTTGAAGATCCAGAGTTTTAATGCAGAAATATTCTCCTCTTTTATTGATGTGTTAATTTACACAATAACTTGTTGTATTTTAAAATTGTTTTATTTAATTTGAGTTTGTAAATCACTTTTATGTAGATGTTATAATTTGCGCGGGTGAATATATACAAATGTATGTATATACAATTCGCTTTGTTGTATATTTAGGGTGGGATAAATCCGGTACGAAGTGACCAAAATGTTCGGGTTATGAACAAAGAAATTACAACAAAGGAATTATTTTTACTGTATGCTTCTACCGCACTAAAATAAAAACACTGTTTTTTTTACCAACGTTATAAAAGAAGTCGTTTGCTTTATTTCACAGCAATCGTATTTATCCTGTTTGGTTTACATATGTTACATGTTTATTTTGATCTGCAATTGACAATTGGAGACATTGGAGACATTTGGAGATATTTGTGGGGTGTTGTTGTGGGTGGATGTTACACCTTATGCCTTGAGGGATCGCTGACGTCATTGCGATCCCAACATTCTCCCCGCCCGGTGAACAACGTTCTCAACTTCATCATCAGCATCTTGATAGTACTGCTTGTAGTTTCATCCACTGCAAGTTTAATTTCTTCTAATCCTCTTTCACGACCCTGGAGAATCATGCTTGGTTCACTCATGCAATGATAAAAGAGGAATTAGTGAAACGGAACAAAACGTGCATAATCAAAAAACAAACAAGACAAATGAAAACGACACATGAGTGACGACCCGCTTGTTTACATTATTGCAACCCGCAACGATGGACTGGAAGTTGAAGTGAGGCGTGAGACACGTCCCTATGTATGACCAGCCTATGGACTGGAAATCCGTATGAGGCGTGCGGGTACTCTGTTCCCTTCTTCTTCCAATCTGTTTTTGTTTTGTTTTTTTTTTTTTTATTAATTCATTGAGTGCGGTGTTACAAGTTGGTGCGCGTTTTATTCGTATATAGTGTCGTTTTAATTATATATGTGTAATGTGGTGAGTAATCAAATAATATTATTATTATTGTTCTATAGTAATTAAGATATTAAATGATTGTATAGTTTTTATTCGTGTTCAATTCGATTTGAATTGGTTGGGTTGAGTTGCGTGTGCGTGAGTATGTTTGCGAATTGTTGCAAACAAATGTGTGCGTGTGTGTGTGTATTCGCGAATGTGAAGTTGTGACGTGTGTTGTTCGCAATCAAGAAATGGGTTTCTTCTTGAGTGCATTGAGTGATTGAGTGCTATATAGAATGAATGGGTTTGAATGACTATGTGGTAAAGAGTGGACTGTATGTTTGATATGCTTTCGGAAAGTGTGCGAACGAGTGTGTGTGTGTTTGGTATGCAGAGTGTGCAGGTATGATGACAGTCGTGCGCGACATTATCATCCCATTAGTTCAATGTTAAGTGTTAAATGTTTTCTAGTGAGAGGTTTCTTGTGTTTGTTTCTGTTGATCTTCGTGTGTGTTTTCTAATCCGTTGGTTGGCAATGGACATAGTTTCGTAACAGGTCTTCGAAATTCACCGTGCTGAGTTTTGACTGTTACCACTCTTGTGAGCTGATCTGCACCGGGATGGGTGTCGATAATTCGGCCGAGGTTCCATCGTGCTGGGGGAAGTCGTTCATCCTTGATCAAAACAAGGTCACCGATCTTTGGCTGGGGATGTTGTTTCAACCATTTCGGCCGTTGTTGTAGTCGAGCCAAATATTCATGTTGCCATTGTTTCCAAAAGTCCTGGAGGCGAGCTTGTAACATTTTCCATCTATCGTGCAGGGTGTAAACTTGGCTACAAACTCCTCTTCTGGCTGTGAAGCGTCGAAATGCGGCTAAAAAGGCTTGCGTCGTCAGATCACTTACAGCTTCCAAATGGATTGCCTTAGTCGCAAGGCAGATAAAAATACAAATATAGCCTTTGAGACATTTGGCTCCACGACCTTTCCATGTTTTCACTGTGATCGGTCCAGCGTAATCAATGCCAACATGGGTAAAGGGTCTGGAAATCCTGACTCTTGGTGCTGGAAGTACTCCCATCATCTGCTGTGCTGTCTTACTGCGGAACCGGTAACAAATTGTGCAATTATGAATATGCCTTTTGACGGCACGTTTGACTTGCAGTATCCAATACCTTTCTCTCAGCCAACATACCATTAATTGTAATCCGCCGTGTAATGTTCTGTCATGTGCGAGTTTAATAATCAGTCGGGTCAAGTGATGTCCAGGGTTTAAGATGATAGGATGCCTTTGATCGTACGGAAGCTGTGCGTGTTTAAGCCTTCCGCCGACTCTAAGAATTCCATCCTTGTCCTCAAATGGATTGAGGGCTCCCATGCCTCTGGCCCTACAGATGCCCTCGGGAAACATATGCCTTTGCACGCATCTGATAAGCGTGTTGTGCGCTTCGACGGTTTCCTCCGGACATAAGGGGCCAAAGATTCTTGCACCATGGGGCCTCTGCGCGTTCTGGATAAACCTCTTACAGTAACCTATGGTGCGTGTAAGACGGTTTAAGTCCGAGAAACGCTCGACTGTTGCAGACAAGTCCGTCACGTTGATGTGATTCACTTCTACTGTTGTCTTTCCTTCTACCGTGTTGTTAGTTGTTGGTTGTGTAGGAATTTCGAAGTCCCATTTTGCTTTTAAGAATTCCGGGCCATACCACCATAGGTTTTCGGAAATAATTGATGTCGGCAGCATACCTCTGGATACCAAATCAGCTGGGTTGTGTTTCGTCGAGATGTGTTTCCAGATACGGACCTCTGTCAGTCGTTGAATTTCACCTACCCGGTTTCTGATGAAAGTCTCCCATCGCGAAGCTGGTGCCTGGATCCATGCCAGCGTTATAGCCGAGTCTGTCCACGCGTACATCTTGGTGTGTTCTAGCTCGAGTGTGTGAGCCACATGATGTAGCAGTTTGGCTAAAATCACCGCACCGCAGAGTTCGAGACGTGGCAGACTGACTGGCTGTATTGGTGCGACTTTGGACTTTGACATCAGGAGGTGCATCTGTACTCGACCATCACCATCTTCTGTTCGAAGATAAACCGCTGCTCCGTATGCCTTCTCCGACGCGTCGCTGAATCCATGCAGTTCCTTCCGATTTCTTCCGCCTATAGTGTGGACCCATCTTGGAACGCGTATTTTACTAATGGCAGGTAAGTCTTCATAGAAGTTTTTCCATTCTTCCAATAGTTCACCATTTAAGCTGTCATCCCAAGCAAGCTTGCATTTCCAAATGGACTGCATAATGAGCTTTGCTCTTAGGATGCATGGAGAAATCCACCCCATTGGATCGAACAATCGAGCTGTCGTTGAGAGGACGAAACGTTTGGTCGGCTGCTGGTCATCTGGTGGAGTGAAGCGAAAGCAAAAGTAGTCTTCCCTCGGAATCCAATAAATACCGAGCGTTTTTACACTACTTATGGATTCGGCCGGGATGCAAAGAGATGATTCTCGATCTTTTGCTGGTATTCCTTCAAGAAGCTCATCTGCATTAGCTGTCCACTTGCGTAAGTAAAAACCTGCACCTTCTAAAACAGTTTGAACTTCTTTTCTTTTGTTTTCAGCTTCAACAATGGCATCTGCGCCGGATAGCAAATCGTCGACATACATCTCCGATTGAATCATCTTGGAAGCCTTTGGATGTGTTGATTCTTCTGCCTTCGCTACTTGAATCAGGGTTCTTATTGCTAAGTAGGGTGCTGATGCAGTTCCAAACGTTACCGTTTTCAGCCGGAAGACCTTCAGTTTTTCGGTTGGGTTCTTACGCCAGTATATGAGCTGATAGTTTGAGTCCAACTCTGATACCCAAATTTGCCGGTACATCTTTTCTACATCAGCTGAAAACGAGAACT
The DNA here is from genome assembly GCA_930367185.1 of Myathropa florea. Classification (NCBI taxonomy): domain Eukaryota; kingdom Metazoa; phylum Arthropoda; class Insecta; order Diptera; family Syrphidae; genus Myathropa; species Myathropa florea. The sequence continues at coordinate 50,997,615 of OV884004.1, forward strand.
GATATAATCTCCACCGTAAGATGATGTCCATGATGTTGTGCTGTAAGGCAGGTCCCGTTCTCAGATGGTCATTTAAAGACGTTCCGTCCGATGTCTTGTAAGACGCATCGAAAACTACCCTCACCTTTGTCGTGGAACTACTTTCCTTGAAGACTGCGTGGTGTGGGAGGTAATAATGACCTGTGCCGGAAATCGCTTCTTCATCCACTTCGCGCATGTGACCAAGTTGAATGTATTCCTCTATACAGGAAACGTATTGATCGCGTAATATGGGATCTGTTGCCAGGCGTCTTTCCAGGGCTTTGAAACGCCGAAGAGCTCCTTCGCGGGATTTACCGAGTATTGGGTGAGTGTCTTCCTTAAATGGAAGGGCTACTTGGTAACGCCCATCTTCATGTCGTTTCAGGTTTTTGATGAAATGCTCTTCGCAAGCTGCATCTTCCATGTCTATCGTGCGTTGGAAGGGAGCTTCTTCGACTTCCCAAAACCTTCTCACCAGTGTATCAATGTCGGATTGTTGGAAAAAGTTCCTAATCTGTGGCACCACCGTTGACTTGCCGTCTTCTGCGCGACGGGAATGCTTCTGTTCTCATGTCGTGCCAGCTCTGGGAGCAGGATTTGCGCTAGTACATCACTGCCCAACAGCATGTCGATTTTGGCTGGCTTGTAGAACATTGGATCTGCGAGTTGCAGACCGTTCAGGTGAGTCCAACCGTCAGCACATAGGGTTCGCGCTGGTAGATGGCCAGATAGTGATTTGTAAATGAGGGCCTGGATGATGGTCTCAAATTTCGTATGGTACGAACCAATGTTAACCTCTACGCTCCTCTTACAAACACCACTGCTTACTGATCCTAAACCAGACACTTCGACATGTGTATGAGTGCCTTTTAGTCCTAAGAGTTGTACGGCAGACTCGGTGATGAACGAAGCTTCGGAACCGGAGTCTAGCAAGGCACGAAGTGGAAGTGTTGCTCCCGATGATGTCGTTACTCTTACAACTGCCGTGGCTAGCAACACTTGAGTCTTGGCGTTATGTGTTGAGTGATGGCTCCTTACACCTGAGCTGGTTGAAGGTTGTTCATCATCTTGTGGTTGGAAATTTTTAGCTTGCGTGTTGAAATTGGATGAAATGTGTGTATGTGGTTGTTGAAGTCGCTGAGTATGCGTTTTGCTTGGGTATGAATGAAATGGTTGACTATTGTTATTGGAATGAATGGTGTTGAAAGATTGATTATTGTTTTGTGAAGTAACGTTTATTTGTGAGTGTTTATGTGAACTATTGTGTAAAAGTGAATGATGCGGTTGTTGACAATAATAGCATCTGCTTGAACTTATACAATTTTGCACAGTATGGCTATATGCAAGGCAATTACTACAAATGCCAAACTTATTAATACATTCAAACTTATCAGGAATGCCCATTTTGAGAAATTTGTTACATTTCCTTATGGCATGCTGACCCTTGTTACATATTTTACATATAAATTTAGATTCATTGTGTTGCGCTAAGAACGATGAACGGTTTATTGCCTTCTTTGGATCCACAGCCGTCTTGCTCTGCTGGTAACTCACTGCCTCCAAGGTACGGAACCGCGTTTCAAGAAATTGAATGAATTCTGCGAAGGTTGGTAGCTCCTTTGTGTTTTCATTTGCTCCAAGTTTTTCTTCCCAGAGTTGCTGCGTTTTCGTCGGTAATTTCTGCAACAGAACGTACACCAAAACCGCATCCCAGTGCTGCACCGGTACCTTCAGACTGTTGAGGCTATGAACAATTTCACTGAAGGTGTCCATCAACTCCTTGATCGCTTCTGATCGTTCCTGTGTGATCACTGGTTGGTTAAAAAGACACTTCAGTTGTGTGTTCACAAGAAACCGTTGGTGGTCATAACGGTCTTGTAAAATGGCCCATGCCTTAGCGTAATTACCATTTACGACAGGTAAGTGTGCTAAGATTCTCTCAGCTTCACCCGACACACTAGTTTTTAAATAATGCAACTTTTGTATTTCAGACAGTGCTGCATTGTGGTGTACTAAGGACACAAATAAATCGCGAAAAGACCGCCAGGTCTCATATGAACCGGAAAAAACGGGAACTGGAATGTGTTGTAAACGTATGTCTACGCCTTGTGTTGCGGTTGTAGATTTGACATCGGTTTCAACATCCTTTGTGGTCGATGCTTTCGCTTTGTCCATGGCGTCGAGTAAATCTGCACGATAGTCGAAATACAACTCTCGAATCTTTTCGAAAACATCTTCCACTTCTGAACACTTGTCGTCATCTGCAACCGCATTTACACACTCATCGAACGCACTTTCCGCTGACTCTATCGTTTTCTCCAACATTAACAAACGTCCCGAGATATAATTGGCAGTTCGAGTACTAGGTCCTCTTTTGCCGAAATTCGAAATATCTTTTTCAATTTGGGTAAGCACTTTGTTTAATTTTTTGGACGTTATAGTAACACTCTACTCTACCTTTTAGCTACTGAACACAAACTACTCACGCTACTCTTCAGAATATGGGGTTGCACACGCAGTCTTCTTATTATCCGGGTCGCAGTTGTTCCAGACAGTCGAGGAAATATGCAGGAAGCAGAATACAGCACGCAAGTCTTCAGCTTTCCGGGTTGTAGTTCGATGAACACACGCTTCCAGTTGATATTGGTTGAAGATCCAGAGTTTTAATGCAGAAATATTCTCCTCTTTTATTGATGTGTTAATTTACACAATAACTTGTTGTATTTTAAAATTGTTTTATTTAATTTGAGTTTGTAAATCACTTTTATGTAGATGTTATAATTTGCGCGGGTGAATATATACAAATGTATGTATATACAATTCGCTTTGTTGTATATTTAGGGTGGGATAAATCCGGTACGAAGTGACCAAAATGTTCGGGTTATGAACAAAGAAATTACAACAAAGGAATTATTTTTACTGTATGCTTCTACCGCACTAAAATAAAAACACTGTTTTTTTTACCAACGTTATAAAAGAAGTCGTTTGCTTTATTTCACAGCAATCGTATTTATCCTGTTTGGTTTACATATGTTACATGTTTATTTTGATCTGCAATTGACAATTGGAGACATTGGAGACATTTGGAGACATTTGTGGGGTGTTGTTGTGGGTGGATGTTACACCTTATGCCTTGAGGGATCGCTGACGTCATTGCGATCCCAACAGTCATAAAAGGCATATCTCGAAACTACATAAGAGTTGAAGAAAGCTTTGATCTTAGTTCAGATCATTCTCCCATTGTACTATCTATGAATGATAACCTCGTAAGAAAGGAAGTACCACCTACGTTAACTAACCAACGAACGAATTGGCAAGCATTCAAAAATTACTTACAAGACAATATCGAACTTGCGGTACCGCTGAGAACCCGATATGATTTAGAAATAGAAGTCGATAAATTTATAGATGTAATACAGTGCGCTGCGTGGAGCAATACACTCCTCGTTAGAAAAACGACAATAAAAAGTGTATTGCGATATCCACCGGAAATACGAGAATTAGTAAGAGAAAAACGTAAAGCTCGTAAGAAATGGCAACAGTCCCGTGCGCCAGAACATAAAACGTGTCTTAATCAATTGTGTAATTTGCTAAAGGCGAAAATTAAGTCGTTTAAAAATAATAACCTAAGTACCTACTTAAGAGGCTTGTCCGCTAAAAAGGATACCAACTACTCACTCTGGAAAGCAGCTACAGGTTTTAAAAAACCCGAACCACATACGGCCCCAATTCGAAAAAATCAATTCGAGTGGGCAAAAGAAGATAAAGAGAAAGCGGATCTCTTCGCAGATCACTTGGAAGCGACGTTTAAATCGCACAGTGGACAAACACTTCCTGTAAACTCCTACGGTTCGGACATACACTTTGACAATTATTCTATAAGAAATGCTACTCTGGCAGAGCTTAAAGAAGAATTACACAAGCTCAAACCCAAAAAAGCTCCTGGTTATGACCTAATCACAGGAGAAGTTCTAAAAGAATTACATAAGAAAGCGCTTCGGAAGTTTCTCTACCTCATTAATGCAGCCTTTAGATTAGAACATGTCCCTAGTCAGTGGAAAGTGGCGGAAGTAATAATGGTACTCAAGCCGGGTAAACCCCCAACAGAAAAAACCGATTTCACTACTTCCGATAATGTCTAAGGTGTTTGAAAGAATTTTACTTAGGCGTTTAAGCCCGATTGTGGAAGAAAGACGACCTATTCCTAATCACCAATTTGGTTTTAGAAATAAGCATTCGACTATTGACCAAATACATCGAATAACTGATGTTATAGAAAAATCGTTTGAACAAAAGCAAGTCTGCTCAGCTTTATTTCTCGATGTTTCGCAGGCCTTTGACAAGGTTTGGCACAAGGGTTTGAAACACAAACTGAGACAGTTCTTCCCGGGAAAACTTTACGTAATATTATCAAATTACCTTTCTGACAGAATCTTCCGTGTAAAATATGGAAAAGAATACTCGGTATTTAAATCTATAGAAGCTGGAGTACCCCAAGGAAGTGTTCTTGGTCCTCTCCTCTACTTACTTTTTAGTAGCGATATGCCACAAAATTTTGGCACTGTACTAGGCACATTTGCTGACGACACTGCCATTTTGGTAACTGCCAAAACGGTCGAAGAGTCAACTAGAAAACTGCAACGTGCTTTAGATCGGGTACACGAATGGACAAACACTTGGAGAATTGAACTCAATGAAGCTAAATCCGTTCATATTAATTTTACATATAACAACGTGAATAATTTGCCCGTGTTTATAAATGGTGTTCAAATACCCTTTGGAAATGAAGCGAAATACCTCGGGATGACTCTCGATGTAAAGCTCAAGTGGAAAGAACACGTCAAAAAGAAACGTGAAGAGCTCCAAATAAAATATAAAGACATGTACTGGCTTATTGGAAAATATTCCAAACTAAGTACTGAAAACAAATTGCTTATATACAAGCAACTGCTAAAACCCGTCTGGACATATGGTATACAACTATGGGGTTGTACCAAAGAAAGTAATAAAAATGTACTACAAACTTTTCAAAATAAAGTACTAAGAACCATCGTCAACGCACCGTGGTACATACGGAACGGCGATATCCACAGAGATCTCGGAATTGCATCAATCCAGGATGAAACGAAGAACATTGCTCGTAAGCATAAGCGTCGTCTGGAAGAACACATAAACCCAGCTGTCCTTCCAATTCTTGACGAAAGTAATCTATTGCGCCGTCTTCAAAGGACTAAACCCCTTGACCTAGCACGGTGAATTCATCCCGCGCTTAGTTGCGCTATTAGCAGGAACTCTCAGTGGAGAATCTCTTGTAAAACGCGTCAAAATCGAGAAAATAAAACTGCTGGATAAGTGTCAAACTTAGTTGTAGTATGAACGCATTTTATTTTATTTGAAGGGAGTGTTTTTACTGGGTAAAAATCCCTTTCGCTATGAGGAAACGGTCCCCATAGTGTCTTTTGAAGATTTTCACCTACCCTCCCTAAAAAAAAAAAAAAAAACCCAATGACAAAAGCGAATCGCAAGTCGCAGAAACCGTATCTATCATCGTGCGTAAAGCAGATGCAGATGGTTTTGTTATCTCAGGCAACTCATTGTCGAAACATTGTCGAAGAATATTAGACAATTATTGTCATACACTTTTTTCAGGCTCGCTAGCTTTTGGATAGTTTTGTTCGGTGATTTGGAACGCTTTCATCGTTCCTAAAGCCTCACCGGACAAACACGAGATGAGATGATTAAATTTTTCTATGTCTGGAATGTTCGGATCATTATCCCCCAGATTCTCAAATAGGCTGATAAAGTTTTTATACTCAGCGTATTTGCCGCTAAATTTGGGAAGGGAAATTTTTGGTAGTCGTGAGTGCTGAGGCCCAGAAAAGGAGTATTCGACTGTACTGGATTTGCGCCTCTTACTTAACACACTCATTATTAATGACTTTGTACACACACAAATGTCTTCCAATTCCCCCGGGACCGTGTCACTATAATCAGCCAGCACTATGTCTGATTGACAGATCATGGCTTGATCAATATATGAATTTAGTAATTCCAATCTGCACTCTAGTTCGATTGGATTTTGTGACATCGTCTTTTCCGTCAATTTTCACACGAGAAATATTGGATACGATCACTGACCTCTGATGCTTTAGTTGCACAAGAGAGTCATTCTTGCTCGGAGAAGTTTGTCTCTTTGGTGCCATTGTAGGATTTATTAAATTTTAGTGAAATAAACTGATTAAACCGTTTGGATATTTTATGTGAAGTTAGTTTATCTACTGGCTTGGCACAATTTAATAAAAGAATCGTCGCTTGATTTGATTTAATCAAAAAATATGTCGCAAAAAACGAGCGCGATCGAAACTTTGTTATAAATCGAAAATATCTTGCTTTAGCCTAGCAACTGGTTTAATCTTCGAATCAATTTTAATTTAATAATAACCGCAATTAACTTCTTATTCGCTGAATGCACTCTCACGCCTAAATTTTGCGAAAAAAGCAATTTGTGCACTGAACGCACTCTTTGACAATTAATTAATTGTCAACAGACCAAATGCGAACTTAAACTTGTTGCGAGTGAATTTTACGCTTGAATTTCAATAAATTGACACTAGCTTTAATCACTAGTGATGAGTGCGCGAAATTCTAATATTTTACTCCCGAGGAGAAACAATGACGAAGGCGGTGGCAACCAAACGAGCAACTGATCGATTTTTGTTTAGAATTAGAGTTTCACTCACAATTTGTTAATTATTTGTTAGTTTAAAATAACTAAATGTAAAACGAATAGTGCTTATTAGATTTAAGACACAATAAATTGACTTTTATAAAACGAATCTCACGCACTTGTTTGTGTGTATGTTTGTATGTTTAAATATGTAACGTTTATTCAGCTGATGCAAATAACAGAAATTGAAACTGTATTTGAACTATGTACATATGTGCGAATTCCAGCACATTAATTGTTAGCACTATTGCTATTTATTTCACTTTTGTTGAATACCTCTTTTTCGGCGACTTCCCTTTTGCACTGTTGACAGTTACAGTTGGAGTGCATTTCTGTCCCTCTATGAAATTGCTGGAGATGTATTTTAAGTTATAATGTTTCGCGCACGACTTCCCGACACCGACCGCAGACACTTTCTTCTTTGTGTTTTATATGTTTTATATATATTCACTATGTGCACTGTGTAATTTATGTATTGCACAGCACTTTGTATTTTTGTATGTATTTTTATATATTTTGTTGCGCTTGTGCACTTCGTGAAATATGTTGTAATAAATGTATGTATCACTGTTTGTATATCACTTTTTTCACTTTTATTTTATGTGTGTTTAAGTTTAATTTATCTTTTAACGTTCTTGAACGGGCACAATGAAAATTCTACAAGCTATTTTGTAGACTTACTTTTCGCGTACTTACTTACTTTCGTATAACTTGAATTTGTCGGCGAAGCGGAATCGGGAACGAAATAAAAACGTGCGGCACGAATGGCGATTCGGTATAAAGTGATTTATTTTATCCGTTTTTTCTTTATGTTTCTACATAAGAATTAATTTCTTTAAATAAATATGGCCGCTTAAAATAATATGGCCGCGCAATTCAAATATTTAAGTGTTATATAATTCCAATATTTGTAAATTCACAATCGTTTCAATAATTTTTATTTAAAAAATTTTTTTTTTAATCTTTCACTCTTGAATCGACACTAACAATCTACTCCATTCTGCTATTAGTGAGAAAGAATGGGCAGTCATTAAACAACAATAAAGACAAATATGGGTAGAAACGCGATAGGCAGGTAATAAAAAGAACTTACAAATATCAAACTCCAATAAGAAAATTTGAATTCGAATCGAAGCTAACGGGTAGAGACTATACGAACAGAAAAAAAAACCAAATAAGAGATTATCCACAGGACCCTAATTACTAAAATATGTAAACAGAAATACCTATGTAAGTGAATGTAAAATTGAAAATGAATTTTATATGCAAACCTTTGAATATTAAAAAAAAAATTCAAGAAAAGAATTACAATTTTTTTTCCTTAACAAACAATAACAAAAATTAGTATTAAGAAAACATACTTAATATATGTATAAATTAATTAAAAACTAATAATCAAACAAATGTATCCAGATGTGTGCATTGAAACAGAAAAGAAAGAGAGACAAATTTATGTTACGTTACTCGTATACGAGCTATTTTTCCATATTTAACCTATTTTGTATTTGAGCCTATAATTTTAATAAAACCGGCATTCGCAACATTTATGATGGACAGTGGAATGTCCTAACTAGGGCGGGAGGAGTTACACATAACAACTGGACATCGAAAATAGGTATTAGTATGACTGTACGTATGTCAACAATAACATGTATATGTACATACGAATACCATGTTGGCGTCTTACTCCCTACTCCGTGCAAGCCGAAATGGTATGATTAGCTTGATGCATTTTTCCCGCTTGCATTGAATGGTACAGCTAATCCAAGCCAAAAAATCTTCATGGATTGGATGGAGAGACGAGCGGCAAAACCTAAGCCGCAACATAACGGGTCTTTCTGCAAGCTGCAAAAGCAGAGCGCGCTCATTTACTACTCTTTCTTTTTTTGCATAAATACGGGGATGTAAAATGATTCAAATGTCACTTCAGTCTTGAAAATTATAACGTGCAGACCAAAAAGAAAATAAAATAAAGAAAAACTATCAAGTATTCAACAAAAAGATGTTTCTTTTAGTTTAGGCCACGACTGGCTCCCAAATATTACTCAAGGTGATTCATCCTGCGAGAGGAGAGAGCGCTACAAGTTTAGAGGAGATGCATTATGCTTTCCTCTTCTTCTTCGTCTCTGCAGCTTCTGCAGAAATCATTATATAAGAAGAAAAATATTCCGAACAAAAAAAAAGCTTAAACTTTATTGCCCAATCAGTAGTTCTCATAATCTTCTTCTTCACTCTATTTTCGACTGTTCCCTGCTACCACAGTGCAGCCTCCTTCTGAAAGTACCGCTTCCTGCGCTGGTTTGACTTTAGGCAACAAATAGCAGTGTCGTTGGATCTGCATGCGGTTTCTTATCATACGACTGTGGTGTGATAGTTGCAATGGGCTGTCTTGTCAGTGGTATGATGGCTGGGACGGTTATGTGGTATGATGTCTGATGAGAGGGACGATCAAGTTCGAGTTTATAACTCGTCCATCCTGATGTCAGTTACGTCCTCGTGAACCTCCCCCTCGTCGGTGGATGTATCGCCGTCGTCTTCTTCGAGGGTGATCGCCTCATCTGTAAGTTCGCACCACCTCTTCATTTTGTCTGCACTCATAATGGCGTTGAACTTTCTTTGTTGCGTTGCATACCCATTACCCTTTTATGTTGTTCAGCTGTCGCCCAAAAGCAAACTAGACAATCTAAATAAAATAAAGTATTTAGATTTCTGGACATGCAAATGGAAAAAAATAAGAAGGAGCGAGGGCATTATACAATGCGTTCGCTGCCAAAGGTTTGGGCACGCCGCGTCGAGCTGTGAAATGCAGCCTCGATGCGTCAAGTGCAGTAAGAACCACAAGGCGGAGGAATGCAAGTTGGGGAGAGAAGGAGCAGCTGACAAAAGCCAGCTTAAGTGCGTACTTTGCGGGAACTCGGGACACACTGCTAACTATCGGGGTTGTCCTAAGTTCCAGGCAACTATCAAAGGTAGTGCCACAATCTTCAGTGCCAAGAGCACCCGAATCTACGCCCGATTGGAAAACGTCCATGGAAAGGCATATGGTGCGTTTAGAAGAGCAGGTGGGCCAAATTCTGGCGCTCAAGCAGAATCAAGCACGTCAATCGTCCTAATGGGTGCGCCGGCGGAGAGTTCTTACAAGATCCTTGCAGTGAATGTAAATTCACTGATAAGGGTCGAACGAAGAAACGAGCTCTACAGACTGTTTATGATCAAAGCCCAGAGTTGCTTCCGATTAGCGAAACCAAGTTAAAGCAGAAACACAAATTGGAGCACAGTAAATACAATATTATTAGAAGAGACCGGCCCAACTCCAGTGGTGGAGGCGGTGTTGCGATCTTCATCAAAAATAATATTAAACACAAAGTAATGTATAGTGGTGAAGTACGTGGGTTTCAGGAGTTGGAAGCCTGCATCGTCTGCATTTCTCTTCGCAGTGGGAGAAAGCTGTATGTGGTGTCGGTCTACTCCTCCGGCTCGCCTCATACCACAACAACCATAGCAGAGCTCGATTCCCTCTTCCAATGCCTAATGCTGGACTCGGAGGATAACTATTTCATTTTCGCAGGGGACTTAAATGCCCGACATGGATATTGGGAAAACATAATTTCCAATGACAGAGGAAACCAGCTTTATAACTGGTTTTGCTTGCACAGTGTCGAGTTGAAAGCAACGGAGATCTCGTCGTTGCCCAGAAGCGGCTCGTTTATGGATCTTATGCTGTTAGACGCAAGACTGCAACTGACAGACACAAACATTCAAACGGTAAACTATTTGAACACTTTTGTGTACCTCAGTGACCATTGCGGACTCAGTGCCGAATTCAAAATCACAAACGATATTGCGGAATTAGGAGCGTTTGTTCAAAGCTATTTTTTATTTTATATTTTATTTTTTATTGTTGGACACGCTTCTCCTGAGAACTGACAAGAGCACTCTCCTCGAATGAGCTACACATACCGTTCAGTAGAAACCTGTCAAACGAGGAGATTGACATGTATCTAGTACAATTGGACGAGACAATAGAACGAACAATGGACAGTACAATACCACGGTATAACCAAACCAACAACGAAAGCTTATACCGCAATGCGACAATTGACGCACTCTACCAACAGAAAAGCAGACTTCTGTCAAGATTAAAAACCTTGTACAGACGGTTTACTGACAGACGAAGTGAGGAAATTAGGACACTGAAGTCACTCATTAAAAACGTTCAAACCTTGATTAATCAGAATTACAGGATTTCTGTTAACTTGTATTGGAACAATAAAATTCGGGCTGTAAAATCTAACAACCCGAGTATGTTTCCACAGATAAACAAATTCTTCCGGAGCAGCAAGCAAAGCGAACTTCCGTGTCTTAAGTTTCCCAGAACGACGGACAATGAACAAATACTGACAACAGCAGGTATTGATCCAGTAAAAGCAGTTCTCGATGACAATTTCTCTGTGGTCGAAGACCCGCAGGAAAAAGTGGACGCACTAGGCGCGGTCTTTCAGGAAGTACACACGGTCATTACTGACCTGCCACCATGCCATCATGCTTCACCGTACCAGCCATGTACTTTGGATCTTACTGCGTAATCGGTTTTCGCCAAACCTTATGGCGTCCGTCGGAACCGTGAATGTGAAATTTACTCTCGTCCGAGAATATTTTCTTGATGCGAATTCAACTCGTTTTTGGCCAAAAATGTAGTAAGATCCAAAGTACATGGCTGGTACGGTGAAGCATGATGGCGGGTTAGTAACGGTTTGAGGGTGTGTGGCGGTATCTGGTGTTGGCATTTTAGTATTTATTGAGACGACAATGAATCGATACGATTACCTCAGTATACTGAAAAACAATCTCCACCATAGCTTGCAGAAATTAGGCTTGAAGGGTTAATTTATATTCCAACAAGACAATGACCCAAAGCACACTTCCCTGGTTGTGAAGGAATGGTTGCTGTACAATGTGCGAAAACAGCTCAAAACACCACCTCAATCACCGGATTTAAATATTATCTAGCATTTGTGGGATTATCTCGATCGTCAAATCCTAAACCATGACATTAGGTCCAAATTCGAGCTTATGGCTATTATATCTGACGAATGGGAAAAAATAAGTCTGGAAGTAACTCAAAAGCTTGTTACCTCCATGAGATGGAGAATAAAGGCAGTTATAACTGCTTAAAGATATCCAACTAGGAATAAATTTGAGTAATTTGCGATAAATCTCTCTTTTTTAATAGTGTATACTTACTTTTGTAACATGCAATTTTTACAGTATCTTACTTTGTTTCTAATATTTTTGTTATTGTTAGTCCCATTTTGTTTATTGTTTGTTTTTTGAAAAGATACCTAAATAAATATGTATAACATGTTACCTAAAGTTTATGCAGTTTCGCTTTCTGGTTAATGATTCGGTCAAGATTCGTTATTTTTTACGGTGTATACTTACTTTTGTGACTGTGTGTATATAGGGTGAACGAGAGTGTTCGCTCGAACTACGACCTGGAGAACAGCGTACTGGATAGCAATACTCATCTTCGAGATGATATGCAACAATGGCGATCTGAGAACAGCGGCTTTGTCGTGTTCAATGATGACAACATGGCAGATAATGCCATCGCCGATGAGAGGGTCCATCACCCGTTCTTATCGAAGACAGAGCTCCAAGCGGTCTTCGAAGCACTTAAAAAGAAAAAGGTAGTTGGAAACGGAATTTCCAACATTGTGCTAAGACATCTTCCTCTGGAAATAGTTAATATGTACACAGTTCTGTTTAACAATGCTCTGAATAACGCACATTATCCGGAGCATTGGAAAAAAGCGATTGTGCAACCCATATCTAAACGAGGAAAAGACTCGTCTAATCCGTGCAACCTCCGGTCAATTAGTCTCCTTCCGAACATCAGCAAGGTATTCGAGAGGGTGGGTAATAGAGCTCTACTAAACATATCATTCATTGGGCTGAGGACAAACATATCATTCCGGATAACCAATTCGGTTTCAAAGCGGGACATGACACTATTCATGCTGCGTCGAAACTGGTGTCAGATATCCAATGGAACAAGAGCAAGAAACAATGTACGGGTGCCTGCCTAATTGACTTGGAGAAGGCCTTCGACACCGTATGGTTAGAAGGACTTTTCTACAAACTCAATCGGCTATGCATCAGCAAACCGCTACTGTGTCTACTGTGTAACATGCTTATCAGCAGAAAGTTCGTCATCAAGAATGGTCTCCAACAAGGTGCTGTTAATTTGCCGATCCTGTTAAACATTTACTTAAGTGATTTCATAAGTTCTCTTCCTCACGTAATTGCGTACGCAGATGACCTGATAGTGTACAAATCAGGGTCAAAGATTGAAGACATCATCACTCTCGTGCGAGTGATTTCGGTTCGTTCATGCGAAGTTGCGACGACTGGAAGTTGAAGATCAACTTTGAGAAGTCGGAAACCATCCTATTCAGAACGCCGTTGCAGAAGGCTTCGGCGGATACGGAAGGTAATCTGCTACATGGCCCTTATCAAGCCAATGCTCACCTATGGCTGCCCCGTGTGGTTCAACGTGAGTGCAAGCTTTATGGAAAAGATGCGGGTCTTTGAGAGGGCTTGTCTTAGGACCTGCCTTCGCCTTTACAGAACGCCAGTACAGAAAATTCTATTCCAATGAGGTCCTATACAACAGGGCGAACATGATAAGGGTGGATAACTTTCTGCTGAAGATGGTTCGAGATCATACTGTCAGAGCGATGAACTTGACCAATAATCTGATCTCTGGGGCTTACTACCCCAGCCCACAATACCATGAAAAGGTACGTTTTAATGGCTTCGTCCCCTCAGAAGCATTTCTCCATTTCGATAAGCACGGTCTGATACAAGACAAAAATGCGGTACCGCTTATCTTTCACATCGCCCGATCAACTGTGGATGGGCGACTCAACTACGACCGCACCGTCGCACAACGAGCTTAGGAGGGTCTCCCCCGGTTCAGTACAGCGGTATCGAGTCGGGATGTTGCAATGCAGCATCAAAAGTTCTAGTGGTTGGGAAATGAGAGAACTCCCTCGTCGAACACTTTAGACCCGGGATAGAAGGGTAGTACTGGTCCCCATATGGGAAACAGTCGGTCTCGCAGCGGGTAATTATTACTTGATTAGCTGCAAACCTATGGCCGATTTACATAGTTTAGGGAAGTCTTAAGGTAAAAAAAGTATAAAAAAAAAATAAAAAAATAAAAAACATATATGTATGGATATGCACTTGTATATAGTACTACATATGTGCACCCATACATATACACATGTACACACAGTTACAAGTTATTTTAAGGTAGATTTTAAGTTAGTATCTAAGTTTTATACAAAAATGTACAGTCTTAAGTTTTTTTCAAATAATTTTTCCTTAAGCTAAAATTGTACAAAGCTTTATATAAAGTCAGTTAGGTTAGGTCGAAAGACAGATTAAGGTTAAGTTTAAGTTAGAGAGCCCGTAAAGGGGCAGTAAGTTAGAATTAAGAATGGTGTTCGTTCAACTAGGATAAGCATTTTGTCTAGTATATAAGCACAATGAATTTATCAATAAAAATGCATCAAAAACGAAAACGAAACGCGGTTTCACAATTACATTATAAATACGAACTGCTGATAGTGTAGTTAAATTTCCTCGTACTCTTTTGAGAAAACAAATTTTTTTAGAAATTTTTTTACATATATATTCGATATGTTCTCTAAAAGTAAGGTTGTCATCTATCATTATGCCCAAGTATTTTATTTTTAACCCTTTCTATGACCTGGTTTTCAATAACTAAATTTGAACAAAAGCTATTATCTACCTTATTAGACAAAATCATAAATTTAGTTTTGCCTGCATTAAGTTGCTTAAACTTGACATAACCACATATAAATACTGTCTAGATCTTCCTGTATTTTCTTATGGCACTCATAAATATTTTCTCCAGCGATGTACATCAACGCATCATCAGCAAATAATGCGATTTGACAGTATTTTAAAACATGAACCATGTCATTAATATAGATGATGAACAGCAACGTTCCCAAAACAGACCCTTGTGGAACTCCCAATTCAACGAGCTTCGGACCTTTAAAACAGGGTTCCAGCTTCCGGGATTCGCCTGTGCTAACGGACTCTTTTTCAATTAAAACTAAATCATTTACCTCATATTTAGTCCGTCTTCTGTGTCGTTCATCGAACGATTCCTTCTGGTATTCCTGACCCTTAAGGATGCTCTTCAGTGCCTGGGTTCTTCTCTCTGCCATTTCCTTCGGCTTACAAGCTTTGTGATCCTCTAATTCCCTGCGCAATCGATCATTCGCTATGCTCCTTGGTGTAAATGCGAAAAGAAGCTCGTGTGGTGTAGCTCTTGTAGTCGCGTTTCTTATCGTATTAATGCTCCATTGTAGGATCCTCAGATGGCTTGCCCAGTCCTGGCCGCCGGAGTGGGCACATTTCAGCGCTGCTAAGATGGTCCTGTTGAGTCGTTCTACCTGCCCATTGGCTTTGGGCGTTCTTGTCGCCGTTTTGATGTGTTGTATCCCTATTGAGCCACAAAATGTTTGGAACTCCCTTGCCGTGAACGCGGTACCCCTATCGCTGACTAACCTTTCTGGAGCTCCAAAATATCCAGATATCTCCGTAAACGCATTCACTACACATTTGGCGCTGGTTGTCTTTACTGCCTTTAACACAACGTACTTGCTGAAATTGTCGACCAACGCAAGTACGTAACGGGTACTTTCCCCAGCACGAAAGGCCCCAGATGATCGATGTGCACTGTGTGGAATGGTATGATAAAATAATATAAGCGAGCCACGCAGAGAACCAAAAAACAAGTTGATCGTTTGACGATTAACCAAAAAAGGAATAGGAAGCTTTATTGACCTATGCAAGTACATGATTAATCTAGACAAGTACATAACTGATCTATTACAATTCTTAGGAATATTTACACTTTATAATTATTCTTTTACATTGGTACCCTTTCCGTTGAGTGTAGTTCACCTTCGGCCATTCCTCCCTTTTGCTTTGCGTATGCGCATTCCACGCACAATCTTATATACCCCTTCACAAATCGGCTAATCTTCGGAAACCAGTAGGTGTTTCGTATCCTGTGTAGTGTTTTGTCTTCTGCAAAGTGGCCACAATCATCATGGTATAGTTTGAGCATTTTCCACCTAGCCGCTTTTGGCACTACCCATTTTATATCCTCGCCGACCCGCCGATGCTTCTTCTGCTATCCGATGCTCTTCGACTGGTTGACGGCTTAGTGCATCCACGCATCTCGCGATTCGTGGAATAATTTTAAGTTTGTTTTGTGGGGCTACAATGGCTTCGCAATCCGTGACTACCGTGAATTGTCGCGCAAGAAGGTATACTCGGAACCTTTCCAATGTTTAGACTACAGCTAATACCTCTGGCTCGTAGCTATAATATCTACTCGTTCTCTGTTACTTTACGACTGTAATACGCTACTGGCCGCAGGTTATTGTCCTCTTTGGAGCGCTGAAGTAGAATGTACGCCAGTCCTTGTGCAGAAGCGTCTATGTGCACCTCATGCAGACACTCTATGTCTTAAAATGCTAATAATGGTGGCTGAATGAGTGCATTTTTCAGTGTCTTAAATGCCCTCTCCTGCTGTTCCCCCATTTAAACTCTGTTTCGTTTTTCAGTAGATCTGTAAGCGGCGTTGCTATTATGGCATATCCCTTCACAAGCTTCCTGAAAAATCCTGTTAGGCCCAAGAATTGCCTTACTCCACGGTATTGGAAACTCTTCGATTGCCGATATTTTTCGGGGGTTTGGCTTGATTCCCTCTCCGGTGATAACATGTCCCAAGAAGTCCAGACTAGTTTTTAGAAAAGCGCACTTCTTCATGTTAATGGTAAGTCCGGATTCTTCCAGCAACTTCAGGAACCGTTGCAAGTTCTGCAGACCTTCGTCGATAGTTTTGCTCGGAAGGATGATGTCATCGAGGTAAACAGCGATATCCCCTCTTTGCATGCGAGCTTTCACCTGATTCATGCATACCTGGAACGCAGCAGATGCATTCACAAATCCAAACGGTATTCTGATGAATTCGTACAAACCGTCTTCAGTCGAGAAAACGGTATATTTCCTGCTTTGTTCAGCAAGACTTATCTGATGAGAGGGACGATCAAGTTCGAGTTTACAATTATGAGGGAGTCCCAATCTTGAGGCGTGAGTGCCAATGGCACAGTGTCCTGTGATGACGCCAATGAGAGTCCTTAGGGATGTTCTGTTCCTTCTAAGAAGATAGAGTGAACGTTTTAGATCAAGTTTAGGCCAAATTTGATTTGTGATGAGGCACGTAGTGCCATCTGACCATCTTGAGTTGGTGTTTTTAATAGTATGATACTTTAAAAGAAGTTTAGCTGTAGCGAATGGCATAGGCGAAGGATCTCCACTAGGGAGGTTTGTGGAGATCGTACCGCTCCTGGCGTGATCATCGGCTTCACAATTCCCTGGAATGTCACTATGTCCCGGCACCCACATGAGGTGAATATTAGAATGCTCAGCCATCTCGTTAAGAGATAGGCGGCAATTTAGGGAGGTCTTAGAGAGAAAAGTGAACGAGTTCAGAGATTTGATTGCTGTCTGGCTGTCTGAACAGAACAGATGATGTCCTTCTTGGATATCACGTTGTTCTTGAGCCAAGACAGAGCTTCTTTTATGGCCATCGTCTCAGCCTGGAATACGCTACAATGTTCTGGAAGGCGGAGGGATATACTAAAGTTGAGATCCTTAGAGTAGACACCTAATCCTACTCCCTCGTCCGCCTTGGATCCATCTGTGAAAATACGCAGAGGACCGTCCAGCGTCTGAGTATCAGACTTCCAGTCAGACCTGGAGGGTATGCTGGTAGAGAAGTTTTTCTCAAAGACGAAGTGAGGCAGTAGGAGGTCGGTGTCGTGCGGTAGAAACTCGAGGTTATCTAGAATGGTGGAATGACCCGTATGGTGGTTATTCCACAGGTGAAGTGTTCTGAGTCTTACCGCTGTGCAGGCTGCTACTTGTCTGGCAAACAAGTCAAGTGGAGGGAGATACATTAGAATATTTAATGCTTCGGATGGTGTCGTCCTTAGCACTCCACTGATGCATATACTTGCAGTTTTTTTTTTTTATAATTTACGCGCTCAAAAGTGGTTGTGAATACCCTTAAGTGTCCGGAATCAAGACACAGCACGGGCCGAATGTATAGAGGGAGAAAGGGAGAGGAGTTACCTGTGCACATTGGTCTTAAATGTCTGTGGATTGTAGTGAGTGGGAAATATTAGGCTGGGAAGAGCATTCCATATTCGTGTGGTGCGGCTAAAAAACGACTCTCTAAACTTAACTGTACGTCCGAAAGCAGGCTTAAGGGTGAACTGATGAGCATTCCTGGCGAGACGAGTATTGCGGGTGAATTCATGGAGGGGAGGAATGCAATTGGCTAACTCAATTGAGCATCGTTTGTTAAAATAGCGATAAAACAATGACAAGGATGAGACATTACGGCGATGTTCGAGCGAGTCTATTGACTTCGCGATATTACTGTCTCCTATAAGTTTTATCGCTCGCTGTTGTATTCTATCAAGTAGGTGCAGGGAGGTCTTAGGAGCACCAGACCAGATATGAGCGTTATACTCAAGCTTGGGGCGAATGAAGGCCTTATAAATTGAAGCCAAATCAGAGGGGGTGAAGTATTTCTTGCATCGCTTTAGGAAACCTAGACATTTCGCAGCATTTTTGGCGACCTCGAATATGTGATCATATTCGTTAGGTCGTTAGGCTTGTTATGTGAGGATTTGCCGGCCTTGGGAATGAAGATTACTGTAACCTCCTTCCAAACCTGGGGAAATATCCTAAATCTAGACAAGCTTGGAAGATGCTTGTCAGCCAGGGTAGAATGAGATCTGCAACTGCTTGGAGCTCTGCAGGTATAATGCAATCAGGATCAGCTGATTTATATGGCTTAAAATTATTTAGTGCCCACTTGACAGATGCACTGTCTATTTTAAGAGGGCTACAAGAGGATCTGGTTGGTGTACTGCCAGGACAGATTGATCTAGCAGCTAGACTTCCCGGGAAGTGGGTGTCCACAAGAAGATTTAGGGTGTCTAGACTGGAAGGTACTGTCCAGGTACCATCCGATTTTTGTAGAAAGCTGGGTGATTTCGGGAGCGATGCTAAAACTTTCCTCAGCCTGGAGGCTTCAGAAACTTTTTCAATTTTGCCGCAGAAGAGTCTCCAAGACACACGCTTGGCTCTTCTTAGTTCAATTTTGAAGGTGTTGAGAGAACTTTTGTAGGTTTCCCAATCAACAGCATCTCGGGTGCGTTTCGCTTTGTTTCTCGATCTCCTGCTTTCCTTGAGCAACTTGTCCAGTTCCCAATTCCACCATGGTGGTTTCGACTTGCCCCTAGGCTTGCTGATAGGGCAGGAAATAGACAGTGCGTGGTTAAGGATTTTTGTGAGCCTCTCCACAGAAGTGTCAAGGTCGGCAGGACAGTTGGGGATGGAGAAGGGTGTATCAGTTAAGATTGCCGATACAGTTTCTCTGTATTTATCCCAGTTGGTCTTTCGGTGATTTCTGAAAGATATTTGTGAACGAGGCGATCTTACTACATCGAAGGTGATATAGCGATGATCAGAGAAGGAGTGGTCACGAGAGACCTTCCAGTTTTTGATGCTGTCAGCAATAGAGTCAGAAGTCAGGGTGATGTCGAGCACCTCCTGTCTGTTTTTTGTAATAAAGGTGGGTTCGCAACCTGAGTTGCATACTACTAAATTGTTGTTTAGAATGTAGTCAAAAATGAACTCACCTCTATCGTTGATGTCCGTGCTCCCCCAGATTGTGTGATGCGCGTTTGCATCACATCCCAGAATGAGCGCGGTCTTGGCTCTCTCCGCATCAGCGATCGTCCTCTTGATTGTAGTAGAGGGGGGAGGTTCAACATGGTCATGTGCCATGTACGCCGACAGGAAGGTGGAGGGATATACTAAAATTGAAATCCTTGGAGTAGACAAGACAAGACAAGTTTTTTTTGTGAAAATACGCAGAGGACCGTCCAACGTCTGAGTATCAGACTCAATAACTGCGGCCCGTGTATTACCGACAGGTTTAGCAGTCGATGAAGTCCCATCCTTCTTATACACTCTCAGCGTAATGCTAGTGAAGCCATAATGAATGACCCCACTAGTTTCGCGATCTTCCAGTCATGAGTTGGAAGATCCGGGTTGCAAGCCTGGATGAATTTAAAGATGGTGGGAGCATCGGAGGGGATGAGCGGTAACCTGGGCCTGGGCCTACTAGGGCCTACTAGGGATATTATCCTTAGTAACGACATCAAGCCGTGCTCCCTCCCATACTTCCTCCAATTTGAGGACGGCTGATCTGAAAAGATCAGTCGATCGTTGGTCCCCGAAGGATAATAACTTTATTCGGCCTTGGTACCATCCAGCGTCGAGCCCGACAGGTGCCACTCCTCCGCTTTCCTGCACAAGGCTGAGGTAGAAGTTGTTCAAACCTCGTTCAATTTTCCTCCAATTGGAGGTCGAAATACTGCCATCGACGGCGCCTTTGTCTATAACGGCGTAAAGGGTTGTCTTTGACTACCTCACTATACAGCCTATTGAGCATATTGGCATTGGAGGATCCTCCGGCAGTTTTTGACCTTTTGGGCTCGGAGGTTGAAGAGTCGGCCGATCTAGCACGCTTAGCTGTCGATGGCTCAGGGACATTCGCACTATCGCTTTCGATGCTTTTAGCTATTTTGTTTGCCCAAGCTAGCGAGCGTTTCTTTTCTCAGAAAGCGACTCCGGAGGAACACCACTAAAGCGCTCCCTATGTTTCCTTGTAGAAAGTCCAATGGCCTTTGAGGAGGCAGTGGTACTGCGGGCGTTATATGGATCCGAGATGGATCTAGTGGGTTCCACGCGAGCCTAGCCGAAATTGGTTTGGTCCTCAGCACTTCAGGAGCTGAAGGGCCTTTAGAGGCGCTGGGAGTTGAAATCCCAACCGGTGAGTGAGGACGTTGAGATACAAGTGCTTGGAGAATGTACCTGGAGTCATCTTTTGCATAGTTGATGAGTTCTGACCATTCTCCATTTCTCAGGTCTAGGCATGTCACGGAATGGGTGCCATGACATAACGCCAAGCGACATAAGGCCAAATCTTAAAACTTGGCCTTATGTCGCTTTATCAAAGTGACATAAGACCAAATTTTTGCTAAGGAAACATTGGATACCACCAACCTCGCACCTATGCCACATCTTATCTGCGGCCAAGCTGGGGGTTTCAGGGGGCAGCATGAACTCACTTTTTACCCGTTCCTTAATACTTAATACATATTACTCAGTCCACTGTCTTGGTTTCAGTCATCTCTGTGTATATATATATGTAGGATATACTAGGAATTATAACACTATTGGCACCCTGCGCTAGTTGAAATAACCAATCATTGAAACTCTCTAAATTATAGGATGGCAGCGTGAACTTATGCATACCCCAATATGGTCCCAAAAGACAAGGGAGCTTAGCGACTAGCTCTTGCTCAACTTCCACATTACTCAGGTGACTTCGCAGACTAAATTTCTTTATGGTGGCACAGATGTTCTTCACTTCAATGGCGAAATCAACTAAAGTCTCTGGGCGATTTTCCTTTGTAGTAACAAGGTGTCTACAATTTGTTCTGTCTTTTGCTGGGCCATTCAATGCTTGTTGATGGCGAATCAGATTGTCGGCGTCGGAAAATCCACAAAGATTCGTTGTTTGTTCGTAGGTTGCAATGAATAGAGGACATTTTTTGGGCTTCCCAACGAATTTCGGTAGCTCCTTTGATAAGCTGATTCTTGCTGCCAGCTGCTCGCGCGTAATCTGATAAGGGTGTCGCGTGAAAATTGCACACTACAAAAAAAACCTACTTGTCTTGTCCACCCTAGCCCCATCCCCAAGAGGAGGTAAAGGGAAACCTCCAATCCTCCGCCACAAAC
Organism: Myathropa florea; assembly: GCA_930367185.1. Lineage (NCBI taxonomy): Eukaryota > Metazoa > Arthropoda > Insecta > Diptera > Syrphidae > Myathropa > Myathropa florea. The sequence continues at coordinate 51,019,363 of OV884004.1, forward strand.
GTTACCCCTGTTGTTACATCTGAGCGGGAGCTGATGCGACGATAGGGATAATTTGTAATAATTAGTATTTATCGGGTCAATGACATCATTCCCGGGACCTCTCACTTCTTCCGAAGTCGCCATCGTACAACGACCCCAAAGATATGTAGGTATGTACAACAACAGACGTCGGAACAAACATACATACAAACATCGACAAAAAAAGACCTGCACATAAACATCGGGAAAAACATAAAAACATTACGAATAACAATAATACAGCAAATCAAACAATAATACCATGAACATCATTATAACATATCAATATATAAACAAATCATTGCAAATGCAATGAGCAATAACATAACAAACGACATAATGAACATATAAATTATTAACAAGCAGGCAAACCAACTCCTAATCAAACGCCGAACATATCTTTGGGGCTGTACTGAGATAGAAAGAAAGAACAGCTGATCGCCAAGAAATGGACTTCCAAAGTCAATGTACGGAATGATTGAAGAGTGAGAGAGATGCGGCGTGGAAGATTGCTAATGCTTTGGAGGTGATTCCCTTTGCATTAGCAACCACGATCGACTGTCGAGTGAATGCGAGCGAGAGAGGGGGCGGCGAGGGAGGCTGTCAATGTACTGGAAGTGATTCCCTTTACATTGTCAGCCAAGTTCAGCAAACAACAAAATATACACCCGTATCATGGAATGCTGGTCAACGGGCTGTATGATCGCGAGTCATAGCCGCTATTCGAGTGGCTATGGGAATCTCCCTAGAAAAAAAAGAGGAGAAAAGTAAAAGAGGAGTAAAAAAGAGGAGAACGGTATGCATATGCGTGGGTGAATGATGTGCGTGCGCCGAAAGGCAAATTGGAGAGTGAATGGAAGGTGAGAGTGCGTAATCCAATAAATGTTGTATGCGCGAATTAAGACTACGTTTTAACTTTTTCCAAAAAAAATACAAGTTTATTCGATTGTGGTTCAACATCAACTGATTGATTACAATATTTCGATTTATAATTTAACCTATGGTTTGCGGAGGTGACTGCATGAACTTTTTGTGGGTCGGAAATGTCCCAGACTCAGCGTCTGGTGTGCGATTCATGTGGAGCGTCCCAAACGCCGAATGTACAGTTCATGCGGTCACCTGTGCAATTACATTTTTATGAAAAATACTAATTGATGACGCTGCATCCGGTCTTCAAGTATAGTATAGTGTTCTGCTTCTGGGTGAGGGGTGAAGGGGTGGTGACGATGAACTTTTATATCGATATCGGCGTGTGTTCCACTTCTAGGTGATGAGGTGAAGGGGTGAAGGGCGATGACGATGAGAGATGATTGTTGACCAATGCTGTGGGCTAGACGGTGATGGGGGGGTAAGTGGATGAAGTAACTCCTCCCCTCTTAGTATAGGGCGATGGCCACAATGAAGGAATTGGGACAGGAGCGAATGACTGCAATACGGAAACGTTCCTTTCTGACCTATGTTTCGATTTGATGTATATTATTGTTGCAAAGGCTGTGAAGATAGTAAACAATGCAAGGATTATTGACGTGCTGGTCATATAGTGCAGGGTTATCGTTCTGGATCTTAGCGAGTAGACTTCTGATTGTGTTTGAAAGTCGAAATCTTTCAATTTTTGCAGGTTGATGATGTCTTTGATAGACTCGGCGTGGATGTCTTTGCTTGGTGGTGGTAGGATATAAACCTCGTCCCAAAAGGTTCCCGCGTTGTCCTCATAGTACATGTCGTTTACGGAGACGCTGCAATCTTTGAAATGCAATAGTGCTGTGCCTCTTATCATTATTGATTGAGTACTGCAAGTAGAGTTAATAATAAGCTTTGGAACGTTAAGAAAAAGTATGAAATTGGGTTCTGGTTCCGATATCTCGTCGACTCGGCCAACGTCTTTGAGGACAGTAAGCCACCTGGTTCCTCAACAGGTTACCAATGCATCTGGAAGTTGTAAAATCTTCGTTTGTTTCGGGTTGAGTGCAGTAATATGTGCTTTCGATCCTGGGGCAAGGTGAGCTACAGTGTTGTATGATTTTTTCATTGAACATAATATAGGGATATGAGGTAATCAATTTTGTATTGTTGATAGAGAGAGGGATAATATGTTGCATATTGTAACTTTCTAGGGAAAAGTTTGGGATTTGTATGTTAAATATGATTTTTGATCCGTTATAATACGGTTGCAGCTTTAATAACTCGTATATTTGTTCTTTTGAAATGATTTTGACATTTTGTTTTAACAATTTTTCTTCTATTAAGTTAATTTCATTTGGAATTAATATAATCTTAGGGTAAAGGTTAAGCTTGCTTAGAATCATTGCTTCGGAAAGATCTGAAATGTGGTTAGTAAGAAGGTCGATGTTAAAATTTATTCGATTAATGTACTGTGATTCCAGGATGAGACATTACGGCGATGTTCGAGCGAGTCTATTGACTTCGCGTTATTACTGTCTCCTATGAGTTTTATCGCTCGCTGTTGTATTCTATCAAGTAGGTGCAGGGAGGTCTTAGGAGCACCAGACCAGATATGAGCGTTATACTCAAGCTTGGGGCGAATGAAGGCCTTATAAATTGAAGCCAAATCAGAGGGGGTGAAGTATTTCTTGCATCGTTTAAGGAAACCTAGACATTTCGCAGCATTTTTGGCGACCTCGAATATGTGATCATTCCAACTAAGTGTTGAGTTGATACACATACAGAGGATGGAAAGCTTTTCGGTTTCTTCGATGCAAGTGCCATTCAGGGATAATGGCTGATTGTTTTGGGATCGCTTGAGTGACAGTAGACAGCATTGAGTTTTGGAAGCATTAAATTCCACTCTATTGTTTTTACCCCAATTAAATATGCTGTCAAGGTAGGAATTTAATGTGCTTAACATACGCTGCCGCTCCAATTCTACGGCCGAAGGATAGGGTCGTGAGTCTTGGAACGAATATGAAAAGCTGAGAGTACTGTCATCAGCGAAGGAGTGGATTGGATTAGAAGTATCAGACAGGAGATCATTTATAAAAATGAGAAAGAGAGTCGGAGACAAAACAGAGCCTTGGGGAACACCAGCATTAATTTGGTGAATATCAGACTTCAACCCATCCAAAACAACTTGAATTGAACGGTTCGAAAGGTAATTTCTAATCCATTGAAGAAGAGACTCATCGATGCCATAAGCACGCATTTTCGACAAGAGAGCTTGATGCCAAACTCTGTCAAATGCCTTTGAAATATCAAGCGCAACGATCTTGCTTTCTCCAGCATTGTGCAAAGTTTGATTCCACTTTTCGGTGAGATATGCCATCAAATCACCAGTGGACCTGTTGCTGCGGAAATCGTACTGCCGGTCATTAAGAAGCTTCCGCGAATCAAGATATTTCATAAGCTGACGGTTAATCAGCGTTTCCATGACCTTGGAAAGAAGGGACGTTAGTGCTATGGGTCGGTAGGAGGAGGGTGACGAAGATTTGCCCTTTTTAGGGACGGGCTGGACAAATGCTGTTTTCCATCCACTCGGAAAGAGACCAGAAGAGTAGGACAGTTGAAAAAGCTTACGCAGAGGTTTTGCCAGCGTAGAAGAACACCTCTTCAGAAGTATGGGGGGTATACCATCCGGGCCAGCGGATTTATGCACGTTGAGATCTTTAAGTACTCTAGCAACTGTACGAGTGCGGAAATGGATTTGTCCCATGGTACAATTGACGCTCTCAAGTACAGGCGGAGACAAGGTCGAATCTGGCAGCGTTGAGCTGACCGCGAAATGTGCAGCAAGCAGATTGGCTTTGTCTAAAGAGCTGACAGCTGGAATGTCATTGCAAATGAGCGTGGGAATTGAAGATGAGGCTGAATTCCTTATATTTTTAACAAATGACCAAAAGTTTTTGCTACCCTTGGGACATTGTAGCACTTTTTGCCTCAACTTTTGGTCATATGCGAATTTCACACGTCTTATTAGTGCATTGCAGTCATTTCTGGCCCGCTTAAACTTTTTCTCAACTCCCTCAACCTAATAGCCTCTTTGCAACTCAAGCCATACCACGCATTTGCTTTGAGTTTGATACTCTTCACTCTATGGGTTAAAGCTAATTGTGTTTTGGTTTTGTGTAATGTAAGAGATGTTAGCTAGATTCGACCAAGTGTCATCTATTGATCTAGGTTTTCAGTGATGAACTTGATTTCAGACCCTAATCCGTTGATTTAACCTCTTTTGTTTCTTATTGTAGGATAAATTGCTTGCAATTTTCTTTCAAGTTCCCGAAGCTTGAATGATGTAGTGAGAAGCAGATTTGAATTTATTCCTTTTCCTTTAAGTAGATCGATTGTTTTTTCTATGTCTTTTAAGTTGTTAGTGTAATCATCTAAATTTACTATGTGAATCAAATTGTATCAGCTGAATCAGAATCAGCTGTATGTTGTGGGACACACACGCGTCAGAACTAAGTTGTAAAACATTTATTTTTTCTTAAATTCTTTTAAAGCCAAAATTCAAAATGTCGTGTAAAAAGTGTGGTAACAAAGTGGAGCGCATTCAGCCAAAGATAGTGTGTCGTGATTGCAAAAGTATATCACATGCAGCCTGCGTAAATATCTTGCCTGCCGACATTGAATATATGAAAAAAGCAAACAAGCTTTGGCAGTGCAGTGCCTGTGTTGCAATTAAACGACGTGAATCACTAACTGGAGAGGCACCAGCATGCAGCTCCAACATGATGCATGAAACTTCCAACAATCAAACACCTCTCGTTCCACCGAAACCGAACATTACACTGGATTTAACTTACGCCGAAATTCTGGAAATAAAGGAGATCCAGAGGAAACAAATAGAGGAGCTTCAAATAAGAAATATTGAGTGCGAACAAAGAATTCGACAACTAGAAAAGAAGGTTGATCATCTGGAGCAGCAGCTAATTGGAAATGCAGTGGAGATCGTCAAAATTCCACCTGATTGCAAAGACACACCGAACATTGATGTTGCACTAAAAATCTTCCACGACGGTCTGCATGTCAATGTATCAAAAGAAGACATTGACCTATGCTATGTAAAAAATATAAACAAACGGCAAAACATAAAAACAGCTGAAAGCAGTTCCAAAACTTAAAAAAAAACATTCTTTTCGTAAAATTTGTCACTCACCAGTGCAAAGAGAGAGTGATGCAAGCAAAGGAGAAAAAACATCACTATTCAACACTAGTGGGAGAACAGAGAAGATATTCGTAAAGGAGAGTTTAACACATCACACACTTCAACTGCTGAATGCTGCATTGTCGATGAAGAAAGAAAAAGGATATAAATATATGAGGACAAAAAATGGGACTGTATATATGCGGAAAAAGGAGGGCGATATTTTAGTAAGAGTAACCTGTGTTGATAGTCTAAATAATTTATGAATAATTCTCTTGAGTTTCCAGTCCCAAATATATGTCTAGTCAATTCTCTTAATTCTGTTGGCATTGTATGTTTACATCAAAACATTCGTAGTGCTAGGAAAAACTTAACAGCCCTGGTAGCACATTTAGAAATACTAAAGAATTTACCTTTTGTCATTGTTCTAAGTGAGATTTGGCCTTACGAAAATTAACTAGATTTGTATGGCATTTCAGGATATACACTATTTGGTGAATGTAATGAAACTTATTCAGCTCGTGGTGTAGCAGTTTATGTGAGAGACGGTTTTGCACACGATTGTATTAATTACAATTGCCGATGTTTAAAAGTTGTCTTTTGAATTCTTGAATGAGAGTTTTGTAATGTTATGTGTTACAGGTTACATGCAATCTCCAAAGCTGTCTTCATTGATGAATTTAACGATGTCCTAGGTTCTTGTAAAGAGAGAAACCTAACAGTTATTGGTGATATCAACATTGATATTTTGAATGAATCTGATAAAGATACTGAGTGTTATTTGTTCCTTATGGCGTCTTATGGTTTAACAGAGTCCACTAGAACCTGTATTGATCATTTATTTATTCGTACCCAAAAAAACAACAATAAATTTAATGGTCTTGTGTTTGACTTAAAAATAACTGATCATTGTCTGACTACCCTAAATTTATGTTACAGATCCACTGATCCTGGTTGTAATATTACTCATACTACAAAGAAGAGGTATTGCATTAACTTTACTAAATTAAAGGAATGCTTAAAGTATGGATTCTGGTACCCAGTGTATGTTGAACCTAACCCATCCATTGCATTTGATATCTTCCTAAAAATCTTACAAAATCATATTAATCACTCTACATCCTGTTCTTCTTTAATGCCCAAAAAGAATACTTTTTTAAAGCCGTGGATGACACATAAGATAAAAAGAAAAAACAAGTTTGCGAGAGAAGTTATCAAACATCCACAAAACGTAGAACTTAAAAAATTCTACGCTAAGCTATTCAAGTCAGTCCAAAAATATATAGAAAATACGCGTAACAATCATTATTCTGATTTGTTTGAACGAGCCAGAGGAAATGTGAGAGAAGAATGGAAGGTAGTTGATAACACTTTAGGTAAATGTAGACAACCAGTAGGTATCAGTAATTTGGAAATAGATGGTATTACCTATTCTGATCCAGTCAAAATTTCCAATAAAATCAAAGAATACTTCACTGAAATTTCTGAAAAACTGAAACCCTCTGTAGATATTTCAAATGACTGCAATTGTTCCGTAGCATTCTCAAACTGCACTCAATCAAACAGTTTTGTTTTCCAGCCCTTTACTTCAAGCGAAATCTTTAAAGTTATATTATCATTAAAAAACAAAAGTTCGTGTACTAGTGATGGTGTTTCAAATATGTTATTGAAGAAAATATGTTTCTACGTTGTGGATGTTTTATGTTATTTGTTTAAACATAGTGTTCATAGCTGCTTCCCCGAGCACTTTAAAAGCGCTGAAGTTATACCTATATTTAAAAAAGGAAATAAAATGAATATGTCAAATTATAGACCTATTTCTTTATTATCTTCGTTTTCAAAGATTTTCGAGAAACTATTAAAAACACGAGTGATATCTTTCTTAGACCGAATTAATTTTTTTAGTTATAGAAAAGCTATGTCAACCGAGGATGCTGTCCTGAGTGTGTAGTCAGTTGTATGATAGTATTCATTGTAATAAATCAACAATGGCTCTATTTATTGACATGACGAAAGCTTTCGACATGGTTCACCATGACCTTCTGCTAAAAAAACTGTTCAACGCTGGTTTTAGAGGAGTTATACATAATTGGCTTACTTCTTACTTAAAAAACAGAAAACAAAAAGTTAATATAAATGGAAGCTTCCGCGATTCTCGCTTAATAAAAAATGCCGTACCACAGGGCTCAGTTCTTGGCCCTTTGCTATTCCTAATTTACATTAACTCTCTCTTTGATCTAAACTTAAATGGAGTGTCAACGGCCTTCGCAGACGACATTGCTTTTACTTACCAGTTTGATACTGAATTCGACTGTGTTGCAAAAATATCAGAAGACTTAGAAAACTTAAGAATTTGGTTTACGCAACACAAATTGATTATTAGTGACAAAAACAAAACGTATGTCCTTTAAATTATGGAACAACGTTGTGAAAGATTATAATTTAAGTTTCCATACTTATGATTGTAAAAAATTTTGTTTTCCGTTACATAGTTGTGGTAAATGTAATTATGTTGGTAATTCATGTTGTTTTAGTAATTGTTTTAATATTAAAACAGTACGTTAATTTAAATACCTTGGAGTAGTAATCGACCAAAACTTAAACTGGAAAGAGCATATACAAACTATAAAATCACATTTGCTACTGGTTACACGAAAAATGTATCTCATTAAGCATTATTGTTCTCCAAACGTTTTAAAGACAATTTATTAGAGCCTTGCTCATTCAAAATTGCAGTATGATATCTCAAGTTGGGGTGGCTCTTATAACATCTCTTCTAAACCATTGCTAACAGCTCTGAAATATCTCCTAAAAATTATGTGTAATAAAAATAGTACTACTTAGAGTTTGCCTCTATTTAAAGAACTGCGTATTCTACCGCTGAAGCACCTTTATGTTTTTAAAGTATTAAAATAATTTTTCAAGAAAAGTGGTAATATTCCTAGTAGATGTAGTCAGTTTTATAATCTTCGTGTAAATACAATTCAACGTTTTTCAAAAGTCAAAGACTGGTTATTTACGCTAAACTATAACGTTCCCGAATCGTTACTTAAAATAGATCGGCTATCCTAATTATCATCACAAGTTAATGCCTTATGAAAATGTCAATAATTGTTACGTAGTTAATTCTTCTTTTTTATTACCAAAATTGTTATTGTGTTATTTTTGTTATACTCTCTTTTGTTCTCCTTGAATTTTCTAAATTTTTTATATCACTTTTAAACTCGAATCCATGTACTAGATTTTTTTTATAACCGCTGTTATCCGCCACATCAAACTTGTTGTATTAGTAATTAATTTTTTGAATCAATCCACACACAAAAATTGGATGGTACCTGGACATCTTGCAGTCTAGACACCCTAAACCTTCTTGTGGACACCCACTTCCTGGGAAGTCTAGCTGCTAAATCAATCTGTCCTGGCAGTACACCAACCAGATACTCTTGTAGCCCTCTTAAAATAGACAGTGCATCTGTCAAGTGGGCACTAAATAATTTTAAGCCATATAAATCAGCTGGCCCTGATTGCATTATACCTGCAGAGCTCCAAGCAGTTGCAGATCTCATTCTCCCCTGGCTGACAAGCATCTTCCAAGCTTGTCTAGATTTAGGATATTTCCCCAGGTTTGGAAGGAGGTTACAGTAATCTTCATTCCCAAGGCCGGCAAATCCTCACATAACAAGCCTAACGACCTTAGACCTATCAGCCTCTCTTCTTTTCTCCTAAAGACACTTGAGAGGCTGATTGATCACCACATCAGAAGCAGTATTGCGTCTGGCAGACTCTCGCATGCTCAACATGCGTACAATAAGGGTAAGTCAGTGGAGACAGCTCTACACACCCTCATAGGTACGATTGAAAAATCACTAAAATACAAGGAATTTACCCTGGTAGCTTTCCTTGACATGAAGGAGCCTTTAACAACATCACTCCCGAGGCAATTACCTTAGCGCTTAACAATCTCGGTATTGAAAAGTCCCTTGTGGCTTTTATTCACCAGCTACTGGTTAGCAGAGTAATAAACTCTAAACTCGGTGAATCCAATGTCCGCAGAACAGTTAATAGAGGAACCCCGCACGGTGGTGTACTCTCTCCTCTTCTATGGAATGTTGTGGTCAATGAACCGCTACTGAACTTAGACGAGGTAGGATGCAGGGTGATTGCCTATGCGGATGATGTTGCTATTGCAGTTCCGGAATTTTTCTCTACACTTAGGGACATCATGCAGCATGCCTTCCATAGACTAACCTCATGGACCAGTGCATGCGGTCTTGGAGTTAATTCGCAAAAAACGGAACTAATACTCTTCACGAGGAAATATAAAATTCCCCCCTTTGACCCTCCCTCATTGTGTGGCGCAAAACTTACGCTCACAGATAAGGCCAAATTCCTGGGTCTCATCATAGATCGTAAACTAAGCTGGAAGTCCAACATCATGGAGCGTATCAAAAAAGCTACCACAGCGCTCTATTGCTGCAATAAAGCAATCGGATGTAAATGGGGCCTTCAGCCTAGAATAGCATACTGGCTGAACACAGCCGTAGTCAGACCAATCCTACTTTATGGAGTCTCAGTGTGGTGGACAGCTCTTGACACAGCCGTCAACCGCAACCTTCTTAACCGCGTGCAAAGAAGCCCGTCCCTAAAAAGGGCAAATCTTCGTCACCCTCATCCTACCGACCCATAGCACTAACGTCCCTTTTTTCCAAGGTCATGGAAACGCTGATAAACCGTCAGCTTATGAAATATCTTGAATCGCGGAAGCTTCTTAATGACCGGCAATACGGTTTCCGCAGCAACAGGTCCACTGGTGATTTGATGGCATATCTCACCGAAAAGTGGAACCAATCCTTGCACAATGCTGGAGAAAGCAAGATCGTTGCGCTTGATATTTCAAGGGCATTTGACAGAGTTTGGCATCAAGCTCTCTTGTCGAAAATGCATGCTTATGGCATCGATGAGTCTCTTCTTCAATGGATTAGAAATTACCTTTCGAACCGTTCAATTCAAGTTGTTTTGGATGGGTTGAAGTCTGATATTCACCAAATTAATGCTGGTGTTCCCCAAGGCTCTGTTTTGTCTCCGACTCTCTTTCTCATTTTTATAAATGATCTCCTGTCTGATACTTCTAATCCAATCCACTCCTTCGCTGATGACAGTACACTCAGCTTTTCATATTCGTTCCAAAACTCACGACCCTATCCTTCGGCAGTAGAATTGGAGCGGCAGCGTATGTCAAGCACATTAAATTCCGACCTTGACAGCATATTTAATTGGGGTAAAAACAATAGAGTGGAATTTAATGCTTCCAAAACTCAATGCTGTCTACTGTCTCTTAAGCGATCCCAAAATAATCAGCCATTATCCCTGAATGGCACTTGCATCGAAGAAACCGAAAAGCTTTCCATCCTCTGTATGTGTTTCAACTCAACACTTAGTTGGAATGATCACATATTCGAGGTCGCCAAAAATGCTGCGAAATGTCTAGGTTTCCTAAAGCGACGCAAGAAATACTTCACCCCCTCTGATTTGGCTTCAATTTATAAGGCCTTCATTCGCCCCAAGCTTGAGTATAACGCTCATATCTGGTCTGGTGCTCCTAAGACCTCCCTGCACCTACTTGATAGAATACAACAGCGAGCGATAAAACTTATAGGAGACAGTAATATCGCGAAGTCAATAGACTCGCTCGAACATCGCCGTAATGTCTCATCCTTGTCATTGTTTTATCGCTATTTTAACAAACGATGCTCAATTGAGTTAGCTAATTGCATTCCTCCCCTCCATGAATTCACCCGCAATACTCGTCTCGCCAGGAATGCTCATCAGTTCACCCTTAAGCCTGCTTTCGGACGTACAGTTAAGTTTAGAGAGTCGTTTTTTAGCCGCACCACACGAATATGGAATGCTCTTCCCAGCCTAATATTTCCCACTCACTACAATCCACAGACATTTAAGACCAATGTGCACAGGTACCTCCTCTCCCTTTCTCCCTCTATACATTCGGCCCGTGCTGTGTCTTGATTCCGGACACTTAAGGGTATTCACAATCACTTTTGAGCGCGTAAATTATAAAAAAAAAAAAACTGCAAGTATATGCATCAGTGGAGTGCTAAGGACGACACCATCCGAAGCATTAAATATTCTAATGTATCTCCCTCCACTTGACTTGTTTGCCAGACAAGTAGCAGCCTGCACAGCGGTAAGACTCAGAACACTACACCTGTGGAATAACCACCATACGGGTCATTCCACCATTCTAGATAACCTCGAGTTTCTACCGCACGACACCGACCTCCTACTGCCTCACTTCGTCTTTGAGAAAAACTTCTCTACCAGCATACCCTCCAGGTCTGACTGGAAGTCTGATACTCAGACGCTGGACGGTCCTCTGCGTATTTTCACAGATGGATCCAAGGCGGACGAGGGAGTAGGATTAGGTGTCTACTCTAAGGATCTCAACTTTAGTATATCCCTCCGCCTTCCAGAACATTGTAGCGTATTCCAGGCTGAGACGATGGCCATAAAAGAAGCTCTGTCTTGGCTCAAGAACAACGTGATATCCAAGAAGGACATCATCTGTTCTGTTCAGACAGCCAGACAGCAATCAAATCTCTGAACTCGTTCACTTTTCTCTCTAAGACCTCCCTAAATTGCCGCCTATCTCTTAACGAGATGGCTGAGCATTCTAATATTCACCTCATGTGGGTGCCGGGACATAGTGACATTCCAGGGAATTGTGAAGCCGATGATCACGCCAGGAGCGGTACGATCTCCACAAACCTCCCTAGTGGAGATCCTTCGCCTATGCCATTCGCTACAGCTAAACTTCTTTTAAAGTATCATACTATTAAAAACACCAACTCAAGATGGTCAGATGGCACTACGTGCCTCATCACAAATCAAATTTGGCCTAAACTTGATCTAAAACGTTCACTCTATCTTCTTAGAAGGAACAGAACATCCCTAAGGACTCTCATTGGCGTCATCACAGGACACTGTGCCATTTTCACTCACGCCTCATAATGATTTCTGCAGAAGCTGCAGAGATGAAGAAGAAGAAGAAAGCATAACGCATCTTCTCTGCACTTGTAGCGCTCTCTCCTCTCGCAGGATGAAACACCTTGGAGCCGGTGCCGTGAACGAAGGCCATATGAACTAACGCCATAATGGCGTTAATTCGCATTTGAAAGTGAATTAACGCCATAATCTACTTATGGCTTTAATTCACTTTCAAATTGGAACTAAAGCCATACATTAAATTGAACTAACGCCATATGGTGTTAGTTCACTTTTGAATGTGAACTAATGCCATACAATGTATTTGAGCTCTAAAGCGCGTTATCTGTCCAATGTCCCACCATGATCGGACCACGTTTAGTTTCCAACCAACCTACCTCCCTTGCCCCTTACATGCATACATACATATGAGGTATGTATGGGGGGCCATGCTGCCCCCCTGCAACCCCCCTGCTTTGCTACATATGCAATTTGGAGTAAGTGCGAGTTTGATTGTATTTACTTTCTTTAAACTCATGCAAATCATGGATACACTCAGTCTCGCGCCTACTTCAAATCATACATGTGGTCCAGCAGGGGGTTGCCCATTCCAACATTACTGTTTATACGCCGTAAACTTTTTTCCTATAAGTTTCTACCTCACTTCTTAGGACCATGTAAATAATGTAAATTATTGAGATTGATACGAGTGACTTTAATTCAATTTCAAATGTGAACTAAGGCCACTTCCTAAAACGAACTAACGCCATATGGCTTTAGTTCAAATTTGAAAGTGAATTAAAGCCATAAGTGGATTATGGCGTTAATTCACTTTCAAATGCGAATTAACGCCATTATGGTGTTAGTTCATATGGCCTTCGTTCACGGCACCTTGGAGCCTACTTCTTTAACGACTTGAGCGAATTGCATAACGTCGGCATCAATCAACTAAAAAGCTTCGTTAAAAGCACTAAATGGTTTTTCGGATAAGGAACACAAGATCCGCGTGGTATCACAATGGGCCTAATTTGGTCTAAGTGTGACTGTTTTCTACAGTCAGCCACTTCAACCTAACCTAACCTAACGCTTAAGTTAATGATTGATTATTATTATTTTCTAAAATATTTATGTATATTGTTATTGTTATTTCCTTTAAGTTAGTAAGAAAATAAAAAAAAAAAAAAAAAAAAGGAGGTAATTCGATTGTTCGATTGTTCGGAATATTATAGATTTCGATTCGTTGAAGGGCGGCAAGTGGTAAGCTAGAAGGCAAAGTTAATATGGGATAAAAGAATAATTAGTTTGGATGCTGTTAGTATAATTTATGGGAATATTTCCTAAAGTTCTGATGATATTTTTATAATTAACCGTTGTTTTGTTTTAGGTTTTCTCCTAAGCTTTGACTTATGGATTTTTCTATTATCTTTAGTTAATATAGTAAATTTCGTGTTCTTATTGGCTATATGCTTGGAGAATCTAGGGGTTAATTTGTTGCGCTTAGCTACTTTGCGAAAGACTGTTTCATTTTCTGCAATTTCCTCGGGTTCCCGGAAGCGTTAAGCTTTTCGATTCGGGTTTTGGTTATAACGTCTACCTTTTCCTGGATTTTGGGGTATAGATTATTGAGATACTCATTTAGTTTAAGAAGATAGTCGTGTTCATTTTCGAAGCTAAGGGTCTTAGCAAATTTGTAAGGCTTTCCGAAAAACAGTTCATAAGGGGTGTGTTCAGTGGTTGAGTGTATGGCGTTGTTGTATGTGATTCGTGTTTCAGAGAGTATTTCTTCGTGTTCGGAGGAAAGCTTACATTCTTTCCGTTTAGTTAGTATGAGCCTGTAAATTTCTGTAAGTGTTGAGTGTAAGCGTTCCACAGGCGAATTATTTGTTGATTGTTGAAAGGAAGTATAGTGAAGATCTATTTCGTGTTGTGTACAAAAGTCCCGGACAATATTCGCAGAAAACTCTGTTCCTTGATCGCATATTATCCTCTTTGGTATGCCGTAAAGGCTTATGTAATTCTTTACACATTTCAATATTGTTATAGTGCTTCTGCAGCTGAGATCCGCGTGGTATCACAATGGGCCTAATTTGGTCTAAGTGTGACGGTTTTCCAGAGGCAAATTTGGAGAATTTATCGATGAGAGTAAGGATTTGTTGGTTGTGAATGCTATATATATCGATATGAAGTATGTCTAGTGGGTTTCTATCGTATTTCAAAAGTTTGCACTTATCACAATTGTTTAAGGTTCTTGTAATTTTATTCTTCATATTCGGGAAATAAATTTCTCTTTTTAGATGGAGAAATGTTTCGTTAATCCCTCTATGATCGGATCGTTCGTGAAAGTCTCTTATGATCCATTCCTGTTCATCTTCCGGTCGTATGTCTTTCAGAAGTTTAGTGCATCTTAAAATGCGAAGTATTTTATTGTGGGAAAAGTATTTGAAGTAAGTGGACTGTAACAGTTTGAATATATCGTCGTTGCAATATACCGCTGTTATTTTGTTAGGGGAAAATGAAGTTTTGAGAACGTCTATAAACTGTTCCTCGTTGAAAAATGGTCTTTGGATGGTCCTTCTTTGCCTGTTTTTAAATATTGTCTCTAGAGTCACTGGAGAACCTCTTTCCTTTAATATGAAAATAACTTGAAGATTGAATTCGTTTAGGGGTTTTTCCGAGATCGGAATACTATCATCCATATTTTCTTTCATACTATGAACTGTATTTACAGATTCCTCTTCATTGTTGAAAATTTCATGTTCTCCAATTCCAGGGTTTTCTGGTAATTTAATGCGACTTAAGGCGTCTGCGTTAATATTCAGACGTCCGTTTTTGAATTTGATTTCGTAATCAAATTCTTCAAGTTTTAGTCGCCAACGGACAAGTTTTGAATTAGGTTCCTTGAGATTCATAAGCCATGTCAAGGGTCGGTGATCTGTTACAATAAAGAATTTCCTGCCGAACAAATATGGTCGAAAGTATTTGGTGGCCCAGACGATAGCCAAAAGTTATTTTTCTATAGTTGAGATTTTGTTCGCTGTCGGAAAGTGTGCGACTGGCAAAACTAATTGGTTTGTCGTTTCCGATATTACCTTGAGATAAGACAGCTCCCAGTGCGTAATTACTAGCGTCTGTGGCCAAAATGAAAGTCTTTTCAAAATTAGGATGCTGGAGGATAGGGTCGTTAATTAAAAGGTTCTCAAAGCCCTGTAAGTATTTTTCATTGATCACAATTTCGGCACCCTTTTTTAGGCAGCTAGTGAGTGGTTTGGTTAGTTTAGCAAAATCTTTGATAAATTTCCGGTAATACCCAATCAGTCCTAGAAAGGCTTTTATCTCTTTCTGAGTTTTTGGTACCGGAAAAGTTTTTGACGGCTTAAATTTTTGCAGGGTTGGGCTTAATTTCTTCGGGTGTTATAATGTGACCCAGGAAAGCTATTTCTTTCCTGAGAAATTCACATTTGTCCATCTCAATTTTAAAGTTTGCACAGCTTTAATACTTTCGAGATGTTCCTGCAATGATGTTGAGAAAATGAGGATGTCGTCAAGGTATACAAGGCAAATCTTGCCCACTAATTCCTTGAGGCCATTATCCATCACTCTTTGGAAAGTCGAAGGGGCGTTCTTTAGTCCAAAAGGCATTCTGACATATTCGTAATGTCCGCCTTCAACAGTAAAAGCCGTTTTCTGGATGTGTTTCGGATTCATTTCTATTTGATGGAATCCGCTCGCCAAATCCAGTGTTGTGAAGTAGAGACATTTGCCCAACTTGTCTAGAATTTCTGCGATGTTAGGGATGGGGTATCTATCGGAAATTGTTTTTTTCACTTACCTTTCGGTAATCCAATCTCCATTTCTTTCGTCCACTCGCATCTTGTTTCTTTGGCACAATCCATACTGGAGAACTCCAGGGAGAGTAACTGTGCCTTATGATGCCTTGTTCTAACATTTTGGCTATATGGTCATGCACTTCTGCTTTATGCACAAATGGGTACCTGTAGGATTTTGTATATATTGGAACTTCATCGGTTGTATTAATGTTATATTTGATTTTGTTAGTAAAGGAGAGTGTCTCGCCTTCTTTGTACATGATTTCACGGTATTGCCTACAAAGTTGAAGTAGTTTCCTACGCTCATCAGTATTCAAGTGGTCTGTTCTAATCAGATTGTTTAGATCAGTTTTTTGTGGTTCATCGTTTACTGTTGCATCATTGAAATTATCAATCTCTATGAACTCACTGGGATTGTACGTTTCGACACTTAAGGGCCCTTCCATAGTGATGATTTGGTCTTCCTCGGAGCAATTAACAAGCTCGATGTGACTACACCACCGGTCAGCATTGTATAGGCCTGGACTTATGTAAAGTTGTGGATTGAGTTCCGTTGTGTTGATGAAAATGTTTCCCTCCTTTTTGTTTACTGGAAGTTTTACTAAAGATTTTGATTTAGAGGGGATTAGGAAAGGGCCTGAAGAATAATTGGGTCTTAGTTAAATTCTCAACGTTGCGTTGCTCGTCCTCAAGATTTTATACTCTAGGTCGAGTTTTGCATTTAATAACAGTAATGCATGAATGCCTAAAAGCCCTGTAGAGGAGTGCTCTGGGATTATTATTATAGTAGGGTGCTTGGTTTCTAGATTGGAATTTGTTGTGAGGGGGGCTATAGGGTCTACTTTGATGAGGTCTAAATTGTAGGTTTAGAAACATACTTTGATAAGAGATGTTCTGCTCCTTTATGCAGTAGGATAATGCTATAGCCAAAGAGTTTGGTTACATTACCCTTACTCTGGATCCTAAAGGTTCATTAAGAGCTGTGAGAAAAGAGTTTAGATACATGTCCGAATAGAGATCTTTTTTCGCTTTGATCACATTTGGATCGATTCATAGATCTGGATGTTGTTGCAGAGCGCGGATTGTATTTCTATGATTTCGCCGTAAAAGGACTGTACGGTCTTATTTCCCTGTCTTATGTTGTGGAGATCCTAAATTAAAGAAGTTTCTGTACGTTTATCTGAATAATGGAGGATTAAATTATGTTTAATGTCATCCCACACGAGAGGAGTACCGTACATATTTAGGATTTCATTAATTTTGTTTCTTATGGCTCTAAGCAAGATCTTACCATAAGATGGTCGGTCAGTATCCTTAATGTAGTTGAGTATTTCCTCAACGTTATTAAGGAAATCATAGAGAAGCCTCGGATTACCATCGAACCTTGAAAGATCTTTAATGGCATCCGGTATTCTCAGGGAGTTGAAAATATCATTCGCTGAAGGGGTGGAAGTTTGGTCGTTGGTGGCCATGGTGAAATATGGTAAGTTTTCAAAATCTTTTACCTGTGACACCCCACAGGTGGATAAATCGGAAATGTTAACGTTTGGAGGAAGCGAACTGCTAGAGTCTTCAGGTTCGATTATTTCGACCAAGTTAGGAGCGTCACGGATGGATAAGTCTAAGCTGGGAAGATTTGGAGAAGACGAGCTGCTAGAGTTTTCTGGTTCAACTATTTCAACCACAAAGTCAACGCTTTTGGAAAATCTTTTCCTTAGATTATAAGGTACGAATCTGAGCTTGGTTTTTGTGTGGTTGTTTGACATTTAATTATGGATAGAAAAAGGAGACAGTAGATAGGAGAGTGTTAATGATTCCCGAGCAATGAGAGCTTAGTTAATAATGATATAATTACTTCTGTGAGTGTTTCTTACAATGTAATTGTTGTTTAACTATGTTTTTATTTGTTTATTTACTGGAGTTCTCTTCGATAGAGGTCGCAGTTTTTGAATTATTTACTACTTTTATGCCCAAGATAGAACGTTAGTAGTAAAGAGAATTTTGGAAAATAAGTTTATGTTTCCCTTTCTCTTTTATTTTTCTGGAGTGCACCGCGATGGAAGTCACAGAATGTTTATTTCTATTTCGTTTCCTGTACCTAAGACAGGGATAACAGTTTTAGGAAATAGTTTATAGTTATTAAGTAGTTTTTTATCTGGAGTGCTCTTCGATGGAGATCACAGCTACTTGTTGCATAGTTATTATTTTATATGTTATATCATATGTATATATATATATACATTTTTTTTTTGTTTGTTTGTTTTATTTTGAGTTGCAATTACACTGGTTTTAACGCATACTTTTAAATAGTTGAAGGAAGGGAGTGGGAATATATTGTGAACTACCGGCCTATAGCCAAACTCTCTACCTTGCCTAAATTATTTGAAAGCATTGTTTATGATAGTGGGCGCCGTGGCGTAGTGGGTAGGTGCGTCGATTGCTAAGCTCGAGGTCGTCGGTTCGAATCTCGAAAAAAAACATCAAACATTTTTTCACGGCTGCACCTCTTTCGAGTCACTGACAATGCTCAAAGAGTATAACTGTCTAGAAAAAGCTTCTCAATCTCGCCGTTCGGAGTCGGCATTAAACTGTAGGTCCCCTCCACTCGTGACAGAACAATAGCACGCACAACAGGAGTGGTTGCTGAGAAGCTAGGCCCAGGTCCACCTCGGACTGTATTTATTATTATTATTGATTATGATACTATGTTTTTTCACTGTAGGTCTGTCCTTTCTGTCCATCAACACGGATTTCTTAAGGGAGATCAACTACGACAAACCTGACAGAATTCGTGTCCAGCACCTTGTGTGCATTGGAAGATGGCAAAGACGTCGATGTTGTCGCTACCGATTTTAGCAAAGCTTTTGATAAAATCTCACACGCGATTATACTTCTGAAACTTAAAGCTCTTGGCTTCCAAACGGAGTTTATTGCGTGGATTAAGTTATACCTTGAAGAGCGACAATATAAAGTAATTTTTAGATCCTCTGTTTCCAATTCTTTTGTAGCCACATCTGGGGTCCCCCAGGGTAGCCATCTTGGTCCGCTGATTTTCATCCTAACAATTAACGACGTGGATAACTTTATTAATTATTCTCATCTTTCAGTTTATGCGGACGACATAACAATTTTTAAGGAAATTTCTATCTCCGCTGACTCGTATGAACTTCAAATGGATTTGAAAACTTTTTCGACTTGGTGTACAAAAAATTTTCTTGTTCTAAATGTTGCAAAATGCGAAGCTATCACATATTCTCGTAAGCGCCTCTCGGCTACCCCTCGAACTTATTTTATTGGTGACGAACCCTTTCCTACAGTCACTTTACTGCGTGACTTAGGTGTCATTTGCGATAGAGAACTTAACTTTCGTCCCCATATCGAGTGTGTCTAACGGAGATTTCTTCGTTTTGCTCTCCGTGGACTACCTTGGTCCGACTGATAAAATCTACCCCCTTATGAGCATCGGTTGTGCCTGTTGAGCATGCAGTCACTCGAAAAACGTAGAAAAGTTGCTGATGTATTATTTGTACACCAGTTATTATCGGGCATCATTGATTGCCCTGCACTGCTTCAAAAGATATCTTTCAACACAAATCCTCGTTCCCTTAGGGTAGTGCCTCTCTTCCTTCTCAAGTACCATCGTACTGATTATGGGCGAAACGAACCTATGTCGCGAATGTTGCGTATATCCAACGAGGCCCTAAACACATTTGATTATAATACAAACAAGAGCTCACTAAGGTATGCCCTTTCCTCCTTTGCTTAGAAAATTGTATATTTCAAGTAGGTTTAAGTAGTCTTAAGCAAAATATTGTAAATAATTTAGTAATATTTGCCTACGGCTTGTATTAAGTTTGTGAATAAATAAAGAAAAATATATATGTATATATAAGAAATGTGATTTTTCTTTTTTTTTTTTTATAATATGTTCATACAACACTATATAGCTACCACTTACATGCACCCCAGGATATATGTGTAGACGTGTATCATCTTTAATGAATGTTGATTTTTGTTGATATTTATAGATGCTTGTTGATGTTGTTCGGCTATCTGCGTAGGTTCTTTGATTCAAAATTTATTTTAAGAATTCGGTGGCAAAACCCACCGGTATCTGTTCACTTTTCACGTTATTGCCACTTTTTTTTTTTTTTTAATGGTTTATTGGGATTTTTTTTCTTCTTTTTTCCATTTTTACTTGTTTTTAATGCACTTTCTATTCGATTGCGCTATATATTTTTTTTTCGGTACTAATGTCACTCGCACTAGTGTCACTTTTTAAAATCGCTTTCACGTCTCACTTCTTTTTATTTTTCTTTAAACACGAACCGTCCACCGAATCCTACCGACGTCGACAGTTAAGACTACGTTTTAACTTTTTTCAAAAAAAATACAAGTTTATTCGATTGTGGTTCAACATCAACTGATTGATTACAATATTTCGATTTATAATTTAACCTATGGTTTGCGGAGGTAACTGCATGAACTTTTTGTGGGTCGGAAATGTCCCAGACTCAGCGTCTGGTGTGCGATTCATGTGGAGCGTCCCAAACAGTTCATGCGGTCACCTGTGCAATTACATTTTTATGAAAAATACTAATTGATGACGCTGCATCCGGTCTTCAAGTATAGTATAGTGTTCTGCTTCTGGGTGAGGGGTGAAGGGGTGTGACGATGAACTTTGATATCGATATCGGCGTGTGTTCCACTTCTAGGTGATGAGGTGAAGGGCGATGACGATGAGCGATGATTGTTGACCAATTCTGTGGGCTAGACGGTTATGGGGGTGTACGTGGATGAAGTAACTGACGACGTAACTCGCGCAATCATCGAAGTGAATGTTATGTATGTGTGAGTGTGGTTTGGAATTTCTCCGTCTGCAAAAGAAGAGCTTTGGAAAATGGGGGATTCTAGGCGGGAAACAGACCTTGGAAGTCATTCTTTTGTTAGTGATCTGTAGTAAGGGACGTGCTGTCCCCTAGTATGAAAAGAAAATACAAATTTAGAAAGAAAGAAAGAAGAAAGGAAAGGAGAACAAAGGAGGACAGAGGATTATTGAATAAAGAAGACGAGGACGAAGATCTCGGAGGAACAGCGAGGGAGTAACAACAAAAGAAAAACTGATAAGTACCCCCTAGTGGGGAAGATTTATATATATATATTTTTTTTTTATATATTTTTTTCTTGGGTAGCCCACATAAGGGGTTGTGAATAATTAAAACTAAGGTATAAGAGTTATTCTTATCAAATATAATTTTATTAAATACAGTTTAGTGTGCCCTTTACGGGATTGTGGGTTTTGTGGCGTTGGCGTACATAACGGTACAGTGAGGCGTATCAGCTCCCGTACCGTTTCGTGATTTTGAAAAAGAGAACGAGTGTTTCTCAGCAGAAAGGCTGCTTCGCGTTACGCGCCCCTATCCCGTTTTCGTCCCAGAATGGTACTCCGCGAGGAGCTGGCGGGGGATTCGGGGTCACCCGGTGCCCGTCCACTCGCATGTTTTTGAGTTTCGTTGTTTCTCGTGATTTTGTTTGAAGTGATTTCGGGGACAGTTGGCCACCGAGCCTAAGCAATTTGCTGGGTCAAGGGTCGGTTCTTTCGAGCCGACGTGTGAGCCGCGTTTACAAACGAAGGCCGGAAACATCGGTTTTCCCCTGATTTTCAGGTTCGCGTCCACTCTTCGGCCGGTGTGACTTTTTGGGTTTTTTTTTCAATTGGGTTCAAGGATTTTAGCCTGAGGTTGGGGAAGTTTTCCGGTTTGCGTGTACCTGGGTTCGTCCGATCCCACGGTAACGGCAGTGTTGGTTGGTTGTTGGCGCACAAAGGCGCCTCAGGGTTTCGTCGTCCCTGTGAAAGATGACATGGCGCCCACTTGCTTCGGGAAGTCGGTTCAGGGGTTTTTTTTCTCTCTTTGAGATTTTTTTTTGAAATTTTTGGTGCCAGCTCCTGGGGACCCACCCTAGCTCAGCAGTCGGGTTGGGAGGTCCTTTGGCGACCACCAGTCGTGCGGCACACGACATTTTTGGCGCCCAACGTGGGGCGAGTTTTTAAGACCGGTAAGGTAAAAAATTCTAAAATATGTCTGTTTGTGTGTGTTTTAGTATACGTTTTTTTTGACGGGTGGAAGGAATTTTTTTTTAACAATAAATAAAGAACCATCCTTCCTTCCGTCGGTGTTTTATTTCTTTTATATTTCCTGTTGCATATATATATAAATATTTGCTTTAATTTGTATTCATTTTTATACTTTCAAATTTGGTTTTGGTGACGGGTTTTGTTTCTTTATATAACATTTTTTTTACCCTTGAATTTTAGTTTATATATTTTTTTTATATACTTATATAATTTTACATATATACTATCTATACATTTGGATGACGGCTTTTTATACATCTATACATCAATTACATACATACGAATATAATTCACGGAAAATACATAAATCGTGAGGCACATATGTTG
Organism: Myathropa florea; assembly: GCA_930367185.1. Classification (NCBI taxonomy): domain Eukaryota; kingdom Metazoa; phylum Arthropoda; class Insecta; order Diptera; family Syrphidae; genus Myathropa; species Myathropa florea. The sequence goes on from OV884004.1 coordinate 51,041,768, forward strand.
AATTAAATTCACATCTACGTTCACGCGTCTTTCTAGTTCTATTTTTTTCTATTTTAGACAATTTTCTTATTCCTCGGTGTCAGGATTCATTTTTTCCTATTTTCTTTTTCCTACATTGCTGCGACACATTCCGTTTTTCGTCGCAATTGGTTTGTAGCGATTTTCGGGTTTCTTAGTGAGTTTTAACGCCGATTAGGATTTATTTATTTCACGCCATTTGTATTCGGGCACATAGTATTTGCGTTTTTTTTTGCCGTTCAGTTGTTCTCTTGCGGCTTTTATTTGAGCTGGTTCTTCAGACGACATTGTTCCTTTTGGGATTTATAGTTTTTCCTTCACTAAATTTTGAGTTTGGCGTTGCGCCTGATTTACCGTGGGGTTTTTGCTCATTTGTTTGTTTCTTTCAGGTTGAATTTCACTCTTTTCGAGCTGGTTTTGAGTTGTTTATTTCTTGTGGATTTAGAGAGCTTGTTGCGGGGTTTCTTTCTGTCGGGTCGTTTGGTAATCGTATACGATGGAGATAAATAAGCTCTCCCAGGAGGAGTTGGCCTATGAGGTCGTGCGTCGGGGGCTGACAGCCGGCACAGTTGAAGCGATGCGGAAATCGCTTAGGGCGGCTAGGTTGTTGGAGCGGCGCGGGTCACTCGAAGTGGTCGAGCACCCGTTTAAGTTCGTTCAGGATCGTGAAGCAGTAGAGAACAAGATCGAGGAGATAGACGCGCTTCTGGAGACTCCTCCGCAACGAGGCTCTTCCGACTTCAAAAAGGCATCGACGAAGATTGAGTGGGCGATGGCGCGACTAGGAAGGTCCGCTTCGGAGGAAGATGAAGCCGAGAAGGGGCAGTTGAAGACGGAGCTGGTGATCCTTTGGCCACCCTGGAGGGTAATGAGGGGCTGGAAGATTAGGAGGAGAAGGAGAAGCAGATAAGGGCTAGTAGGGGTGGAGTGCAGACCACCACACTAGCCTCCTCAACATCAGCGACAACAATAACAGAAGCAGCGAGGACGGTCCAGGTGGTTGCAGAAAAGGTGGAGAACTTGTCCAAGTGGGGACTAAGTTTCTCCGGAGAGCGATGTGGGGCTTCTGTCAACTCTTTCTTAGAGCGAGTGGAAGAGTTGAGAGAGGCCAGAGTCAGCGAAGCAGCGTTGTTTAGGGCAGCGGTAGACTTATTCAGTGGGAAGACGCTTATGTAGTTTAGGGCGATTAGGAGATCGGTAGGGTAGTGGTCGGAGTTGGTGAGGGAACTCAAGTTGGAGTTCCTCCCTCCCAACTACGATGATTTATTGTTGGGGGAGATTAGGCGGCGTACTCAAGGGAAGGAGGAGCTTTCGGAAAAGCCAGAACCAGCTGGGTCTGGAAGAACCTGAAACTACTGAAGATCTGCTTGGTCTCGGGAGAAAGTTGGATATGGTGCGAGCGAACTTAGAGACGTTCAGTGGTACGGAAAAACCCACCACCAACGAGGGAATTGCGTTGCTTCAATTGCAACCGGGAGGGACACATGTGTCAGCAGGGTAGGCTCCGGCGAATGCAGCTTCCATAAGCAATCTCCCCCTTTGGTGTCCGCAATAATGGAAAGAGCAGAGTTGGATGAAGACCAGGAAAGGCAGCTAACGATCCTCGTGGAGGGGAAATTCCGGAATATGCCGGAAGGCATTGGGTGCACTCATCTGGTAGAGTACAGAATTAGGACGTCGTCTGAACCAATTAAGCAGAGATACTATCCAGTATCTCCTGCGGTTCAGCGACTTATAGATAGCGACTTGGAGGACATGTTAAAAGAAGGAGTGATTGAGAAGTTAAATAGTCCATGGGCTTCTCCGATCGTTATTATCAAGAAAAAGGATGGCATCTTCCGGCTCTGCGTAGACTATCGGAAACTTAATAAAGTTACCGAGAGGGACGCTTATCCCCTCCCGTACATAACATCTACGCTGGATAAGCTCAGGGATGCAAAGTTTTTGTCATCCCTGGATGTAAAATCAGCTTATTGGCAGATACCGGTGGAGAAGGAATCGAGATAGTTCACAGCCTTTACGGTCCCAAATAGGGGTTTCTTCCAATTCAGAACGATGCCCTTTGGGTTGCACAACGCACCTGCAGCGGTTCATCGACACCGTCCTAGGCCCTGACCTATTTTTTTTTTCCTCTTGTACAACCCTGCCGTAAAGGCAGTGACACTGCGACCTAAAAAGATCTATTGTATCGACGGGCTGGAGTTAATCCAAAGGATTTACCACTTTCCTTATGAAAGATAGTATATCTTTTGTAGTGGAGTTTTTCAATTCCACTGAAGTCAGTATTTCCCTGTGGAGAATACGTTTCCTTAACCAATGCCGGACATTCACATAAAATGTGTTGGGATGTTTCGTCTTCTTCAAAACAGAACCTACATTCCGTGTTTTGACACAAGTTCATTTTGTTAAGGTGGTAATACAAGCCGCAGTGGCCAGTAAGAAAGCCCGTTAGCTTTCTTATGCTCTCCTTATCTAAGCTAAGGATTTCCTTGTAGGAATAGGGTCTGATTAATCTTTTGGATTGCCTGAGACCTGACCCATTGGTCCAATGATCTAGGCAAAGTTTGTTTTCCCATTCGTTAATCAGCGCTGCAGCCGTCGTCCAATTGACACTGCAGTACGGTTCAGGACCTATGAACGCAGTACTTGAACCCGCTCTAGCGAGTTCATCTGCGGATTCGTTACCTGCAATCCCTTTGTGACCCAGCCAAGTTTCACTTTGTTGTGTTTGGCTAGGGATTGCAGAGCATCGTAGCAACATTTGACGGCTTTGGAGTCTATTTGACTGGACGATAAGGCCTTAAGTGCTGCCTGGCTATCTGAACAGATTTGTATAATTGCGCCCTTGATACCTTTACCAAGATTATGTCTCGCGCAGATCTCAATGGCATGGATTTCGGCTTGGAACACAGTGGGACTAGACCCCATCGGTACAGAGATCCCAGTGTTGGGTCCACAGACACCAGCTCCGACTCCAGAATCCATTTTCGATCCATCTGTGTACCAAACTAGACTTCTGGGGTCTAGTGTTGGGACACCATTGGACCAGTCTACCCGGTCCAATATTTCAACTTCAAATAACCTGCCGAAACAGTTCTGCCTGACCATAGTGTCCGGCATTGTACAAAACATGTCTCTATTTGGGATTGAGTTGAGTATCCTAAGGTGACCCACTAGGTCACCTGGTTTGAATTGATATTCTAGCTGCATTTTAATGGCATAAGTGGCAGCTATCTTCCTAACGAAGATGGGTAAAGGTGTCAGCCCGATAATAGCTTCGAGACCTGTTGTGGGGCAGGTGCGCATGGCACCTGTTATGCCAAGACATTATGTGATAATGGGTCTCGCCATCATTGTGTACAACCAATGAATAATTTTGGGAGAGAGACCCCAAGTCCTACCGTAAAGACGTCTACTGGCAAACAGTGCTCTGGTAGCTCGCTCTATGGCGGACTTAATATGTGAATTCCATTTAAGTCGTCTGTCCAGGATTACTCCGAGATATTTTACCTCGCTGGAATAAACTAGTGTGGTGTTGCCGACTATTATGGGTTCAAGGTTGACACGAGTCCTCCTTGAGAAGGGCACTAGAACGGTCTTGCAGGGATTGATCGATAAACCCTCTGCGTTGCACCATTCAACGACTTGTAGTAGCGCACTTTGCATCATATTGCAAATAGTCGTGTCGTGCTTACCCCTTATCGCCAGGTCATCAGCATAACCAATTGTGGTATAGCCTGATCCTTGAAGATCTACTAACAGTTTGTCAATAACTAGTGACCATAATAAGGGGGAAAGAACCCCCCCTTGTGGGCAACCTTTTGCCGCGGTTACAGAAACCGACACTCCTCCGGAGGAGGAAGTAATCGAACGACTTTCCAGCATGGCTCTGATCCATTTGTTACTCGATTCTTCGATACCTCTGCTACTGATCGCTCTTGCGATTGAGTCGTAGCCAGTGTTATCGAAAGCGCCCTCGATGTCGAGGAATGCACATAGGGCTATTTCTTTGGAAGCAAGTGCACCTATGGTGGATTTACCTTTCCTATACGCATACTGGTTCGAGTTTAGAGGGATAGACAACTCTAATCGTTCTCTAATGTAAACATCAATTAGTCTCTCCATCGTTTGGAGTATAAATGATGTTAGACTTATAGGTATATATGATTTAGGCAGGTCACTGGGTCTGTTACCCGGTTTGGGAATGAATATTACGTTGACCTTTCTCCAGGAGATTGGTATGTAACCCCAGTTATAGCTGGCTCTAAATAAAGCTGTCAGTTCCGGTAGGATGAGGTCTATTGATCTTTGTAATAGTGCAGGGAATATACCGTCGAAAGTGCCAACAGCCCATTCAACCTTATCTGTACTGAACATTTTTCCAGATAAACTTTTAACTCTTCTATTAAGACCCTATGGTCTGTTGTGTTAGAGTGCACTTGAGAGGTGCTATAAGACGAGCCTGGGAAGTGCACCTAAAGCAACGTTTTAAGTGTATCTTCTCTGCCCGTCGTGTAGGTACCGTCGCTTTTCTTTAAAAACCCTACACAGTTTGCCTGATCTTTTGCGAGCGATTTGTGGATGCGTGCTGCTACTGGCATGTTCGCAATGTTTTCACAGCATTTCCTCCAAGTGGCCCGCTTGGATCGTCTAAGTTCAGAATTGTATTCTGTGAGAACGGACCTATATTCGTTCCACCTCTTCGTTTTCTTGGCAGAATTGAAGAGTTTTCTGACTTTACACCTAAGTTTTGTCAGATGATCATCCCACCAAGGCACTTTTCGATTATTTGAAGTGGTCTTGGGGACACAACTGTCGTGATAGGAATTGATCATTACATTATTTAATTGGAAGGCTGCTTCATCCAGGTCCCATATGGACTCAATAGACATAAGAAGCATCCCTTTTTGTGAGAGAACTAGTTCTCGATAGCGACCCCAGTCGGTGCGTTTAGGATCGTATCTGTTAGAGACATATGAGAGTTGACCAGGGATGTCAAACCTAATATGTTGGTGGTCTGACAAAGATGGTTCATCTGACACATGCCAATTTTCAATAAAATTCGAAATAAATGGACTTGCAAGTGTGAGATCAAGTACCTCTTCGCGAATCGCATTTATGAAGGTAGGCTTTGAGCCTCTATTTAGTATATCTATTTCACTACTAATAAGATATTCTAAAAGACACTCAACTCTTCTGTTGGTGTCACTACTACCCCAGACCTCATGATGCGCGTTAGTATCGCAACCGATAATGTAGTGCAGGTTGCCTGATTTGCAGTAACTGATGAGGTCCTGGACGTCCTTAGGTGGTATGACGCTGTTGCCCTGACCTAGAACCACATGTGTTTGTATACCTCGATGATATCATCGTGGTTACGAATAACTTCGATAAACACCTCGAGATATTTACGGAAGTTTTCAAACGTTTACGAGAAGCCGGCTTTAAACTTGGCAAGGAAAAGTGTAACTTCTGCATGTCCTCTCTTAGGCATTTAGGATACGAGGTTGACCGTAATGGTTTACACGTGGACCCGGAAAAGGTAGATAGCATGGTTAGGATTCCTGCACCAAGGAATGTTAAGGAGGTTAGGAGCTTTTTGGGGACAGTATTGTTTTTTTTTTGTTTTTTTTTTTTCACAAACTTAATACAAGCCGTAGGCAACTATGACTAAATTATTTACAATATTTTGCTTAAGGCTACTTAAACCTACTTGAAATATACAATTTTCTAAGCAAAGGAGGAAAGGGCATACCTTAGTGAGCTCTTGTTTGTATTATAATCAAATGTGTTTAGGGCCTCGTTGGATATACGCAACATTCGCGACATAGGTTCGTTTCGCCCATAATCAGTACGATGGTACTTGAGAAGGAAGACAGGCACTACCCTAAGGGAACGAGGATTTGTGTTGAAAGATATCTTTTGAAGCAGTGCAGGGCAATCAATGATGCCCGATAATAACTGGTGTACAAATAATACATCAGCAACTTTTCTACGTTTTTCGAGTGACTGCATGCTCAACAGGCACAACCGATGCTCATAAGGGGGTAGATTTTATCAGTCGGACCAAGGTAGTCCACGGAGAGCAAAACGAAGAAATCTCCGTTGGACACACTCGATTCGATATTTTTTGCGTAACCTGATAGAGAGACCAAACTTGACTAGCATATTCCAAAATCGGTCTAACAAAAGTACAGTAGAGGGACTTCGTTACGTAAGGGTTCGAGAATTCTTTCGACCAGCGTTTAACGAAACCGAGGGCAGAATTAGCCCTACTAATAATATTTTCGATATGGGGACGAAAGTTAAGTTCTCTATCGCAAATGACACCTAAGTCACGCAGTAAAGTGACTGTGGGAACGGGTTCGTCACCAATAAAATAAGTTCGAGGGGTAGCCGAGAGGCGCCTACGAGAATATGTGATAGCTTCGCATTTTGCAACATTTAGAACAAGAAAATTTTTTGTACACCAAGTCGAAAAAGTTTTCAAATCCATTTGAAGTTCATACGAGTCAGCGGAGATAGAAGTTTCCTTAAAAATTGTTATGTCGTCCGCATAAACTGAAAGATGAGAATAATTAATAAAGTTATCCACGTCGTTAATTGTTAGGATGAAAATCAGCGGACCAAGATGGCTAAAAATTACTTTATATTGTCGCTCTTCAAGGTATGACTTGATCCACGCAATAAACTCCGTTTGGAAGCCAAGAGCTTTAAGTTTCAGAAGTATAATCGCGTGTGAGATTTTATCAAAAGCTTTGCTAAAATCGGTAGCGACAACATCAACATCTTTGCCATCTTCCAATGCGCACAAGGTGCTGGACACGAATTCTGTCAGGTTTGTCGTAGTTGATCTTCCCTTAAGAAATCCGTGTTGATGGACAGAAAGGACAGACCTACAGTGAAAAAACATAGTATCATAAACAATGCTTTCAAACAATTTAGGCAAGGCAGAGAGTTTGGCTATAGGCCGGTAGTTTGCAATCTCATTTTTTGGACCTTTTATAAAAGAGCTTTTCCAAGCCTTAGGAAAGACACATTGTGAAAGAGAGAGACGAAAAGCGTCGCTATAGGCTGAGATAAGTAATTTGCACATTTTTTCAGAACTACAGCAGGAAGGCCATCTGGACCAGCGGAATATTCATTTTTAAGTTTGTCAATCTTATTCTTAACTATTGCCGCGGTGATGTCAACTGAGGTAAAAGAAGTTTGGGCAAAATATTTCGTGTATGAGAAGTAAGAATGATCGGGTTCAGTTACATGATTAGAGAATGACTGACTAAAGAATTCAGCGAATAAATTAGCGACTAAACAAGGATCATTCGAGGATATATTAGAGAAAGTCAGAGTTGCCGGGTAATTATCTGATTTCTTTTTAGTATTAATAAAGTGAAAAAATCGTTTGGGGTCAGAAATTATGCCAGACTGCATTCGGTCCATGTATTGCAGATAGAGTGATTCACAAAGTTCGGAAAAAGCGGAGTAGGCGTGAAGATAATTAGAAAGATTTAGGTTCGAGCGGGTTTCTAAAAAAGTACGCCAAAGTTTATTCCTTTTATTGCGAAGAGACCGAAGTTCTTTGTTATACCAAGGTGGAGATGAAGAAAAGTTCATTTGGGGCATGAAAGGAACGGACTGCATGAAACAGTCAAAAATTGCGGGGTAAAATTTTTCAAGTGAGCTATCAACTGAAATATAATGTGAATCCACAAAAATACTATCGAAGTAAACAGAACCTAAGAGGTTACGAAGTTTAGTAATGTCAGCCTTACGAAAATTAAAGCTGTACGAGTATTCGGATGCTACAGTTCTGGTAGCGTTGTTGTAGGAAACAGTAAGAGATAGGGGTGGATGGTATTGGTCCAATTTGGAGAGAAGATGGCTACTTGCTGAAACTGTACAGTTATCGGTGTCTGATGAGAAGATGAGATCCAGTTGTCTACCTAAGTTATTTGTAATACCGCTTAACTGATAAAGGTTGCAGTCAGTAAGGCAATCGATAAAAAGAACCTCCTTATCTGAGGAGGGATTAATTGCGACATAATGGGATTCATCATCTGATAGAGTCCATTGAAGATCAGGAAAATTAAAGTCTCCAAGAATCAAGACGGTGTCGCTAGGATCGGCGTTATTAAACAGAGAATCGATCGCATCGATGGCTATCAGTTAGCTCTGCATAGGCTGGGCCGGACGGATGTAACAACAGAGAATAAAAATGTGGCACTTAGGCATAGTTATTTTGACACAAATAAATTCAAAATTAGATGAGTGAGAAGTTTTGATTAGGGTAGAGTCAAATCGGTTGTGAACTGCTAAAAGAACACCCCGACCAGAGGAATCACTCTCTTTCTCAAAACCATCGTCTCGAAAAACATTAAAGTCAGGAGTAAATATATCATTGTTGGCAAAAACAGGTGTAAGATTAGTTTCGTTAAGGGCGAAAATATCATAAGGAAGCTTTTGTGAGTTAAGATATATATTGGGTGTTTTAGTACGCAACCCTCGCACGTTTTGATAGTATAAACAAAGATACTCAGGGGAAGTTAGAGGTAAATACGTAACATTAGATTGAATACCTAATCGTTTTTTGGATGCGGCGTTATAGATGCAGCTGCAGATGTTGATTTCTTAGGTCTGGAAACGAATTCGTGTACCAATGCTCCATCAGGCCAAAATTCTTGAGACAGTAGTAGTCCGAGGAGGGAGTCAGGAATCAACAACTTAAAAGATGCAATTTCCCGAGGTATAGGAGGTTCATACCTAACTTTGCGACCTTGGTCAAACCGTTGACCAATTTGCTCAAGAAGAGCACAAAATTTATATGGAGTGACGAGTGCGAGGGGAGTTTCCGAAAGGCAAAGGAGTGCCTGGTAACTACCCCGATTCTGACCTGTCCGGATTTTGAGCGTCCGTTTGTGGTGTAAACCGACGCCTCGGATTATGGGATTGGAACGGATACTAGAATCACGTTTGATTTGTTACCTAAGTAGGTCGCTCAATAGGTGCGAACGGAACTATTCCAAGACGGAGAAGGAGTGCTTGGCTGTACTATGCGCAGTAGAGAAGTTGCGACCACATATCGAAGGTGTTCGATTTACGGTCGTGACGGATCACCATTCCCTGGTATGGTTAAGTAATCTGAAGGACCCTTGTGGCAGGTTAGCGAGATGGGCGGTGAAGCTACAACAATTCGATTTCGAGATTGTGGCAGCTGGAATCGAGGCGACGGTTGTTTCTGACCCGTGGGTCAAAAAGGTGATGGAGAATGTTGTAGCGAACCCCCTCTCATATCCGACATGGAAGGTCGAGTTAGGGAAATTGTTTAAATACGTTAGGGCAACACAGGTGATTGTTCGTGACCAAGATTCAGAGTGGAAGGAGGTAGTTCAAAAAGCCGATAGGGCCAAGATCTTGTCAAAATGTCACGACAATCCATTAGCAGGGCACATGGGGGTTAGAAAAACTTTTGCTAGAGTAGGGACTAGGTATTATTGGCCGAAAATGAGGGCCGATATAACTCGGTATGTTAGGGAGCTGTAGGGTTTGTCAAAGTGTGAAGCCAGTGAACACCAAACCGGCTGGTTTGATGGTGAAAAGGAGAGGGGTAGTGGACCCCTGGCAGATGATCTGCGTTGACCTGGTAGGACGGCTCCCGAAGCCTACCAGTGGATATTATTATTATTATACTAACAGTAGTGGATTACTTCACAAAACTTCCATCACTGTTCCCGCTGAGAACAGCAACCATTCTCCAATGTTTGCAGAAAGCGGGAATAAAAGAGAATCGCCGAGGTCACCAAGGCGTTCTTTGATCAGTATATTTTGAAGTGGGAAGTCGCAAACGTCAATAAAGTATTAATATAATAAACTACAAAAGAGTGTCTTTATTCAACTTAGTAAAGATACTTAACTGGCGCAGTCGGAAAAAAAGAGTTTAATTAAAAGTGAAAATCCATCCACAAACCCCTCCACTACCCTGCATATAAAAAAAAATAAAAAGACAAAGATTAAATTGCTCATAGCGTGAATGTGAACAAAACAAATAAAAAGTGAAAATACAATAATAATTCTGAACAGAGATCTTTTAATAATATCGGTACTACTAATAGATATAATAGCAACACAAATTTTCAGAGTAGGAACAATTCAAGACAACTGTCATGGAGAAATAGACCACCCATTTTTAATAGACCAGGACAGATAAGAAATGCCTACCAGCATCCACAGCCAATGAGTATAGACAATATTGCAGATCGGAGTCAGGAAGCACAAATTCAAAATGAAGAAGTCCATAATACGGATTTTTTTTATATTATTCGCAAATTTAACAATTGACAGAAAAAAATCTATAGCGTTAATAGATACTAGGCCCACAATGAGCATTGTGAATTCCAATAGGGTAGATTGTAGTGTATATAAAGTATTTGAAAGAGTGAGAATGCGGTTACAAACTATTAACAACGTAACAACAGAAATTGTAGATAGAATAGTGACAAAAATACCTGACGAATTCAAGTATAGTCCTAATGGTGCAATCAAATGGTACAAAAGAAATCTGTGAGATAAGCCATATGACCTTCTTATCGGCATGGATATTCTCAGTAAAATTGTGAAAATTTTAGATTTTGATAACGAGCACATTATTCTAAATAACGATGCAAAAATTCCCATGTATACATGGAATAATAAGGAAGTCAAACAGCAGATATTCATCAGAAATCTGGTCATCAGAAATTTAGAATTTGCGTTGATTATCGGATGCTTAATGCAGCAACATTGGATGATAAATATCCTTTGCCAAACATTGACAGCATACTAGATAAGGTGGGCAGAGCCCAGTACTTTTCGTCATTAGACTTGGCTAAGGGATACCATCAAATCAAGATGAATCCCAAAGATATTCATAAAAAAGCCTTTGTCACTCCCAATGGTTTATATGAGTTCATCAGGATGCCTTTTGCACGCACCAGCGACTTTTCAGAGACTGATGAACGATATATTAAAAAACTACATAAATAAAATTTGTGTCGTCTACTTAAACGATATACTTGTTTTGTGAGGTTGCTGCTGCCCTCGCTCTGAATAACATTGCGTGGCATTTAGTATTTTTAAAGCTTCTGTATGATACAGGAGGACTTAAGATTGGAGAAAATGATCGTAGTTTTATTTTTAAACTAATTCCATAATGGTCGGAAACAGTTGGAAATGTTTGACATTTTAAATCACCTAAAAGATTGATATTTGAAGATATGATAAAAAAAGTCCAAATAGGACGATGACCTCGGGTATCTTGGACCATCAGAAGGTACTATATCCAAACACAAAGCGGGACCATTATAAAACCAATTATGGATAAGATTTCCGTTGTTGTTGCATACACTGTCTCCCCATGCAGTATGGCGTGCATTGAAATCACCCCCTATTATAGCTGCTTCAAAGCCAGATATGATCGAGTAAAACCTGTCAAGTTCACTACATATTTCTCGTCATCCTTTCGATGGTATGCATATACCACCAACCACTAGACGAAAAGTAGAACTATTTGAGTTTTGTGATGAAATAGATGCTACACAGACTGAAAACTTATTGCTTTAGAAAGGAACTATGTTATATTTACAACTTTTTTGCAATAAAACTGCTGTTCCCCTTCCACAATCATTTCGGATTAGGTTTAACCCTTCAAAAGAGGGTCTATATCTACTAGCTAAACGAGTTTCGGATAAGAAGCATATCTGTGGTTTTTTATTTTTAAGCGTGTCTAAAAGCGAGAGACGTTTTCCATTTGAAATTATAGAGTTACCATTTATCGAGATAATTTTTAAATTTGCATCATCCATCATTATACTGCAATTGAAGCTACAAAGTTAAGGTAAGAAAACATTTTTTCCTCCTTACTTTGTAACTCTTGATATGAGCGCCAAAACTGTCTTATTTTGACCAAAAGATCTTTAAACGACATATGGAACAGATTTTTAGCTTCATTTAAAAATTCTTTCAAATCCCCTTTCGTAACACTAGCTTGGTTATTAAAATCCGCCCTTTTGTAATAACTACTTGCGCATTTGGTTTCGAAATGTTGGTTTTGTGAATTAGCCCTTTTGCTCTGTCAGCGAAAGATATATTCGCGTTTGTAAAGCTGTTAACAGCTTCTTCTACGGAGGCTCTATTCAAAGAAGCAGCTTGCCTATCCCTTTCTGTTAATATTGTTTTTTTTCTTTTTGTTTAAGATATGCTGGGCATCCTTGATAACTGGCTGCATATCCTATCTCATTGCAGTTAACACATTTAGCTGGGGATACTTTCTGATTATTTTCCCTAAGCTTTTTAGATGCTTCTATGCAAATAGTGGAGTCATGGGATTCACCGCAGACTACACACCTGCTAACGTAGGCACAGCATTCTCCTGAATGTCCAAATCGCTGGCACATATAGCAACGAATAACCGCCCTGTTTATTTTTTTTCCCAATATACTCTTTGACAAAGTAAATACCTAATACTTTTTAGATCCTTAATTGATTCTCCTACCTCAAGTTGCACAATGAACATATTAAGTTTCACATTCAATTCTTTAGATCGAGTGGTAACATAAGGTGTAATCCTACTTATTTTAATATTTGGAACTAATTCCACTAATGGTGGTCTGCCATGGATTACAATAGGGGGAATCACATGTAGCAACCTGAAAGTTGCACGTGCCGTAACTATTGTTTTCCATGGAAGTCTAGCTATGCCCTCCTAGTGGTGGCCACCGGTAACAATTCGACCAGCAGGTCATGTCTCTACTGGCGGATTGGCTAACATAGCAGGCGGGAAGAAGGTTAACTTCCTGGGTGTGAATGAGTGTTGAGTGTGAGAATGCAAGAAGAATGAATTAAAGAAATCCCGAAAAAATCCCCCAATCCAAGGTGGAACATCAAGCGCCGAGGGCTGCATAGCTAGTGGGTTGACTAGCAGCAAGTTTGAGGACTTGAGGTGCACAGGCGAGGTCTCATTTCAATTAGCCTTACCATACTAATCCGGGCTTTGGTATGGCGGACCCCATTACTTCTCGCGGCACTCGTGGAACCTACCTAAAAAAATTAAAAATGAACAAACAAAAAAATTAAAAAAACAAAAGAAAAAGAAGCAAATGAGCCAATCGGCTCATCGTCGGAAGACGAGCTTCTAGCCTCCAGTCAGGAGACTATCCCCCCAACAGACTCCAGCAGTACCTGCCATAGTACAGCTGTGAAGTCTCACCCTGCCTCAACCCAAAACCCAGACGCCAAGGTTGCCAGCCATAGCGATCAGAAGCGAAAAAAATATAAATCTCCTGGAACCCAGCAGAAACTGCAATACCAGAAGGCCATCTTCATCTTAGGCAAGATTGCCAAAAATAAAGCAGCCGATACTGTAGCAGAGCAGGATTCCAAGGATAAGCCAAAGTACCAAGCCATAGTGGAAGAATACACTAGGTACATGGCGAGAAAAAAAGATACGACAACGACCGCAACAAAAGCTCCAACAACGTCTTCCAAAAGGAATAGATCTCGAGATGAGACCAGTTCTGCTCCGAAAAGAAGCAAAGGAAGTGACAACACCAACCTTCCTTCAAGCAGCAGTGAAACTGTAAAGCGCTCCATGAGCGAGGTAGTAAGGGACCATCTTCAGGTCGCGTTAGCGAACAAGCTGCCTGCCAAAGCAAACAAGGTCCTTGAAACCTGGAGCGAGATTGAAAGCAGGTTGTCCGATTTGGTTATGGATCATCTCCTCAACTCGGAAGACAAGTCCCTACCTAGATACGACGCAGCCGAAGTCGTTAGAGGTTATAGGGTTTTCAAATGCGAGGACCAATTCTCCAAGTATTTCCTCTTCGCATGCATTGCTATGAATGGGAAGGTCTAAGCCTCAGACTCATCCCAGCGAAGGAAATCCCCAGGAGACCGAGAACTCGCATTTGGTTACCGAAGATGAAATTGGACATGGACTAGATGTTCAAATATCACAGGGCTCAAAGACAACAACTACAACATCTTCTACCTAAACAACGATGGTAAGCCCAGAACGTGTATTCTAATTAAGAAACATCTTAACGCTTTCCTCTGTCCCAACCTAAGCTCATCCGACCAAACAGTCGTCAGACTTGAAGCTGTGGAAAGCTCGCTTCTGATAGTACCGACCTACATGGAACACGATCGTGAGACACCACCAGAAGAATTGCGGAAGGTGGTACAACACGCCAAAAACAACAAGACACACCTTCTGATGGGCGGCGATGCCAATGCCAGACATACGCTATGGGCAAGCTCAGAAGTTAACGAAAGAGGTGAGTCATTGTTTGATTTTATAATAATAAATTATATAAATATATGTAGTAACATCGGCTCCACTCCCACTTTTACTTTTCTCAGTTGGGAAAACTTTAGGGGTTGGGAGGAAGTTTTAGATGTTACACTCAGTCTTAACTTTAACGATACTCAGATAGACAGTTGCAGAGTATCCAATTCTAACTCCTTCTCGGATCATAAATTGATCACCTTCAATATCAATCTGAAGACTGATATCCAGGTACCACATAGAAATCCCAAATGCGCAGACTGGCAAAAGTTCGTTGCGATTGCCAAGAAAAACTTTATAGAACACCGCTCTCCAAAATAAGCAATATTAGTGAGTTCGAAAAAACAATAGTAGTTTTCGAGAAAGCGCTCAACACTTCCTTTAATATATCGTGTCCTATCAAACGAGGCAAGAATAAACTTCTTCCTTGGTGGACAGAAAACCTCTCTAACCTTAGAAAGTTGACCAGGGTCATCTTTAATATTTGCCATAAATATAATTTTTGGCAACCATATAAAGACTGCTTAAGAATCTACAAAAAATCCATAAGCCTAGCAAAGAAGCAATCTTGGAAGGATTTCTGTGAATCGATCGACAACATCAAGGACTCTTCGAGGCTCAGCAAAATTCTGTCCAAAGAACATTCCAATCCCTCTCTCCTTAAGAGACAGGATGGAACCTGGACCAAATCCTCGAAAGAATCCCTAGATACACTCTTACTTACACACTTTTCTGGGTGTAAAGATCATTGTGAGGTCAACCACCAACAGGAACCACTGCCATAGTAGAAATCGATCGGATAGTTACAAAGGAAAAGATAATCTGGTCGGTTAATAGTTTTTCTCCCTACAAGTCCCCAGGCCATGATGGTATCTTACCCATAATGCTACAAAAGCTACAAGATGTAGCAACCCCTTGGCTCAAAGCAATGTATAGAAACTGTTTACTACTCAATCACATCCCCCAGTCGTGGAGACGGGTTTGAGTAGTCTTCATACCAAAAATAGACCGTCGGGGTCATGAAACCGCGAAGGATTTCAGACCAATCAGCCTATCGTCCTTCATGCTTAAAGCCCTGGAACGCATTATAGATACACACATCACACTCAAGCTAGAGGGAAAGTCTCTCTCCAAATCACAACATGCCTACATCAAGGGTAAATCCACTGATACAGCTCTGAACGAGGTGGTCGGCACCATTGAGAAAACCATTCACTACCGACAATATACCATGGCCGCCTTTCTAGACATAGAAGGGGCCTTCAATAACGTCCACACAGAAGCTATCCAAGAATCTCTTATCGCCCAGGGGGTAGAAGAGATGCTAGTAAAATGGATAGTCTCTATGCTCAAAACTAGAATTATACAATCCACGCTAGGAAATAGCCAACAAACAAAGTATGTATCTAGGGGAACTCCTCAGGGAAGGGTTATTTCCCCATTGTTATGGATACTAGTCATTAACAACCTATTAGAAGAACTAGACCGGGAAGGAATCAAAGTTGTTGCGCAGACGACGTTGTGGTTTTAGTATCAGGCCAGTTTCTCTCAGTGATTAGTGAAATCATGGAGGGGGCGTTGCAAAAGGTTAATAGATGGGCTACCAGTTGTGGCCTAAATACGAACCAAAGCAAAACCGAACTGATGCTTTTTACGACGAAAACCAAAATACCAAACTTTCCCCTTCCTAGACTAGCCAGGTATTTAGGCACTATTCTTGACCCAAAACTAAATTGGAAAACTAACATAGAGCAAAGAGTTAAAAAGGCATGCATAGCCTTATACGCTTGCAACAAAACTCTTGGCAAAAACTATTCTTACTTACGGCTCCTTATTCTGGTGGCCAGCTTTAGCCAAAGCGTACAATATTACAAAACTACACAAGGTACAAAGAACTGCATGTATAGGTGTCACTGGCGCCCTACGAACGACTGCCATAGATGCGCTTATAGTTATCTTGCACCTTCTACCTCCAGATCTACACGCAACGTTCATGGAGACTCAGAGAGTCAAACTGCTGGAATAGCAGAACTTATGGACATGGTAACATCCTTAACTCACTACCACAACAGGCGATACTGAGTCATACTGACTACCTTATCCCAAAGCTAAATTTCAATAAAAACTATAGGGCTTTTTTTCCAACCAGAACTGAGTCGAAAAGCGATAGAGTCTTCCAAAATCATGACATAGCCATCTTCACAGACGGTTCGAAGATGGACTCTGGAGTGGGCGCTGGAATCTTCTCCGAAGCTCTTAAGATATCAAAGTCACTCAAGCTACCAAGCTTTGCAAGCATTTTTCAGGCAGAAGTGCTTGCAATAAATGATGCGTGTCTTGAAATTAAAAACAAAACAGAACCAACACAGCGGATAGCAATCTTTTCAGATAGTCAAGCTGCTATCAAGGCTCTAACATCTATAACCACAACGTCGAAACTAGTAGATTGCTGCTGCAAGAAACTATCAATTATAGGTGAACGGAGTCCGGTCTCTTTGATCTGGGTTCCCGGGCACACGGGTATAATAGGAAACGAAGCAGCAGACGAGCTAGCCAGACAAGGATCCAAACTCGATAGTCTCGTTGTGGAACAAATCCAGGCTCCACTAGGCTTCGTAAAAAACAACATCTACAATCACTTCCTCAAGATCGCCAACGAAAGATGGACCAAGCTGGAAGCATGTATTCTATCCATAAGCTTATGGCCCAACTACAACCAAAAGAAAACAAAAGACCTGCTCAACAACAGTAGAAGAAACATATTCAGAATCACTGCGGTCTGTACTGGACACTGGGTTGTTAGCAGGCATGCTGAAAGACTAGGCATACCATTCCACTCGCACTGCCGCAGCTGCCGGATGGAAACTGAGTCAGAAACCCCCGAGCACTTTCTGTGCAAATGTCCGGCTCTAGCTAGAGTCAGACAACGCACTCTGGGCAAAGCCTTCTTCAACACTCCTAATAATCTCTCAGAAGCAAACATTCATAGTCTGCTAGCCTTCATAAATTCTACGAAGTGGTTTCAAAATTAGGCTAATCTGAGTGAATACACACTCCTTTTCACCCCCATCTCACAAATTAGGTATCCCGTAGGATGTGGTATCAAAACGGCGCTTTCATGGCGCTAATTGGGTGCGAAAACAGTATCTGTATGTCCACCGCCACTTTTACCTACCTACCTACCAATTCCACTAATGCTCTTTTTATTGTATCTACTGGAGTGTCTCCATCAAGACCTTTTACTATAATAGAGACTTTCTTCGTATCTTTAGGAGAAAACGAAAAGGCCCCAATACCCGTATCACGTAGACGATCGATAATTAATTTGTGCACTATAGAGTTGTTCACATAAACTTTTGTTTTTCTGTATCCCATGTTTACAAATTTATATATTAAATCAGAGACCTTACATTCAAAACTGGCAAATTTAATCAAATCAGAAATTAGTGTACAATTGGCCCCAAAAATAAATATTGGAGGACATAGAGGTTTCTTGTTGACGTTATTAGATGAGCTCTCAAAAATTGCTGAACGCTGAGAGTTATTGATCTCTGTTCCACTCTGAGTTGAATTTGTTGCGGTGTTAAGATAATTCTCTCTAGGATGACATTGTGATTGAGGAGTTTGCTGATCATTATTATCGGCAAGATCGGCATACCTGTTGTTCGAAAGGTTTGGTTGTTTCTGATGCGAGGTAGATGGTGACTCACCACTTGAGTGTTTTAATTTTTTATCCAAGTTAGATTGATAGTTACTGGCTGATCGCTTTAGTTTATTAATGACTGTGGTCCATTCAGTTTGGGTTTTATCAAGAACATTGTCCATTGAAGTATCAAGTTGATTATTGCTTTGCGATGCACCTGCTGATTGGTTTGTGGAATTGTTAGTCACACTATTTTCTCCGTTTTTTTGTTGAAGAGAGTTCATATTGATGAGAAACTATTAGTTTCTGATGAACTGAGAGAATTTTTATTTTTACTCTGATTTAAGAGAAGTACATCAGCACACTTTGAGTTGTCAAGTGATTCACGTGGAATTTTTAATGCACTAATTGGCACACAATTTATATTCCCCAGCATAAATGCCGGGGTATTGTGTTCAGTTTTATCACCAATGTTTACTGTTCACTATTATTAATGTAGATTAAGACAAAAATTAAGTTCTTAACGGCCGTGGCCGTGGCCGTCAGGAAAGATTTTTATTTGCAAGGTCTCTTCGCACGTCTACTCTGTTCGACTTCAGCGGATGAACTCTTCGAAGAGTCATTGGGGCCAGTATTCTTACCTTTGAAGAACTGTATACTGTACTAACTCAGATCGAAGCGATCTTAAATTCTCGTCCCATCTGTGTTATATCTGACGAATGTTTTAACACCCGCTCATTTTCTTATAGGTGAACCGTGCACACTTGTTCCAGAGCCGAGTTACATTAAAATGTCAGTGAGTCGTCTATCCCACTGGCAACATCTGCAACAAATGGTTCAGCGGTTTTGGAACCGTTGACATAAGGAGTACCTCACAACCCTCCAAGAGCGGACAAAGTGGCAAGCATCCAAGACAAATTTAAAGACGGGAGATGTAGTCATCATACGAGAACCAAATCTTCCCCCATCAAAGTGGATTCTTGGCCGAATCGAAGCTGTTCATTCTGGTGCAGATAAGCTCGTGCGAGTAGCCACAGTCAAAACCAGTCGTGGTACCTTCGTTCGACCAATAAGCAAGCTTTCCGTTCTCCCAGTATCCTGAAACTTGTTCCAGGGGGGCGGAATGTTTAATAATTATACTAGTGTAATTTTTTGTTATTAATGTTTTTAATTGTTGTAATTATTAATTGAAAAAAAAAATTGTATATATATATTCTATGTACGCCCATCGCACCATCTAGCATCAAAAATATCTGTACCAACAGACCACTCGCAGAAACATCACGCCACATCGCGCATCACACCATCCAACAGAAGAACTATCTGTAACAACAGACCACTTTGTGCTCATCACGCCACATTGCGCTCGCATCGCACGATCGTCCACTTTCATACATTGTGTGGCGCATCTCACACACACACACACACACCCATACATGCGCGACCACTTTTGGAGATGAGAGCGAATCAGGTGAATGTGGTGAATTTGTTGCAGATGGAAGACAATCGAGAGTAATTTGAATGCTGCTGATGGTGCAAGTGACCACTCGAAAATCAGTCTTAGATCGGTGAAAACTAGATGGTGCATAAGAAATTAAAAATAAAGAGTTGTATTCGCTGAAAATTGAAAATTGAAATTGAGTATTTATTATTAAACACACATTGACCCTATGTTTTGTTCCATAGAATTCAAAAAGCTAGTCAGTATTAAGCAACTTGCTCCCAACCGAGGCACCATTGATAACCTACTTCACATAGACACATATATTCCAAACTGTTTATCCGCTAGAAATCACACAACCATCCTCTCCCTTGATTTCGAGAAAGCTTTCGATAAAATCGGTATTTATCTTGTTTTAGAAAAACCTAACCCTTTAACGTTTAAGGCTGCCTCAGGGCAGCCATCGCCTATTGCCCATTTATTCCATGTGCGATTTTTTTTTAAGACGGTTTCCCATGCCTTCAATTATACTTCAAGCCATATTTTGAACTACATTTCAGCACACTGCGAAGTTTTGTCTCGTTGTAGTAGTCACTTGTATGTGAAAAATCAGTGAGCGAACAAAAAAATTATTGCATGTACAAAAAAAAATTCTTATAAAGAAATAAAATACTTCCAATTTTTTGAATGAGTCGGGAATTTCACAGTAAGTAGATATATTCATGTGCTTTCATAATAAAAAAACAAATAATAAATAAAAATGAAAATGTCGTGTTTGAGAAAAGAAATACGAAGGCGGCCTAAGGGCAGCCATGACCGTTTACGCCAACATTTTTTTTTGTTTTCTTTTTACCGTTGTCAAAAAGTAATTCTCTCTTTCATTTTCGACTATTCATTATCTTCCTGTTCCAATAAAACAATAAAAAAGACGGATAGATTAAGCATTTTGCTTTTATTAAGCTTTTAAATCTGCTCTAATTTTGAAATAATAGGTGAAACGATGAAATCAATGATTTACGATGCAAAGTGGAGGGAAAAAACTTTGACTTAAACGGTCATAGCTGCCCTGAGGCCGCCTTACCTATTTTGTACCTGGAGGACCACCAAAAGATTTTTTTCGAATTCTGATTTCAAATTGTTGGCGAGTTGGCCCTATAGTGTTCAACTATATAAAGTCATTCCTTTCCAACTGGAAATTTTGTGTTTGTGTCAACAACAACTTCTCGTCCTCGTTCTCTCTCTTTAACGGCATCCCCAAGGATCACCTCACTCGGTAGTCCTATTTGTCATTGCCTTCGATGAACTCAACAACTTACTGTCTAAACATAAACACATAGACTACAGCATGTACGCGGGTGATGTATATATCATGTGCAAACAGAACGATATAAACCGAACACATGATTTATTCAGCAAAGTCTTAAACGAAATTTCAACATGGTTTAAAAATGTAAAATCCTGCAAGTATGTAGAAAAAAAACCTGTCCCCCTATTACCTTCAATATTAATAATAAGACAATTATATATGTCAAAGAATTAAGAATACTAGGACTAACCTTTAGTCATAGATATAAATGGAAACAACATTGTATTAATTTTAGAAAAGAACTAGCTACTGTTTGTAATATTATAACTTACTTAGCCAATAAGAAATTAAATCTACATGTAAATAGTCTAACAAATATTGTGAAAGCTATAGTCATAAGTAAGATAAAATATGGTTTTGAAATGTATGGATATTACCCCAAAAGCACCCACGGATAGACACCTTGTCGTGGTGCGGGGGCTTAAGCCGACGAACGACTCTGCCTGGCACTGGTGCAACGCAACAGCTTCAGACATGGGTGCTCCAATCAGAAGGATGGGGTGATTGGCGAACTAAGTCTATCATCCCGGGTCATGCGACCCGTGCCCTCTGGATGGTTCGCAGCCAGGGGGTAATACCGGCTGTGTTCTAACGGAGCCTCTCTGATACCGGGCCACCTTGGAGAGTAACTCTGGCCTTACCGCATTACTGCGAGGCTCTGATGCGGCTGACCACCTTTTCCTCTGCTACTCGTGGGGTCAATATAGATTCAAAAAATACAAAAAGAAAAGTCTAAAAGGCGTACTGAATAGGCTGCGGGAGTTACCGTAGCTGATGCAGTAAGCCGGATTGAGCATGGACTCAAAGTTGAACGAAGTGCAAAGCCTGTCGCAAGCTGCGGGGTTAGCGGAAGGTCGGTGCAACCCAGCACTAGCCAGAAAGCGAAAACCCCAAGGCAATCGATAGGCGTGAGCACAAAGACTGCCAAAAGGGTAAGCAGGAGCCAAGCTCTAATTTCCCGACCTCCAACTGAGGTGGTGGGGGGAAAAGGGGAAGTGGTGGCTCAAGACTCTGTGACCCCCCAACCCTCTTCGACCAAGGCGACGAGGAATAGGCGCAGGTGTCCACAGATGGCCCCCCCGGGATAACCCGGTGGAGTGGATGATCCACTCCGAAAGGGGCTCAGTGGTGCTGGAAGTAGGTGGTACATTCGCTACCTCGAAAAGGGTTTCACACCTGAGAAAGCGAGGTAAAAGGCAGAAGAGCACAGGGATAAGCCCAGCTCGGAGCCTACCACCTCAGGTAAAAGGAGCAGTAGCTCCATTTCACCTCCTGTGCCTAATGCACACAAAAGGCAAAGGGTATCGTAGAAGCTGGACAGGTCGGAGGCGAGATCATCGAAGCAAGTTGCTGTTTCAAAGAGCAGAAGTTATGCAACTGTTACAAAAGCAGCGGGAGCTGGCAGAAAGCTCACAGGGACAGCGATAGCCGAGAGGGTAGCAGTTTCCCTTGCAATTATCCAAGGGAGATGCTGTGTGCTGAAGACCGGAAAGGCCTAGAAGATGCCTTTGTATCTGAAATGCCACTTCAGGCATGGGATGCTACTAGTTGACTGCGAAACTTCGCAGACGGCTAAATGGCTGAAACTGGTAATTGGAAGGGAGTGGCCCTGACCACAAAAAGTTGGAAGGAGATACCACGTATCCATTCCATTACCATTTATTTCTCCAAAAGCTCTGGACAGGAGCACAAAACAACACTAGCTCTCCTCGAAGCACAAGACGAGGGAATAAATGTTAAACTATGGAAGGTGCTGTATGGTCGAAACTAGGGAACCGAGCAGGTACTGGGCCTCGGAGTAGACGAACAGTCCTTTGACGTAAAAAGACGTCAGAACAATTCCCTGAGTTACAGGTTCGGAAGAGTTGCAGTGTCTGGACTCAAAAAGTCGAAGGAGGAGATGAGTCAGTTGCCCAATCCAAACCCAACTTCGGAGAGGACAGAACCTGCAGAGGAGAAATCAGGTCCTCAGCAGGTTGTAACACCCGCTCCTTCTGCTGAGCAAGTAACTGAGGGAGGAGATGAATACATGTCCCTGTCGGAAGACTCGTTCTCTGATGGGGAACATGAAACGACGGTAGTTTTAATAGAGGAGAGTACACTCCTCCAGGAGGAGAGCGGGGCATTAGCCCCTAACGAGCAATAAGCTTGATGCTCCCCTCCCACAAACTTAAGGCGGCCCAGGTGAACATCCATCATGCTATAGCGGCATCTGCTGTAATAGCAAGGATGTTCACAAAGGAAGTTCTGGGCTGCGTACTTATCCGGTAGCCTTACATCCTGAGAGGTACAGTCAAGGGACTGACATGCAGGAATGCAGAGGTAATTTAGGACACTCGGGTGCCCAACCCAAGAACTTGCATTCTTATATAATAAAAATATTAATTACGTTTTTCTTGGATAATACGCTACAAGAGACCTTATGCTCATTAGGGTAACACTGGCCATGGCAGGTGGTGGGCAGCGAACCGTCGTCCTGGCATCGAGGTACTGTGCTGGGGATGGGACGGCAGTACCAGTAGCAGTACAAAAACTGGTCGAATACTGCAACAGGCAGCAAATGCCGCTCCTGATTGGGTGTGATGCCAACGCCCACAATACCATCAGGGGGAGCACCAACACAAATGACGGAGGTGGACGATACGGGCATAGCAAGTAAGACTGTAAGAAATCCGAGCAAAACCGACTGGGACCTCATTGAATCGCTGGTAGGAAGTAATCTGGAGCACCATGAAATCAGAAGAGCTCCATCTCACTTTCTAGAGCTAGAACATGTTGTAGAGAGCACAACAAAAGCTATCACAACGGCATTCGAAGAAAGCTGCGCAATAAGCGGGGATTTCAAGGGGAAGAGAGTGCAATGGTGGAGCAATAAGCTATCCAGCCTCCGGTCCAAAGTACGCAAGCTGTACAATGCAGCCAAGCGTACAGGAGACAAAGGCAAAGCTACAAACAGGCACTCACCACCTACAACAAAGAAATAAGAAGCTCAAAAAGAGAAAGCTTTAGGAAATTCCGTACCCCTGCTACGGCCAGGCTCCACAAAGCGCTAGCAAAAACAGGGGGATACAGATGTCTCTAAGAAAACCTTACGGCAGATACACCGAAAGTGAAGAACAGAGGGCAAGACTTCTATCGAAACCCACTTTCAGTGCAGTCGTCAACACACAGAAAGGTGTGAAAACAATCTGCCAATACCAAGGGATGAAAACTGGAGAGTCGCAAAAGAGATCTTCTCCAAATGGCGACTGGAATGAGCAATTAACTCGTTTCAGTCCTTCAAATCCCCATTTGTGGATGGAATCACGCCAGTCCTACTTCAAAAAGGGCTTGGCAAACTAATACCATTTCTATTAATGATATTAAGAAATAGTCTAGCACTGGGATACATACCGAACCAGTGGAGACGGGCAAAGGTAGTGTTCATTCCGAAAATGGGGAAGAAAGACCCAAGTCTACCAAAGTCCTACAGACCAATCAGCCTAACATCGTTTCTTCTCAAAACAATGGAAAAGGCTGTAGATAACTACATAAGAGAGGAAGTACTACAGACATCCCCTCTTCTTTACTGTCAGCATGCTTACAGGGCAGGCAGATCCACAGAGACTGCACTCTATCAACTGACAGAAACTATAGAAAGCGCCCTTGATGCGAAAGAAATAGTTATATGTGCTTTCTTGGATATTGAAGGAGCATTTGACAACACATCCCATGATGCAGTTGTTCGGGCTCTGGACAAAAAGGAAGGAAACCACACAGTATCGAAGTGGATGTATGAACTCCTGAGCACAAGATCAGCGGAGTCTCACACACCAGGAGGCATAAAAAAAGTCGACACAACAAGAGGATGCCCACAAGGAGGAGTTCTATCTCCTCTCATGTGGAACCTAGTTGTAGACCAGCTTTTAAAGATACTAACTGTTCATGGCATCAGATGTCAGGCATATGCCGATGAGATAGTAATCATAGCCAGAGGAAAAATGGAGGAGACTCTATGCGATATTATCAAATGGGGGCTAACTTTAACTAAGGAATGGTGCCTCTCGGCTGGGCTAAGCCTAAATCCAGCAAAAACCACAATAGTCCCTTTCACAGGAAAACGAAAACTGGAACGACTAAAACCAATAAGTCTGTGGGGTACAACACTGACTCCGGTAAAAGAAGTTAAATATCTGGGAGTATCTTGGACAGCAAGCTCATCTGCAAAAAACATACAGAAGAGATAACCAGGAAAGCGATGCGTGCTCTGATGATTTGTCGAAGCTTGGCGGGCAAATCCTGGGGATGCAGTCCAAGTATTTTAAGATGGATGTACATCTCTATTGTTCGACCTACAATAACCTATGGTGCAATAGCATGGACCAAGGGAACCAATCTGATCAGCGCGAGGGAGACACTCAGCAAAGTTCAAAGGTTGGCATGCCTCTGTATTACAGGAGCCATGAGAACTTGCCCAACTGCGGCCATAGAGGTGCTACTGGATCTGACTCCTTTTCATCTAGTGGTAGCAGAGTGTGCAAACAAAACAATCATGAGAATGGCAAAAGAAGGGACAGGTAAAGACAGGTGCATTACATCGAGACAATTCGACGAACTAGTCAAAAAGCTATGAATCCATGGTCCACAGACTGAGCAGCAACATGGTAAAATGGTATACAGACGGATCAAGAACTGATGAAGGAACTGTAGCAGGAGTTTTTGGACCCAGGACAAAATACTTCGAATCCATGGGCAAATATACCAGCATCTTTTAAGCGGAAATCTATGCCATGGACAAATGCGTTTATATCAATCTTGAAAGGATATAGCAATAATGTCGGACAGTCGAGCCGTTATTATGGCACTGGACTCCTACACCATCAAATCCAAAACTTGTATGGGAATGTTTGCAAAAGCTCAAAGAATTAAGTAGGAGAAACCGAGTAAAACTCTGCTGGATACCTGGCCATACGGGGATAGAAGGCAACGAAATGGCCGACTCCCTGGCAAGGAAAGGAGCATCGGAACCCTTCATAGGCCCTGAACCATTCTGCGCTGTAGGAGACCATCTCCTCAGAGAAGAATTCATCGAACTTGAAAGAAGGAATCGGATAGAAACCTGGAATAACGCTCGTGGAATGAAGCAGGCCAAGAAACTCCTAGGGCAATATAACCGGAAGAGATTCGAGGCATACATCAAAATGAGCAAGAATAACCTCCGTATCCTAACAGGCTTCCTAACGGGGCACTGTAGACTCAGGGAGCATCTAAGGAAACTAGGGCTATCAGAAGAAGGTCTCTGCAGATTTTGTGGAGAATTTAAGGAAATTTCAGAACAAATACTGGGATTTTGTGAGGCACTAGCCCACAGAAGAAAAAGAAATCTGGGCAAATAGCTACTATCAGAAGGAGAAATGCAATCACTAGAACCACCTCCATTCTCAGATTGAAGGAAACTGGCTTAGAGAGAATACTCTAGAACAAATTTTTTTCACCTACGCGCAATAGGAGTCCATTACCCTCAATACAACTCTGAAAAGAACTGTATTTGAGAGGAACTCGTAATTGTGCTAAGGTATTGAAAGGGGGCACAATAGATCTTAAAGGTCGCGGTGCAATATACCCTCAACCATAATAATAAATACCCCAAAAGCACGCTTAATATTATAAAACCATACTACCACCAAGCATTAAGATTCCCAACTCTGGAAGAAATGGCACATGAGCAGTCACTAAAACCAGGCCCGGTCCTAGCTAGATAAGCACCTTGTGCAAGACCTACGTTTAGCGCCCCTCTCCTCCCCCGTCTCTTTTTTCAGTCATGGTTGTCGTAAAGTAATTTTTTATCATTTTAACTTTAGGAAAACTGCGTTCTCCTGAAGCTACTGTGGCTTACATGATGTTTAAAATTTGAAATAACTAGATTACAAGCAAGATAATCTAATCTTCTGTAATTGGTAATCAATTCGCTTGATCAGTATTTTAAACTAAAATTTTACCTTAAACCTTTGTTTCGGTTCCAAACTAGTTTCGTAGCATTCATCACCATCGTAAAGAAGAAGTTTCTGGAAATTTAGATGATATTTCAAGACTACTAGCAATACCCTCTGTTATTGAACAAAATCATAACATTTTTCACCTGAACTCATTTCAATCAAAGTATGTTTAATATTTTATAAAACTTTAACACTTGCTTTTAAATTCACAGAGGGACTTTCCAAATATTTCTATATATATATATATTCTATATATATCTCAGCTAATCGTTTTAATGCATCAAGTCAGCTTTCCCACCTTGTTTCTGGAAGAGGTTTGAAAGTAAGGCTTGCACGTTTTTTTACTTGAAAAAAAGTTATATAAGCATTGAATTGTGTCAAAAAACTTAACACAATCTAATGAGCACCGAGCTGAATCATTGACTACTAAATTTAATCAATACGAGCTGCATGGGACGAAAAATGCTCTTGACTGAATTCTGTTCTGAATACCAGTTTCTTTTCCCTTCATATTTAAACCATTATCGTAACTGTGACCTCGACAGTTGCTTATTGAAATTCCATGACATTCGAGCTTGTCTAAAATAAACTTTTTAAGCTCCTCTCCGGTCTTGTCTTCTCCTTTCAAAAACTTTAAACAACAATAGTTGTTGCACGACAACATAAACACGCACGCGAAATAAACTCAAATTATTAATCAATTAATAATTATTTTTATTCGAATTATAAATTTTAAATATACCCGCACTTCACACACTTGAAATAATGTAAACAACTTTGAGAACTGTCAAGTTTGCGAAGTGCGCGAAATAACCATATGCTCTGTCTTTTTCTAAGACAAGTAAAATTCGATATTACGAAAAGAAAAGAAAAACCAAGTTTAAGAGGCAGAGCATATCAAAATGTTTATAAACATCATGTCAAGTATGTAAATTGTTGCAGTAGAGTAAAGTAAATTAGGTCAGAGACCTCTCCCAATAATGTAATTATGTATTATGTATATAACAAAAGCTTAACAGCTGACCGAGGTGACGAGTGATCGAAACCGAGGTACGATCAATTATTACAAAATCATCAGACCAAATAAAAGGTCAATTATAACGAAAACATATCAAGTGTTTCAATTCCTTTGGAAAAATACCAGCAACAAAGGGAGTGACGTCATCAGTCACAGAAGACATACACATAAGTATCAGGGTCAGTATTAAGCCCATTCAAGAGCGCTTCGGGACTTTACACCCCCGAAACATTGGTCCTTCGAGTCAAGAGAAGACATTGGTCCTTCGAGTCAAGGGAAAACATAAAAATCATTCTCCAGGGGAGAATCATCAAAAAGAGGAATCAACTCCTTGAAGGAATCCTCAACTCAACAAAATCAAAAAAAAGTGAATAAAGCCTGTTAGTGGCCAACGCTTCAACAGCAGCGGAATCAACCACCATCAGTCCAGTTCACCCAGCGGATCATCATCAGTCCAGTTCACCCAGCGGATCATCAACCAGTCCAGCACCAACGGATCACCGAACCGCAATTGAAGCAGTAACCACACCGTTCAAGCGGCACTAGCCAACGGACAAAAGAAGATCCAGCAACCAACAACAGGATACTAAGGATTAGCTCACTAACCCAATTGAGCATCAAGGTACGCAAAAGACAATCATTTTCAAAAAAAATAAAAAAATCAAAGGCAAAGTGATTATTCTTTATTAAATCAATACATACATACATACATACATAATCCATAAACATTTCGAACAATTTGACAATAATAACGATAATAAGTGAAAATTAAACAACAAAAAGGTGAATATATATATAAACAGATCAAACATTCTTACATACAAACATTTCTCAACAATACATATACTCTTACAAACTAAATCACTCCTAAACAATCTATATTAAGTGCGCTAGAAGTGTAAAACTGTAACTGAATAAATTTAATCAAATACAATAAGAAATTTGTGTTTTTACAAAACTTATATAATGTCTAAGATTAGCAAATACATTGAATTTCAAGATTTAACCCTCAAAGAATTAATAACTGACTTGGAAGAGTACGAAAAAGATACCGCGGCGCGAAAGTCAAGGGGTTATTTGAGTGCGTGTTTAGCCGATGTCGAGGAAGTTTTCAAACGCGCGAAAAAAGAACACTCCTCCATTGTGAACAGTGCTGCAGATCCTTTAAAAGACAAATATTTATTAGACGAGACATACTCTAAAATAAAAAGAACATATTTTACCTTCGTCGGCCTTCTGCGCGATGAACTAGATAAGTTAAACGAATCAACCAACTGTGATATATCTCGTCTAAACCAATCGCGGTCCGCAGCATCAGATATTCGATTACCACGAAAAAACATAAAAACGTTTTCCGGTAAATACGAGGAGTGGTGTGAGTTTCACAATGTGTTCCAATCCACAATTGATCAAAATGTTGAACTATCGGATGTTCAGAAACTGCAATTCCTCAAAAGTTTCACAGACGGTGAAGCAGCTCGGTTAATTCAGCACCTACCCATGGACGGAAAGAATTATTCGTCTGCTTGGGAAATACTTACTGAAAGATATCAAAATAAGACGAAATTGGTCAATACACAGTTACGAATTTTAATGGAACAAAGTAAATTCACCCACGAAACCGCCGCGTCTTTGAAGTCTCTTCATGATACGAACACTGAGTGTACACATGCGCTATCCAACCTTGGAATCGCAGTCGACACTTGGGACTGCATCTTAATTTATATAATATTTCACAAGCTGCCCCCCCAAACCCAGTGAGACTGGGAGGCCAAGCTCGGAACATCGAAAGCTCTTCCGGACTGGAAGTCCTTTCTAGCATTCATTGAAGGTCGATTCAGTTCAGTGGAAAACATTGCAGAGTTGAATGTCTCCAAACAGCCATCACATCAATCAGCAATCACATCTCGGAAAGCTAATAACTTCCTCTCGAGGTCATCAGGGAAGCAATATCATTGCCGACTTTGTAAAGGTACTCATGGCATTCGATTATGCAAGAAATTCTTAAGCATGGACGCCAAAACTCGAACCGAAACAGTGAAGCTCCAACTGTTTAGGTTACGACCATCATGCCACAAATTGCAACAGCAGTAATCGATGTTACAAGTGCGGCAACAAACATCATACAATGCTGCACATCGAGTTCAACAACCCGAGCAACCCTGGGTCATCAACATCAAACGTGACGTTCAACGCACATGTCAACCAACTCAACACGAAGGTTCTTCTTGCAACAGCTTTAGTCAAGGTAATGAGCATCGATGGAACTGAGCACACTCTCCGAGCACTGATCGATCCTGGTTCTGAAGCAACATTCATCACCGAGCGCGCAGCACAATTACTTCGACTAAAAACAGAGAAGACAACAGCAAATGTAACAGGTTTAGGACAAATATCGACTGGAAGTTCGCGTTATCAAACACGATTAAAAATATATTCAAAAATAAATACATCTTTTTGTCTTGAGGTAACAGCATTTGTTTTTTCTCAACTGACCGGATTGTTGCCAACCCAATCAGTTTCGAACAATAATTGGACTCATCTTTCCAGCTTAACCTTAGCAGATCCTTCCTATAATGTTTCAGGGAAGGTTGATTTACTTCTAGGAGCCGACGTCTATTCGTCCATCATCCTCGATGGACTCGTTAAGAGCCACAGAGGATCACCAATTGCACAACAGACTGAGCTGGGATGGATTCTCACTGGAAAAACGTGTGTAAATAAAGGGCACAAGTCTATTACAGTGCAGAATCATCACAACTCTCTCGATGTTCAACTTAAACAATTCTGGGAAATCGAAGAAGACCTCGCCAGGCACATCAAGCGACGAATCGACGGAAGATATGAAGTTCGGCTCCCATTTAAAGAAGACATCCAGCCAACCCTTGGAGCATCCAAACCAGCAGCGATGGCAAGATTTTTTCAAATCGAAAGACGACTTGCTTCAAACCAAAGGTTAAGAGAAGCATATACAGCGTGCATCAACGAATATCTTACATTGGGGCACATGACAGAGGCTAACACAGACACACATCTACGAAATAAAAAACACTATTACCTGCCACATCATGCTGTCTTCAAGGAGTCTATCACAACAACAAAATTGCGTGTGGTCTTCGACGCCTCATGCAAAACAGCAGACGGAACATCATTAAATGACCATTTGCTGATTGGCAAACGGTCTTACAACCCAACATCATCGACCTGGTTGCAAGGTGGCGGAAGTTTCGCATAGCCTTTTCAGCAGACGGTACATCATTAAATGACCATTTGCTGATTGGGCCACGCTTACAACCCAACATCATCGACCTGGTTGCAAGGTGGCGGAAGTTTCGCATAGCCTTTTCAGCAGACATTGGGATGATGTACAGACAGATCTGGATGTCATCAGAAGACACTCCATATCACCTAATGTTATGGAGACCGACAACACAACATCCAATCAAGACATACACACTTAACACAGTGACTTTTGGCACAGCGTCAGCACCATATTTAGCAGTGCGGACTCTGCATCAACTCGCCAAGGACGTGTCTCACTCGCACCCACATGTAACACGCGTACTCACCGAGGGATTTTACGTCGACGATTTCATCTATGGAGCAGACAATGAAGCCGATGCAATTCAGCTGCAAATGGACACTCTCTCCATACTTAAAACAGCTGGCTTTCCACTCCACAAATGGGCGAGCAACTCAGCGAAAATCTTAGAGCAGGTGCCTGAAAACGAAAGAGAGATAAATTTACCATTGGACTTCAATTCTTCAGATGCCATAAAAACATTGGGAATTCAATGGCATCCAGCAAATGATGTTTTCAAATTTAAAATACAATTACCAGGCACTTTGGCAGCTTTGGTCCAACTACATGGCTTCAGCGATGCTTCAGAAAAGGCTTATGCTGCCGTCATATACGCCCGAGTAATCAAAAATGGGCGAGAGGAGATAAATATTCTTGCCTCGAAGACAAGGGTAGCACCAGTGAAGCCAATTTGCCTCCCACGTCTGGAACTTTGTGCAGCACATCTACTGGCAAAACTTTTACAGCGGGTATCGAAGTCCATGCAACTCACCAACGTAGAAACATATGCATGGTCAGACTCGACAATCTGCTTGGCTTGGATTCGGGGAAATCCTTCAGCACGCAAAACATTCGTCGCTAATCGAGTGACGGACATACAAAATCTAACTGGAGTAGACATCTGGCGACACGTACGAGGTAAGGAGAATCCAGCAGACATCGCATCGCGTGGCCTCTCACCAGAGGAATTAGAAAGCAGCAACTTGTGGTGGCGCGGCCCCAAGTTTCTGCAGGGTTTTGTACCACAGCATCACCCAGCAGAAAACCCAATAGAAACAGATCTGGAAAATAGAGTAAAAAAGAAAGAAAATGTACAATTTTATACAAATAAATTAACAAACATACTCACAAATTTTGTACACGTTGTCTTTCACTGCGCAGTCATCAACAACACATTAATCGAAAAATTTTCCAGTTTAAAACGTCTCATCCGTACCATAGCGATATGGCGAAGATATTTCAACAACCTTCAACCGAAAAGGAAGCTGTCATTAAAGACACATCCACTCACAGCAGAGGAATTAATGGCATCGAGAGATCGACTCATCAAATTGGTTCAGTCAGAAACATTTTCCGCGGAAGTTGAAGCACTGTCATCAAAGAAACCACTTCCAAAGGGAAGTACGATCCGCAGCCTGAACCCATTTCTTGATGCCACTGGAATTCTTCGTGTTGGAGGAAGACACACAAGTTCGACACTCAACTTCAACCAACGTCACCCAATCATATTAAACGAGTCGCATCACTTTACCAAGTTGGTCGTCACCGATACGCATCTCAACACATTGCATGGTGGGCAAGAAATTATGATGGCCGAAATCCGGAACACATACTGGATAACAAACTTAAAACGCAGGGTTAAGTCCACCATCCACAAATGCATACGTTGCCACCGATACAAGGCGAAAAGGCAACAACAACTTATGGGCAGCCTACCAGCAGAAAGGGTGTCAATAACACGGCCTTTTACCAACACTGGCGTAGACTACGCAGGTCCCTTTGATGTAAAACTATGGAAGGGCAGATGTAACAAGTCAACAAAGGGATACATCGCAATCTTCGTCTGCCTATCGACAAAGGCCATCCATATAGAACTGGTAAGTGACCTCAGTTCAGCAGCCTTTATAGCAGCGTACCGGAGATTCGTCGCAAGACGAGGCATTTGCAGCAACATGTTCAGCGACTGTGGCACCAACTTCAAGGGTGCAAACAACGAATTGACTAAGGATGGTCAATTCCCATCAAAGGAATGGTCAATTGAAATCGCCAACGCTTTAACGCCATACAACACCACATGGCATTTTAACCCTCCATCATCACCACACTTCGGAGGTCTCTGGGAAGCTGGTGTAAAATCTATTAAGCACCACCTTAAGCGGACCATCGGCGCATCTAAATTGACATTCGAGGAATTTAATACACTGCTCAATCAAATTGAAGCGTGTCTTAATTCCAGACCATTATGTCCCATGTCATCCGACCCTGACGACTTAACAACGTTAACTCCAGGCCATTTCCTCATTGGAGCACCATTAAGGACACTGCCGGAACGAAACCTAAGAGAAAAGAATATACATCAACTGGACAAATGGAAATATATACAAAGACTTACGCAAGAATTCTGGAAGCGGTGGAGCACAACATATTTACATCAGCTTCAACATCGTCCGAAGTGGCTAAAGGAAAACAACAATATTAAAGTTGGAGACATAGTGTTGGTTAGAGAAGACAACTTACCACCATCATCATGGTCACTCGCTCGAG
The DNA here is from genome assembly GCA_930367185.1 of Myathropa florea. Classification (NCBI taxonomy): domain Eukaryota; kingdom Metazoa; phylum Arthropoda; class Insecta; order Diptera; family Syrphidae; genus Myathropa; species Myathropa florea. The sequence continues at coordinate 51,075,391 of OV884004.1, forward strand.
TCCTAGAGTTACATCCTGGGACAGATGGTCTGACGCGCGTGGTGACCATACGGACAAAAACAACAAAACTCAAACGACCGATCGCGGAACTATCCCCCTTGCCGGTATCGAACTCGCCGAACGAATTCACAAACCCCCTCGCGAAAAAACAGTCAAAATCAGACAATAAAGGGGAGTCTTTTAAATGTATGTATGTAGTATGTAGTCTGTATCGTACCACCCTTATAATAAACATTCAACAAATATCATGCCTTATAACTAAACAATCATAACATAATCTTATAACTAAATAAACCACAATAACATCATTCAATCATCATTCAAACAACAATCAATCTATTAACAAACTACAATAATATGAATAAAACCATCACTCAAACAAATTAAAGACAAAAATAACACAGTATAAAAAAAAAAAAAAAAACATACCACAGCCTGCTAAAGGGTGAGGAATCTGCAACTCCCTGCAACCATCAACTCCCTGCAACATGATGTGCAACACTTCTGTGCAACAACACTTGTTCACAACCTGGACACTTGCTTACATTACCATCATCTATGTATGTCACTGATGGTTGCACTCAAAGAAATAAAACCAATTTACGACATTTACATAACTAAACTTCACAACATAATTAATTTTTTTTTTCTTTTCTTTTGTAACATTATATAACTAACTCAAATTTCGCGCATGCTCGAACAACACGAACTTGCAACAACAAGAAGAGCACAACACATTCCAACGACAACATCACAAGGAACCATATTTCAAGCCGAGCCGGGAGCATGTTGCACGACAACATAAACACGCACGCGAAATAAACTCAAATTATTAATCAATTAATAATTATTTTTATTCGAATTATAAATTTTAAATATACCCGCACTTCACACACTTGAAATAATGTAAACAACTTTGAGAACTGTCAAGTTTGCGAAGTGCGCGAAATAACCATATGCTCTGTCTTTTTCTAAGACAAGTAAAATTCGATATTACGAAAAGAAAAGAAAAACCAAGTTTAAGAGGCAGAGCATATCAAAATGTTTATAATTTATTTATTTATTTATTGAGTAACTACAATATAATTCAAATTATATTGTAGCTTAGTAGCCAGAGCGCCAAGAGCCTTAGGCTAAAAAAATGTTTATAAACATCATGTCAAGTATGTAAATTGTTGCAGTAGAGTAAAGTAAATTAGGTCAGAGACCTCTCCCAATAATGTAATTATGTATTATGTATATAACAAAAGCTTAACAGCTGACCGAGGTGACGAGTGATCGAAACCGAGGTACGATCAATTATTACAAAATCATCAGACCAAATAAAAGGTCAATTATAACGAAAACATATCAAGTGTTTCAATTCCTTTGGAAAAATACCAGCAACAAAGGGAGTGGCGTCATCAGTCACAGAAGACAAACACATAAGTATCAGGGTCAGTATTAAGCCCATTCAAGAGCGCTTCGGGACTTTACACCCCCGAAACAATAGTAATTTTTTCTATGCGACTCTTGTCGGTTGTTGAGTCAACAATAAGCGAAAAGTGTTTGGCTTCTTTTAGCATGGACACAATTTGATAAGTAACAGTTGTAGAAAAGATACTTATTATTTAATTTTGTATATTTTTGCTCAAATATTTATTTTGGGTTTCTTGATTCGGTATCCTCCTCAAGTGATCTCCCATAACTAAATCATATAAGGTTACTTCCTCAACAAGTTGTAAAATGTTACCATTATTAAGCTCAAACAACACTTCAGAAGTTCCGCGAAAAGTTAATGGTTGAGAATCAAGAAATTTATGTAAAGTAATTAGTGTTTGCAAAACAACTCTCCAATATTTTGTTTTAGTTTCCATCGAGGTGAGTCTATTGTTGTCCTCGATCTCAAAACATTTTCGGAAAACATCCTGTATCTGTGCTTGACAAGGCTTGGGAATTTTTGTTCATTGCAAATAAAATACAAACAAAATTATAGAGAATAGAGTTTGCTAGGCAATATGTACATAAATCCCCCGGAAATGAAATATGTTTATTAAATTTTCTAATACATTACATTACATTTTTCAAGAAGAAAAAACCAAAAAATATTTTTCGTTTTGTGTGTATGCTCAAATTTATGAGGTAGTGTATATATACTAGAGTTGTACCGAATAGTGATTTGGCCGGATACCGGATACCGGTATTAGGCCAGATAGCAGAATATTCGGCGGCCGGATATCTGCCCAAATTAAAAGTATAATAGTTTGGTGGTTTAGTACTCAGTTAGTACTAGTAAAACCAACTTAAACATGTTTTTTCCTTCTCCTCCACAAGATAGTCTTACTCTCTACACAGCAAAGTCTTTGAGACATTTTTGAAGATGTTGCGGAAGGCAAGTCAGATTGAATTTTCTGCCAAAAAAAATACCGCCAACGAGCTGGACTTATATCTCAAAACAGTTTATTTAGAACGGAATAGTGACCCTTGGACTGGTGGTCAGTAAATGGAAGACAGTACCCAATTTTGCTCAAATTTGCCAAAACTTATTATTCATCTCCATGTAGAAATGTATACAGTGAGAGACTCTTTTCTGAAGCATGCATCGTATAGCGAATACTTGCCGGATATCCGTCACACTTCTAATATATACCTACTGTATATATCCTTCTCCTTTCAAACAAATATGTATAATAAGTAAATCTCTTTCATACGTGCAGAAATAAAATCTGCACATTTTCTCTCCTCCATAGGAACTAAGTTTATTATTTTGAGATTTTTGAGTGCTTGTGCAGGAAATTATCTTGCACAGTCCTGTGTGTGATTGGACTTTTGTGTGAAGAATGAAGAGGAATAAAACCTGCACGTTGTCACTTAAATTAATCCATCGGAACTGAGAATTGAGTTTATTATTTTGAGAATTTTTCCTAATATCATTTCAAATATATCATTTGAGTGCTTGTGCAAGAAATTATCTTGCACAGTCTTGCGTGTGAATGGCATATTGTGTGAACAGGTGAAGTTATGTAGTTTGTACATATTATTTGAAAATAATTGCGTTCAGAAAGCATTTAGAAAGGCAAAGGAAGCTTACACGAACTAAAATTGTATGAAAGTCAGTATATCGATAAATTGCGTATTGTTTGTTTAGGCTCACAATGCGCCCCCAAGCGCTTGGCGCTCTGTGCATTTGCACATCCTGCACATATGGTAGGGCCGGCCCTGACTAAAACTAATATCAAAACTCGCTTTCTCCACAAATTCCATCATTGACTCTTCCGTTGACAGTATTCCCCGCTTAAAAAAAGAAAAATAATTCGCTCAGCGGTTCAAATTAATATACACAAAAGAAATGACAACTACCCCCCTATATCCCCTTCCTGGAAAATCCTTCCTTCATCCTTCATCTACAACCTCACCAACCACAAAAAAATAATACAACTACGGCTGAATTTCTATACCAAGCCACGAAGAGATGATAATAATAATAATAATAATAGGGGTCAGTTTTGTGGATGCTGTGACTGTGTGGGTTTGCGCGTCTAACCATACGAACTAGACTTTCACAGACTAGGTTCAAATCCCAGCACAAACAACAATTTTTCAAAAACAAAATTGTTCGTTAATATACACAAAAGAAATAACAACTACCCCCCTATATCCCCTCCCTGGAAAATTCTTCCTTCATCCTTCATCTACAACCTCGCCAACCACAAAAAAAAATAATACAACGACGGCTGAATTTCTATCCATATTTAACGAAATCGCGAACAAACTCAAATCAGAAAACTGGAAGCTGACGGGTCAAAAAGCTAAAAATCGTCCTTTTCAGTAGTTGAAGAAAACGGTTCTGCTATTAAACAAGGCCTTCTACCAGAATTCGTAACCAACTTTACCGCCGAAGCCATCGCTATCCAAAAAGCAATCACGTTTGCCTTAAATACAAAAAAAATATATCATCTGCTCCGACAGTAAATCAACATTGGACGCAATCTCAAACCCCAAAACTGGGAAAACTACAAACACACTCTACTAACGCATCAACATCTTCTATATAAAGAAACACCGCAACATGCACGGAATGCAACTTCGCCGTTGATATAAATCACACCCTAGGTCAAAATCTCCTTCCAACTCAATCCCATCTCCTTTTCCAACCACACAATCCACCAATTCTTACAAAACATCAACACACAAAACATAAACATACCTTCCATAAAGCTAGTATAATCATCCAAAGCGGGAAAATTGATTCGACAACTAGAAGTGAACCTGATTGGAGCAACATACCTAGTACGCTGAAACAAAACTTCTCACCACGGAAAAGTTACTCGAAGTTGTGCAACTATTGTCGAGCCGTAAAGATTAGAAGTTTATGCGAAATATTTGTTGCATTTATAAAAGTTAATTATGAAATCAATGAGATGTATGAGTTTTTAATAAATATTCCAGACTTGGATTATAGGTAATTGTTGGATATAAGCAATTAATGTCCCTCACAGAGCCATCTAGTTGGATATAGGAATTAATATCCCTCCCAGTGCCATCTACACTATGGCACCAAACTTAACAACATGGAGTTCATTTTGTTTCATTATCCATTTATTTCATTTTGCATTGTTCATCCCATTCATCTTGAAATATATGTCATTCGTTGTTTTGCATTTCACAAAGTAAGTTGTTGTGTTTTTTGTTTGATAGTAATTATAATAATAATACTATAAAGTATACTAATAAAACACCAAAACATTCTTGAAGGCCCATTTCAAGTTCAAATACGAAAGTTGTTAAGAAAAATAGAAATAGTTTTCTTTCTTATAACTCTTCTCATAATTTAAGCCCAGTTTCCAATCAGATCCATAGCAATCGATATACATACATCTCAAAGTAATTGCTTTCAAGCAAGAGCTCCACGGCTAGAAATCTATATACTAACCAAACCCCAATATTTTCCTGACAGGCACTTTGAAACCCTGACTCCAGATAGATACTTTTGGAATGATAATCTTAAACTTTTTGCAGGTTCCCCGCACTTCTTCACGGACGGGTCAAAGACCCAGGACCCAGGAGGTTGGCAGTGGCGTTTTCTCTAATGAATTAAACATAAGTGTCTCCTTTCGCTTACCCGACTTGCAGCATGTTTCAGTCGGAGATAATGGCGATTAGTGAAGCGCTGTCCTGCCCCAAATGGAACGTAATATCCGCTCGTGATATTTGCATTTTCACTGACAGCCAGGCAGCCATCAGAGCCCTGGAATTGGTCTCTACGAACTCTAAGACTGTAATAGACTGCCGCTCATCTTTAGACAAGATGGCCGACCGGTTCAATATTTGCCTGTGCTGGGTGCCAGGACATAAAGACATTCCAGGCAACTGCAAAGCAGATGAACTTGCCAAGTTCGCAACTTCACAGCCATTACTTCCCAAACACAGTAGCTTGGGTATGCCCCTCACAACTTGCAAATTGCTGCTCTCATTAGAGGCAACTCGTGAAATAAATAAGAGATGGGCGAGTGGCACTTCGTGTCACACCTCCAGAATGATCTGGCCTACGCTAGATCTCAGAAGATCTAAAGAATTAATATCTCTGGATAGATCTAACATTAGTACAATCGTCGGTGTCATTACAAGACACTGCCTCATAGGAAATCATCCCAGCAGACTAAGCGCCCCGGCCAATGATATCTGTAGAAGCTGTCCGGCTCTGGCACCTCTTCGACGCCTTCATCTAGGGGCCTACTTCTTTGATAACCTATGTGAACTCAGCGCGGTTCCCATTAGTAATCTACTACGCTTTATTACAGGCTCAAAATGGTTTCCCTCTAATATTCAATTTGATTGACCTCATTTAAACCATGTAGCTGCACAATGGATCAAATCTGGTCTAAGTGCACACCATAGCCACTTATACCTACCTGCCTAAAAGCTTCACGAAGAGATAATAATATTAATAATAATAGGGGTCAGTTTTGTGGGTGCTGTGACTGTGTGGGTTTGCGCGTCTAACCATATGAACTAGACTTTCACAGACTAGGTTCAAATCCCAGCACAAACAACAATTTTTCAAAAACAAAATTGTTCGCGGCTATTCTTTCGAGTCACTGACAATGCTCAAAAAGTATAATTGTGTAGAAAAAGCGTCTCAATCTCACCATTCGGAGTCGGCATTAGACTGTAGGTCCCCCCACTCGTGAGAGAACAAATAGCACGCACAACACGAGTGGTTGCTGAGAACCTAGGCCCAAGTCCACCTCGGACCAAAGCGCCGCCATTATTATTATTATTACTAGTTTCGTAGACAATAAAGCTTTAATTATTCAAACAAAACACAAACGAATTTCTCCCAAAACTCAAAACCTAGGGAAATCGGCTATGCTCAAAAATCCTCGAAACATAGTCTCCACATGATTAATTTAAGTATAGAAAGTCTAAAACTAAAATGTCTGTTTCTGTTTCGAGTACAAGCATTTTTCAACACAGTGTACCTAAAAATGTTCACGAGGATCATCTAGAAAAGCCCACATTTTATTCTATTATTATATTATAAAGTAGTTACCCCTATTCCAAAAGAATTTAGCACAGTTGGTAGTTTCACTTGAAAGATAATTAAATCCCTTACATTTAAAACATCTCATTATATCCACACCATCAAATACCTTACATCGTTCCAAATCTACATTGATCTTACCCATTTCTATTAGCTTCGAGAATTATTCTACATCTATTTCTGATAGCTGTGAATTTCGATGTGTTATTTATTTTCTTTTCTACATATTTGATTAATTTTAACTCGCTGTTTGCAAACGCCTCATTTTGACTTTTTATTTTTTCTATTAAAAAATTACACATACACCGCATGAAATTTATTGCAGTTTTTAATATTTTATAAGTTGGAACAAATAGGTCATACCTGCCTTTTGTTTGGTAATTTTTTCCGATTATTACTATCATGTAGAAGATATAAAACAAATCATAAAACACTTTTACACAGAAAAAATATTTTTATTTAATTTAAATGTTTAATTTAAATAATATCCACATCAAAAAATTGCACATACACCAAAAAATTGCACATACAGGGCATAGAATGGTATGATAACAGTAAATTATCAGTACAAAACGGTAAAATTTTGTTGTGTGTTTTACGATCTTCTTCTTCTTCTTCTTCTTCTTAGGGCGCTACAGTCCGAGGTGGACCTGGGCCTCACTCAACGTGTCTCTCCAGCCAGCACGATCTTTCGCCAGCTGTCTCCAGTTTCGCACACCAAGCCGGCCGAGGTCTCCCTCGACTTGTGTGCGCCACCTTCTACGTGGACGTCCTCTGTTGCGTTGTCCTACAGGCTCAGAGTCGAAGACTCTTCAGGCCGGAGCTAAGTTGTCCATACGCTCTACATGACCTAGCCATCTTAGGCGTTGGATCCGTAGACGCCTGGCTAGACTCATGTCGCTGTACAGCCCATACAGTTCGTGGTTGAATCTTCTCCTCCAAATGCCATCAACGCAAACAGGACCAAAGATCGCGCGCAGAACTTTTCTCTCGAAAAAACCAAGAGACTGTTCATCCACTTGGAATATTGTCTATGCCTCTGCGCCGTACAGCAGGACTGGGATGAAAAAGGTCTTATACAAAGTCAACTTGGTCTTCCGAGAGAGGGCTCTACTACTCAATTGCCTTGCCAAGGTAGACGAAGTCCTTAACTACCTCAAAGTTATAGCTGCCTATGGTGACGTTCTGGCCAAGTCGTCGATGTTGTGCGTCCTTTCTCGATGACAGCATATACTTTGTTTTGCCCTCGTTTACCGCCAGACCCATTTTAGCTGCTTCCGTTTCAATGCCAGCAAACGCATCATTGACGGCTCGCTGTGTTCGCCCAATCACGTCAATGTCATCCGCGTAAGCCAGCAGTTGAACGGACTTTTGGAAGATTGTGCCTCTTGTGTTGGCCAGTGAGTTTTGCACGATCTGTTTTTTACGATCAGGATATTCAAATCCTTCAGTTCTGTTCGCAGCAGTCCTTTGATGTGTAAAAAGATCAGTGTACAAAACCAGGGGAGTTCAAAAATGAATAAAAAACCTTAAATATAATGTTATAAATCCACTTTTTTTTCTCTGCCAACTTTTTGTACTGTACATTCAGTCTGACTCAAAACTAAAAGACTAAAACTATGAATTCAAAAAAACGGTATCGAGTAAAGCAAAATCATAGAGAAAGAGACAAAAATACTTCGGGTCACAAGTGCGAGTGAGACGGTAAAGCTATTGATTTAAAAATGGCTTAAACAGTCTTGCCGCTGGAATCGCAAACAAAATGATTTAAACAGTGTTCCCGCTGAAATCACAAACATCCTGCCCGGCTGGACGGGAACATTCAGGACTATCCAAAATCCTGCATAGCTTTTGTATCTGTCGAGTGCATTCGCCTTGTGAATGCTTGATTGTGACTACTCTGATGAGGCCATCCTTGCCTGGATGAAGCTGCGTAACCCGACCGAGTCGCCATTGTGTCGCTGGTAGATTCTCATTTTTGATGATAACGATATCGCCTATGGTGATGTCGTCTGTAGACTCATGCCATTTAGAACGTCGTTGTAAGGTGGATAAGTATTCATCCTGCCATCGCCTCCAAAAATGCTGATGCATCTGCTTTAGTCGCCGCCAATACCGTAGTCGTTGTGTGGGTACTTCCAATACTGGTTTGTTCGGCACAGCAATAATTGATCTGCCTATAAGGAAGTCTGTTGGTGTGAGAGCCATTCGGTCATCAATATCATCATGTAAGGCCACCAACGGACGAGAGTTTAAGCAGGCTTCTATGTGCACGAGTAAAGTGTGAAATTGGTCATAATAAATTGACTGAGTTCCAACGACGCGCAGTAAATGCTTTTTAGCAGACTTTACTGCTGCTTCCCAAATGAAAGAGAAATTAAATGCCACTCAGTGCCCCTGTTAGCCACATGTTGCAGCGCGTAAGCACTGTACCATTCCTTGAGATCTTATTGTAAAATACGATTAGCGCCAATAAATGCCGTTCCATTGTCGCTGTACATGTGATAACATGGGCCACGACGACTCACGAAGCGGGTGTACACATTTATGAAGGATTCAGCAGATAGATCTTCAGCTAGCTCGATGTGCACAGCCTTTAAAGCCATGCAAATGAAAATAGCGACGTATGTCTTCTCACAGTACGGACGTTTCTTAAGCCAATGCGGATATTAAACGGGCCACAGTAATCAACACCCGATATTGAAAATGGTGGAGAGACCAACACCCTAGAGCGGGGTAGAAATGCGATGCGTTACTTAGCCATACCATGTTGATCTCGTCTGCAAATAATGCATGAATGAATACATTGTTTTACAAGGGTACGTACGTGAAGTATCCAGTATTTCTCCCGAATCGTCTGTAGCATCAGCTGTATCCCTCCATGAAGTGTGTCCCGATGAGTCTGATCAACAATTAGCCTTGCCAATACACTTTCCTTCGGAAGGATAATTGGATGTCGGCGATATTCGTTCAGCCTCGCATTGTTAAGTCGACCAGTTGCACGCAAAATATTTTCTCTCTCGACGTCGAGATATGGAGCCAATGTGATTAGTTTGCTTGATGCTGCCAAGTTATTGCCCTTGCGTAAGTGAATGATCTCGATGCTGCTCAGCAAGAATATGCCAATGTAGCACCTTTTCCATCTCCTCTGCGCTCACCATGGGTTGTGACTTATATTTTTGATGTGATTTTCTCCACCGTAGGACGTAAGCAGTTGTGCGGAGCAACTTTCCAATATTGGCAAATCGCTGAAGCAAATTGATTGTGACCAGTTCTGTTCCACGCCTATATTGGGTCTCGATGAGAAGTGCTTCGGTTAAATGTGTCAGGTTGGCCATGACTGATTTGAACTCTGTTTGTATCGCAGATATTTCTCCTTCCGTCAGTGCAATGTCATCGGTAGAGAATAGTTTATTGCAAAGCTCCGGTCCCTACCACCAAAGCAGATGTGAGATAAGAGCATCAATGTGTAATCGAAAGAATAAATTTGATCTTTTTGGTTTCATGCTTGTTAGCGAGACTGTACTTGTTCGCTCTTTTGAACTACCACATAGATTGCCATCTGATCGTATGATTTACCCGAAATGTCTCCAAATTTGCTTATACCATTAATCTAACCATGTAATTAGAATGTGTACAAAATGTATAAAAGCATGACAAAAAGTACAGTATGCTCTCTAATAAAATCGAGACACTCAAGCAGAGCATTGGCCTTGTTTTTTTTTCGCTTGTTTTTCTCATCTTTCGGCCCTTACAAATTCAGAAGTGGGATTAGCAAACAACGCGTTGACTGTACCACTTGTTTTGTTTGTTTGTGTCAAAAAAAAAAAGTGATAATCGCGAAATTGTGCATTCGTATTTTTATTCAGTTTGGAAGTGTTAAGATGTCTGAAGAATGGACAGAATTTTTAGAATCGGCCAAAGTTCCGCGGCTTAAAAATGTTTTAAGATTCTTGAAACTCCAGACCACAGGCACTAAAGCGAAATTGAAAATGCGTCTCCAGGAAGCGGTTGAGGGATTGGCAGAAAGCGAACTCGTGAAGTTGATGCAGGAAGAACAAAGCACCAGGAACAGACGCCGTAATGATGACACCAGTGTATTGGAAGATCAGGAGGATAGTAGTAAATCTGAAAGTGAAAGTGAGGAGCGATTAGATGCAGAGCTGGCGAAACTCCGGAGCAAATTTCAGAAGAAGAAGCAAATAATGGAGCTGAGACAACAAATCCGCGACCTTCAATTGGAGGACACTGAAACCAATCTCAGAGCACGTGGAAGTTGTGGCTACAAGGACATAGAAGATGCTATGCTTCCATTTAGTGGTGACGACAATTATCCCCTACAGCGATGGATGGAGCAATTTGAGGAATTGTGCGAAGTCATGAAATTGTCTGAAAGAGATAGATTTGTGTATGGTAAGCGTCTTCTGTCTGGAACTGCAAAGTTGTCACAGCAGTGTTCATCCAAAAATTGAAAAGAAAGTGATCACATGTTTTAAGTGTCATAAACAAGGACATATTTCCACTAAATGTCCCGACAAGGATCCATTAATGGCGTTGCATCAAAGTTCAGAACGAGGTCGACCAGTTGATAACGATTTCGAAATTAAAATTAACTATCGGTGGGTTGGTAAGGAGATGGATATTTGCGCTACATTGCTGACACTACTGGACTCTGGTAGTCCTATTAGCTTTATCCAGGAGAGGTATATTTCACCAGTACTTCTATTAGCTCTAGATGAAACATCGCAATCCTACGTTGGAGTTAATGGCAGCCCTCTCGTTACCGTCGGAAGCATAAGTACATGTATCAATTTTGAAAATTCAATAATAAACTTACATCTTTTAGTAGTCAAGAACTTTTCAATGACTTATCCTGTAATTTTAGGAAGGGATTTTATTGGGAAAACGGGATTGTGCGTTGATTTTCGCGAGCTTAACAAGATAACCGTGCGCGATAACTACCCCCTACCTCTCATTGAAGATCATTTGGATCGTCTCAGAGGGAAAAAATATTTTACATCCTTGGATTTGAAAAATAGTTTTCACCACGTCCAATTATCGGATGAGTCAACGAAATATACTTCGTTCATAACTCCGTTGGGTCAGTATGAGTACACCCGGATGCCTTTTGGGCTGAAAAATGCTCCGTCAGTTTTCGAACGGTTTATGAAGCATATATTTCGGAAGTTGATCTCGGATGGTAAAATCATTACTTATCTAGATGATATTCTTATTGCCACACATACTATAGAAGAACATTTTCGATATTTTAAAACAAATTGTTGATATTATCGTTGAAAACGGACTTCAGCTCAGATTCGATAAGTGCATGTTTATGCAAACGGAAATTATTTATTTGGGGTATAAGATTACTGAGGAAGGTATACGACCTAACGATAGTAATCTTAATGCTATAAAGAATTTTCCGATACCAATATGTACAAAAAATGTACACAGTTTTTTGGGGCTTTGCTCCTATTTTAGAAAATTTATTAAAAATTTCGCAAATATCGCAAAGCCATTATATGACTTGTTAAAAAACGATGCGCCTTTTGTATTTGGCATTCAAGAAATGCAAACATTTGAAACGTTGAAGAACAAACTTTTAGCTTCACCTGTTTTATCCATTTACTGTCCCAATCTAATTACAGAATTGCACTGTGATGCAAGTTGTGTAGGATTTGGTGCTGTTTTAATGCAAAAACAGTTGGATCAAAAGTTTCACCCCGTGTTCTACTTTTCGAAAAGGGCGACGGCATCCGAATCCAAATACCATAGTTACGAACTTGAAACACTCTCAATAATTTATGCTTTAAGACGATTTAATATATATTTAATCGGTATTTCATTCAAAATCATAACTGATTGTCAAGCTTTGGCCTTAACTTTGAAAAAGAAGTGCTTGAATCCTCGTATCTCACGTTGGGCATTAGAGCTTCAATCTTTTGACTACGCAGTAGAACATAGAGAAGGAAGACGTATGACTCATGTCGACGCCTTAAGTCGTTCCTTTAACATACTCTTTGTTGATGATGAGTCCTTTGAATTTGCACTTGCTGCGGCACAAAGGTGAGATCCAAAGATTGTTTTTATTGCTTCTGATTTGGAAAAATCTGAAAGTTCGGTTTATGAAATGATCGACGGTTTGATATACAGGAAATATAAAGATAAGGTACTATTCTTCGTTCCATTCCAAATGGAAAAAACAATAATTCGCACACACCACGAATCTATGTGTCATTTGGGAGCAGATAAATGCTTCGAATATATTTCAGCGAGTTTTTGGTTTCCCAATATGAAAGAGAAAATAAAAGCATATATAAAAACATGTCTCAAATGCATTTATTTTTCTCCTCAATCTGGAAAAAAGGAGGGTACATTACACTCTATGTCAAAAGGCGATGTTCCTTTCGACACGCTACATGTCGATCATCTCGGTCCTTTACCAAATTCTCAATCAAACAGAAAGCACGTGTTTCTCGTGATTGACGGCTTTACAAAGTTCATAAAACTTTATCCTGTCAAAACAACTCAGAGCAAGGAGGCTATTTCTTGCTTAAAATCATTTTTTGAAAGCTATTCCAGGCCAAATAGCCTTGTATCGGATCGCGGAAGCTGCTTCACATCCAAAGAGTTTGCGGACTTTTTGGAGGAGCAAAACATTAAACACATTAAGATTGCAACTCATTCCTCACAATCAAATGGTCAAATTGAACGAATGAATCGCATAATTGTCCCGATGTTAGCGAAAGAGTGTGAGGCAAACACGACTATTGGTTGGGATAAACATTTAACTAAAGTTGAATTTGCGCTCAATAATACGTTAAATAAAAGTACAGGTTTTACTCCTAGCGTTCTTTTACTTGGAAGAAACCAAAAGGGTGAGTTTTGTGACCGTGTTCACGAACATCTCCAAGATGTTTTAGGAAAGAGTTTCACCAGTGTTAACGAGATAAGACAAAAGGCGATTGAAAACATAGAAAAAAATCAGATGAGGAATAAAAACTATTATGATAAACACCACAAACTTCCAAGGTCATACAAAGAAGGTGAATATGTTTTGATTAAAAACATCGTAACAATTCCAGGTGTCAACAAGAAACTCTACGCTAAATATCGAGGCCCATACGAGATAAAGAAGGTTCTACCTAATGATCGTTATGTGGTCGGCGATATTGACGGTCTACAGATAACACGTCTTCCATATAAAGGCATTTGGGCCCCGAATAATATGATGCCTTATAACGTGGAATATGTCAACCCTGAGCATGGTGATGACCTGGCTGATGGTCGCTTGGAGGTTGCTGAAAATTAACTCTAATGGTTAACATTTCCATTTTGACGCGTTAAACATGTCTTTCCAATAAAATACTTTCCTATTAATTGTTTTTCTACATATGATATTTAATTTTTTTTTTTCCATTGAATTTTAGTTTTGTTCTTAAAGATATAATTGGATTTCTAAATTCATTATTTATTATTAATTATATATTATTATTGTATTATATATTTTTTTCCACCTTGTATTTCATTTGAATTCACATAAGGAGATTCATAATCGGGTCGATTATACTGTCAGGATGGCCGAATTGTAATCGAAAAAATAAAATTGATCTTTTTGGTTTCATGCTTGTTAGCGAGACTGTACTTGTTCGCTCTTTTGAACTACCACATAGATTGCCATCTGATCGTATGATTTACCCGAAAGGTCTCCAAATTTGCTTATACCATTAATCTAACCATGTAATTAGAATGTGTACAAAATGTATAAAAGCATGACAAAAAGTACAGTATGCTCTCTAATAAAATCGAGACACTCAAGCAGAGCATTGGCCTTGTTTTTTTTTCGCTTGTTTTTCTCATCTTTCGACCCTTACAAACGCTTACGCCTCTACTCGCGCAATCTGCTGGATTGAATTGCGTGCGAATGTGATGCCAATTGAAAATATCGGAGTGTTGTTGGATATAGCTAACGCGATTTGCAACATATGGTTTGAGCTGGTGTGGTAATTTGCGAAGCCAACTGAGCACGATACTTGAATCACTCCACATAGTGTATGGGACATCATTGAGCTCCAGAGCCTGCCTAATTGTTGTCATCTTAGAGGTGAGAAGATGTGCCGCGCACAACTCCAATCGCGGAATAGTGATAGCCTTAGTCGGTGATACCTTCGTCTTAGATGTGATCAGTCTCGAACTACCCTGTCCATTGCTGAGGTAGATAACAGCAGCATATGCCTTCATACTTGCGTCGCAAAAGCCATGTAATTGTGGAATTGTATCAGTGGTTATGCCAAACCATCGTGGTATGCGTATTTTCTCCAAGCGATGTAAGTCCTTACGGAATAAGAGCCACTCGTCAAGTAATGTATTCGGTAGTGGATCATGCCATGCCAAACCTGCTTTCCTAAGCCGTTGAATGAATACCTTGGCCACAATAATGACAGGTGCCAACATGCCAGTGGGATCATACAGTCTTGCAATGTCGCTGAGGACTTGACGTTTTGTTGTGGACGGTGAATCAACTGCCAATTTAATCTTGTAGAAAAATTCGTCTGTAATGGGATCCCAGTGTAATCCAAGAATAGTCGTTTCTGCCTCTTGCAATCCAATATCATCTGTAATCGGTGTTTTGGAGAGCTGGACCAAAGTTTCCTTGTCATTAGATCGCCATACTCGTAGATAAAAGTGTCCATGTTTAAGCACAAAATCGATATCCTTGGATAACTCAACCGCCTGTTGAGCTGATGGAACACTGCATAGGAAGTCGTCAACATAGAAATCCCGCAAAATACTTGTTCGAGCTTTGGCTGCCCGGGTTTCATCTGGTAGGTTGATACAATTATCCAGAGCACACTGTTGCATTGCGCGAATGGCAAAAAATGGTCCAAAAATGGTGACGGTAGCCAGTTGATATGTGCGCAATGGTTCGGTAGTTGATTCTCGCCATAAAATGTACTGCCATCGCCTGTGCCGTTTGTCGATAAGCACTTGGCGAAACATTTTTCCACATCAGCAGATAAAGCAACTTTAAAGCGACGAAATTGGAAAATTATACCCGCGAGTCTTGTAAAAGGTTACCAATCAATTGCGTCGCTTTGAGTGAGATGCCTGTTGACGTCTTCGCTGAGGCATTGAATACCACACGGAATTTAGAAACCACGGCATGATGCGGGATGTAATACGATCTCGATGGGTCGCCTGGTTGATCCAGAGTTGAGTGCATATGGCAAAGTTTACGTATTCCCTCATGAAAGCCACGTATTTTTCCCAAAGGTCCGGATTTATAGCCAATTTGCGTTCAAGCTGATGAAACTGTCGTAGTGCCAAATTATGTGAATTACCAAGCGGTGATGCATCAGGTTTGAACGGAATCTGCACGCTGTAGCGGCCATTTGCATCTCGGGTATGAGTACTCAAGAATATTTTTTCACATAGATCAGCCTCAAGTGTTGAAGTCTTCTAATTCAAATAGGGTGCGTAGCGAATTATCGAGTCGTTGTTCCCCCACACTTGAGCAAACTGCCAATGATCCCACGGTTTGTGCAGTGTCAGAGTGAATTGTTGCAGGTCCAAATACTATCCAGCCAAGTCTCATCGACTGGGCAAATGGCTCTCTGTAATTGCCATGCACAATGCCTTCTGTAACGATCTGACCCCATACATCAGCTCCGAGTAATCCGTCTACCGTCCTGTTGTACCGAATTTAGGGTCTGCCAATTGCAAATTTAGTAGCAATCATCCGCAATCTTAGCCACAGGTGTAGGGGAAGTAATTGTTTCGATGATATGCTCTTCCAGTTTAATGCCAAACAATGAATCAGAGTTCGAAGACAGCTGAACAACTGCTCGGCCCCGAGTGTATGTCGAAATAGAGCTCCCCACACCTTCTATTTGCATTTCACTTTTATTTCTGCGGAGAGACAAACTATTAAAAAAGCGTGAAGTCATAAAACTGATCTGGGAGCCTGGATCGCAAAGTAGTCGACACTGATATAATTCGCCAAAGCCATCGGTTATCCGCCCATACACTGTTGCCAACAAAATTAAACGGTTGCTGATAACTGTAAACGTCTTGATAGGGCCATCTAGTCAAGTATAGTTTCGAGGAGGTTGATTAGTTGTGGTGGATTTCGTACTCGGATTTGATGACGTCAGAATGGATGAGAAGCTAGCTTCGGCCTGTGTACCCGTATTGGAGGGTACATTGCTACACAGTAAAGTATGGTGTCTTCCATTGCATTGTCGACAGTTTGTGGATCCACATGCCTTAGTTGTATGGCCTGGTCTCAGGCAATTAAAGCAAAGATTAGATCCTTTGAGCTTTTGAAAGCGTTCAGCCACTGGTAGAGCCAATAATGAAGGACATCGACTTATTCGATGAGAGTTATGGTTGCAGAATTCGCAATTGTCAGGTGCAGCAGTAACCAAATTTGTCTTTACTAATCGACGAGTGCGATTTGCAGTGAATGGATTCTTCTTCAAGCCTTGTTTGTAGTGATTGTCGATGGCATTCCATTGCAGTACATCTGACGTCAAACTATGAGCACGTCTTTCCACAAAGGTCAATAAATCCTCAAGCTTAGGTATGTCGTTCGAGGTTCGGCTCATACCCCATGCTTGCTGTGTCGCTATTGGGAGCTTGGATGTCACAATAGGAACGGCCAATGCATCCCATTTGTCAACAGGTACCTTCATTACTGTCAGCGCGCGAAATGATTCCCTCACCGTATCAACAACGGGGACAGGAATGATAAATTAGATTCACTTGGTTGTGAGTTGAGGCCAATAAACCGTGAAACTCGAATCTCTGCAAACTGTTTTGGGCTGTCCTAGCGGGATTTGAGTGCCTTTCAGACATCGTCGTAGCCGCCAGTATACATCCCACCACTGCATCACCTTGAACGGCTTTGCGTAATTTTCCAAGCTTGTACGCCTCAGGAAAGTCTTGGGAATGCACAAGCGTTTCAAATGCATCTTTGCTGCGATGCTATCTCGTCGAGGTGTTATACAATTCCCTTCGTAGAAAGCATGCGGTGCAGCTTAGCCATTCCAGTATTATAATGTGCTTCAACCTCATTCCAAAGCGTTGAGTGCGCTTCGAGTTCGGCGGCCTGGGCTACACCAATGAGTGCATCATGAGCAACTATAAACCGATCAAAATGCATTTGTAATGTGCCAGGTTCTTGTTGAAGGCCAAATCGATCTATTGAAATTAAAAGATTAACTGGAAATTATACCACGTTCGATCTGAAAAATATCCCTTGAAAGAAAAAAGCAGGCGCAGCTTAATTCAGTGATGTTTATTCTAAGAGACTTCGAAAAGAACTAAAAAAGTTTTACATAGTTGTACATAGTTTAGGTAGATAATTCTTCTGTTATAGTTTATTTTAAGCGGTGTGAATGTGTGCATGAATAAACGAATAGGAATGAGTACATGAGAGATAGGTAAAGAATAAATTTGACAAAAGCTATTATTTGCAACACGATCGCTAGAGAAATCGTCCTTTGTGATTTTGGCAGCGATACGTTTGATTGCGGTAACTGCAGTTGTACGCTTATTAAGATCCGCCATCATCAGAGGTTCAGATGTACCGTATGAACTTGATATTGTTTCTTCTGCATTCTGACTCATCTACGATTGTCGGCTCCCAATACTCCGCCTCCTCATCTGACATCCACGAGCAAAATTATCAAAAATGTATTGATGCCAAAATGTATTGCAAGGTTCCAGAACAAAACCCACGCGGTCGAATATTCTTGATCAGAATGCCAACTTTATCCAGTGCTACAATACCACAATTATTGTCGTAAATTAACAACACCTCACAGGGAGTCCAGCTTTGGAAGTAAAAAGTTTAAAATCAACTCTCAAGCATGGCGGGGGATGCATTATGGAGAGCTATGGGATCTAATGATTTGTGCGTTTACCGTTACTCTTTCATCTTTGGCAAGTTTCGCAGCTATTTTTGGAGCACTGGTCTTGAGGTTGTTCTGAACTATTCTTCAAATTGTTCGCTCTAAGTAACTGTCGAACACTTTTTTACGACCTCTTCCCGGTGCGATATCGAAGTTCTTATTATTTTCGTAATTTTTTATAACGCTTTGTATGGTTGCACGCGGTCTATTCACAATCTCTGATATCTCAGCATAACTTTTTCATTCACCTTTAAGCTTTACGATAATTTTTTTTTATGTCTACTGGAACCTTTTTGTGTGATACAGACACTTTAGCACAAACTAACCGAATTTAAGAAACACTGATTGTTTGTGATTCCAGTGGCAACACTGTTTAAGTCATTTTTAAATCAATCGCTTTACGGTCTCACTCACACTTGTGACTCGAAGTATTTTTGTCTCTTTCTCTATGATTTTGCTTTACTCGATACCGTTTTTTTGAATTCATAGTTTTAGTTTTTTAGTTTTGAGTCAGACTGAATGTACAGTACAAAAAGTTGGCAGAGAAAAAAAAGTGGATTTATAACATTATATTTAGGGTTTTTTATTCATTTCTGGACTCCCCTGGTTTTGTACACTGATCTTTTTACACATCAAAGGACTGCTGCGCATAGAACTGAAGGATTTGAAAATCCTGATCGTAAAAACACACAACAAAATTTTACCGTTTTGTACTGATAATTTACTGTTATCATACCATTCCATGCCCTGTATGTGCAATTTTTTGGTGTATGTGCAATTTTTTGATGTGTATAGGGATCCATTTAAATTAAATAAAAATATTTTTTCTGTGTAAAAGTGTTTTATGATTTGTTTTATATCTTCTACATGACAGTAATAATCGGAAAAAATTACCAAACAAAAGGCCGGTATGACCTACGAGTACTTGTTCCAACTTATAAAATATTAAAAACTGCACTAAATTTCATCCCCCCTTCGGGTTAGGGGTTCGAATATTCCCGAGGTAGGCATGCCTGTCGTAAAACGTGACTAAAATCCACCCTCGTATACATGGGTCAATATGTATGTAAAAAAAAAAACATGCAATGAACAAAACAAAAAGGAATAATACCCCAGGTGGCAGTCCAGATTCTCTGGAAAATCCACCCTCTTCGGAGGTCGGCTCTACGGATTCTGGGGAGAGCCAATTATTGCATCTAATAAATCCCTTTGCGAAGAACTCAAGGGTAACACGGTCTCCACCACGCAGAAAACGCAAACGTTTCCTTAACAAACGAAAAAACTTCGAATTACTCGCTCTGGAAAGCAGTGAAATATATAAAGAAACCTCAAATGCAATCGGCACCTATTAGAAATAACAATGGTGAGTGGGAAAAGAGTGACAAAGAAAAGGCAGATCTCTTTGTTGAACACCTAGAAGAAACGTTTAAGCCTTTTGATGGTCAAATGTTGATGGACAATCCAAGCGATATGACAACTACATCCGATAACATTAGAATAAAGCGTGTGTCGTTATCCGAACTTTACCAGGCAATTAAAAATCTGAAAAATAACAAAGCACTTGGCTATGACTTAATTACCGGACAAATACTCAAGGAATTACCAAAAAAAGCGATTATTAAACTCCAATATTTAATAAATGCCTCGTTTAGACTATTATATGTCCCAGATTCGTGGAAAGTGGCAGAAGTGATAATGGTCCCGAAACCGGGTAAGCCGCCAAACGACAAAAAATCATTTAGACCAATATCTCTCCTGCCTATAATATCAAAGCTATTCGAGAAACTTCTATTGCGACATATTCAACCAATCATAGAAGAAAGACGACTTATCCCTGATCATCAATTTGGATTTCGCACGAATCACTCCACAATTGACCAGGTATATAGAATAACTAACGAAATTGAAAAAGCATTGGAGGAAAAAAAGATTTGCTCTAGTGTTTTACTTGGCGTTTCACAGGCTTTTGACAAAGTTTGGCACGATGGTCTAAAATTGAAAATAAGTACTGCTCTAAAAAAATATGTGATTGGACAAAACTCTGGCGCATTGTTCTTAATGAGATGCAAATGCAAAAATGCATTTTTTTGATTTTGCATCCAGCTTGGTGCGTTTTTGTTTTGGTATATGTACATAAACCTCTGATCCAAAAATACGGAAATGTTGAAACTCTGCAGACTTACCGTACCAAAGCTCGTAAGGTGTTTTGTTCTTCATTGTACTGGTCCCCGTGCGATTCAGGATAAAAACAGCTGTTTGTACTGCCTCTGCCCATAGCTTTGGGCTAAGACCCTTAGCATGGATCATGGATCTTGCCGATTCCATGATTGTTCGGTTTTCACGCTCAACACATCCATTCTGTTCAGGCGTATATGCGACTGAACGACGATGACGAATTCCATTTTCTTCCAAAAGCTGTTTTATGAAAGAATTCACAAATTCTAGACCATTGTCAGTTTGAAGATTTGCAACAGCATGTCCACACTGCTTCTCAACGATTTTTAGAACTATTTTTAGCTTCTCGACTACTTCGGACTTCCTTTTGAGGAAAAATACAAATCGAAATTTAGAAAAAGCATCCTTAAAAAGCACAAAATATCTTGAACCACCGTACGAATTTTCCTCCATTGGTCCGCATACATCCGCATGAATAATTTCACCGCATTTTGTTGATCTATCCATTCGCGAACTGAAGCTTAATCGATGCTGTTTCCCAAATGCACAGCCGTCGCAATCAAAATTTTCGTCGACAAAACCTATACCATTGTTACGCAATAAATTGCGGACATGAGCCAGATTTTGATGACCCAAGCGCTCGTGCCAAACACGTAGAGAGCTCTTTTGAACAGCCATCATTGATTTGTCAAATGTCGGTTCGATGACCCTGAAAAGCATTTGAAACATATCTCCCTGCCTTGCTCCCACTGCCACTACGCTGTCACCATCCAAGAGTTTAAACAAATCTCTATTTGACCAGCTAGTATGTCCATTATCCATAGCTTTTGTCGAAGAAAATAAATTCGCAAACAAGCTCGGTGCATACAACACATTTCTCATTGTTTTCTCGATCCACTTGATTCCAGTAAATGACAAGACTCTCAAATCACCACGTCCAGTTGCTAGCATCAATTTACCGTCTCCGAGTAACACTTCAATCGGTTTTTCTAATTGAGCAAACGTCATAAACCACTCACGGCGCTTACACATGTGGTTCGTGGCACCTGAATCAACAAACCAAGAATCCCTCTTTGCCAAAGACTGAGCAATGTTGCTAAAAAAAAGCTTTGTCTCCAAAAGTTTTCTTTGGTTGAGCTCTTTCTGATGCAAATTGTGCTTTGCAATCTCGTTTCCAGTGTTCCGTTGATCCACATTTGAAACATTTGCCAGTTCTCTTTGGTTTACTGTTCTTTTTATGATCTATTTGATAATGCTTTCTTACCGCACTAGTGTTTCGTTTAGCCAATAGCGCCTCGCTCGTCCCAACTTCCCTCAAGTTTATTCCCAGAACCCCCAACCGGCTTTCCTCAACCATGAGTCGATTTGTTAGATTTGTAATCGTCCGTTCCTCCTTCCCTGTAGAGTCCCATGCCGTAGAAAAGTGCTGATACTCCGATGGTAACGTTATAAGTATTTTTGTGATCAGCATACTGTCATCGATTGTGAGTCCCGTGGCTTTTAACTTTTGTGCTAGGTTTTCTAAAGATGAAATGTGTGTAGCTATATCGTGCTCAGGATCCTTTTTGTATGCATAATACTGTTCTTCCAATAGATGCCTGGCTGAATCATTGCTCTGTTCACATATTGAATGCAACTTTTCCCACATTTCTTTCGACGTCGAACAAGTGCACAAATGAATAAGAATCTTTGATCCACACGAATTCACGATTAATTTTTGTGCTCTGGCATCATTTTTAGCCCATTCTGCCAAATCTTTCGCAAAGTTTGCGTCTTTCACATCAGTTGGTTTCTCCTTTGTTCCATCTACTAAGCCATAGAGTTCCGATCCCAACAAATTTACTCGAACCTGAAATTTCCACATCATCCATTGCGATGGGTCGATGAATTTCTCAATTACTGATGTCTCCTTGTCCATTTCGATTTTAATTTTCTCCTACCGAGTCTCCCCAATCCCTCCACAACACTCTTAAAATCTTCACGAATTAAGTAAACAAAAAAATCTTCCCACAAAGGGGTACTTATCGGTTTTCCCGTTCGATGTCTTCTTCGCCAACCGGTGTCCTTTAATTCTCCGTTTCCTCGGCTCCCCTCCGTCTATTCTTCTGTTGTCTTCAATTGTTCCTCGTGTCTCTAGTTTGTAGTCTCGTAGTTTTCCTCCTTTTTTTGTTTTTCCGTATCGATTTTATTTTTCTTCGGCCTCGTGCCGGTACTCCTTTCTTCCAAAAAAATCAATGCAAAAAACCGCGCTCAAACTGTTGGGACGTGGTGCCCCTTACACGAGTAAGCTAAGAATGATCTTTCTTTTCACCTCACACGCATTCCATGCATACCACACACATACCTCACATTCCGACATTCCAATTCATTCCCCATACCACATACATTCCCTCTCCCACACGTATTTTACATTGCACTCATCTCTCATACACGACCCACCTCAATCCACCACTGGATCGTCCGTCTCACTCTCACGCATATGATCTTCCGGACCCGGCATCGGCACGCATACAGCAGCTCTCATCTCCTTTAACTCTTTTTTTTTGTCTGTGTGGTATTTGCAATTTCGCGTACCCACTACTCGCTGGCCAGTCTCTCGTGGAGCGAGTGTGTGTGTGCCTGTTGTCTGCATGTGCCGGTTCCATCGATCAGCTATTCCTTCGGCTACCAGCGTAAAGGGAATCACATCCAATGCACTTCCGACGTTGGACAAACATATACCTACACACATATATATTCGTAGTCTGTCCGTTGCTTCGTTCGTTGGTTTTTTTCCATGGTATACTTTCATGTTATTCTGTTGGTCTCGTTGGTATGTATGTATGTTCGTAATTTCACGTACTTCTGTTTTATGTTGTATTTTCTGCGTTCTCCACGCATGTCATCGTCATATATGTATGTACGACTTTGTCAGATCATTCCTGGCTTACTCCATGGTCTATATTTGGGAGTTGGAGCCGGCGACTCCGGAGAATTTAGAGGACCCCGGAAGTATTCTACAACTCAATGGTTGTTCGCGGAATTGTTTCCGTGGAACAGATAAGTATCCCTTTGGTTTTCTCGATCCCTATCACCGCATAAGCTCCCGTACAGATCTTTTCAATCAGGGGGGTCGTCTTTCGGCGAAGTATTTGAGCTTTCCCTTTACCTCGCTCTGGGATGAAGGTATAGGGAAAGACGAACAGATAATTTTGTCCCGTGCAATTTGGCACGCGACAACTGCACCCTTTCCTCCTCGAAATTTGCCCGCAAATTTCGCAGCAGGAATCCCCTTTTCTTCTTTTTTCCTACTCCCTTTCGCGATATGGCTTCAAATCCTTCACGTGCCATGTTCCGCGTTCTTTCCCGCTCTCGTCTTCGAGGGTGTACGTCAACGGGGACAACCTTTTCCGAACGATGGAAGGCCCTACATACTTCGGTGCCAATTTCGCCGCGAAGTAGTTTGCTGCGTCCGACAACATCATATTCCGTCGCCATACCAACTCGTTTGGTAGGTATTGGGTATCCCGCCGCCTCAGGTTGTATAGGTCGGAAGTTTTCTGTATCGCTACAGACAACTTCTTCCCTATATCCGCCCTCAGTTCTTGGAACCTTTTCCCGACTTCCGTCCATTCCGCTCTGGTTCCATCGCCCGATTGTTCCAGATTATCTTCCGCGCGTTTATCCTCTTCAGCTTCCGAATTATTTTGACCGTTCCCCATTTCCTTTCCCCGTCTCGTTCCCGACGTTGTCATTTCTCGCCCGAAATTCGCGTAGTACGGGGTAACCCCCAATACATCATGTTGCGCGGTCCGGATACAACACGCGACCTTCGTCAGGTGTGTATCCCATGACCGGTGGTTTTCCGAAACGTACGCGCGTAACGTTGTTTTCAAAATCAGGTTTATTCGCTCAGCCGGATTGGCTTGCGGGTGGTAATGCGCGGTATAGCGGATACGCGTTCCGTACGACTGACACAACTTCTTCAATTCCGAACCGTGGAACTGAGGTCCGTTGTCGCATACTATTGTCGCTGGTACCCCGAACAACAGAAAGACATGGTCTTCGAGAATCTTCGACACGGATTTTGCGGTAGCTGTTCTCAAAGGGAACAGGAGTGGAAATTTTGTAAAATAATCCACCACGGTCAATATATATGTATATCCACTGGTAGACCTCGGGAGTGGTCCCACCAGATCGACGCAGATCATCTGCC
This sequence comes from Myathropa florea, assembly GCA_930367185.1. NCBI lineage: Eukaryota > Metazoa > Arthropoda > Insecta > Diptera > Syrphidae > Myathropa > Myathropa florea. The sequence goes on from OV884004.1 coordinate 51,100,202, forward strand.
AGGGGTCCACTACCCCTCTCCTTTGCACCATCAAACCAGCCGGTTTGGTGTTCACTGGTTTCACTGCCTGACAAATCCTACAAGATCTAACGTACCGGGTAATATCGGCCCGCATTTTCGGCCAATAATACCTAGTTCCTACCCTAGCTAACGTCTTCTTCACCCCCATATGTCCTGCTAGTGGGTTGTCGTGACATTCTTTTAGTATTGCTAACCTATCTGCCTTTGGTACCACCTCTTTCCATTCTAAGCCCTGGTCACGGACAACCAGCTGTTTGGCCCTAACGAATCTAAACAATTTCCCTACCTCCACCTTCCACGATGGATAAGAGAGGGGGTTCGCTGCAACCTTTCTAATCATCTTTTGAACCCAAGGGTCCGAAACTACGTGCTCTTTTATTCCAGCCGCCACCTCCACGGCTCTCGAGAGCATATCCGGAACGACGTGTTTCTTTCCCTTTCGGTGTACGATCTCGAAATCGTACTGTTGCAACTTTACCGCCCACCTCGCTAACCTGCCACAAGGGTCCTTCAAATTACTTAACCATACCAGGGAATAGTGATCCGTCACGACCGTAAATCGAACACCTTCAATATATGGTCGTAACTTCTCCACCGCCCATAGTACAGCCAAGCACTCCTTCTCTGTCGTGGAATAATTCCGCTCGCACCTATTGAGCGACCTACTTAGGTAACAAATTACCTTTTCTCCGTCATCAAACGTTTGACTGAGTACTGCTCCAATACCATAATCCGAGGCGTCGGTTTGCACCACAAACGGACGCTTAAAATCCGGACAGGTCAGGATTCGGGCAGTTACCAGGCACTCCTTTGCCTTTCGGAAACTCCCCTCGCACTCGTCACTCCATATAAATTTGGTGCTCTTCTTAAGCAAACTGGTCAATGGTTTGACCACGGTCGCAAAATTAGGTATGAACCTCCTATAACACGATACTGTCCCTAAAAAGCTCCTAACCTCCCTAACGCTCTTTGGTGCAGGAATCCTAACCATACTAGCTACCTTTTCTGGATCTACGTGTAATCCTCGACGATCGACCACGTAGCCTAAATATCTCAAGGAGGACATACAAAAGTTACATTTGTCCCTGCCAAGTTTTAAACCAGCTTCCCGGAGACGCTTGAATACTTCCTTTAGTACTTCGAGGTGTTTATCGAATTGATTCGTAACCACGATGATGTCATCGAGGTATACAAATACATATGGTTCTAGGTCGGGGCCTAGTACCGTGTCTATAAATCGCTGCCACGTTGCTGGTGCGTTATGCAACCCAAAAGGCATCCTTTTAAACTGAAAGAGACCCCTATTTGGGACCGTGAAGGCCGTGTATTGCCACGATTTTTCCTCCATCGGAATCTGCCAATATGCGGACTTGATGTCCAAGGAAGATAAAAACTTCGCATCTCTCAACTTGTCCAGGGTGGACGTAATGTAGGGGAGTGGATACGCATCCCTTTCCGTCACTTTATTTAGTTTCCGGAAGTCAACGCAGAATCTGAACGGGCCGTCCTTCTTCTTGACCATGACAATCGGTGAGGCCCACGGACTGTTCGATTTTTCGATGACTCCGTTCATGAGCATATCCTCCGACTCACTATCTATATATCGCTGAACCGCAGGAGATACCGGGTAATACCTCTGTTTGATCGGTTCAGACGACGTCCTAATCTTATGTTCCACCAACTGGGTACACCCAATACCTTCGGGAACGTCCCTGAAGGCCCCTTCCACAAGGGTCGCTAGTTGCCGTTCTTGGTCGACACTTAGCTCTGCTCTCTCCATAATTGCGGACACCGCAACGGTGGGTTGTTTGTGGAAACTTCATTCGCCGGAGCCCATATCCAATACCACTCCCGATCGGCGTAGGAAGTCCGCCCCCAAAATCAAGGTTTGGGGTAGAGCAGGAATCACCAAGCAATCTAGCATGAGGGATTTTCCAAGCACCTAAATTGGCAGACATACTTCCCCAGCTACACCTACTCCTGCACCGTTTGCTAGCAAGACCCTACTAATTTTTCCCTGCGCTAATTTAATCCCTAAGCTCTTCAAAATATCCCATCCATCCCTACAAACGATCGTACGCGAAGACCCGGAATCTATAAGCCCTAATACCCTGACTCCATACAAACTAACTCCTACAAATGGCCGTACGTCGTTTTCCTGACTCTCCAAAGTGAAACCTAGATGAACCTTCCTCCCCGACTGGTTGCCAGCAGGCAACTTCCCTACTAATGCCGACGCTCCTGCCCTGCTGCTGCAAGAGGTCGTTGCCCGTTTCCCGAGCATTTGCGACAATCTCTCCGGATCGCGCCGGGCTGATAGAACGGAGCCAAGTTCCTTTGCAGGATGCCGAGTTTCCTCCGTTCCGTCAGGGGTTCGCGAGACGACCGAACATACTTCCCATTATTGCTACGTACACCCCGATGGATTCCTCTTTGCCCTGTGTACGGCGTCTGATCTCCTCCAACAACAGATCGTCGTAATTGGGGGGGAGAAACTCCAATTTGAGTTCCCTCACCAATTCCTCTCAGGAACTGACCGACCTCCTAACCGCCCTAAACCATAAGAGTGCCTTCCCCTGGAACAAATCCACTGCCGACCTAAACAACTGGGCCTCACTTACGCCCCTAGCTTCCCGTAGCTTTTCCACACGCTCGAGGAACGAGTTGACGGATGTACCGCAACGGTCTCCAGTGAAACTTAGTCCCCACTTGGACAAGTTTTCCGCCTTCTCCGCCACCACCTGGACCGTCCTCGCTGCTTCTGTTGTTGTTGCTGCTGATGTTAGGGTGCTAGTGTGGTGACCTGCTCTCCACCCCCACCAACCCTCCTCTGCTTCTCTTTTTCCTCTTCTTCTTCCAGATCTTCATCACCCTCCAGGGTGGCCAAGAGGATCACCAGCTCCGTCTTGAGCTGTTTCTTCTGGTCCTCATCCTCCTCCGACACGGGCTGTGACCTCGCGAGTCGGGACATGGCCCACTCGATCTTCGTAGCCACCTTTTTAAATTCTGAGGAGCCTCGTACTAACGTACTCCCCAGCAGGTCCTCAATTTCCTCTATCTTGGCCACCACGGCCTCGCTATCCTGTGTAAACTTAAAAGGGTACTCGATCGCCTCGAGTGACCCCCGCCGCTCCAGCAGCCTCGCGGCCCTGAGTGACTTCCGCATAACTTCAACTGTACCGGCCTTCAACCCTCGACACACGACCTCATAGGTCAACTCTTCTTGGGACAACCTGTTTATCTCCATCGTTGAAAACCAGAATCAGAAAAAAAACCCGAATAATTTCACCCGCTGAACCACTCCAAGAATACCCAAACAAAACCAATAAAATTTTCGACTAATCGACCCCTAAGAACTACGCGAAGCAAATCGAGGAAAGTTGGAAGCCAGTCTTCCAGCCCTGAATCCTCCGACAGGGTCAAGAAGTAAGGAAAACCTAATAAAATAATCAACCCGAATGAACCAAGGTAAAAGCCGCAAGGATAAAGAGACGGCAGATCACGCGCCAACTCAAAATTACCCCAAAAAAGAAACCAGACAGTCCGATCCCAAAACTTCCAAACTTCCGAAACCCGCGAGTGGATTGACGGCAACAGCCCGCCGAAACTTCCGCAATTTAAATCGAAGAAGAGTATCGGAGGAACCCGAAAATAGGGAAATCCCAACAAAACGCGCAAGCAAAAGGAAGGAAATATAAAAAAGAAAAGTACTTTATGCACCAATGTAAACCCGTCCCCAAGGTAAAAGAAAAATAAAAGTATATAAAAGTGAATAAAACTACCACCAAAAGAAAATTATACGTTAAGTTAAAATGGATAATAGTATGAAAGAAAAAAATTAGAAAATATATAAAAACCAAACCTGTCACCAGAAAGAAGGTGTAAATGATAAAATATAAAAAAAATTTACAATTATGTATATTATATATAGGAGAATAAAACACTGACGGAAGGAAGTATGGTTCTTTATTAAATTTTCACAACAAATTTCCTTCCAACCGTCAAAAACTTATACTAGAACACAAAGTTTAAAAAAAATTCAAAAAACGTTAGACCCCACTGGTCTTAAAACTTGCCCCACGTTGGGCGCCAAAAATGTCTCGAAATTTCGGACAATGGTGGTCCCAGAAGACCTCCCAACCCGACCGACTCAGCTGGGGTGGGTCCCAGTCAATCACGAAAAAATTAACCAAACAAAATGGGCGCCACGTCGTCTTTCCCGGGGACGACGAAACCCAGCGTATACCCGTATGTATACGTATATATATTTATATATATGTATATATATATATATAGCTATATATCCGTATATATATGTGGGAGATAATTCGCAGAAAAATTGGGGGGAAAACCGATATTCTGGCTTCGGTTCTGACGAACCTCCGCCCACACGTTAATTCCACAGGAATTAACCTTTCACCCAGCACTTGCTTGGGCTCTGTGGCCAACTGTTCCCCACTTACACAATCGGACGGACACTTTTGGACACTTTTGTTTTCGGGAAGGCTAGGCACCGGGCGACCCCAAATACCTCGCCAAATTTCCGCGGGGTACCGCTTCGGTACCGAAACTTACGGGACACACTCTTCGCGTTACGGCCTTTGCGCCGCTAACCGAATGGGTTTTTTTCACCCCGAAATCTTACACACGCCAACGGGACCTTACGCGGTCTCCTTGCCCCGTTCTGGGCACTAACGGACACGCATATGTATTGGATTGGGGCTCCTACCGAGTCTCCCCAATAGTTCCACAACACTCTTAAAATCTTCACGAATTAAATAAACAAAAAAATCTTCCCACAAAGGGGTACTATCGGTTTTCCCGTTCGATGTCTTCTTCGCCAACCGGTGTCCTTTAATTCTCCGTTTCCTCGGCTCCCCTCCGTCTATTCTTCTGTTGTCTTCAATTGTTCCTCGTGTCTCTAGTTTGTAGTCTCGTAGTTTTCCTCCTTTTTTGTTTTTCCGTATCGATTTTATTTTTCTTCGGCCTCGTGCCGGTAATCCTTTCTTCCAAAAAAATCAATGCAAAAAACCGCGCTCAAACTGTTGGGACGTGGTGCCCCTTACACGAGTAAGCTAAGAATGATCTTTCTTTTCACCTCACACGCATTCCATGCATACCACACACATACCTCACATTCCGACATTCCAATTCATTCATATATATTTTCTGTATCGCTACAGACAACTTCTTCCCTATATCCGCCCTCAGTTCTTGGAACCTTTTCCCGACTTCCGTCCATTCCGCTCTGGTTCCATCGCCCGATTGTTCCAGATTATCTTCCGCGCGTTCATCCTCTTCAGCTTCCGAATTATTTTGACCGTTCCCCATCTCCTTTCCCCGTCTCGTTCCCGACGTTGTCATTTCTCGCCCGAAATTCGCGTAGTACGGGGTAACCCCCAATACATCATGTTGCGCGGTCCGGATACAACACGCGACCTTCGTCAGGTGTGTATCCCATGACCGGTGGTTTTCCGAAACGTACGCGCGTAACGTTGTTTTCAAAATCAGGTTTATTCGCTCAGCCGGATTGGTTTGCGGGTGGTAATGCGCGGTATAGCGGATACGCGTTCCGTACGACTGACACAACTTCTTCAATTCCGAACCGTGGAACTGAGGTCCGTTGTCGCATACTATTGTCGCTGGTACCCCGAACAACAGAAAGACATGGTCTTCGAGAATCTTCGACACGGATTTTGCGGTAGCTGTTCTCAAAGGGAACAGGAGTGGAAATTTTGTAAAATAATCCACCACGGTCAATATATATGTATATCCACTGGTAGACCTCGGGAGTGGTCCCACCAGATCGACGCAGATCATCTGCCAGGGGTCCACTACCCCTCTCCTTTGCACCATCAAACCAGCCGGTTTGGTGTTCATTGGTTTCACTGCCTGACAAATCCTACAAGATCTAACGTACCGGGTAATATCGGCCCGCATTTTCGGCCAATAATACCTAGTTCCTACCCTAGCTAACGTCTTCTTCACCCCCATATGTCCTGCTAGTGGGTTGTCGTGACATTCTTTTAGTATTGCTAACCTATCTGCCTTTGGTACCACCTCTTTCCATTCTAAGCCCTGGTCACGGACAACCAGCTGTTTGGCCCTAACGAATCTAAACAATTTCCCTACCTCCACCTTCCACGATGGATAAGAGAGGGGGTTCGCTGCAACCTTTCTAATCATCTTTTGAACCCAAGGGTCCGAAACTACGTGCTCTTCTATTCCAGCCGCCACCTCCACGGCTCTCGAGAGCATATCCGGAACGACGTGTTTCTTTCCCTTTCGGTGTACGATCTCGAAATCGTACTGTTGCAACTTTACCGCCCACCTCGCTAACCTGCCACAAGGGTCCTTCAGATTACTTAACCATACCAGGGAATAGTGATCCGTCACGACCGTAAATCGAACACCTTCAATATATGGTCGTAACTTCTCCACCGCCCATAGTACAGCCAAGCACTCCTTCTCTGTCGTGGAATAATTCCGCTCGCACCTATTACCTAACAAATTACCTTTTCTCCGTCATCAAACGTTTGACTGAGTACTGCTCCAATACCATAATCCGAGGCGTCGGTTTGCACCACAAACGGACGCTTAAAATCCGGACAGGTCAGGATCGGGGCAGTTACCAGGCACTCCTTTGCCTTTCGGAAACTCCCCTCGCACTCGTCACTCCATATAAATTTGGTGCTCTTCTTAAGCAAACTGGTCAATGGTTTGACCACGGTCGCAAAATTAGGTATGAACCTCCTATACCACGATACTGTCCCTAAAAAGCTCCTAACCTCCCTAACGCTCTTTGGTGCAGGAATCCTAACCATACTAGCTACCTTTTCTGGATCTACGTGTAATCCTCGACGATCGACCACGTAGCCTAAATATCTCAAGGAGGACATACAAAAGTTACATTTGTCCCTGCCAAGTTTTAAACCAGCTTCCCGGAGACGCTTGAATACTTCCTTTAGTACTTCGAGGTGTTTATCGAATTGATTTGTAACCACGATGATGTCATCGAGGTATACAAATACATATGGTTCTAGGTCGGGGCCTAGTACCGTGTCTATAAATCGCTGCCACGTTGCTGGTGCGTTATGCAACCCAAAAGGCATCCTTTTAAACTGAAAGAGACCCCTATTTGGGACCGTGAAGGCCGTGTATTGCCGCGATTTTTCCTCCATCGGAATCTGCCAATATGCGGACTTGATGTCCAAGGAAGATAAAAACTTCGCATCTCTCAACTTGTCCAGGGTGGACGTAATGTAGGGGAGTGGATACGCATCCCTTTCCGTCACTTTATTTAGTTTCCGGAAGTCAACGCAGAATCTGAACGAGCCGTCCTTCTTCTTGACCATGACAATCGGTGAGGCCCACGGACTGTTCGATTTTTCGATGACTCCGTTCATGAGCATATCCTCCGACTCACTATCTATATATCGCTGAACCGCAGGAGATACCGGGTAATACCTCTGTTTGATCGGTTCAGACGACGTCCTAATCTTATGTTCCACCAACTGGGTACACCCAATACCTTCGGGAACGTCCCTGAAGGCCCCTTCCACAAGGGTCGCTAGTTGCCGTTCTTGGTCGACACTTAGCTCTGCTCTCTCCATAATTGCGGACACCGCAACGGTGGGTTGTTTGTGGAAACTCCATTCGCCGGAGCCCATATCCAATACCACTCCCGATCGGCGTAGGAAGTCCGCCCCCAAAATCAAGGTTTGGGGTAGAGCAGGAATCACCAAGCAATCTAGCATGAGGGATTTTCCAAGCACCTAAATTGGCAGACATACTTCCCCAGCTACACCTACTCCTGCACCGTTTGCTAGCAAGACCCTACTAATTTTTCCCTGCGCTAATTTAATCCCTAAGCTCTTCAAAATATCCCATCCATCCCTACAAACGATCGTACGCGAAGACCCGGAATCTATAAGCCCTAATACCCTGACTCCATACAAACTAACTCCTACAAATGGCCGTACGTCGTTTTCCTGACTCTCCAAAGTGAAACCTAGATGAACCTTCCTCCCCGACTGGTTGCCAGCAGGCAACTTCCCTACTAATGCCGACGCTCCTGCCCTGCTGCTGCAAGAGGTCGTTGCCCGTTTCCCGAGCATTTGCAACAATCTCTCCGGATCGCGCCGGGCTGCCCGCACCCGTAGCATCTTCTTGGTGCCGAACATACGTTCGACATATGCCCCTCCTGGTTGCAGTTAAAACAACGAATATTCCTCGTTGGTGGTCGGTCTCTCCGTACCACTGGTGGCGAATCCCTTCGCGCCGTTGTTGGTGGATTTCCGTATCTGGCTGATGGTGGTGTCCTATGTACAGCCGGTGGCTCTATGTGTCTGGTGGACGATGGCTCTCGATATCGGGTGGACGACGATTCTCGAGGACCACTTGGCTGTGGCTCTCGCCGGACGGTAGGTGGCGGCTCCTTCCTGATTGTCGCCAATTTCGGCTCCTCTACCGCTACATAGGCAAGATCTGGCTACAAAAGATTCTTTGCCCTTGATGTGGGTGGTGGTGCGAACGCATCTACATTTGCCCGCACCATTTCCAGCTTCCTTCCTAGTGCGACTAGATCCGAGATGGTTTTTGGCTCCGCCAGGCCCAACTGGGTCTGATAGAACGGAGCCAAGTTCCTTTGCAGGATGCCGAGTTTCCTCCGTTCCGTCAGGGGTTCGCGAGACGACCGAACATACTTCCCATTATTGCTACGTACACCCCGATGGATTCCTCTTTGCCCTGTGTACGGCGTCTGATCTCCTCCAACAACAGATCGTCGTAATTGGGGGGGAGAAACTCCAATTTGAGTTCCCTCACCAATTCCTCTCAGGAACTGACCGACCTCCTAACCGCCCTAAACCATAAGAGTGCCTTCCCCTGGAACAAATCCACTGCCGACCTAAACAACTGGGCCTCACTTACGCCCCTAGCTTCCCGTAGCTTTTCCACACGCTCGAGGAACGAGTTGACGGATGTACCGCAACGGTCTCCAGTGAAACTTAGTCCCCACTTGGACAAGTTTTCCGCCTTCTCCGCCACCACCTGGACCGTCCTCGCTGCTTCTGTTGTTGTTGCTGCTGATGTTAGGGTGCTAGTGTGGTGACCTGCTCTCCACCCCCACCAACCCTCCTCTGCTTCTCTTTTTCCTCTTCTTCTTCCAGATCTTCATCACCCTCCAGGGTGGCCAAGAGGATCACCAGCTCCGTCTTGAGCTGTTTCTTCTGGTCCTCATCCTCCTCCGACACGGGCTGTGACCTCGCGAGTCGGGACATGGCCCACTCGATCTTCGTAGCCACCTTTTTAAATTCTGAGGAGCCTCGTACTAACGTACTCCCCAGCAGGTCCTCAATTTCCTCTATCTTGGCCACCACGGCCTCGCTATCCTGTGTAAACTTAAAAGGGTACTCGATCGCCTCGAGTGACCCCCGCCGCTCCAGCAGCCTCGCGGCCCTGAGTGACTTCCGCATAACTTCAACTGTACCGGCCTTCAACCCTCGACACACGACCTCATAGGTCAACTCTTCTTGGGACAACCTGTTTATCTCCATCGTTGAAAACCAGAATCAGAAAAAAAACCCGAATAATTTCACCCGCTGAACCACTCCAAGAATACCCAAACAAAACCAATAAAATTTTCGACTAATCGACCCCTAAGAACTACGCGAAGCAAATCGAGGAAAGTTGGAAGCCAGTCTTCCAGCCCTGAATCCTCCGACAGGGTCAAGAAGTAAGGAAAACCTAATAAAATAATCAACCCGAATGAACCAAGGTAAAAGCCGCAAGGATAAAGAGACGGCAGATCACGCGCCAACTCAAAATTACCCCAAAAAAGAAACCAGACAGTCCGATCCCAAAACTTCCAAACTTCCGAAACCCGCGAGTGGATTGACGGCAACAGCCCGCCGAAACTTCCGCAATTTAAATCGAAGAAGAGTATCGGAGGAACCCGAAAATAGGGAAATCCCAACAAAACGCGCAAGCAAAAGGAAGGAAATATAAAAAAGAAAAGTACTTTATACACCAATGTAAACCCGTCCCCAAGGTAAAAGAAAAATAAAAGTATATAAAAGTGAATAAAACTACCACCAAAAGAAAATTATACGTTAAGTTAAAATGGATAATAGTATGAAAGAAAAAAATTAGAAAAGTAATATTCAAAAATAAGGATATGTATATATATAAAAACCAAACCTGTCACCAGAAAGAATGTGTAAATGATAAAATATAAAAAAAAATTTACAATTATGTATATTATATATAGGAGAACGGAAGGAAGTATGGTTCTTTATTAAATTTTCACAACAAATTTCCTTCCAACCGTCAAAAACTTATACTAGAACACAAAGTTTAAAAAAAATTCAAAAAACGTTAGACCCCACTGGTCTTAAAACTTGCCCCACGTTGGGCGCCAAAAATGTCTCGAAATTTCGGACAATGGTGGTCCCAGAAGACCTCCCAACCCGACCGTCAATCACGAAAAAATTAACCAAACAAAATGGGCGCCACGTCGTCTTTCCCGGGGACGACGAAGCCCAGCGTATACCCGTATGTATACGTATATATATTTATATATATGTATATATATATATATAGCTATATATCCGTATATATATGTGGGAGATAATTCGCAGAAAAATTGGGGGGAAAACCGATATTCTGGCTTCGGTTCTGACGAACCTCCGCCCACACGTTAATTCCGCAGGAATTAACCTTTCACCCAGCACTTGTTTTCGGGAAGGCTAGGCACCGGGCGACCCCAAATACCTCGCCAAATTTCCGCGGGGTACCGCTTCGGTACCGAAACTTACGGGACACACTCTTCGCGTTACGGCCTTTGCGCCGCTAACCGAATGGGTTTTTTTCACCCCGAAATCTTACACACGCCAACGGGACCTTACGCGGTCTCCTTGCCCCGTTCTGGGCACTAACGGACACGCATATGTATTGGATTGGGGCTCCTACCGAGTCTCCCCAATAGTTCCACAACACTCTTAAAATCTTCACGAATTAAATAAACAAAAAAATCTTCCCACAAAGGGGTACTTATCGGTTTTCCCGTTCGATGTCTTCTTCGCCAACCGGTGTCCTTTAATTCTCCGTTTCCTCGGCTCCCCTCCGTCTATTCTTCTGTTGTCTTCAATTGTTCCTCGTGTCTCTAGTTTGTAGTCTCGTAGTTTTCCTCCTTTTTTGTTTTTCCGTATCGATTTTATTTTTCTTCGGCCTCGTGCCGGTAATCCTTTCTTCCAAAAAAATCAATGCAAAAAACCGCGCTCAAACTGTTGGGACGTGGTGCCCCTTACACGAGTAAGCTAAGAATGATCTTTCTTTTCACCTCACACGCATTCCATGCATACCACACACATACCTCACATTCCGACATTCCAATTCATTCCCCATACCACATACATTCCTTCTCCCACACGTATTTTACATTGCACTCATCTCTCATACACGACCCACCTCAATCCACCACTGGATCGTCCGTCTCACTCTCACGCATATGATCTTCCGGACCCGGCATCGGCACGCATACAGCAGCTCTCATCTCCTTTAACTCTTTTTTTTTGTCTGTGTGGTATTTGCAATTTCGCGTACCCACTACTCGCTGGCCAGTCTCTCGTGGAGCGAGTGTGTGTGTGCCTGTTGTCTGCATGTGCCGGTTCCATCGATCAGCTATTCCTTCGGCTACCAGCGTAAAGGGAATCACATCCAATGCACTTCCGACGTTGGACAAACATATACCTACACACATATATATTCGTAGTCTGTCCGTTGCTTCGTTCGTTGGTTTTTTTCCATGGTATACTTTCATGTTATTCTGTTGGTCTCGTTGGTATGTATGTATGTTCGTAATTTCACGTACTTCTGTTTTATGTTGTATTTTCTGCGTTCTCCACGCATGTCATCGTCATATATGTATGTACGACTTTGTCAGATCATTCCTGGCTTACTCCATGGTCTATATTTGGGAGTTGGAGCCGGCGACTCCGGAGAATTTAGAGGACCCCGGAAGTATTCTACAACTCAATGGTTGTTCGCGGAATTGTTTCCGTGGAACAGATAAGTATCCCTTTGGTTTTCCCGATCCCTATCACCGCATAAGCTCCCGTACAGATCTTTTCAATCAGGGGGGTCGTCTTTCGGCGAAGTATTTGAGCTTTCCCTTTACCTCGCTCTGGGATGAAGGTATAGGGAAAGACGAACAGATAATTTTGTCCCGTGCAATTTGGCACGCGACAAGTTGTACATAGTTTAGGTAGATAATTCTTCTTTTATAGTTTATTTTAAGCGGTGTGAATGTGTGCATGAATAAACGAATAGGAATGAGTACATGAGAGATAGGTAAAGAATAAATTTGACAAAAGCTATTATTTGCAACACGATCGCTAGAGAAATCGTCCTTTGTGATTTTGGCAGCGATACGTTTGATTGCGGTAACTGCAGTTGTACGCTTATTAAGATCCGCCATCATCAGAGATTCAGATGTACCGTATGAACTTGATATTGTTTCTTCTGCATTCCACTCTGACTCATCTAAGATTGTCGGCTCCCAATACTCCGCCTCCTCATCTGACATCCACGAGCAAAATTATCAAAAATGTATTGATGCCAAAATGTATTGCAAAGTTCCAGAACAAAACCCACGCGGTCGAATATTCTTGATCAGAATGCCAACTTTATCCAGTGCTACAATACCACAATTATTGTCGTAAATTAACAACACCTCACAGGGAGTCCAGCTTTGGAAGTAAAAAGTTTAAAATCAACTCTCAAGCATGGCGGGGGATGCATTATGGAGAGCTATGGGATCTAATGATTTGTGCGTTTACCGTTACTCTTTCATCTTTGGCAAGTTTCGCAGCTATTTTTGGAGCACTGGTCTTGAGGTTGTTCTGAACTATTCTTCAAATTGTTCGCTCTAAGTAACTGTCGAACACTTTTTTACGACCTTTTCCCGGTGCGATATCGAAGTTCTTATTATTTTCGTAATTTTTTATAACGCTTTGTATGGTTGCACGCGGTCTATTCACAATCTCTGATATCTTAGCATAACTTTTTCATTCACCTTTAAGCTTTACGATAATTTTTTTTTATGTCTACTGGAACCTTTTTGTGTGATACAGACACTTTAGCACAAACTAACCGAATTTAAGAAACACTGATTGTTTGTGATTCCAGTGGCAACACTGTTTAAGTCATTTTTAAATCAATCGCTTTACGGTCTCACTCACACTTGTGACTCGAAGTATTTTTGTCTCTTTCTCTATGATTTTGCTTTACTCGATACCGTTTTTTTGAATTCATAGTTTTAGTTTTTTAGTTTTGAGTCAGACTGAATGTACAGTACAAAAAGTTGGCAGAGAAAAAAAAGTGGATTTATAACATTATATTTAGGGTTTTTTATTCATTTCTGGACTCCCCTGGTTTTGTACACTGATCTTTTTACACATCAAAGGACTGCTGCGCATAGAACTGAAGGATTTGAAAATCCTGATCGTAAAAACACACAACAAAATTTTACCGTTTTGTACTGATAATTTACTGTTATCATACCATTCCATGCCCTGTATGTGCAATTTTTTGGTGTATGTGCAATTTTTTGATGTGTATAGGGATCCATTTAAATTAAATAAAAATATTTTTTCTGTGTAAAAGTGTTTTATGATTTGTTTTATATCTTCTACATGATAGTAATAATCGGAAAAAATTACCAAACAAAAGGCCGGTATGACCTACGAGTACTTGTTCCAACTTATAAAATATTAAAAACTGCACTAAATTTCATCCCCCCTTCGGGTTAGGGGTTCGAATATTCCCGAGGTAGGCATGCCTGTCGTAAAACGTGACTAAAATCCACCCTCGTATACATGGGTCAATATGTATGTAAAAAAAAAAACATGCAATGAACAAAACAAAAAGGAATAATACCCCAGGTGGCAGTCCAGATTCTCTGGAAAATCCACCCTCTTCGGAGGTCGGCTCTACGGATTCTGGGGAGAGCCAATTATTGCATCTAATAAATCCCTTTGCGAAGAACTCAAGGGTAACACGGTCTCCACCACGCAGAAAACGCAAACGTTTCCTTAACAAACGAAAAAACTTCGAATTACTCGCTCTGGAAAGCAGTGAAATATATAAAGAAACCTCAAATGCAATCGGCACCTATTAGAAATAACAATGGTGAGTGGGAAAAGAGTGACAAAGAAAAGGCAGATCTCTTTGTTGAACACCTAGAAGAAACGTTTAAGCCTTTTGATGGTCAAATGTTGATGGACAATCCAAGCGATATGACAACTACATCCGATAACATTAGAATAAAGCGTGTGTCGTTATCCGAACTTTACCAGGCAATTAAAAATCTGAAAAATAACAAAGCACTTGGCTATGACTTAATTACCGGACAAATACTCAAGGAATTACCAAAAAAAGCGATTATTAAACTCCAATATTTAATAAATGCCTCGTTTAGACTATTATATGTCCCAGATTCGTGGAAAGTGGCAGAAGTGATAATGGTCCCGAAACCGGGTAAGCCGCCAAACGACAAAAAATCATTTAGACCAATATCTCTCCTGCCTATAATATCAAAGCTATTCGAGAAACTTCTATTGCGACACATTCAACCAATCATAGAAGAAAGACGACTTATCCCTGATCATCAATTTGGATTTCGCACGAATCACTCCACAATTGACCAGGTATATAGAATAACTAACGAAATTGAAAAAGCATTGGAGGAAAAAAAGATTTGCTCTAGTGTTTTACTTGGCGTTTCACAGGCTTTTGACAAAGTTTGGTCTAAAATTGAAAATAAGTAGGATCTTTCCGAAAAATATATATAGGATTCTAAAATCCTACCTCGACAATAGAATATTCAGAGTTAAGTACGGAATGGACTACTCCGGGCTTAAAGAAATTGCGGCCGGAGTTCCGCAAGGGAGTGTTCTTGGTCCCACTCTGTTTCTATTATATACACGCGACATACCTCAAACTGAGGGTACAGTAGTGGCAACGTTGGCGGACGATACGGCTATTCTCGTTACTGAAAGCACAATCGAGTCCGCTACCGAAAAACTGCAACTAGCTCTAAAAAAAATATGTGATTGGACAAAACTCTGGCACATTGCTCTTAATGAGACTAAATCCACGCATATAAATTTTACATATACAAACATTGACAATTTACCCGTCTTCATTAATTCGGTACAAGTACCGTACGCAAATGAAGCCAAATATCTCGGGATGACGTTAGACGCAAAGCTCAAATGGAAGGCACACGTCAAAAAAAAACGTGACGAACTTGAGAATCATTCCAAGTTAAGCATATATAACAAACTACTTATATATAAGCAAGTGCTAAAGCCTATATGGACCTACGGTATACAACTCTGGGGTTGCACTAAAGCAAGTAACAGAGAATTTATACAGTCATTCCAAAATAAGGTTTTAAGAGCTATCGTGAGTGCTCCCTGGTATCTTCGTAACAGTGATATACAAAGGGATCTACAAATCGCAACCGTGAACGAAGAAATAACAAACTTCGCTAGGAAGTTGCGAACTCGACTTCATGGTCATTGTAACCATGCCATACTCCAAACATTGGACATGCAAAACCTCGTGCGCCGACTTCAACGAACGAAACCGTTCGATTTAGCGCAATGAGTAGTACCCGCTCCTAAAGGTTTCAGCAGGTGATTTTACGGAAAATCTACCTGCCTCAAGCGTAAAAATATTGAAAGTGAAACTACTGGATGAGGAAACTTAGCTGTAGTAAAGTATAAAATTCTAAAAGGGAAGGGTGTGTTTAGTCAGTACAAATCTGACACTACTATGAGCACACGGGTATCATAGTGTCTTATTGAAGTATCACACCAACCCACGAAAAAAAAAAAAAAAGAACTAAATGTAATGTGCAATTTTTTGATGTAGTGTAAATCTTGTCTTGTTTTATTGCTATTCTGTTTTATTTTAGGTTTGACAATAAGTGGTTGTTCTTTTCGCATTTTTGTCACCACTGGTGGTTTAGTAATATCATTTGACTTTTTAACAATTTCAGAGAATGACATTTGATTTCCCGTCACCGAAGTTTGCTTATTTCCAACAAGTTTTTTTATCTCTTTATAAACATTTTCATTGTTATGTTTAACTTCGCTGCATATGTTCTCTCCCTCTCTTTTAAAGTTTTGCGTCATTATGTGAATTTTCTTAAATTCTTATACAATTTTTTCCCGGATTGTTTTTTTTTCAATTCGTATAGTCTTCCTATATACCTCATTTCAATAGCCTCCAGAAGAGTATTTAGTTCACGAATTAGCGAATTCCAGCTTATATGCCCCTAAGGATTGTGTATTTGTTTCAACATTGACCTGCATCTTCTTTACCACCAAATTTACATTTTGTATGTATAATATACACTCTGAGCATATAAATTTTAACATTCTTTTTATGCCTATGATACCTGATGTATAATCATCCAAACCAGAGCATCTCAATTTAGAATGATATTCTCTGTTGCACACACCTTCACATCTTATACCGGATTCAGATCGGCTAGTCGTACCACATTTGTCGCACTTTCTTCTTCTTAGGGCGCTACAGTCCGAGGTGGATATGGGCCTCACTCAACGTGTCTCTCCAGCCAACACGATCTTTCGCCAGCTGTCTCCAGTTTCGCACACCAAACCGGCCGAGGTCCCCCTCGACTTGTGTGCGCCACCTTGTACGTGGACGTCCTCCGTTGCGTTGTCATACAGGCTCAGAGCCGAAGACTCTTCGGGCCGGAGCTAAGTTGTCCATACTCTCTACATGACCTAGCCATCTTAGGCGTTGGATCCGTACACGCCTAGCTAGACTCATGTCGCTGTACTTGGTTGAATCTTCTCATCCAAATGCAATCAACGCAAACAGGACAAAAGACCACGCGCAGAACTTTTCTCTCGAAAAGACCAAGACACTGTTCATCCGCTTGGGATATTGTCTATGCCTCTGCGCCGTAAAGCAGGACAGTCTTGTATAAGGTCAGCTTGGTCTTCGGAGAGAGGGCTCTACTACTCAATTGCCTTTTCAGCCCATAAAAACAGTGGTTGGCAAGAGCGGTTGTACTGTTTACCGCGGAGCCAAGGTAGACGAAGTCCTTAACTACCTCAAAGTTATAGCTGCCTATTGTGACGTTCTGGCCAAGTCGTCGATGTTGTGCGGCCTTTCTCGATGACAGCATATACTTGGATTTGCCCTCGTTTACCGCCAGACCCATTTTCAGCCGCTTCCGTTTCAATGCCAGCAAACGCATCATTGACGGCTCGCTGTGTTCGCCCAATCACGTCAATGTCATCCGCGTAGGCTAGCAGTTGAACGGACTTTTGGAAGATCGTGCCTCTTGTGTTGGCCAGTGAGTTTTGCACGATCTTCTCAAGAACGATGTTAAAGAAATCTAAAACCTTTTTTGACATTGAAGGTCTCGGTGAGTTCGTTACCGACCTTGATGGAGCAGCGAGAGATCTCCATCGTCATCCTGCTTAATCTGACGAGTTCTACATAAGGTTCATCTTCTACATAAAGAAATGCAACCAATATGTACGGAATGCAACTTCGCCGTTGATATAAATCACACCCTAGGTCAAATTCTCTGCCCAATCTCCTTCAGCTCAATCCCATCCCCTTCTCCAACCATACAATCCACCAATTCTTACAAAACATCAACACACAAAACATAACTATCTACAATACCTTCCATAAAGCTAATATAATCAACCAAATCATATAATTAATAATAAAAAAAAATCGATAGAGTTGTAAAGCCTTTTTAACATATAAATTTATTTATACTTTTAATAAATTATAATAATAATAATAATATTTATGTACATACATGTATATATGTATACAGGTAGGTAGGTAGGTAGGTAAGATGTGGCTTTTCTGTGTGTGCACCTAAACCAGAGTTGATCCATTGTGCTGCCACATGGTTTGACCGGGATCAAACCAATAAGTTGTCCGAGGGAAACCATTTGGAGACTATAATGAAGCGAAGTAGATTATTAATGGGAACCGTACTAAGTTCACCCAAGTCATCAAAAAAGTAGGCCCCTAGATATTGGAGTCGAATAGACGCCAGGGCCGGACAGGAGCATAGGAAGTGTGGGCCGCTTTCCACTTCCTCCTCATCTAGGCAGCTTCTACCGAAATCATTAGCCGGGACACCTAGTCTGATGGCATGGTTTCCTATGAGGCAGTGCCCTGTGATAACACCGATGATTGAGCTTATATGCGAAGTGAAGAGATATTAAATCCTTAGATCTTTTGGAATCTAGCCTAGGCCAGATTATTCTGGAGGTGTGACACGAAGTGCCACTCGCCCATCTCTTATCTATTTCACGAGTTGCCTCTAATGAGAGCAGCAATTTGCAAGTTGTGAGGGGCATACCCAAGCTACCAAGTAATGGCTGTGAAGTTGCGAACTTGGCAAGTTCATCTGCTTTGCAGTTGCCTGGAATGTCTTTATGTCCTGGCACCCAGCACAGGCAAATATTGAACCGGTCGGCCATCTTGTCTAAAGATGAGCGGCAGTCTATTACAGTCTTAGAGTTCGTAGAGACCAATTCCAGGGCTCTGATGGCTGCCTGGCTGTCAGTGAAAATGCAAATATCACGAGCGGATATTACATTCCATTTGAGCCAAGACAGCGTTTCACTAATCGCCATAATCTCCGCCTGAAACACACTACAGTAGTCGGGTAAGCGAAAGGAGAGACTTATATTTAGTTCATCAGAGAAAACGCCACTACCCACCCCCTCCTGGGTTTTAGACACAGCCACAGCAATATCATCCGCATAGGCTATCATTTGCACCCTGCCTTATCTAGCAACAAAAGTAGTTCGTTGATTACGATGTTCCATAGCAGGGGAGATAGAACTCCAACTTGTGCACTGATGATTTAACAGTGCACTGATGATAGAGGATGGGTAGACATTGTTGAAGGCTAACTCGATGTCTAGGAAGGCTACCATAGTGAATTCCTTATGGTGAAGGGATTTTTCGATGGAGCATACAAGCGAGTGTAGGGCAGTATCAACTGATTTGCCTTTAGTGTATGCATGTTGAGAGGCTGACAATCTAGATGGGTCTATATTGCAGAAAAGATGGATATCTATGAGTCTTTCCAACGTTTTGAGTAGGAAGGAAGATAAACTGATAGGTCTGAAATCTTTGGGATTTACATGAGAGCTACGACCTGCTTTAGGTAGGAAGACAATCTTCACCTGTCTCCATCCCAAGGGGATATGGGACAAGCTAAGGCAACCTATGAGGATAGTTTCCATCCATGGAAGAATTAGGTCTAAGTTCAGTTGGAGTTCCGCTGGTATAATACCATCCGGACCAGGGGATTTATACGGTTTGAAGCTGCGAATAGCCCATGCTATTCTGCGCTTAGTGGTGAGCTTCACGAGGCTACTAATAGGATAACCAGAAACCAAGGCTGAAAAGGGTTGGTCATCAGAGCAGCTGGGGAAGTGAATATCAAGTATAATCTCAAGTGATTCTTTACTAGACGTAGTCCATGTGCCGTCCTGCTTCATGTAGTAGCCTGATATGGCAGGACATGAGGAGAGGATTTTTCCGAGTCTCGAGGTCTCCGAAATATCCTCTATTCTTCCGCAAAACAGCTTCCAGGATTTCCTTTTTGCCGTTTTCATTTTGGATTTGAATAATCTGAGGGATTCTTTATAGGATTCCCAGTGGAGCTCATCTCCGGAGGATTTAGCTTTGTTGAACTTCCTCCTGCTGGCTTTACGAAGATGTTCAATTTCACTACTCCACCAGTGTGGCTTGGAGTTAAACTTCCGTGTTTTGAGTGGGCAGGCCGTGTCCATTGCTTCATTAAGGGTAATGGTGAACGTGTTAACTAGCCATTGCAGCTCATTGACATCTGTAGGAGAGGGAGGTGCTCCCGAAAGGGATTTACCTAATATACTTTTATAGAGAGACCAGTTGGTTTTCCTATAATTCCTGACTAGGGGTTGCTCGGAAGGAAGACCGTTAAGGTCGAATTGGAGATATCTATGGTCTAACAGAGTCTAACAGAGACTCACCTCTTTCGTTGTCGTTGGAGCTACCCCATAATTGATGGTGTGCATTGGCATCACAACCAATAATGAGGAAAGCGTTGCTGGATTCCGCCATAGCGACCGTCCTTGTGAGTGTTGTGGGTGGGATGGGTTTATCGTAGGCAAGGTATGCTGAAGTCAGCCAACACGTACTCTGACTCAGCTCCAGGCTTACCACCGTGTTGTTGTGGGTGGGATGGGTTTATCGTAGGCAAGGTATGCTGAAGTCAGCCAACACGTACTCTGACTCAGCTCCAGGCTTACCACCGTGTTATCAGGGTCGCTAAGGTTAGAAATGAGGAATGAGTTAATAGAGCTTTTAACCATAATGCAAGACCTAGGTTTACCTGCATTTTTGGTGTAAAGCAGCTTGTAGCCCCGCGTCCTGAGTCCCAGCACCAGACCTCTAGCGGTCCAGGGCTTCTGGATCAGGACAATGTCCTCCCCATGTCTGGCTAGTCGGATGAGGAGGTTGGCGGAGGCCGCCTTGGAGTGGTGAAGGTTAATCTGTATCACCCGCAGCATTGCGACTGATTACAGATGCCTCCACCACAGTGTCATTGGCCTCGTCCGAGTCGGAAGACATAAAGTCATCCTTCTCCTGTGGTGGACGATATAAGTTGGCGGTGAAGAACCGCTCAAACTCTGAGTCCGACGAAAGTGTATCGTCGTCATTACCCAGGGTATTGAGCGTTGTCGTGAGGACTTCCTCTGATGCGTCCGGTGGTCTGATGTCTGTGGGAGTAGCACTTGCTTCAGCGGAACAAGTGTCTAACGGTAAGAGGGAGATCTCCGTGTTGGGGGCAGGTGACATGCCAGGTGCGACTATATCTATCGGGGGGATATCTGCCTTAGGGGCAGATACCCTTTCCGAGTCCTTTTTATAGACCTTAATGGGGACCTTGCCGAAACCAAAGTAGATCTTGTACTCGTCTGCAGCAAGTTGATCCAAGGAGTCCTCGTTGATGACGATGACCACCGAAAGGGTGTCCCCCTTTGGCTCCTCTAGCCTGCCGACTTTCCAGTCACTGGTATTTAATTTCGGGTTGCACAACCTGATAAGGTCCATTATGGACGCAGGGTCCGAGGGCTTGGCCGGAGGGCGGATGCGTGCCCTGGGCCTGCTAGGTATCTTGTCCAACGACAAGACCTCCAGGCGAGTCCCTGGTCACACCTCGCCCGCCTTCCCTATGGCCTCGATAAGGAGGTCAATCGACCTTTGGTCCGCACAGGCAAGTAGTTTAACGTGCCCCTGGAACCATCCCCCGTCTTCACAGATTGGAGCAGGTCCTGGTCGCTCCCTTAAGATAGAGAGAAGGGCAGGGGCCAACTCTGCCTCTACCTTCCTCCATTTAGCCGCCGAGATGCTCCCATCTGGATCCGCCTTATCAACCACGCCAACGAGGGTATGGCTCTTTAGGACATCGCTATACTGCTTGTCTTGTCTGGCAGTCCCGGTGTTATTTTTCGTTCTCTTGGGGGCCGGGGCCTGCACCGTTTGTTCCTCCATAGACCTGTCGCGTTTGACCGCGTGAGGTACAGAGGTTCCCTTGGCGCATGAGTGTCTATTGATGGCCCAATCATAAGACTCTTTTTGCTTGTTGTTCCAGCTGTCTTTAGGGAAGGGCGCCTGCTTGTCAAAGATGCGAGTGGCTGCGCGCCGCTCCCTAAAGTTGCTAGTACTAGCATCCGTTGAGGACAGATGGTGTTTCCTCGCCTGCTTTGTTGGAGCCGTGCCAGAACCTGTCTTAGTGGGCAGGTTGCTGGCTTTGGATCCTTTAACAGGCGCCGTTTTCCGACTTCGGTCCGTTAAGGTACTTGCTGGCCTAGCAGCAGCACGCGCTTGTTTGCTCGTGCAGGGTTTGTCCCGTGCTAGAGCTAATGGCGAGCCGTCTGGCAGTGGTTTTGCGGAGTCCGTGTTGGACGAGTGGGGGGAAGTTGACCTCACCGATCCAGATGAAGGGCTGGGGTTCGGGAGGGGCGGGGTAGGTTTGCTAACCTGTTCCCCCACCGGTTCACGACTTGAACCTTCTTCCTCTCTTGGTTTATTATTGTAATTTTTTGTGTTTTTTGTGTTTTTGTTGTTAGTGTACATTTGAAATTTGATTCCGACGAGTATCGGAGAAAGGGTGGTCCGCCTACGCAGGGCTCCGTGTACGTAGGTAAGGCTAGCTAATCCAGAGGTCACCAGGTATCTGGATGCTCCGTACGCGACTGAGCTATTTGTCTGGGCCCTCAGCCTGGTTGATCATCAGCACGGGTCGCATGACACTTTGATTCAGCCCAGGGGAGTGGGGTAGAAGGGAAGAAAAGAGGAAGGGAGGAGGTGGGATAGAGCTTGATTACATCTTGGTTTCCAGATTTCAGCCAGGACCTTTGCGACATGGCTGACCCTGAAGGATATGCTTTGCCGCATGTCCGTCGCCATAGCTCACTGGTATCATTAATCCTACTTAAGCCCCACAACCGCTGCAAGGTGTGTATTCACTCTAGGGATATATGTATACAACTACTACTCAATTTGAGTTATGAAAGAAAATACGAATGGTGGTGAATTTGGTGATCGGTGTTATTAATTATAGAGCGGCATCATTATTAATTATAGACGAACTACGTTCAAAAGTCCTACCAACGACAATGTTTGCTTCCTAGGGCGCCGTTGCAAACCCTGTAGCTGATTTGTGAAGCTGTGTTCTCCCGTTGGCGCTGCTGTTGCATATGGGTAAATATGTAATGTTGCCACTGGCACTCCCTCTCCAGTTTTTTTCCCTGTAACAGATTTCTGCCATGTATTCACAGATGTTGCAAAAACAACAAGCTGTCAAAAAAAATTCAGGGGCAAAGAGGGTATAAGTTAATTTCTGATGAAAACTTACACTTTTTTCCCTTCAGCTGTCATCGAAGATGTCGATTGTTTATTTTGCTGGATTTGTGATGAACTTGGGATGTCTTCTGGTGTTGTGTTTATTGGTATAGTTTGATGGTGGGTTTCTTCCGTGTCGGAAATCGAATCTGTTGTGGGGTGTGCTGATTTTAATCGTTCTATTGCTATATTCTTTAGGTTTCCATCGATGTTTATGTTGAAAACCTGGTCGCTGACTCGGTTTGTTACTTCATATGGACCCGTGTACGGCTACTCCAATGGTTTCTTGACGTGGTCGCAGCGAACGAAGACATGCGTGCAAATGTTGATGTCTTTGATGAGAAACATACGGGTCTTCGTTTTTTTTTTTTGGTTTCGTCCAAGGATGTGGCAGTCTTCTAAAGATACTAATAGCCCGGGCTATCAGCATGCACGATTCGCAAACCCAAGTACTCGTTCTTCTTCTTTTATGATTTTGGCCTGCTGCCGGTCCGAAGTTCTCCTATGGTGTATTCTCTTAAGTTCGTCTGCAAGAATATCAATGGGCAGCATTCCTGCTTTGACGAACGCCGCATCATCAGAAATGGTCCTGAAACCGCTGATCGCCCTTATTGCGCAGAGTCTATAGACTGACGTCATCATCCGATTGACTGACTACCCGCGAAAGCAGGATTCTGCGTGCAAATCTGGGCCCGCCGATATTTGGGAGCATTCGTGAGAGCGCTCCTTGTGTACGTGCCGCCTTCTCACTGGCGTATTTTATGTGTTCCCTAAAGGATAGCATGTTATCCAGCACTACCCCTAGGTACTTCACAGACTCCTTGGACCTAATCGTCTGATCTCCAACTTAGAAGCTCGCGTACTCCACCTTCTTGCGGCTACTTATGAGTACAGCCTCCGTTTTGTGGGCCGCTATTTGCAGACCGGCATTTTCAAGCCAATATTTAACTTTAGAGATTGCTATATTCGTAGCAATCTCCACTTCATCTATATGTTTAGCCACTGTGACAACAGCAATGTCGTCGGCAAAGCCGATTATTCGAACTCCTTCGGGAAGCTCTAGTCGTAAGACGCCATCATACATTATGTTCCACAATAGAGGTCCGAGGACTGATCCTTGTGGAACTCCCGCCGTTATGCTGTAGTACTTCATCCCATCGTCGGTATAGTACATAAGGCTCCTGTTGTTGAAGTAGTCCATGATTATCTTCATCAGGTAGGGAGGTGAGCCCATGGCAGTTAGAGATCTTCGTATGAGCATCCAGTTCGCCGAGTTAAAAGCATTTTTAACGTCCAGCGTAACCACTGCACAATACTTCTTTCTTCCCCATCTCCATCTCTCTACTTGTATAGCGTCTGTGGCCAAGTTTACCACCGATTTTGATCGCGTCGACCGTTGACCGACCTTTTCTGAAGCCGTATTGGTGGATTGACAGTGCACCATTTGCTTCCGCCACTGCCAGTAACCTCTCATAGATGACCCGTATCTTGCCTAATGTGTCCAATATTCTTACTAGTGGTTGTGCACGTGGAAAGAGATGTTCCACTATTTGGGTAAGCATCTCAGGGTTGGTTATCCGTGGACCTCTATTGCCTTTAATCTTTTTTGTAACCATTCTTAATGCTTTACCCCAAGGGTCAATATCAGCCTCGTCACAGAGTTTTTTGAAGCACCTTGCTTTGCTTTCTTTGATGGCCTTTTCCAGCTACCGTCTCGCCAGCTTGAATTGCAAAAGCCGCACCTGGAAGTCTGGCCTATTTCTGGATCGTTGGGATTTTCTCCGGGCTCTGAGATTGATCGCTCTTAACCTCTGAATATCCTCGTTCCACCAGTAGCAGGGCGAGCCCCTTTTGCTAGGTTTCCTTCTAGGCATCGCTACGTCGCAAGCTGTACTTAGCGCCTGTTTCATCTGCTGCGAGAGTGACTCTGCAGATGCCTCGTTCTCCATAATCGTACTCCTCAGGATTTCTTCGAAGGCCTCGTTATCAAAGAGGGCGTCCTTCCACTTGGGTCCTGTTTGGTTTGGATGCTGTCTGGGTTCTCTCCCACCAATCCTCATTACAATGGCTTGGCGGTCGCTGTGCGTATAATCCTCACTCACTCGCCATCTTGTTTTGCTTGTGAGAGAGTTGCACACAAAGGTGATGTCGATTATTGACGACCTACCAGCCTTACGAAATGTGAGTGTATTGCCTGTGTTAAGTAGGGTTACCCCTAATAACGCAAATGTTTCCAGGACAGCTCTTCCCCGTGCGTCTGTGTGTTTGCTGCCCCACTCTGTGGACCAAGCGTTGAAGTCTCCGGCAATTACAACTGGGTGTATACCTCTTGCATGAGTTGCGATGTCATCCAGTATTCTTATAAACTCATCGAGTGATAACCTGTGTGGAGCGTAACAGCTATAGAAGTGAATTCCATTTATCTTGGCGGTCGCGAAGTAGTTTGTCGAATGTCCAACCGCATGTATAGAGTGCCTCCGCAGGCCCAAATAGCAGCTGTTTTTGTGTTGTCGCTTATCCAGCTGCTACAATCCAAGGACTTATACGGTTCACTTATAACTGCTACATCTATCTTTCCCTCGTGTATTGTCTGTGCCAGCAAGTCTTGTGCAGCTGCGCAGTGGTTTAGGTTAATTTGGATCACTATCATTATTGCTTTTGTGACAGCGCCTTCCGGAATACTGGACACTTGCTGCTGCCGGCTACGTGGTCTGCGTATCCGGGTCTTCGTGTGATGTGCCTTTGGTGTTGGTTTCATCGCCCTCATGATCATCCTTTGACGTTCTATGAAAGCGTGTGAATTTGTTGGCGTATCCTGCTACATACAAAATTCGCCTGGGATGCTCAATGTTACTCCATAGAGTAATTCCGCTGGAGATGATTTTAGTTCTTCCTTCTATGTTGTCCTCAGTCTAAGCAGGACTGTTGGAAGTGCTGTGATCCAGGAAATATGCTCTTGGCACATCAATGCTGTCTTCAATGAACGATGCCAACCCTCAATAATGCCATTTGAAGCTGGATGGTATGGTGTTGTTCGAATTTTTTTCGCTCCAATGAATCAGGCTAGAGCTCTGAATAGCTAGGATTCAAATTGGGATCCTTAATCGGTCGTGATCTTTAATGGTATTCTGTAGTGACTTATCCAGTGTCCGAAGAATGCTGCCGCAATTGTTTCCGCTACGGTATCCTTTAATGATATAGCAACTGGCCATCGGGAAAATCTGTCTATGATGGTAAGACAGTATTTGCAACCATTGACCATGCTCGAATCTGTTGTCTGTTACTTCGATTGCTTGTGGCGGCATACGGTTGTGTTGGTTGTGTTGGATTTTTGAACGTTGGTATGGTATGCATTCCTTGATCCATTTGATTGCGTCCTTTTTTAGTCCAGGCAAGATATATTTTTGTTTAAGCAGATTGCTCGTACTTCTGCAGCTCGGATGTGAAAGGCCGTGAACATATGAAAACGCTATTCTCTATCGTCTTACCACACCTGAGGACATGTCGCAGTATATTGTTGTGTTCGGTTCTATTGTTAGTTTCTGCTAATGTATTTTTTTCAAAATCTTGCAGCTCAGAGTCCTGATTTTGTGCTGTTTGAATCTCCTGAGTGCTAAGCAGTGTTGGCATGTCGATGGCACAAATTCTTGATAGTGCATCTGCTACGAAGTTTTCTGCACCATTGATGTGCACAATTTCGGTGGAAAACTCGGAGATGTAGCTTAGTTGTCTCTGCTGACGTTGAGATGCTTTCTCTCATTTCTGCGCAAACGCATAAATTAGAAGCTTATGGTCTGTTTTTATGAAGAATTTGCGGCACTCGAGGAGATGTTCGAAGTATTTTACTGCTTCGTGTATGGAAAGCGGCTCACGATCGTATGTGTTGTAATTTTGTTCGGTTTTGCTCAGCTTGCGTGAAAAGAATTCAACCGGTAGACAATACAAGAGGTGCGGTACATGATAGGAATGATGTAGTCGCTATTGAAGCAAGTTGTTGCTTGATTGTCTCAAACGCTTCTTCAGCTTCTGTTGTCCATTTCACCACTCTCTTGTCACTCTCTCTTCTCGAGTCAGTGAGGAAATT
This sequence comes from Myathropa florea, assembly GCA_930367185.1. Classification (NCBI taxonomy): domain Eukaryota; kingdom Metazoa; phylum Arthropoda; class Insecta; order Diptera; family Syrphidae; genus Myathropa; species Myathropa florea. The sequence goes on from OV884004.1 coordinate 51,127,284, forward strand.
ATTCAGCGATGCTTGTGTCTTCGCTGCATTCGGGATCAGTCGACGATAGTAGTTTATGGTGCCAAGAAACTTCCTAAGATCTTTGGTCGTTTGTGGCCTATGGATAGTTTCAACTTTGTTCCTTGGTGGTTTATATCCGTTGGCTGTGATGTTCAAACCCAGATACTTTAGTTCGGACTGTCCTAACTCACACTTACTCGGATTAACTTTCAGTCCATAGCTCCTCAGCCTTTCAAAAATTACAGGCAGATGTTTGAGGTGCTGTTCGTGTGTTTCTAAAGTGATGATAAAGTCGTCGATGTCGCAATATACAAACTCCAGATCACGAAATATTGAGTCTACGTATCTCTGGAATGTTTGTGAAGCACATCGTAATCCTTAAGGCATCTTCAAGAATTCGAACAATCCAAAAGGTGTGATGATGGCTGTCTTTTGGATGTGTTCTTCTGCCATTGAAATTTGGTGATATGCCTTGGCGATGTGCTGAATACCTTTTTCCTGTGCAGTCTCGGAAATAAATCCTGAATGAGTGGGTGAGGGTATCTGTCAGGCGTCGTTTGGGCGTTTAATCTGCACTAGTCACCCCAAGGTCTCCACTCGCATGTCTTTTAGCCTTAGGAGAAGTAGATTTGTCCACGGACTTTTTGACGGCCTGATGATACCTTTTTCCAACATGGCATTTATTTCTTCTTTCGCCGCTCTCATCTTATTACCGGCAAGTCTGTCAGCTAGTTCAGCAACTGGTTCTCAGTGTGTTTCTATTTAATGGACTACACCGGTGTTGGATGTGTTGGCAGGTTGATTGGTTGTTTGTGTTGCGCAGTTACTAATTAAAACAAGGTCTTTTGAAACTAAAATACAATCCACTTTATTTAAGAACAACTTTCTTGGAGAACGCCAAAGTAACAAGTAAGTAGAAGACTTGACAAAACTAAAAGCTCGTTATAAATTTTAAAATTACAATTGGTGAAATGACAATCTGCTTGGATTTGTTTATTTAGAGTGCGGTGCGTTTGTTCTCCAACATTCCTCCTCAAACGTGCTCCACAGGATCGTACTTCATCCTAAGATCTCCCAATATTGTAGCTGGAAGCGGTTTGGTTAAAAGATCTGCCAACATCTCCTCGCTTGGGCAATATTCACATCTCACAATTCCTTTACTGCTTCGATCTATTGCTAAATTTTTCATTTGAAATCATTTTTAAGCAACTTTGGTTATCTTCTAGTATTAAAATCGACTCCTTTATTTCTTAATTTATATCGGCGAGAAGATTTCTTAACCAGACCGCTTCTTTGCTAGCTTCTGCTAATGCAATGAATTCAACTTCGGAAGATGACACCTTTGACAGTTAGATGTACCTTTGAGATACTTTACCAATCTTTTCAGCTCATTCCAATCTTCTTCAGATGGCTGGGTTACTCTGCTGGCGAGCAACGAAACACCAGCAGCAATGTCGGGGCGAGAGTTAACAGAAATGTAAAGAAAACAGCCGATGAACTTTTGATATCTTTCGTTGTTTGGTAGAACACTTGGTTCGCTATTTGACTTTCCGTAACTCGGATCTAAAGGAATGTTTGAAATTTTATCGTCCTGCAAACCAAATATTTAATGTACGCTGTTTGACTTATTGAAAAATGTCCATCACAGTCACCGGAAACTTCAAGTCCCAAATAATGTTTAACCGGTCCAAGGCTTCTAATTTTGAATTTTGACTTTAGGTTAACTTCAGTATCATTTATTAAATTTTAATTCTTATTCATTATCATCTAAATATACTAAAACGAAAATCCAAATACCCATTTCTCTTTTCATATATAAACACTGATCAATTTTACTTTGCTGAAAGTTATTTTGTAAGAGAGCTTCATGTACTGTTTGGTTCCATATATACTAGCCGACTGCTTTGGACCATATATACTTTTATTTAATTTACTTACTTGATGTTCCTTACCTTCAACTGTAAACCCAGGTGGTTTCTGCATATATACTGTTTCCTTCAGTTAGCATCAAAATGATGTACGTGCATTTTCCGATATCCTGCTACTGCTAAAATAACTCTCAATGTTGTCTGACGTACCACTGGAGCGAATATCACATCGTAATCCAAACCATGTCGCTAAGAAAATCCCTGAGCCACCAAACGAGCTTTGTATATATACTAAGTTTCTTTTATAAATCCATTTGCAACCAACAACTTTTCTGTCAGGGGGCAAATCTAATAAATTCCATGTTTCATTTTGCCGTAACGATTCCATTTCCTCTATCATAGACAATTTCCAATTTTGCCTTTTACTGCTTTTCATAGCTTCCTTAAGGCTTTTAGGGTCTTCTTCATTATAGTATAGTATAGTATCTTCCATGGAAGTTGCCTTTGTTCTTTCTTTTAGATACTCTTTTCTTGAGTGTTTCATCCAGTTGTAATGATTCCTCTGTGTGTGTATCACTGAAGCCCAAACAATCACTTCCTAGAGAATCTGATAAATCTCTGCTAGTAGTATTTCCCCCCGTAGTTCCTAATTTTATATCAGCTTCAGCACCTTTCTTTTGTTCAGTCGACTGACGATGACTTCTATGGAATCGTTATTGCCTTTACAAACATCCTTTTTGTCCTTCACTTTACTTTTATGCTTATGAACTTGAGTACTTTTCTTTCCTGAAACTGAAAATTTTAAGAAACGAACATCTCTACTAATGGTAATGCTTTTCTTTTCTACATCGAGTAGTCTGCATTCTTTAGAATTTTGGTCTTACCCCACAAATACCATACACTCTGACTTGTTGTCCCACTTTCTAATTTTTTCTTTTGGTACATGAACTTAACACTTTTCACCGAATGTTCTGAAATGCTTAAAGTCTGGTTTAACTCCATTCCAAACTTCAAAGGGAGTCCTGGATATTGCTTTTGTTAGTAATCTGTTTTGCGTATATGTAGCCGTTGAAATTGCTTCTGCCCAGAATTCTTTATTTAGCAGCATCAATAAGCATGCACCTGGACATTTCCACAAGCGATCTGTTACGTCTATCAGCAACGCCGTTTTGTTGAGGTGAATACTCAGCAGTATTCAGCAGCCAATAGCTTTGTATATGCGGTGCTAAACACACACACACACAGCGTTATGGTGAACACACACACCTATAGAAATAAGCCTAACTGTAACATGTAAATGAATAAAATAAATGCATCACGTTAAATGTTGAAAGCACGTTGGCTTTCACACCTTCCATCACAAACGCAAGCATGCTTAGTCACCCAAAAAAGGATGAACGTCACGGATTTAATTGAAATTGCCGACAAGATGCATAAGGTTTTCGCTCCAGCAACGGTAGCAGCAACATACAAACTTTACCAGAAAATCGCCGACCTGACCGCCGAAGTCGCAGCGCTGCCGACATCAGTCTTAACACGTGGACGACTCAAGCGCCAACAGCAGCACCACAGCGTCTAAAATCGATCCAAATCCAGGCAAGTAGCTAACCAATCAAATATATGTTGGTACCACAAGAAATATGGTGCCGCGGCACGCACGTGTCGTCCCGGCTGTCAGTTTCAGGAAACGTAAGAGAGGATCACTAATGGCGGTACACGATCCTCATCCATCACACATCCGCCTCTTCCTCACCGACAGAAACTCCCAACAAGAATTTTTAATCGTCACGGGATCTGAAGTTTCTATCTACCCACATCATAAAATTCGGACACCGCTGCCACTGTCAAGGTACCAACTTTTCGCCGCCAACGGCTCGCTCATTAACACCTACGGCTCAATCAAACTGAACCTGGACTTTGAATTGTACAAAAACCTTGCATGGCAGTTCATAGTCGCCCCATTATTGGTGCAGATATTTTGAGCCACTATGGATTGCTCGTAGATGTAAAGCAACAGCAAATCATTGATAAGTCCTCAAGATTGCCAACACCAGGTCTGGTATCAAACGCTCAATCTTCATCTGTAGCCGCAATTCAAGCTTGCATCGAACACCAATACGCTGCCCTTCTCCACTTGTTTCCCAATATCACACAACCAGCCGCTGCAAAGAGAAAGGAAGTGTTCTCCACAATCGATTTGGTGCGAGCATTTAATCAAATCCCTGTCGCCACCTCGGATATCGAAAAAACGGCCGAATTTCGAATTTCCTTTTATGACATTCGGCCTTTTTTGACATTTATCGACGAGGTGGTGCAGGACCTTCCCTTTGTTTTCCCGTACGTCGATGATCTTCTTGTAGCGTCAAAAAACAAACAACAATACCTTGAACATCTTCGAACTCTTTTTCAACGATTGCAGGATGCTGGACTTGTGATAAACGTGGCGAAATGTGTTTTCGGCAAAACCGAAGTAAAATTTTTGGGACATCTTGGTTCGGCCAAGGTAATCTTTCCAATTCCAGCGAAAGTTCATGCCATTCTGGAATTTCCAAAGCCTCTAAACGTTAAGAAACTCCGTGCGTTTATTGGTACCATAAACTTCTCCAGAAAGTTCATAAGATACGCAGCCGAAATTCTCGGGCCACTCAACGAACAGCTTAAAGGCCCAGAAATCAAAAATTCCCAAAAATTCCCTATCTTCACAGACGCGTCAGAGCAGGTCATTGGAGCAGTACTCCAACAACGTCGCCACAGCGCCTGGCAAAACATTCCACCTACGACACAGATCTCGACGCAATCTACGAAGCCGTTCGTCATTTTCGTCACATTTTTGAAGGAAGACATGTTGTGATTTACAGTAACCACAAACCACTCGCTCACGCGTTTAAACAACGACTGGAGCGTGCTTCACCTTGACAGTTTAGAAGGTTGGACTATATAGGACAATTCAGCGCCGACATCAGATATGTTAGGTTAGGTTAGGTTGAAGTGGCTGACTGTAGATAGCAGTCACACTTAGGCCAATTAGGCCCATTGTGATACCACGCGGATCTGATGTTACTTATCCGAAAAACCATTTAGTGCTTTCAACAAAGCTCTTTAATTGATTAATGCCGACATTGTGCAATTCGCTGAAGTCGTTGAAGAAGTAGGCTCCAAGGTGTTTCATCCTGCGAGTGGAGAGAGCGCTACAAGTGCAGAGGAGATGCATTATGCTTTCCTCTCCTTCTTCGTCTCTGCAGCTTCTGCAGAAATCATTATGAGGGAGTCCCAATCTTGAGGCGTGAGTGAAAATGGCACAGTGTCCTGTGATGACGCCAATGAGAGTCCTTTGGGATGTCCTGTTCATTTTAAGAAGATAGAGTGAACGTTTTAGATCAAGTTTAGGCCAAATTTGCTTTGTGATGAAGCACGTAGTCCCATCTGACCATCTTGAGTTGGTGTTTTTAATGGTATGATTCTTTAAAAGAAGTTTAAGGCATAGGCGGAAGATCCCCACTAGGGAGGTTTGTGGAGATCGTACCGTTCCTGGCGAGATAATCAGCTTCACAATTCCCTGGAATGTCACTATGTCCCGGCACCCACATGAGGTGAATGTTAAAATGCTCAGCCATCTCGTTAAGAGATAGGCGGCAATTTAGGGAGGTCTTAGAGAGAAAAGTGAACGAGTTCAGAGATTTGATTGCTGCCTGGCTGTCTGAACAGATGGTGATGTCCTTCTTGGATATCACGTTGTTCTTGAGCCAAGACAGAGCTTCTTTTATTGCCTTTGTCTCAGCCTGGAAAACGCTACAATATTCTGGAAAGTGAAGGGATATACTAAAATTGAGATCCCTGGAGTAGACACCTATTCCTACTCCCTCGTCCGTCTTGGATCCATCTGTGAAAATACGCAGAGGACCGTCCAGCGTCTGAGTATCAGACTTCCAGTCTGACCTGGAGGGTATGCTGGTAGAGAAGTTTTTCTCAAAGACAAGATGAGGCAGTATGAGGTCGGTGTCGTGCGGTAGAAACTCGAGGTTATCTAGAATGGTGGAATGACCCGTATGATGGTTATTCCACAGGTGAAGTGTTCTGAGACTTACCGCTGTGCAGGCTGCTACTTGTCTGGCAAACAAGTCAAGTGGAGGGAGATACAGTAGAATATTTTATGCTTCGGATGGTGTCGTCCTTAGCACTCCACTGATGCATATACTTGCAGTTCTTTGCACGCGGTTAAGAAGGTTGCGGTTGACGGCTGTGCCAAGAGCTGTCCACCAAACTGAGACTCCACAGAGTAGGATTGGTCTGACTACGGCTGTGTACAGCCAGTATGCTATTCTAGGCTGAAGGCCCCATTTACATCCGATTGCTTTTTTGCAGCAATAGAGCGCTGTGGTAGCTTTTTTGATACGCTCCATGATGTTGGACTTCCAGCTTAGTTTACGATCTATGATGAGACCCAGGAATTTGGCCTTATCTGTGAGCGTAAGTTTTACGCCACACAATGAGGGAGGGTCAAAGGGGGGAATTTTATATTTCCTCGTGAAGAGTATTAGTTCCGTTTTTTGCGAATTAACTCCAAGACCGCATGCACTGGTCCATGAGGTTAGTCTATGGAAGGCATGCTGCATGATGTCCCTAAGTGTAGAGAAAAATTTTCCGGAAACTGCAATAGCAACATCATCCGCATAGGCAATCACCCTGCATCCTACCTCCTCTAAGTTCAGTAGCAGTTCATTGACCACAACATTCCATAGAAGAGGAGAGAGTACACCACCTTGCGGGGTTCCACTATTAACTGTTCTGCGGACATTGGATTCACTGAGTTTAGAGTTTATTACTCTGCTAACCAGTAGCTGGTGAATAAAAGCCACAAGGGACTTTTCAATACCGAGATTGTTAAGCGCTAAGGTAATTGCCTCGGGAGTGATGTTGTTAAAGGCTCCTTCAATGTCAAGGAAAGCTACCAGGGTAAATTCCTTGTATTTTAGTGATTTTTCAATCGTACCTATGAGGGTGTGTAGAGCTGTCTCCACTGACTTACCCTTATTGTACGCATGTTGAGCATGCGAGAGTCTGCCAGACGCAATACTGCTTCTGATGTGGTGATCAATCAGCTTCTCAAGTGTCTTTAGGAGAAAAGAAGAGAGGCTGATAGGTCTAAGGTCGTTAGGCTTGTTATGTGAGGATTTGCCGGCCTTGGGAATGAAGATTACTGTATCCTCCTTCCAAGACCTGGGGACATATCCTAAATCTAGACAAGCTTGGAAGATGCTTGTCAGCCAGGGGAGAATGAGATCTACAATTGCTTGGAGCTCTGCAGGTATAATGCAATCAGGACCAGCTGATTTATATGGCTTAAAATTATTTAGTGCCCACTTGACAGATGCACTGTCTATTTTAAGAGGGCTACAAGAGGATCTGGTTGGTGTACTGCCAGGACAGATTGATCTAGCAGCTAGACTTCCCGGGAAGTGGGTGTCCACAAGGAGATTTAGGGTGTCTAGACTGGAAGATGTCCAGGTACCATCCGATTTTTGTAGAAAGCTGGGTGATTTCGGGAGCGATGCTAAAACTTTCCTCAGCCTGGAGGCTTCAGAAACTTCTTCAATTTTGCCGCAGAAGAGTCTCCAAGACACACGCTTGGCTCTTCTTAGTTCAATTTTGAAGGTGTTGAGAGAACTTTCGTAGGTTTCCCAATCAACAGCATCTCGGGTGCGTTTCGCTTTGTTTCTCGATCTCCTGCTTTCCTTGAGCAACTTGTCCAGTTCCCGATTCCACCATGGTGGTTTCGACTTGCCCCTAGGCTTGCTGATAGGGCAGGAAATAGACAGTGCGTGGTTAAGGATTTTTGTGAGCCTCTCCACAGAAGTGTCGAGGTCGGCAGGACAGTTGGGGATGGAGAAAGGTGTATCAGTTAAGATTGCCGATACAGTTTCTCTGTATTTATCCCAGTTGGTCTTTCGGTGATTTCTGAAAGATATTTGTGAACGAGGCGATCTTACTACATCGAAGGTGATATAGCGATGATCAGAGAAGGAGTGGTCACGAGAGACCTTCCAGTTTTTGATGCTGTCAGCAATAGAGTCAGAAGTCAGGGTGATGTCGAGCACCTCCTGTCTGTTTTTTGTAATAAAGGTGGGTTCGCAACCTGAGTTGCATACTACTAAATTGTTGTTTAGAATGTAGTCAAAAATGAACTCACCTCTATCGTTGATGTCCGTGCTCCCCCAGATTGTGTGATGCGCGTTTGCATCACATCCCAGAATGAGCGCGGTCTTGGCTCTCTCCGCATCAGCGATCGTCCTCTTGATTGTAGTAGAGGGGGGAGGTTCAACATGGTCATGTGCCATGTACGCCGACAGGAAGGTGGAGGGATATACTAAAATTGAAATCCTTGGAGTAGACAAGACAAGTTTTTTTTGTGAAAATACGCAGAGGACCGTCCAACGTCTCAAAAGTATCAGACTCAATAACTGCGGCCCGTGTATTACCGACAGGTTTAGCAGTCGATGAAGTGGAGGGAGAGTAATCAACCATCGCAGAGTCCTTCCCATCCTTCTTATACACTCTCAGCGTAATGCTAGTGAAGCCATAATGAATGACCCCACTAGTTTCGCGATCTTCCAGTCATGAGTTGGAAGATCCGGGTTGCAAACCTGGATGAATTTAAAGATGGTGGGAGCATCCGAGGGGATGAACGGTAACCTGGGCCTGGGCCTACTAGGGCCTACTAGGGATTTTATCCTTAGTCACGATAGCAAGCCGTGCTCCCTCCCATACTTCCTCCAATTTGAGGACGGCTGATCTGAAAAGATCCTCCGGCAGTTTTTATTCTTTTGGGCTCGGAGGTTGAAGAGTCGACCGATCTGGCACGCTTAGCTGTCGATGGCTCAGGGGAATTCGCGCTATCGCTTTCGATGCTTTTAGCTATTTTGGTTGCCCAAGCTAGAGAGCGTTTCTTTTGTTCAGAAAACGATTGTGGAGGAACAGCACTAAAGCGCACCAAAATCCGGGCTACAGTATTCCGCTCCTTCCACGAACCTAGCCGAAATCGGTTTGGTCGCCAGCACTTCAGTAGCTGAAGGGCCTTTAGAGGCGCTGGGAGTTGAAATCCCAGCCGGTGAGTGAGCACCGGACTCATTTTTTTTTTTTTTCCCCAATACGCAGCTAAGGCTAATTGATCCGGTTGACACCTTGATCCGGCCCACCGGAGAGGGAGAGTAAGGGAAAGTGGAAGGGGGAGAGAGGAATTAGGACTGTTTTCATCTTAACTTCGGGTCTCATCATAGAGAATAAATTCTCAAGAGTCATTGACCTTTACTAAGCCTCTGCACCGCGTCATCGACCGATTTACACACTTCCCTGAAGCCGTCCCCTTATCAAATGGAACTGCTGAGACTGTAGCCGACGCGTTATCTCATCTTAGATAGCAAGGTTTGGAGTTCCATTGCGGATTACTTCAGATTTAGGAAGACATGTTCAGGTGTTTGACTAAACTTCTTGGCTGCAAACATCTTCGAACGACGCCCTACCACCCACAGTCGAACGGATTGGTCGAGCGCTTTCATCATCAATTCAAGTCAGCATTGCTATGTAACAACGACACCTGGGTTTCAGCTCTACCTGTCGTGCTTCTTGGACCCTGTGCATCATTCAAAGAAGATCTTCAAGCAACGCCTGCCGAACTTGTCTTTGGTGAACCGATTCGTTTGCCCGGAGAATTCCTGCAACCATCAATGCGAAACACTTCGGCTCCAGACCTAGAGCAAGTCCTCCAAGCACAGTTCAAAAATGTAAAACCGCAAGAAATATCACGACATGGACAACGATCAACATTCATTTTTAAAGACCTTCGAACTACGTCTCACGTATTCATTCGCCACAAACATATAAGGCATTCTTTCGCTACACCATAAGATGGACCATATAAGGTGTTGGAAAAACATGAAAAACATTTTGTGGTTCTCGTCAAAGGAAAATGCATACAGGTTTCAATCCATTTATGCATTTATGCTTCACGAGGGCCTCACAGTTGGACAAAGGGATTAAGCTCCGCATATAGGCGATCAACCGTCAACATCCGCCAGAACTAAAAAAGCAGTTAGATTTGAAATTCCTATTGAATAATTTCTTTCCTATCCTTACGTTTACCTTTGTATTTTTTTTTCTATATTTATCTTTTAAAATTAAAACACTCACTTATTAAGAAGGGGAAATATGCGGTACTAAACACACATACTCCAGTAGCGTTATGGTGAACACACAGACCTATAGAAATAAGCCTAACTGTAACTTTTAAATGAATAAAATATATGCATCACGCCAGACGAAATCAATCATCAGTCGGCAGTGAAACAGCAAACACCACATATACCTTGACCACTTAAATATTGCGGAACTTGATATCCGGTATATTCCCCTCCACGATCTGATATAAAAATCGTTGGCTTTCTTCCAAATTTCGATTTAACGGCTTCTACGTACTCCTTTAATTTATCAAAAACTTCTGATTTGTTTCGCAAGAAGAAAACGGTGGTGTACCTGCTGAAGTCATCAATAAATGTAAAAAAATATCGGTTACCACTTGGACTTGTTACTTTCATATGGCCGCAAACATCGGTATGGATCAGATCTAGAATAGCAATAGATTCACTTTTGGACTTCTTTCGAAAACGTATGCGTGATGATTTTCCTTGTAAACAGACCTCACAAGATTCATTAGCTGCGCATTCTTCTTCTTCTTCTTCTTAGGGCGCTACAGTCCAAGGTGGACCTGGGCCTCACTCAACATGCCTCTCCAGCCAGCACGATCTTTCACCAGCTGTCTCCAGTTTCGCACACCAAGCCGGCCGAGGTCCCCCTCGAATTGTGTGCGCCACCTTGTTCATGGACGTCCTCTGTTGCGTTGTCCCACAGGCTCAGAGTCGAAGACTCTTCAGGCCGGAGCTAAGTTGTTCATACGCTCTACATGACCTAGCCATCTTAGGCGTTGGATCTATAGACACCCGGCTAGACTCATGTCGCTGTACAGCCCATACAGTTCGTGGTTGAATCTTCTCCTCCAAATGCCATCAACGCAAACAGGACCAAAGATTGCGCGCAGAACTTTTCTCTCGAAAAGATCAAGACACTGTTCATCCGCTTGGGATATTGTCCATGCCTCTGAGCCGTACAGCAGGACTGGGATCAAGGTCAACGTCTACACGACTGGATGGCGCAGTTGGTTAAGTGCCTGCCCCAAGTTCGAGGGGTCCCAGGTTCGATTCCGAAATCGGTCCAGTCACCATTTGCCGTTGGGATCAAATTAACGGCACTGGAGTAGGTTGCTACCTGGGAGTACAATGGACCAGTTTTGAGTCTGAGTGCTCGAGTAGTGTTTCCAAAAATCTCCAAAAAAAAAAAAAAAGAAAGGTCAACGTCTTATACAAAGTCAACTTGGTCTTCCGAGAGTGGGCTCTACTACTCAATTGCCTTTTGCCCATAAAAACAGCGGTTGGCAAGAATTATTCTCTGTTTGATCTCGGTAATGATGTTGTTTGTACTGTTTACCGCGGAGCCAAGGTAGACTAAGTCCTTAACTACCTCAAAGTTAAAGCTGCCTATGGTGACGTTCTGGCCAAGTCGTCGAAGTTGTGCGTCCTTTCTCGATGACAGCATATACTTTGTTTTGCCCTCGTTTACCGCCAGACCCATTTTAGCCGCTTCCGTTTCAATGCCAGCAAACGCATCATTGACGGCTCGCTGTGTTCGCCCAATCACGTCAATGTCATCCACGTAAGCTAGCAGTTGAACGGACTTTTGGAAGATCGTGCCTCTTATGTTGGCCAGTGAGTTTTGCACGATCTTCTCAAGAACGATGTTAAAGAAAACACATGACAGCGCCTCGCCTTGTCTAAAACCTTTTTTGACATTAAAGGTCTCGTTGAGTTCGTTACCGACCTTGACGGAGCAGCGAGAGTTCTCCATCATCATCCTGCTCAGTGTGACGAGTTTGGCAGGAATGTCAAAACTAGACATGGCGCTGTATAGCTCGTCTCTATGCACGCTGTCATATGCGGCCTTGAAGTCGACAAATAGATGGTGTGTGTCGATCTGCATTTCTTGGGTCTTCTCCAGGATCTGCCGCAGTGTGAAGATTTGATCGATGATGGACTTCCCGGGCCTAAAACCACACTGATAAGGACCTATCAGTTTGTTCACAAATGGTTTCAGGCGTTCACACAAAACGGCAGAGAAGATCTTATAGGCGATGTTAAGGAGACTCATCCCTCGATAGTTGGCGCAGTCAAAGGGTTCTCCTTTCTTGTGGATCGGGCAAACGATACTGAGATTCCACTCATCGGGCATGCTTTCCTCTGACCATATCTTACAGATGAGCTGGTGCATACGCCCTACCAGATCACCTCCAGCTGTTTTAAACATTTCAGCGGGCAGACTATCCATATACCAGCAGCTTTATTAGACTTCGCTCTCGATATCGCTATCTTGACTTCGTCTAGGTCGGGGGGACGGTGTTCTCTTCGTCCGTTGTTGTGTTGAGTAGAACATTCTGCCCGACAGCGGTATTTGTGTCCTCATCGGCGTTCAACAGTCTGCAGAAATGATTTTTCCAAATTCTCAGTATCGACTGCGAATCTACTACTAGCTGTCCATTTTCGTCCCGGTAAGTTTCTGTCCGAACTTTATATCCATTCGATAAAAGTTTTACCCTTCGGTAAAACTTTCGGACATCATTCCTGCCATAACACCTCTCCATCTCCTCGATCGCGCGCTTCTCGTGCTCTTTCTTTTTCTTCCTGAGAAGCCGGTTCTCTTCCCTTCTTCTCTGTTCGTAGAGCTCACGAACAGCTCTTGTGGTTCGATGCAGCGTTGCCCGGTAGGCTTCTTGCTTTGCTGCATGTGCCTGCCTGCACTCGTTGTCAAACCAGGGGTTGTTTCTTGTTGGCGTTTTAAAACCCAGCACATCAGTAGCGGGGTCTCTGATGGCTCTTTGACAACGTTTCCATTCTTCGTCTATTGTTAGTGCAGGCGACGTCGAACTTGCGGAGAGTTTCAGGGAGACTCGATCGGCAAAGTTCCTAGCAGTCTGTTGCGATTGTAGCTTTTCGACGTCAAACCGTGGTTGCCTTCCTCGACTCCGTTCTTCTCTCGATATCCGTGTCCTTACCTTGGCTACAACAAGGAAATGGTCCGAATTGATGTTGGCGCCTCGGAACGTTCGGACATCAAGAATACTGGAGGAGTGTCTGACGTCGATCGCAACGTGATCAATCTGGTCGACGGTTGAATGATCAGGGGACCGCCAGGTCCCTTTATGGATGTTGAGGTGTGGGAACCGCGTGCTAGCTACAGAGAGATTTCGTTTAGAAAGATCTTGGTGTCGTATTTGGGGTATTGATCGTACGTTCTTTCTAGGAGATCATAGCAGTCATCTTCGATATCGTCATCCTTGTCCTCAGTTGGGGCGTGGGCGCAGATAAGGCTGATGTTGCCGAATTTAGCCTTGATGCGGATTGATATGAGGCGCTCGCTTATGTACTTAAAGCTTAAGACTTTTTGCCCGGCCCATCCCATCGCACTTCCTGGATTGCGGATTACTTTTGAAAACAATTGTGCAATCTTTTTCCATCAAACAAAATACTGACAATAGATTGCTTTGCATACTTGGAACATAAAGAACGTTTTAAATAGTGATTGTGCTTACCGTATTCTTTCCATATTCCATTGTACACAACACGTTCCTTTACCTTCGGATGATAGTTCACGTCCATCGCCAACAATAACCTTTTGCTTTTCTTCTGGATCGAACTTTATGAAGAAATCCTTTACATTGGTAATGTGACATGTTGAACCCGAGTCCAATATCCAACCGTTAGTTTCTTTCAGTTATGCAGGAAGATTGATTCTGCAAGTATATTCAGATGTTGAGAACATAAAAGCTTGCTGTTTCTTTTCAGTTTTCCACTAGAAGTACTGCCGACAACTTTTCTTTAAATGTCCTCTCTGATGACAAAAATAACACTCAGGACCTGTTGGTTGATTACTTTTGTATACCTTTAACGCTGTTTCCCGCTGCTCCATGTGTGGATTTACTCGCCGCTTATATTCTTCTAATAGCTTGGATTGCACTAAGTCAAAAGTAAGTTCCTTTTCTGACTCTGTACGCGTCTCTAGAGCTGTTATTAGGGTGTCAAAACTTCTGAGTAAACTACTGAGTAGCATAGCAACACTCCACTGTTCTAAAAGTCTTTCCACGCCAATCGCCGCATGTCACTCGAACAGATTTGTCATCTCCGAAAAAATCCCCGCCTCTACATTTTCGCCTTCCTCGACATGAAGACTACAGATTTTCCTTATTAATTGGACTTTCTTGCTGAGTGTACTCCTTTCGTGGTAATTCTTCAAATTGTCCCACGCTTCCTTTGACGTTGTTGCCTTTCGGATGTTCTGTAGTTGTTTATCCTCTACAGAGAGAGCAATTGTCGCACGAGCTTCGTCATCTTTAGTGTTCCATTCCTGAGTTACTGGCTCTGGCTTCGGAATAATTCTAGACACATATCCCCACAGTCCTTCTTTTACAAGCAGGATTTCCATTTTGTACTTCCATACAAAATAATTGTTGCCACTAAACTTCTGAATTGAAAATCGGGACTCCGACATGGCTGTTGCTAGTAATTATTAATATATTTAAGTCCAATTAATATAATCTTATTTGTAGCCTGGGCCCATAACCTGTTGCGCAGTTACTTATTAAAACAATGTCTTTTGAAACTAAAATACAATCCACTCTATTTAAGAACAACTTTCTTGGAGGACGCCAAAGTAACAAGTAGAAAACGTGACAAAACTAAAAGCTCGTTATGATTCAAAAATGACAATTGGTGAAATGACAATCTGCTCGGGTTTGTTTATTTAGGGCATGCCGTCAATGGGTCTAATAGTCTTCGTTTTTTAAGTCAATTATGAGCCCGTAGTGCGTGATGAGATCGGCTCCGATAATCGCTGCTTTGACGTTGACTATAGTGAAATGCCAGTTGATGTTTCGTCGTAGACCTAGATTCAAACTAAGGTATTTTTGTCTATAGGTTTTTATAATGGTGAAGTTGGCTGCACACAGTTTATTGTTGGATTGGATTTTCTGTGTTGTTGTTGTCCAAGTGTGCGGAATGACGGATACGACAGAACCTGAACCGATTAGAAATTTGTGGCCAGAATAATTCACGTAAATGTGAAGGCGATGCTCACAGCATTTATCCATGCTGTTGTCCACCGCCAGAGTGGACAACAGCGAGTTTAGTTTTTTGATAATCCTGCCGCTTTGAAAGTACAAGGTAAAACGCATTTCCTTGTATTTTCTCCAAATTTGGCGTGGAAGTAGCACAGCCCTTCAGCGTTTTGAGTGTGTGAAGGGGAATGGGATTGAAATCGGTAAGGCGACTTGTTTGTTCTTGGTCTATTGCTGTCGAATGCTGTTTGTAGATGTTTGACTGCAATCATTTGCCCCTATTGCGATTGTCGATTGTCATTTAAATAATTCATTTTCGCGCAATTTTTAATCAGTGTTGGACGAAATTTTTGTTAAAAGTAAAAGAAATCGGTATTTTGTGGAGTGTGTGGTTGCAAAACATCCAAGGATAAAAATAAATAGTGACGCAAAACTATATAGTTTCCCAAAAGATCCACAAACGGCAAAGATTTGGGCGCATAAATGTGGTCGAAAGGACAAAATTAATTTTAAATACACTGTCATTTGCTCTAAGTACTTTACGAAAGAGCAATATAAGCGCAATTTGCAACATGAGTTGCTAAATTACATGCCCAAAAACTGCAGGGATTTGCAAGATGATGCTGTTAGAACAGAACATCTTCCCTTTCCTAGTGGCAATAAACATATGAAAGAAACAAATACGATGAGAACTGAAAGGTTACGGAGAAGAAGTGACCATGCTGAAGTCAGATTCATTACTCGGCCCGGCTAATTATGTCCAAGTGTTAATGGCAAGAGGACTTTTCAGTAATTGGAAGCAGCCAATTACAATTTCGACACGAAGTTGACCAGGAGTTTGATAGACAGCACTATCGGAAACTTGGATTATATTGGCTACCAGGTTGTTGCTCTTACAATGGATATGGGCGGCGGCAATCGGGGTTTGTGGAAGGAGTATGGTGTCTCGGAAAATAAACCGTACATTGAGCACCCTATAAAATCCGACGACAAAGTGTTTATGTTTGCTGACGTTCCTCACTTGACTAAGTTGTTGAGGAATCATTTCCTTGACGATGGCATTTTCATTGACGAAAAGCACATAACAAAGGCACCATAATTTGAGCTTCTCGACAAAGACAACATTGATTTGAAAATAGCACCCTGCTTAACAACAATGCACTTAACTGTAAAGTTCAGCAAAAGACAGAAGGTAACAATTTAATTCTTTAATGTTTTCAGTGCACTAAAAGATATTTTTAATTATTACAGGTAAAATATGCAACTCTACTACTTTCTCATACGAACTCGTGTGCATTAAGTCGTATGGGTATGTTGGGAATGCTCAACACACACAATTGGCAAGAACTCTCAGAACTTCTTGTTAAACTTTTAAGTTTTATTAAATAACAAATACAAAATACAAAAACACAAAGTGAAGGAATGAAGGAATACAAAGAAAAACTGGTATGATGAATTCAAGGAAAAACAAACTATGACTTCTCTTCTTTAAAAATGAAATGCAAGTGGTTATAAAAACGAATTCAAATTTAGACATTTCAGTTCTTAGAAGTACACTTATGTACGAATTAATAAAAAGCTCTTTTGTGTACTATACAACTTTGACATTAATAATAAAAACTTTGAATTTACTCTAATACTTTCCCTTTTTGTTTTAAGGTCAAAATTATGAATAAAATAAATGAAGGAAAAATATTTATGAAACTCCCATTTGATAACACAAGTTCTTCAGTCGTGTACAGGGTAATGGCTTCGTCATGATGTCTGCAACTTGTTCTTCTGTTGAAATTTGTTGTATACCCAACTTTCCTTCGGTCACTTTCTCCCGAACAAAGAAATGCTTGATTGAAATGTGCTTTGTTCTGCGATGAAACTCCGGGTTTTGAGCAAGTCTTACCGCTGCAGAATTGTCAACTTGAAGAACAGGAATTTGCCTTAATTCCAGAAGGAAATTATGTCTTTGACTCAGCCATAAAATAACTCCACCTGCATATGTAACAACCACACCTGAAGTTGATCGTCCGGTTTTAGTACATCCTCCAAAGTCCGCGTCGCTGAAGCACTCGAAAATACCTTTCTTTCCATAACGTTGGTACACAATCGATTGTACCCGCGATGTACCGAAAGACCCTCTTTACACGAGCAACATCCTCAGTTGATGGATTCTCTAGTGACCTTGATAAAAATCCCACGCTATAAGCCAAATCCGGTCTTGTTCCGAGCATGAGGTACATCAGGGCACCAACTGCTTGCCTGTATGGAAAATTGTGCTTAGTAACTTCATCTTTCCCTGTTTTAGATGTTTCTGAATTCTTCAGCATTGGCGTTGAAATCGGTTTGCACTCTGAGAAACCAAAACGTTCAAGAATTCTTTTTGCGTGCGCTTCTTGGGATATTTTAATGTTGCCGTTTTCACGTTTGATTTCCAGTCCCAAAAAATAAACTGCTTCTTTTGAGGCGATCTTGAACTCCGTTTTCAACTCTCTAAGAAAAATGTCTAAGTCTTGACAATCTGTTGCTGCAACAATCCCATCATCCACATATAATGCTAGAATAATCTTTTTACCATTTCTTTCTCTAATATATAAACACGGATCTGCTTCGCTAACCTTAAATTTCAATTTCAACAGAAAACTTCCGAAACGCTTATTCCAGCACCTCGGTGCTTGTTTGAGTCCGTATAGACTTTTCTTTAACTCGCATACTTTTTCAGTCCCGTCGTCATATCCTTCCGGCTGCTTCATGAAGATAATCTCTTCAAGGTTCCCATACAGGAATGCGGTCGACACATCAAATTGTGTAAGATGCATTTGCTCGCTGGCAGCAATGCTTAAAATTGCACGAATTGTCCCCAACTTTGCTACTGGGCTAAATGTTTGACTATAATCAACGCCAAGGCGTTGGCTAAAACCTTTAACAACTAGTCTGGCCTTATATTTATCAATGCTGCCATCAGGATTTGTTTTTAAACGAAAAACCCACTTACAAGGAATCACCTTTGCACCTTTTGGTAATTGTGTCAGCTTCCACGTCTGGTTTTCTTTGAGTGAAGTTATCTCGCTGTCCATAGCCTTTCTCCACTCCATACTTTGTTTGCTGTTGACAGCTTCTTCAAATGTGTCAGGATTGTCTTGCACTTTGAAAAGTTCCTCTACCGCCATAACGAAATCTTCGAAATATTTTGTTCTTTTCAGCAATGAGCGATCTCTAAGTTGTCTTTCTGATGACTGTTGAGAATCTCGTTCTTCTACCTCTTCGAATTCGGGATCTGTGTATGCTCCAGATTCGTAATCACCGTCAATGCTCTCTTCTGAATGTTGAGTATCTTCTATATTGTCTTTTTCGTTATTTCCTATTGGCTTTATTTTCTCCACATCTCGGAGTGGTAACTGAACTCTTTCTTCGCATTTACTGAGTTTCTCCTGGAATCGCACATCCCTAGACAAAACTACTTTATTTTCTTCCTGCAGATAAAGGCGATACCGCTCGTCACCATCATATCCTACGAGATATCCTTTAACAGCTTTCTCGTCCATCTTTCGTCGTTTTTGAGTCGGAACGTGAATATAACAGACAGATGCGATTATGCGCAAATGTTTTATTCTTGGCTTCTTTCCCATCCAAAGCTCGTAAGGACTGACTCCTATTTCTGAAGATTTTCCCGTTCTATTCAGGATATATACCGCGGAATTCACTAACTCTGCCCAAATTGATTCTGGAAACTTTATGTCCGAATTTGAGTATTTGAAAGTTCTTGCCATTTCTATTATTGTACGATTTTCACGTTCTGTGCCACCGTTTTGCTCAGGTGTATAAGGAGCTGTAAGTCTTTGTGAAGTTCCGTATTTGTGTAGAATTTTTCGAACTTCTGCGTTATCAAACTCTCCACCATTATCACTGAGTAGCACTTTTATCACATGGCCTTGTGATTTTGCATGTGCCAATACCTGCTTTAACACGTCTTTGACTTCTGACTTCCTTTTTATAGTAAAGCCATAGCGAAATTTTGTATAACTGTCCTTAAATACTACCAAATATCGTCTCTTTGTAAAAGATGGATAAAAAGGCCCACATACATCGGTTGACATTAATTCTCCGGGTGTCTCAGACCTCTTCCTGTTGCCAAATGGTAGTCGATGCATTTTTCCATAAATGCACGGCTCGCATATTTCCTTATCTGGATTGATCTTTATTCCCAATTTTCTCTCAAGCATTTCCTTGACATGTCGTTTATCTTGATGTCCCCATCTCTCATGATATAATTGCAAAGTTGAATTTTCTGCCATAGCAACATTTGCACTAGTCTCTAGCTTTGAGACAATTGGCTTGATAGCTGCTTTATATAAGGTTCCATTTACCTCACGAGTTCTGCATACCATTGTTTTGCCATCAATTTCTAGTGAACACCTGGTTGCCGTAGACTTGAACACACTATTCTTATTTCTATCCTGGGCAGCTAAAACAGAAAACAAATTTCTAGATATTTTTGGAACATACCATACATCATTCAATGTTAATTTTAAACTCCTGTTATTAACAATCGAGAAAACTTGAACTATCCCTTTTCCCACTGCCTGAAGTGTTTCTTTTCGGCTTTTATATAACATGCATTCTCAAACTGTTTAAATTCTAGGAATAGGTCTGGGCAGTTTGTGACATGTTTTGTTGCTCCATTGTCAATCCACCAATCCGTTGGATTACACTCAACTGCGCAAATTTCAGTACAAATAGAAAAGAGAGCCACATTTGTGTCAAGCGAATTATTTTGCACATCACCAGCTAACTTATTTTTCGATGGTCGTCCGTCCGATATCCATTTTTTTGCAAGTACGAACCCAGTAATAATTACACACATCTTTTCTTTTTGCAAAATTATGGGTCTGTTTACCTTGATCATCTTTTTCCTTCTTAATAGAATTTGCCACTAGCGCTTCTTGAACGAACTTTTCATTGTCTACAGTTTTTCTGAAGTTTCTTTCAAACATACATAACTGCACTGCTAATTCATCGAAAGTTTTCGCTTCATCCCTTGTCAACAACATCCAGCTAGACCGAAACGTCTCGAATTTTGTTGGCAGAATATGCAAAATTTTACACACAAGTATTAAATTCGGCAAAGCGTTTTCCTTTTTGGCTAATAGTCCATTATTTAGTTCAACCCATAAGCTTTTTAGCTTTGCAATATGTGTGGATACATCTTCACCTGACGTCCAAGCAAAAGCAAAGAAATCAGTGCATATTTTAAATAATTGCTCTTTTGAAGTTGCTTCAAACTGCTCTTTCAGTGCTTCCCATGCATCACAAGCCGTCTGCCTGTCCATTATCTTTTGATAGACAGCATCACTAATTGAACTTGTAATCATAGATTTTGCATAGCTGTTTGCTTTACGGAAGATATCACTTTGTTCCTTGTGTCTCTTTAATTCATCTGCTGTAGCCTCTTCACCTAAAGGTTCTGGTTTCACCAATTTTTTGTCTATTACATCCACTGCTCCTTCGTGGTAATCTAGTAAATCTCTCATTTTTCGTTTCCAAATAGGCCAGTCCACTTCGCCTGTCAATGGTTTAATGTGTTTTGCTAAATCCATTTTTATTTTGTAAATGCTGCTGGTCCCATAACCTGTTAAACTTTTAAGTTTTATTAAATAACAAATACAAAATACAAAAACACAAAGTGAAGGAATGAAGGAATACAAAGAAAAACTGGTATGATGAATTCAAGGAAAAACATACTATGACTTCTCTTCTTTAAAAATGAAATGCAAGTGGTTATAAAAACGAATTCAAATTTAGACATTTCAGTTCTTAGAAGTACACTTATGTACGAATTAATAAAAAGCTATTTTGTGTACTATACAACTTTGACATTAATAATAAAAACTTTGAATTTACTCTAATACTTCTGAAAGCGGTAAGTAAGTCAATAAATAAAAAAAACAGTGATTATAGTAATATTATTATTATAGTAATACATTCTTACCACAGGTTGATGCTTGGTTCGACGTCTTCAATTCCAAAAAAAAGAGAGTATTGATTCAAGGCCCAGAAAAGCAACTTTCGGACTGGAGATGGATGTCCAGAAGAAGATATTGGACAATATGCAAAGCATTGTGCTAAAAATGCGGTTTGGTCAACGAAGCAACTTACTTCCCTTTCAGAGAGGCATTTTGTTAAGCAATAAGTCATTGACTTTGCTTTTTGAATCCCTGAAAGAGAAGTTTGAATCGGAGTATATCCTTACCTATCGGCTAAATCAGGATATGTGTTGAAGAATAAAATGATTAATGAATTTATATTTATATTATTTACAATCATTGTTCTAAAACTAAATCGACTATTTTCAAAATGAATTTGTTTTTTTTTTAAACTTAAAATGTTATACTTCAAATGTAACTTTAAATATTGTAGTCCCAAATCTTGCGATCATAATATGTGATGATAATTAATATGTAACGATAATTAGCATGAATTCTTTTGTGGTACTTACTCCGTGTTGGCCAAAATTACTTCAATTCATGGGTACCCAACAACTGTTAACTTCAAATATTCCAGTCCAAAGTGCATCTTCGAATTACATCGGCTGAGGTTGCGGTGTTCTGGTGCGACGAAGATGAAAACCAAAAGAAATGCAGAAATTGCAACCAGTGCATGGACGGTCACTTGAGGCTTCGTGGTGTCTGCAGACCATCAAGACGATCTTTTTCGCTGGCAACCACCATCGAGGAAACATAATTGGTCACCCTTCGTACGTGCTCGGTACATTTGTGAAAAATAAAGTTGAAGTTGTGTAAAGTGGAAATTCGAACTATTTATTTCTGTACAATATGTTAGAGATGTTTTTTGGTGTGATACGTGCCAAAGGAGATCTCCATGAACATCCAAGCTCACTGGAGTTCAAGTATCGTTTACGTTCCTATTTAGTCGCTAGGAATGAAGGATTAACATCAGATTGTGCAAACGTGGAATGCTTTGTTGGACGAGAAACCGATATGGGAGCTGGTGTTCAGGTCGAAGAAGTGGGAAGTAACGAAAGTAGACTAATTACTTCAGATCTTCTCTCCCATTTAGTTGCAGCTGAAGATCACATCCAAGGTGGAGATGACGCAGAAGCCGTGATGGACGACATAAAGTACGACGCTCTGGAGTACCTTGCTGAATACCTCCTGAATAGGTTTAAGGCAAAAGTGGGTAATCTTCTAGATACCTACACAGAGAAGTTGGACAGGAATGATACTGGCCTTACATAAACGGACGTGATAACAGAACGAGGTCTCCATAAACGGAATCTTTTATTTAAAAGTGAGTTAGAAAAATTATATTGTATATATAATCAATGAAATGGTAATAATAATGGGTTGAAAACGGGTACAAATTATATAAAAACTATGTTAGATTTAAGTTCAGATTCCTCTTTAAACCCGGAAAAAATAAAAACTTTTTTTAGATGTAAGATGTATTTTAGAATAAGAATTTTAAATAAAAACATTTTTGGAAATAGCTCCCAAAACAAATTGCATGTAAAAAGCAAATTAAATAAAACCTGTAAATAAAATAAACTAAGTGTGTTACTTCAATGTAGACCTCATAAAATAGTAAAGTAAAAACAATATTTTCATACAGAAACAAGCATTTTTCATTTACATTCCGCATCATTGTTTTTCGCAAGCACATAAAACGAAGAGTAAAAATCTTCTCTCGCCCAGTTTCCTCAGTGAGTGACGTCACACGAACAATGACAGAAAACGAATATATTACCTTGTATTCTGTGTATCATGGTCTCGACTCATGGCTCACGGTAGTTAGTGAAAATGTGAAGTTATCTATGTACTCCGTTCTCCTTTCAACACGGGAACTTCACAAATCTCTTCGTTCCGATCTTGACACGGAACTTCCAAGACACGGAACTTGCTAATGAAATCGACGAATTACAAACGAGGTTACTTGTAAAACGAGGTTGCTTGTAATCGCGTAATAATAAGCGACTTAGCTGAAGACATCAGAACAACACCACACGCACTGGATCTTCTCCCTCCACCGCAGTCCACAACAACCTACAACACATCCATCGTGGACGAATTGCCAACCAACTACCTGCCGCGCTCGCTCGTTCTCACCAACTTCAATTCCACCTTCTGAAGAAGATTCTCAAACACCAACTCTTCGACGTTTCGGCACAACCTGGACCTCTACCGAATGGAGACAAAGACTTCAAAAAATGTGTGGCAGCAACTCCACAAACATCACCATGGAAGGCACTCATGAGCTCGAAAACTTTTTCCTACAAAGGTATATATAACAATAACTGATTGTAAAAAATTAGCACCTAAGCCCAATTCCTTCCAATTTAACATCCCTCATAAACACGTGTGGCTCTTTCTTAACCCCTCTGGCAAAACCTTGCACTTCAATAGACTCTATGCCACTCAGTCAAAAAAAGCATCGGATTCCGAAAGCTGCCAATAGACAAACTACATCAAGTTCCAACTGGAGTTTCAAAATGGGTGCGTTTTCGCTTTTTTCACCCCAGCTGCGGTTTGCACGTTCCAATCCTTCCTTTATCTCAACGTCCACTGCCTCTAAATCCAAACGCAATATTAAACACGTTTTAGTTAATGCTGAAAAACCTGTGGCTTCTCGCTCTTCCGATTTTTCTTCTCTTCATCCCAATTAGAGCATAAAACCTAAGCCTACTCGCAGTCGCGTTTTATTCAATCTGGGGCCTTATTTTGCATTGCTATAGTATCGGAAATCTATTCGAAAATCGGAAATTGGTATTTTGTGCCTCTATAACAAATACGCACAATCCACATTCGAAAAAAAAGTTATGCCAACTCGTTTACCGAAATTTGGTATTTTGTATTCCGAAAGCGGATGTCAAAACCGTCCTCACTTACGGATTTTCATTCGATAACTATTTTTCTATCGGATTGTGTGTGCTGTTGTTTTGATTAATTTATTTAATTTTTTCACGCAAAATAAAAGCAAATTAATACATTAATAATAAATTTGAGCAATTATTGTCCAAATATGCACGTCTTGCCAAATGATTTCTTCAATTTGCAGATGCAAGCCAGAAATCCATTCAGCTTTGGTATCGCCCCCTTCGCGTGGTTGCACACCTTGTCAAGGTTTAGTAAAGGTCAATGACTCTTGAGAATTTATTCTCTATGACGAGACATGAAGCTAAGATGCAGCCATCACCTCCTCCTCCTACCCCCGCTTATCCCGTCACTCCATTTCCCTCCCCTGGGCCGGGTTAATGTCTTAACCGGACCGTGCCAAGAATCAACCAGACTGGGTGATTAATTTGCAATATTTTTTGCAATATACGTTATTTCGTTCTTACAACGGCGGGTTGGCGAATAAAATAAAACGCGTGCGTACGGTTCGGGTACTCGTTAACAAGTGTTCTTTTATTTCATTATTTTCGACCATTGTGTACATGTATGTGTTTTCGTTAAATTTTAGTTTTCTTTTATTTAAATAAATATGGCTGGTAAGGCGCTAAATTCAAAATTTATACCATTTGGTTATAATTCAATAATACATAATTCACAATGATTTTAAATTTAGTTTTTTAAGTTTTAGTTTTTAAGAATATGTTAATAAGTTTTAAAGCCTTGTGGTTCTACTCAACACCGGCCGCGTTGAAGGACTGCTGTCTTCAATTTTGCTCAGGTAGAACTGCGAGCTTTACAATGGGGCGTCTAATTACGCCGCCTCGAGTCCTTACGTCCGCCACTCGCACCTTGCCGTCCTCTCCTGTTATGACTTGGACGATTCGCCCTATCGTCCATTGCTGTGGTGGCGCGTTTTCCTCGTGGACCACGACGATTTTTCCCACGGCGAGATTTGGTTGCTCTTGCACCCACTTGCTGCGTTGTTGGAGGCCGGCTAGGTAGTCCGTTGACCACTTCCGCCAGAACTGCTGCTTGAGACAGCATACAAGCTGCCATCTTCTTAAGCAAGTATGTTGACGTGCCGGCACTTGTTCCGGCGGTAGTGCTCGCAGCGATGTTCCTATTAGCAGGTGTGCGGGTGTGAGCGCCTCGCCGTCGTTTGGATCTGCGCTGAGTGGAGCGATGGGCCTTGAGTTGAGGATCGCTTCTACCTCGCTGAGGACGGTTTGCAGCTCCTCGCTTGTGAGAAGTGCGTTCCCCACGGTTCGCTGCAGAAGGCCCTTGGCTGACTTCACCGCTGCTTCCCATAGACCGCCGAAGTGAGGGGCCCTTGGTGGTATGAAGGCGAAGCTGAACCCTTCCTCTGCTGCATACTGGCGTATTGCTTCTTGCCCTCCCTCGAATTGTTGGCGAGCTTCCTCCAGCTTCCGTTGAGCTCCCACGAAGTTCGTCCCGTTGTCGCAGTGGACTGTCTGCGGAATTCCTCGTCGGGCGATGAACCTTTTAAGGGCGAGAATAAAAGTGTCCGAAGACAGATCAGTTGTCGTTTCAAAATGGACAGCTTTGGACATGAAACAGACAAACACAGCAATGTAGGTTTTGACTGGGGGTCTACCACGTATTCTTAGGGACGTATAGACGGGACCACAAAAATCCACGCCACATATAAGAAATGGCCGTTGTGCTCTCAAACGGTCAGCTGGTAGATTGCCCATTATCTGCGTCAGCAGTTTTGGCCTGTACCTAAAGCAATGTACACAGCTTTGTACCGTTTTCCTGCATGCTTCTTGAGCATTAACTAGCCATATTTTCTGTCGAAGCAGCGCTACTAATGCTTTCGGACCAGCATGGCAGTTCTTTATGTGCAAATACCGCAAATACCCTTTGATAAAGGTGGTATTTTTTGTTAATAGAAGCGGAAACTTGGCATCGTACTCAATCGGCGCATGAAGAAGACGACCACCCACACGAAGTAGGGTAAATGTGCAGTTACTGTCTTCGTATTCATGTAGAAACGGATTGAGTTTTTGCATGTTTGACGGAAGTGCGACTTTGCGTTTTAACTTACGAAATTCCTCTTCGAATTCGTAGTGTTGAACAATCTCTATTAGTTTTAGAAAGGCCAACTTTAAATCTTTTGCCGTAGGTACCTGTTCGAATTGTTCGGTTTTATTCTTAAGTCTTCGAATAAACCGCATAACATATGCAAAAATTCTTACTAATTTTGCATGTGACGAAACCTTGTCGATTATTTCCATCCCGATTTTTTGGGATTTCTCGACGGCTATTAACGCACATTTCGTTTTTCGCTTTTCCAGTACCTCATCACTCAGCGGTAGTTCAAAATGAGCATTGACTGGCCAACTAGTCTGCTCTTCCAGAAGAAACTGTGGACCCGTGAACCAAATGGAACTTTTAAGTTCGTCCACGTTGCAACCTCTGGAAACTATATCCGCCGGATTTTGTTTAGTAGGGACATGTCTCCATGAGCAACTTTGCGTCCACTCTTGGATTTCTGCCACCCGATTTGCCACAAAGGTTGCTAGTGTTGATGGATGAGTCCTTATCCAATGTAGCGTAATTTCGGAATCTGTCCAAAATACACATTGTTCTACTTGGAGATTCAACATTGCCGATACTCTCATCCATAATTTGGATAGAGTATGCGCTGCGCAAAGCTCCAATCGCGGAAGCGATTTAGTTTTCAAAGGGGCCACTTTGGACTTTGCTGTTAGCAGCGTCAACTTGATACCTTCTTCGGTTTGACTGCGTATATATATACAGCAACCAAACGCTCTCATCGAAGCGTCAGCAAATCCATGAACTTGCAACTTCGCGTTGGAATGTGTATTCACAAACCGTGGTATATCAATGTCGCGAAGTTGAGTCAAATTCATTTTGAAGTTCTGCCAACTCGTATCAAGGCGCAACGGAATCGACTCATCCCAGTCTAGTTTGGCAATCCATAGTTCTTGCAATAAGATTTTTGCCTTGGTAACTATGGGGCAGAGTAATCCAAGAGGATCGAACAACCGCGAAGAAACAGACAAAATGTTCCTTTTCGTCGCCGGTAGGTGATCAACGTTGTTTTCTAGGTTGAACTTGAAAACATCTTCTTTTGGTTGCCACCGTATTCCAAGCGTTTTTGTGGAATCTAGCTCATTGAAGCTGATTTCCTTTTGTGGACTATTAGCCTCGTAAAACGCTGGATGATTTGAAAACCACTTTGCTAACTGGAACCCGCCTTGTTCCAGAATATATCTGACTTCTTTTTGGGTTTTCGCAAGGGTTTCAATATCATCGGCACCAGTCAGGAGATCGTCGACGTAGAAATCTCGCAGCACAACTTCAGACCCCAACGGGTGTGAGTTTTTGTATGTATCCCCCAGCATCTTCAAGCACCGTATTGCTAAAAATGGTGCAGACGCCGTACCATATGTGACTGTGTTCAGTCGAAAATGCTGTAAGGGTTGGGATGGATGCTGCCTCCACACTACGAGCTGGTAATTCGAGTGCTCTTCGGTAATTCGAACTTGCCTGTACATTTTCGCAATGTCTGCCGTTAGGGCGTACCTTTTCGTGCGAAAACGGAGCAACGTCGAAAACAGCTCCTCTTGAATGGTTGGCCCAACCATCAAGATGTCATTCAATGATTTCTGAGTCGAAGTACGACTCGATGCATCGAACACTACTCGCAACTTTGTGCTTGTGCTCTGTGGCCTTAGTACACATTGATGCGGAATGAAGTAGTGTGGGCTTCTTGGGATTTCGTTATTCGTAGGTGACATATGTCCTAAGCTTAGATATTCGTTCATAAACTCTAAGTACATTTCTCGGAGTTCGATATCTCTACATAATCTTCTCTCTAGTGAGAGGTATCGTCGTTTCGCAGTCTCGAACGACGCTCCGAGTGAGGTAGGAGGTACTTTAAATGGTAATTTTACCTCAAATCTACCTTCCGGCAAAAGTTTTGTGTTATCAACAAAGTGTTTTTCACACATTTGTTGTTCTGGAGTGAAAATTTTGTTAGAGTCTCCAGGAATTTCTTCTAATGACCAAAATTTCTGGACGATTTTGTCAAGAGAGGTGGCCTCCTCGGTTTGGCATACCATACTACACAATTTTGTGTTTGTATTTCGACTATTTGAATATTTTCCGGATACTATCCAACCCAGAAGTGTTTTTTGAATGGTTGGGTATTCCGGGCCTTTTTTGATTTGGCCGACGGATAGAAGTTCGAAGAACGTTTCTGCGCCCAACAACAAATCTACTTTTTGTGGTTTCTGGAACCACGGATCTGCTAACTCTATATTCCGTGGGATATCCCAACTTGCGGTATTGATCGCATGATCTGGTTGATATCCGGAAATAGATGACATGATCCAGTAGTCTGCCGAGAACGAATGCTCGTTCAATCGGGATTTAACAACCGCATGTACCTTTTTATTAACCTTTGAGTTCGTTTTACCGATACCGAGCAAGTTCAATGAATTGTCTTCTTTGCGAAGATTCAGCCTCTGGACTAGCTCCTCAGTTATGAAGTTTACTTGTGAGCCAGAATCAAGCAAAGCTCGCGCTGGCAGAAAGTCGCCATTTTTGCATTTGATTTTGACCACGGCTGTTGTTAGAATGACATGGTCAGTTGCCGCAGAGGCATGCAAAGCTTGGGAGGTCGAAGGTTGTTGACTATTGAACGTTGTTACATATTGATGTAACAATGAATGATGCGCACGATTGCATACATTACACCGGCTGAGTTTGCACTTTGACACTGTGTGTCCTTTTCGAAGGCAATTAATGCAAATCGGAACACCTTTTGCAAATTCGAATCTTTGCAGTACCGGGAGTGCGGTAAACGACTGACACGCGGTTATGAAATGATCGTCTGATTTGCAAAAGACGCATTTTAATTTATTTGGTTGTTGTTGTTTTTGTTGTTGGGAATTTTGTTGTGAATTAACACACGAAAACGATGACCGTTGGTTCTTTTGTCGACCAAGATCTCTTTTTTGATTTGACTGCTTGTCACAAGGTTTTACACGTGATGTGGAGGACTCTTCAGCAGCAATGTGCTGGTACCTTTTGTTGAGCGCTGTCTCACAATCACTCCATAAGGGAAGAGTGCTGTAATCTAGTTGCTCTTCCCACTTCGACCTCGTCGTTGCATCAACTTTTGACATCACCAAATGAATGATTATTGCATTCGTGATGTTCTTTTCGTCGCCTAATGACAAAAGAGAGTCATATATCGCAGAAACGGTATCGATCATGCTGCGTAATGCAGATGCCGATGGTTTTGTGATCTCAGGAAGATCAAAAAGTGTAGAAATATTGTCAAAAAATATTAAACAATTGTTATCATACACTCTCTTCAAACTAGCCAACGCTTTTGGATAGTTCTGTTCACTAATTTGAAAAGCCTTTACTGTACCTAAGGCTTCACCGGAAAGACACGATATCAGATGATTGAATTTTTCAATATCTGGAAGATTTGGATCATTATCCACTAAACTTTCAAACAAGCTGATAAAATTTTTATATTCAGCATATTTCCCGCTAAATTTGGGAAGAGACATTTTCGGAAGTCGAGAGTGTTGAGGCATAGCAAAGGAATATTCAGCAATGCTAGATTTTCGCCTCCTATTTAATGCACTCATTATAAGCGACTTTGTACATACACACATGTCTTCTAATTCCCCGCGGAACGTGTCTGTGCGATCAGCTAGTTCTATGTCTGATTGACATATCAACGCTTGATCGATGTATGAATTTAACAAATCCAATCGACATTCAAGTTCAATTGGATTTTGCGAAATAGTCTTTTCCTCTAATGCCGTTTTAACTCGAGAAATATTTGCTACAATAATTGACCTCTGATGCTTTAACTGCTCAAGAGTGTCGTTTTTGTTCGGAGATGCTTGTCTCTTCGGTGCCATTTTATTTGCGCGAGAAATTTTTTAGTTAAACCACTTCGTATCTTGTGTGGAATTAGCTTATCCACTGGCTATGCACTGGTTTCAATTAAAATTGCCGTAAAAGCAAATAATCTCCTAAAAATTATTGCACGAAATAGGCACGCACTCACTGTACGTAATTTGAACCAATTAATGTGCTTTAGCCGAAAATACGACACAATAACTTTGTGTAATAATTAACTCTATCTCTCACAAATATTTAAAACTGCCGCACTTAATTATTATTTCCTCTGAATGCACTTTCGAAAATTGAAAATTATTGTGATCACTGAATTCACTCTACCAATGTACACTGATCTGTGACTTGGATTGCTAAAAAAATGCAAATGTAAACAAACCGAATGTAACCAATGAACTGTCAAATCGGTTTTTGAACTCAATAAATTGCGCGAGTGATTCAATTAAATTTCGATAATCAGTGTCGAATTATAGTGATCGGACAATAAATTATTTGCGAAGTGCTGGGAAACTGATACCTTTGTGTCAAATACGCACTAAAGGACAATGGCGGTGCAGCGGAGGAGAGGATCGCGATGGCACGGACGAACAACGTAGCACTAAATTTCTGAAACCGATTGTTTAAACGTTAATTTGAACTGACTTGTTAAATTTTTTCTAGCGTACTTATTAGTTTTAAGCCAATAGATTTTCTGTATTTGTAAGAAAATCGCGCACTTGTTTTATTGTTATTACACTTTTGTACTTTATTTATTTTTGTCTGTACTTCGAATGTATGTACTTATGTGTAAATATATATGTAACATGCAAATGACAAGAATTGAAAGTGGATGCTAATTTATTGGAGCACAATTAATAATAGCTCTACAATGATAGACACTTTCAATTTTTGTTGAATACCTGTGAAACTTCCCTTTTGCACTCCTCGCAGTTGCAGTTTGGGTGAACCATTGGCTTTATGTACGAGTATATGGGGATATGTGTTACACGGCGCGAATGATTAATTATGCACTTTATTCACTGCACACTTGGTGATGTATATATGTATATACTACTTTTTTTTTTTTTTTTTTTTTTTTTTTTCACCGTATGTAATATGTGTCTGTATATATAATTTTTAATGCACTTGTGTATACGACACTTATCACCTTTTTTCACTTTTTATAATATTATATACTTTTTACTTTTTTATTGTTCCTGCTCGGGCACCATGATTAATTTGCAATATTTTTTGCAATATACGTTATTTCGTTCTTACAACGGCGAGTTGGCGAATAAAATAAAACGCGTGCGTACGGTTCGGGTACTCGTTAACAAGTGTTCTTTTATTTCATTATTTTCGACCATTGTGTACATGTATGTGTTTTCGTTAAATTTTAGTTTTCTTTTATTTAAATAAATATGGCTGGTAAGGCGCTAAATTCAAAATTTATACCATTTGGTTATAATTCAATAATACATAATTCACAATGATTTTAAATTTAGTTTTTTAAGTTTTAGTTTTTAAGAATATGTTAATAAGTTTTAAAGCCTTGTGGTTCTACTCAACACTGGGGGCCCAGTTTAAATAATAGCCCAGTCGCTAACGGTGTATCCAGGATACCAGGCGCTAATGGCTACAAGAGGTCGATGCAATTTATCAACAAAATAAGTACTAGAGATCCCTTAACGCTCACAGATCGGGAAAAATTCTTGATAAAGAAGCACAGGAAAGAGGTAGACAAATTCGAAAAGAAACTGGCTACCACCTCCACCCAAGCTGCAAAAACGGACACAGGGCGAGAGAAGAAGCGATCGAGTACGACCCCTATCAAACCCAACGTCCAAAAAATTATTCGACAACAGCCAACACAATTGGCCACTGTCGAAGAGAGCGCATAACAACCGAGCACCTCCAAAGGACTCACTGCCTCAAGATCGAAGCAGAACGTCAAGAGCGAGCGCTCCGGTGAAGAGGTACAAGGGAAAGCGAAATAGACATTGTCGATCGTTCCAACCCTAACGGGAAGATAACATCCGACAATTGGCTCACTGTAAAAGCCACAATCTTAGACGCGATGCTTACCGTAGACGGTAGCGGTGTCGAGATTAACTTCGACGGAGCAGGATGGCAGAAAGGCGTCAAAGTCATCGGTTGTGACAACCAGAGGTCCCTAGATACAATTATACTATCCACAAACCGAAGGTAAGTTAAGAACCTGTATAGTCGCCAAAAAATGTCTAAATATTTTTCTCCTAGGTACATACAGTAACGGAAACCTCACTGTGGCAATATACGAACAACAGGACAAATCTATTTTGCTCCTATCGTCCTTATACTTGCCATACGATGAGGAGGACCCACCACCAGACGCAGTCCGAGCACTTGTGATACACGCCAAGTCACGCGGTAATCACACTCAATGCGGAAGCAGCAACATCAATAAAAGGGGTGAGTCCATTTTTGATTTCATTATTTCCACTAACCTTAACATATGTAACAAAGGTAATACACCAACGTTTCGTAACCGAAAGAGTCTAACTCTGTTCAAGTAGAGAATTGGAGAGTGTCCGCTAGCTGTTCCTTCTCGGACCACAGCCGAATAGTCTTCAATCTTAACGTCAATAAAGGGAAACCAAAACCTTTCAGAAACCCTCAGAAGACAGACTGGACCCTTTTCTTAAACCTAGTTGCTACCAGGTTAGTACCGCCACAAGTCGCCACTAACCCCGACCCAACTCACATTGAGAATTCAGTCGAAAACCTTGTGAAAATTCTGAAAGCGGCCTTTAACAGATCCTGCCCTTTGCAACGTGCTCGCAAAACCAGTCTGGTGGACCACAGAGCTAAAGCAACTCAGGACTAGGACCTGAACTCTATTCAATAGAGCAAAGATCAGCAAAAGATCTGAAGACTGGGACAACTACAAATCCAGCTTCAACGAGTATAAGAGCAAAACAAGAGCAGCAAAGTCTAAATCCTGGCGTGAGTTCTGCGAATCCATAGAAGATCTTAACGAAGCCGCAAGGCTCAGAAAGATCTTATCCAAAGACCCCTGTGTCCCAGGATACATTCTTAAAGAGGATGGCTCATGGACAGAATCGAGTCAGGAATCCCTAGTTGTAAGGACCCTGAAACCACTATCCCCCATGTGAAGACGGTTCCCATGGTTTACACAAACGAAGAATTGATAAAAGAAATTATAACAAAAGATAAAGTATCATGGGCAATAAATTCGTTCAAACCTTTTAAATCCCTAGGACCGGACGATATTCTGCCAGCGATGCTTCAAAAATCAGAAACCTTTATTGTACCCCACCTCGTAAGCATCTTCTTCAATTGCTTACGTGCAGGGTACATCCCATCACAATGCAGAGAGTTAAGAGTAGTTTACATACCTAAAGCAGGTAAGCCAAACCACACTACCGCAAAAGACTATAGGCCAATCAGTCTCTCGTCGTTTCTATTAAAAACCTTAGAGAGGCTTTTAGATCTATATATTAGAGGGCTCATCAACTCCCACAACTTATGCAACACTCAACACGCCTATCTTAAAAGTAAATCGATTGAAAGTCCACTTCATAGCGTTGTTCGAGAAATTGAATACTCACTGGAGCGAAAAGTATTTACAATGGCGGCCTTCCTCGACATCGAAGGAGCCTCCAACAATGTAAACACAGAAGCCATAATAAGAGCTCTAGAAGACAAATCCATAGTACACTGGATTGGTAATATGCTAAATAGCAGAATTATCAATGCAGACATAGGACACAGCTTTACAAGGGATGTAACAACTAGAGGCACACCACAGGGGAAGTTCTCTCCCCACTATTGTGGCTTCTTACAGTTCTTAAAATCCTCATGGAGAAAGGCATAAAGAGCACAGCATATGCAGTTGATCTATTTATCTTGATAAACGTTAAATTCCTACCAACTATCAGTGAACTAATATAATCTGCATTGAAAGAACTCTCCTTGTGGGCAAGACAGAAGGGTCTGAGGATAAATCCCCTTAAAACTGAACTAGTTTTGTTTACCAGGAAAAGGAAAATCCCGATATTTGCTCCACCAAAGTTGGATGGAACTCCACTCAAACTCACAGCGGAGGCTAAATATCTAGGTATCATTCTCGACTCCAAACTTTCCTGGAAGAGGAACTTGGAGGAAAGGAGGATGAAAGGATTAAATGCTTTTTACGATTGCAAAAACCCCTTCGGCAAAAGATGGGGCTTGCAACCGTACATCACACATACATATATGAGAATGTTGAACAAAGTACAAAGGTCAACCGCTGTTTGTACAACGGAAGCGATAAGGAGCACGCCGCAAGCAGGGTTGGATATGATACTTCATTTCCTTCCCCTGGACTTATTCAAAAAGTGCTCTCAGACTAAGGGAATCCTCTTTGTGGAAACAAGCCAACTATGCACATGCGGCCATAATCAAGACAATAGACGATCTGGGAAGAAAACATGGTTCCAGTAGCCTCGTGGCTAAAACCGATTATATATCTCCCCATAATGACTTCTCCCTCAAGATACCAAATCTATTCCCCGACAGAGACAAGTGGTTATCGAATGCCGTTATAAACGACCACGAGATTACCCTTTTAACCGACGGATCAAAAATGGGCACAGGTACGGCGGATTCTACTCGGACACCTTGCATAAACTGGAATCATTTAGACTCCCTAACTTGTGCAGTGTCTTCCAAGCAGAGATCCTGGCAATAGAGAAAACAGCTAAACACATACAAGCAACCGATATGCCACCATCGGATATCACCATTCTTGTAGACAGCCAGGCTGCACTGAAGTCAATAGGATCCTGTACAACTAGATCAAAGGCTGTCATGTATTGCCGCATTTCACCGAAGTCCATCAGCCACCATAAGCTCAAACTCAGCTGGGTCCCGGGCCACAGCTTAATCGCAGGCAACGAGAGAGCGGACGAATTGGCCAGACAAGGGTCTGAAATGGACATCAGCGAAGCGGATACGTCATTACGACCACCGATCAGTGCATTGTACCAGATCATAAGCGAAACAATACAAACAGAGGCCAACTCGACTTGGCTTACAAGGAATGATTGTCACACAACAAGATCAACGTGACCAATGCTTAATTACGGCAAAACAAAGAAGCTTCTGACATTGGACAGAAACTCGATCCGTGATCATAGGACACTGCCCCATCGGAACAATGCTCCGGAAATGGAATTCGGAGTCTAGCGATCTCTGCAGCAACTGCGGTGACGAGGAAGGGACCGAGACGATCCAACATCTGCTTTGCCACTGCCCAGCTCTCCAGAATCGGCGCCTGGCTTCGCTAAGCCAAAGATTCTTCACAGAGACTGCGGACTTAGCGAATGCAGACATATCGGATCTGCTAAAATTTATAAAAAGCACGGGGTGGTTTCAGCCATCGCGTGACAGGATAGGTCATTAGATTGCACACTCCGCAATTAAAGGGATTCACAATGGGCCCCATGGCCTCCGAGTGGAAGTGATGCCTTAACCATCACACTCCCCTTCTAAAACCTAACCTAACCTAATCTTGGCATCGCCCCACCGATGTGGAATATAAAATGCTGGGGGAGGTCCAAGCAATTACGTGCAGCTCAAGCCACTGGAAGAAAAGTAATATTAGAGTTATTATATCTCACTTTTGCAATAAGTGGCACTCCAAATGAACCATCGTTTGGATTATCACCTACCCAACCACATAAAACCTTGAAATATACTGGCGAAATCGAAAATATCAACTTAGCAATGTCAGAAAATGAAGAATCATCCTGCTTTAAAGCATTTCTAAGAACCAAAAACCGCTGAACAACAACTAAACGATATGTTAAATAGTGAAAGAATAAAATTGAATTAAATTTATTTGCAACTGACTTTTATTTGAATGATTATTTTCTGATTTGAGTCCGAATCCGAATTCGGAAGTTATACAAAATAAAGCCCCTGGATTCCACCTATGCCCCTCTCTACTCAACCTCTTCATCTTACCCAAACTTTATTCACTTATACACTTTCAATCCAGCCTCTAAACCCTTCATTCCCTCCTCCTCTGGCACCCTACCACCCACTTACACTCTGCATTCTATTCTCACTCCCCCCTCCACCCATTCCCTTAACTTGTCCACAGCTTCACACTCCTTCTTAGACCCATTGCCCCCTCCTGTTGCTAAGCTCACAAAACAGCTTACTGATTCTGGTGACGACGGACGGTATGTCCAATCACGTCTACGTGACCGCAAAATATACGATAACGTTCATCTCTATCTTGCTTATTTGCATGGCAAAAATGAATCCCTTTGTGTTGACGGGATCACTAAAACTACGAGTAATGTAATGGTCTCGCTCCACAAAGAGGGTCTGACTACTGACCCAACTGAGTGGTGCCGTGAAATAACGCCGAGCGAAATAAAGCCGAATTCCAAAATTCGAATTTCCGAATTTCCATTTTCGGTCATATTTCACTTTACTAAAGTGAAATAATTTATAAAGACTGTTTTCAGATTTGCAACTTGAAAATTTACCGACATAGATGCACACCATATATATATATGTAAGGTTTTCGGCGTATAAACAGTGAGCAAAGTATTATTATTTCACTGCAACCCCCCTGCTTGACCACATGTAGAATTTGAAGTAGGTGCGAGAACGAGTGTATTTAATGTTTCTGTATATTTGTGATTCGCATGAGTTTAAGTACAATCAATCTCGCACTTACTCCAAATTGAACATGTGGTGAAGCAGGCGGTTGCAGGGGGGCAGCATGCCCCCCCATACCTATTTCACTTTTTATGTGTGTATATCTACATATTACAACCAACAAACATTGATTACGGTAAAGTTCACTTGTTTTCCTAACAAGTACGACTTTTTTAATTCGATTGCCTTCTATCTGAATTCGACTTTATTTCACAAGCAATGATCGGCGTTATTTCACTTTAGGGGAGTGAAATAAGAGCGAAAATGGAAATTCGGCGTTATTTCGCTTTCATAAAGTGAAATTACGCCGAAATCCAAAATTCGGCGTTATTTCATGGCACCCAACTGAGTTACGGAAAATCGTTGTTCTTTATCAAGAAAATCTCCAGATTCCCCCTGATAGTGTAGCTAAAGATCTATCTACTTTCGCCTCTCACATCGCCTCCAAACGTATCGCTCATCTCCAACGAACCCGCTCTAGTCATAAAAACTTTTTTCGCTAATAACCATCTAAGTCACTTATCTATTTATTGCCAGAACGAAATCCTAATTCGTTTTTCTTAACTCTGAAAAGTTACCATACGACGTATTTGCTCTCTCTGAAACAAATCTCTCTACGGCCTTCAATAGTAATGAGTTCTTTTCCTTCGACTTTAATGTTCTCCCTGATGATGGTCAAGATAAAGATGATAACTCTTCGGGGCGCGGAGTTCTTCTGGCGATTCACAATCGATTCGGCTCTTCTCTGTTTCGCCAGTTGTTCTGTTTCTGTTTCTCCTGTGCTGTTACATTCGTCTCTCTTAACCAATTCATGGTTATCAGTTAGCAGTCGATGCGATTGATTCCCTCTTAAATGATATGGATCCTAATGATGATGTCATAGTCTTAGGTGATTTTAATCTCCCTCACCTTAAATCGACCCTACCGGATGACGAGTCACATTTTGTCTGCCTGAATGCATCGTCCGAAAAGAAATACTTTTTCTTGACTTTCTCTCTTCCTCCGGCCTATATCAAATAAGCGATGTTTTAAACTGTCTTGATAGGCAGCTCGATCTCATTTTCTCAACCGACACTTTCAACTGTACTGTTACGAAAAGCAACCATCTTCTCTCCACGTTAGACCGACACCATCCTCCTCTCTTCCTCTCATTTGCTTTTAGGGACTCGTTTCGACCAAAGCCCAGTCCGACTTCCCATTGTTTCAATTTTCGTAAAGCTGACCTTTCCAAGCTTAATTATTTTCTCAGCTGCGCCGATTTCAATCTCCCGCATACAAATATGGAATCTGCGCTCTCATACTTCTACTCAGTTATCTTTGAATGCTTCCAGAAAGCTATCCCTTATCAGCGCTACAAGAATTATTACTCCTCCCCTGCCTGGTATAATAAGCAACTGCGCTCGCTTCGTAACAAAAGAAACAAACTCTGGAAAACTTATCTTAACTCTCGCTCTGGCTTCGACTATTCCACTTACCATTTCTGAGCTTTACTCATTTCTGAGCTTTGCCAATCTCTCTACTCAAACTATATTAATCGAATTCAATCTAATCTTCTTACGGATCCCAAAATATTAATTTAATTTTATTTTTGGCCCAACAGGTTATTGGCCCAGGCCAGAATAATTAAAAAATTTAGATATATTTTTATTACTGCGAACATGGCGGGCAGTGCAGTAAGAATCGAGCCATTAAACTCGGAAAACTACGACACGTGGAAGTTACAAATGCGGGCGATTCTGAT
The DNA here is from genome assembly GCA_930367185.1 of Myathropa florea. Classification (NCBI taxonomy): domain Eukaryota; kingdom Metazoa; phylum Arthropoda; class Insecta; order Diptera; family Syrphidae; genus Myathropa; species Myathropa florea. The sequence goes on from OV884004.1 coordinate 51,165,633, forward strand.
CAAGAATGATTTGTGGGGATACATCGATGGAAGTATACCATGCCCTAAAGTAGAAGACGAAGTAGGAGCAAATATAATAACATGGAAGCATCACGATGCGAAAGCATGCGTGGATATAACTCTAGCAATGAGTCCATTGGAGCATTCGATTCTGAGCATTTCTGGCAAAAGGAGGCATTGATTAAAAAATCAAAAATCAAAAAAAAAGGGCAAAAAAATACAAAAATATCAGAATTCAAGAAAAAAATATCAGAAAGAAGAAAAAGAAAAAGAGAACGAAAATAAAAATTGAATGATGGATGAGGAGCTGTCGCTGATTCCGAGTGACAACTCGGAAAATAGCAGCGAGGAAAAATTTTGAAGACGCAGCCGAAGAGGCTACAGCAGAGGCGATCAATGCTACCGGACAATTCCGGCAAAAAAAAAATGATGGAGAAGAAGCTACGTACAGCGGCAGCGGAAACCTGTACGTGGAACTAGCTTCTTCCGAGGCAGCAGATCAGGCCGAAGACGAAGAAGAATTGACCAAGAAAATGAAGGAGAAGGATGAGCTGGAGGAGTTTATAAAAGCCCTCCAGCTTAAGCTTGAAAAAAGAAAAGAGCAGAAGTTGCCACAAATGCAACAACAACAGCAACCCAGGATGCAGCAGCAACCCAAGCAGCACCAGCAACCCCAGCAGCAGCAGCAACCCAAGCAGGGCCCTTACTCTGTATTGCTACTCTAATATGAAATTACTCGAATTCGCAAAATCGGTACCCTCTAACTCTAATAGCAAAGTCACATTTTCGAAAATCGAGTAGTTTTGGGTTGCCAACTTCGACACTCTTTGTTTTCGCAAAATTGGTACTCTCTATTGCTTATTTCAATGTCAGAACCACTCGAATTCGCAAAGTTTTGTTCGATGGTGGGTTGGTTGTCGAATGATGAACAAAGTAAATAAGTTTGGTTTGAAAATGTAAGTATTTTGTTATAAAAAAGACTTGCAAATATGCATTTGTATATGATAACAAACTGAAACACTTAAAAATGACCCTTAATGTCAAATGCTTTTGGATGAAAAATGTTGTGTTTTCTTTCTATTTGTTTTAGAAATTTTTATTGTGTTATAAGTGAGTTGAATAAGTACTGGAATATATTAAAGAAAATGTTTTTACGTTTTGCAGTGCGATAAGTTTTTCAAATATATGGTTCTAAGGGACAACCTAAAATATATGCATGAAATGTAGATACTATTAATTTTCAAAATGTTTTGTATTTATATTTCCCATTACTTATTTATTACTAGTTACAGTTTATACAATGTTTATAAAATAAATGTAATCCTTCGAATTGTATGCCGGTAGCCTTCCGCTGCCAAGAACATCAACTAGCAGGCAATTTGATCATATGTATGTATGTATTTGGCACTGCAATTCGGCGACAACAACCTGCCAATTCATGCTTTATGCTATTTAAAACAAGCATTAATGTAACTTCACGTAGACAAAAGACTTCTGATGTTATAGACAAACATAAATATAAACACGGTATGCTTTTATATTGTTGCAAACATTTTGTTCCTCTCAGTATTATTTGCATCATGTACCACCTGTCGACGTTCAATTCTTCCATCCACAATATTTTCTTTATTAAACGAATATTCAACACCCTCTTATTACTTTATATTAATTATTTTCACATTTTAGGCCAAAATTCGATTAATAAAGCCAAAACACATTAACTTTTAAGAAATAAAATTGTTCTCTGCTTGAATTTGAACTGTCACTTTCATTTTTTTCCTTCGAAGTTAAAATTCGAAATTAGCAAATTGTTAGATACAATTGGCAACAGTAGCACTCGATTCTACTTTCATACAGAGTACCGATTAGAAGTAGAATCGCAAAGCATTTTCGCATATTTGTCCTATTCGAATATCGATACAGAGTAAGTGCCCAGCAGCAGCAACCGAAGCAGCAGCAGCAGCAACCCCAGCAGCAGCAACAACCCAAGCAGCAGCGACAGCAACAACAACAACAACAGCAGCAACGAAAGAAGGAGAAGAAGGTCAAATTGCCTCCTATCAACATTACAGGAATGGACGCCGAAGATACGATCCAGGTATGTAAGTTGGCCATAAAGAACAACTATTACATACAAAAATAAGGGCTTTCGCAGGTTTCTCCTTCAAGCTTGTGAAGGAGAAGATGGCGTCAGCTGGTGCTGACTTTTACTCTTACACTCCCAGGGGAGACAAGACTCAATCCGTTCTTCTCAAGGGATTGAGAGTCTCTGCTGAGCCGGAGGACGTAATGAAGTCGTTGCGACAAGCAAACGTCGACGACATAACATTTTTGGGAGTGAAGCGCGTTTCCACTATCCGGTGGACAGGCACAACAGACAGCGCCATAGGTAGCCCAGGCTACAGTAGAGGCTCCAACTGTGGGTTTCGCGGAGCTGTTGTCAATGATGGCCTCAATGAAGGCCCAGATGGCACAGTTCCAAAAAGACTTTGCGCGGATGGACCAAGTCCTTTCGTCGAGACCCGCTGGGTCAAGTGCGTATCCAATAAAATGGATACGCCGGCAGCTGGAGACCTTTCAATCCTGGCGGTGAATGCGAATTCACTCGTCAGGATCGAAAGAAAGTTGGCTTTACTCAACTTGTTGGAGACCCATAAGCCTGATGTGTTGATGGTTAGCGAAACTAAGCTAAACCGGAAGCACATTCTCAGGTACAAAGATTATACCGTTATTCGAAGGGACCGCCCCCACTCCACACAAAGGGGGTGGGGTCGCTCTCTTCATTAAAAAAGGTATACGCCACAAGCTCGTGTATTGCAGTGAATTGCGGACTTTCGGTGTACTGGAAGCGTGTATTGCGTGCATTTCTCTCCAAGGTGGAAGGAAATTGTACGTGGTCGCGGTCTATGCGCCAGCCGCACCTAGCGCCACAGGTTTCACATCGGAGCTCGAGACTCTCTTTAGAAAGCTTCGTCTTTGCTTGGAAGAGAACTATTTTATCATAGCCGGCGATTTGAACGCGAAGCATTAGGAATGGGGTAATTCTGTGCCAAATCAAAGGGGAAACTCCATCCTTGATTGGTGGACGCAGCACTCTATTGAGTTCAAGCTGAATTTGCTTGCAACCGATAGACCATCGTTTCCCAGAAGTGGGTCTTATTTGGATCTAATGCTGATTGACAGACGACTGACGTTACGCCATGTTGAGAGTCTTGTGTCACTCTCAACATGGCGTAACGAACTGCTTAACAACGGTGGAGTACGACAGTGACAACTGTGGACTTGCCGCGGTTATTCAGTTCCCGAATGAGCTGGTCGAACTGGAGCAATTCGTGGAGACGTACCCTTACAATTATCGTAAGGCTCGTTGGCCGCGTTTCTCTAGAGCCTTATCCAGAGAACTACGTTCGAGTGACATTACTCCACCCGCAAACAGAAATCTGACAAACGAGTAGGTTGACAGGTACCTAAACAAGTGGACAATACAATAAAACGTACCATGGACACGACGCTTCCAAAAGTACGCTACTATCGACGCACTGCACCTGAGCAAAAGCAGACTGCTGTCGCGACTTAAGACACTTTACAGACGCTTTACGAACAGAGACGACCAGGAACTAAGGTCGCTCCAGTCGCAGATCAAAAACCTCCAGAAGTTAATTCGGATGAACTACCGAATTGCAGTCAATTCGTATTGGGGAGACAGGATTCGGGCTGTTCGTTCCAACGGTCCTGGTATGTTTCCCCAAATCAACCGAATTTTCCGAAGGAGGGATCACAATGACTTGGAGGCTATTCGACTTGACAGAACGACTGACAACGCGAACCTACTGACGTCAGTTGGCATAGATCCATATGGGGCCGTGCTAGACAATGACTTCTTGATTGTTGATGATCCTCAGGAGAAGGTTGAAGCAATAGGAGCAGTTTTTCAGGAAGTGTACACGGTCAACGAGTCTCGTTGTCCTAACCACGACTTGGAGAACAGAGCCTTGCTTAACCATTTCTATCTTCGAAATGAAATACAACAATGGCGTTCTGAGAATCCTGGTTTCACCAGGTTCAATGACGAAAATATGGCAAATAATGCCGTCGCCTATGGTGGATCTGATTCCATCCTCATTTCGAGGGAGAATCTCAAGGGCATCTTCAACAGTCTTAAGAACAAAGAGTCGACGGTAATAGATGGCATACCGAATATTGTGCTGCGTCATCTCCCCGATGAGGCGGTGGAGATATACACAATTCTATTTAACAATGCGCTGAGTAATGCATATTATCCAGCACACTGGAAGACGGCGGTAGTGAAACCTCTCCCCAAAAGGGACAAAGATTTCTCTCTTCCGAAAAATCTTCGGTCGATTAGTCTTCTTCCATGCATAAGCAAAGTTTTCGAAAAGATTGTCAATAGAGTTCAGATACAGAGCTGAGGACAGAAAAATAATACCGAATAACCAATTTGGATTTAGGGCGGGGCATAATACTGCACATGCCGCGTCAAAATTCGTGTCGGACATTCAATGGAACAAAGCAAAAACCCAGTGCACCGGGGCCTGCCTCGTTGACTTGGAAAAGGCATTCGACACCGTATGGTTAGAAGGTCTCTTCCTTAAGTTGACTAGGATGGGTATAAGCAAATCGCTGCTTTACACGATTTATGACATGATAACAGTTAGAAGTTTTGTTGTTAAAAGTGGCAACATGATTTCTACCAAAGTTTTCCAAATAAAAAATGGGCTCCAGCAGGGTGCAGTTAACTCACCAATCCTCTTCACTATTTACACTAGTGAACTGATTGGCTCCATGCAGAACTTAATTGCATACGCCGATGACTTGGTGGCGTACAGGACAGCGCAGAAGGTTGAGATTATCAACATCCTCCTGCAACATAACTTCGACAAAATTCAGCGACTTTGCTACGACTGGAAGTTGAAAATCAACTACCAGAAGTGTGAAACCATTCTATTCCGAACTCCGTTATACAAGGCCTCAAGGGACACGAAGAAAAAATTGGCGCAAGTTCGGCATAGTTGACCCATAGGGGGAACCGTTAGCTGTGAAAAGTGTAGTCAGGTATCTAGGCATTTGGCTGTATTAGTATATATTTCGACATACATATAGCTACTGCTCTGACGAAAGCCAGGAAGGCCTTTGCTGTGGCAAGAGGGCTGTTTTATAGCAGCCAACTTGATACTAGGGTGAAGGTAAACATGCTACATGCCCTTATCCGGACAGTCATGGCGTACGGTTGTCCAGTGTGGTTCAACGTGAGTCCTTTTTAGATGGAAAAGATGAGGCTATTCGAGAGGCAGTATCTCCGGGCTTGTCTCAAGAAGTACAGAACCTCAGAATCTGAGTACAAGAAATTCTATCCCAACGAGTTTTTGTATAACGAAGCAAACGTGAACAGGGTGGATAATTTGATTGTTAAGTTGATTCGAAGGCAAGTTGCACGAGCTATGACCTCGGAAAATGAGCTGATATTTGGAGCCTACTACCCCAATGAAGCATATCATGAGAACGCTCGCCGAAGTGGATTCATTCCACCTGAAGCGTTTTTGTTCCTTGACCAGATTGACTTAATCCAGGATACGGAGGGATATCCATTGATCAACCACGTGGTGCGAACGACAGTGGATAGGCGACTCCTCTACGAGACCGATGTCGCAAGCGTTAGTCCGGATGATCTACGGTTCTGCAGATCTATCTCTTTTCGCGACAGAGCGGAGTGTGACAAAGTTCCTGGATTCTACTGGTGGTTGCAGCCCCATCAAACGTCCCAGCTGTCACCAGCTTAATCAGCTAACTGTTGGTCCCTTATGGCCAACTTACATTTAGGTTAGGGAATTAGACTAGACTAAAAATCCAAAAAAAGTACAAAAAATCCAAAAAAAAAAAATAAATTTTAGATAGTTTAGTTTAGTTTAGGTTAGATTAAGTTAGGTAAGCTAATTTTAAGTTAGGTTAAGAATATAAATAAAAAAATTGTTTAGATTACCAAGTTTTTATTTAAGTTTTTCTTAGTATAAGTATTCGTTTTGTAGATGTTATTAAAATATGTAAAATTACAAAAGAAGCCGAAAGGCAAAATAAATTAAAAATTCCTAGATTAACTTAGAGTGCCCGCATAGGGCCAGTAAGATGGTATAAGAAACCATTTATTATATCTAGTTTAAGTATTTTTTTCCTAGAAAATAAGATTTTTAAAGATAAAAATAAAAAAATGCATTTAAAACTGAAAAAAAAAAAAAGAGTCCATCGGAGCTTGGGCTTTAAAGGATGGACAAACATCGAAGCAAATTTGGGAAATGCTAAAAGGCACCTACCAGTCGAAAGGACCAGCAAGAGAAGCTGCTCTACTAAAGAAGGTGTCACTTTCAAGAATGAAAGAAGGTGAAAAAGTTCGTAATCACTCAAACGAATTTTTCGAATCAGTTAACAGACTAAAGGAAATCGGTGTTGTTGTTGGTGATGAGCTTCTAGCGATCCTTCTTTTATATAGTTTACCAGATTCATTTGAAACATTTCGATGTGCTCTGGAAACAAGAGACGAACTCCCATCTCCAGATGTTCCTCTCGTGAAAATTCTCGAAGAATACGAGTCTCGAATTGCAAAGGAGGTAAGAAGAGGTCATGAAACAATGTATACAAAAAGTTTTAACGAAAGGAAACACGCAGAGAAGAAAGACACAAGTTTCGGTAAAAAATTTCAAAAGAATTTTGTATCCTCAAAAGAGAGAAAAGGACGACAAGGTTCTTGTTACCGATGTGGAAAGGTCGGACATTTCGCGCGAAATTGCTTCTCATCGAAAGAAATACAGTGTGCGAAGAAGATGATAAATTGTCAGAAGAGTTAGCTTGGAGTGTTGCAGGTGCTACTCTATTCACCAAAGAAAAGGAAAACAATAATGTCTGGTGCCTGAATAGTGGTTGTACTGCTCTTATGACATGGGAAAGAAAAAACATTAAAGATTTAACATTTATGAATAAACAATTGAATTTAGCTACCAATAATAAAACTATTGTACAGGTACAGGAAATGTTTCTCTTCTTGTGGATGAAAAATTAATCTTTCAAATGTTCTATACGTATCTGATTTGAGAACGAATTTGCTATCTGTATCAAAATTTACGGACGAAGGATGTAAAGTGAATTTTAATAAAAATGATGCAGTTGTGACAGATAAAAACGATGAAATTATGTTACGAGGAAAGTGGGAAGGATATTATGTCATGCAAAACCCCGAAAAAACCTCCCGATTCCGTGAACACCGTCGTCGACAAAAGAGATACACAAATGGACATTTGGCACAGAAGATTAGGTCATTTGAATGAGCGCGATCTGAAAATAAATAGGCATATGGTGCTAGGTGTGAATAGCAATTCAAAATTGTCAAGATGTGAAACTTGTCTCAGTGAAAAACAGGTGCGTTCAAGTTTCAAGTTCAAGCAAGACACTTCCTGATATTCATTGACGAAAAGTCTCGTTGGTGTGAAATTTATTTCCTAAAACAGAGGCAGATGTATTAGCAGCATTTTGTAAATACAAAGCTTTTGTACAAAACTTTACAGGAAAGAGGATAACATTCTTACAGACAGATAATGGGGGTGAGTACTGCAGTCATGAATTTAACAATTATCTTTCGAAGAACCGAATTAAGAGACGACTCACCGCACCGTATACGCCTCAGCAAAATGGTTTGGCTGAGAGAAAAAATAGAACGTTAATTGAAATAGCAAGGCGCATGATGAAGTTTGCAGGTGCGACTCCAATATTTTGGGCAGAGGCCATTCTAACCGCGTGTTATATTCGCAATAGGAGCTCTACAATATCACTAGGGGGTGATACTCCATATAAGATTTGGACAGGTAAAACACCCTCTGTTACTCATATGCAAATTTTCGGAACAAAAGCTTATGTTTTGCGAAAGGGTCTTCGTCTTCTTCTTAGGGCGCTACAGTCCGAGGTGGATGCATGCCTCTCCAGCCAGCACGATCTTTCGCCAGCTGTCTCCAGTTTCGCACACCAAGCCGGCCGAGGTCCCCCTCGACTTGTGTGCGCCACCTTGTTCGTGGACGTCCTCTGTTGCGTTGTCCCACAGGCTCAGAGTCAAAGACTCTTCGGGCCGGAGCTAAGTTGTCCATACTCTCTACATGGCCTAGCCATCTTAGTCGTTGGATCCGTAGACGACTGGCTAGACCCATGTCGCTGTACAGCCCATACAGTTCGTGGTTGAATCTTCTCCTCCAAACGCCATCAACGCAAATTGGACCAAAGATCGCGCGCAGAACTTTTCTCTCGAAAAGATCAAGACACTGTTCATCCGCTTGGGATATTGTCCATGCCTCTGAGCCGTACAGCAGGACTGGGATCAAGGTCAACGTCTACACGACTGGATGGCGCAGTTGGTTAAGTGCCTGCCCCAAGTTCGAGGGGTTCCAGGTTCGATTCCGAAATCGGTCCAGTCACCATTTGCCGTTGGGATCAAATTAACGGCACTGGAGTAGGTTGTTACCTGGCAGTACAATGGACCAGTTTTGAGTCTGAGTGTTCCAGTAGTGTTTCCAAAAATCTCCAAAAGAAAAAAAAAAAAACAGGTCAACGTCTTATACAAAGTCAACTTGGTCTTCCGAGAGAGGGCTCTGCTACTCAATTGCCTTTTGCCCATAAAAACAGCGGTTGGCAAGAGTTATTCTCCGTTTGATTTCGGTAATGATGTTGTTTGTACTGTTTACCGCGGAGCCAAGGTAGACTAAGTCCTTAACTACCTCAGAGTTATAAATGCCTATGGTGACGTTCTGGCCAAGTCGTCGATGTTGTGCGTCCTTTCTCGATGACAGCATATACTTTGTTTTGCCCTCGTTTACCGCCAGACCCATTTTAGCCGCTTCCGTTTCAATGCCAGCAAACGCATCATTGACGGCTCGCTGTGTTCGCCCAATCACGTCAATGTCATCCGCGTAAGCTAGCAGTTGAACGGACTTTTGGAAGATCGTGCCTCTTGTGTTGGCCAGTGAGTTTTGCACGATCTTCTCAAGAATGATGTTAAAGAAATCACATGACAGCGCGTCGCCTTGTCTAAAACCTTTTTTGACATTAAAGGTCTCGTTGAGTTCGTTACCGACCTTGATGGAGCAGCGAGAGTTCTCCATCATCATCCTGCTCAGTGTGACGAGTTTGGCAGGAATGTCAAAACTAGACATGGCGCTGTATAGCTCGTCTCTATGCTATCATATGCGGCCTTGAAGTCGACAAATAGATGGTGTCTGTCGATCTGCATTTCTTGGGTCTTCTCCAGGATCTGCCGCAGTGTGAAGATTTGATCGATGGTGGACTTCCCGGGCCTGAAACCACACTGATAAGGACCTATCAGTTTGTTCACAAATGGTTTCAGGCGTTCACACAAAACGGCAGAGAAGATCTTATAGGCGATGTTAAGGAGACTCATCCCTCGATAGTTGGCGCAGTCAAAGGGTTCTCCTTTCTTGTGGATCGGGCAAACGATACTGAGATTCCACTCATCGGGCATTCTTTTCTCCGAGCATATCTTACAGATGAGCTGGTGCATACGCCGTACCAGATCGCCTCCAGCTGTTTTAAACATTTCAGCGGGCAAACTATCTGCACCAGCAGCTTTATAAGACTTCACTCTCGATATCACTATCTTGACTTCGTCTAGGTCGGGGGGACGGTGTTCTCTTCGTCCGTTGTTGTGTTGAGTAGAACATTCTGCCCGACAGCGGTATTTGTGTCCTCATCGCCTTTGGTAAAACTTTCGGACATCATTCCTGCCATAACACTTCTTCATCTCGCGTTTCTCGTGCTCTTTCTTTTTCTTTCTGAGAAGCCGGTTCTCCTCCCTTCTTCTCTGTTCGTAGAGCTCGCGAACAGCTCTCGTGGTTCGATGCAGCTCTCGTGGTTCGTGTCCTCCAACTGGGAGGACAGGTCCATTTGTTTAGCCCAAACAAAGGAAGGGGTCCGGAAGGATCCAGTGTCGGTAGCCTCTTGCAGGCTGTGAGCGCCGCCGTTGGCCCTACGAGAAGGGCTCATCCGCCGCCATCTCTATTCCAGGGTCCCGACCTTACCATGGAAACCAGGTAGCTCCTGCTGACTGGAGTTGTGGATGCCACAGTTGGCCAATCAGCTAACCAGCTCCTCCGCCACCATCCTAAAAAGAGTGATGAGCCATGGTAGACTTACACAGTGTGTGAGTCACGGTAGGGTAGGTAGGTAGGTAGGTAGTTAAAAGTGGCGGTGGACATACAGATACTGTTTTCGCACCCAATTAGCGCCATGAAAGCGCCGTTTTGATACCACATCCTATGGGATACCTATTTTGTGAGATGAAGGTGAAAAAGAGTGTGTATTCACTCAGATTAGCCTAATTTTGAAACCACTTCGTGGAATTTATGAAGGCTAGCAGACTGTGAATGTTTGCTTCTGAGAGATTTTTAGGGGTGTTGAAGAAGGCTTTGCCCAGAGTGCGTTGCCTGACTCTAGCTAGAGCCGGACATTTGCACAGAAAGTGCTCGGGGGTTTCTGGCTCAGTTTCCACCCGGCAGCTGCGGCAGTGCGAGTTAAATGGTATGCCTAGTCTTTCAGCATGCCTGCTAACAACCCAGTGTCCAGTACAGACCGCAGTGATTCTGAATATGTTTCTTCTACTGTTGTTAAGCAGGTCTTTTGTTTTCTTTTGGTTGTAGTTGGGCCATAAACTTCTGGATAGAACACATGTTTCCAGCTTGGTCCATCTTTCGTTGGCGATCTTGAGGAAGTGATTGTAGATGTTGTTTTTTACGAAGCCTAGTGGAGCCTGGACTTGTTCCACAACGAGACTATCGAGTTTGGATCCTTGTCTGGCTAGCTCGTCTGCTGCTTCGTTTCCTATTACACCCGTGTGCCCGGGAACCCAGATCAAAGAGACCGAGCTCCGTTCACCTATAATGGATAGTTCCTTGCAGCAGCAATCCACTAGTTTAGACGTTGTGGTTATAGATGTTAGAGCCTTGATAGCAGCTTGACTATCTGAAAAGATTGCTATCCGCTGTGTTGGTTCTGTTTTGTTTTTAATTTCAGGACACGCATCATTTATTGCAAGCACTTCTGCCTGAAAAATGCTTGCAAAGCTTGGTAGCTTGAGTGACTTTGATATCTTAAGAGCTTCGGAGAAGATTCCAGCGCCCACTCCAGAGTCCATCTTCGAACCGTCTGTGAAGATGGCTATGTCATGGTTTTGGAAGACTCTATCGCTTTTCGACTCAGTTCTGGTTGGAAAAAAAGCCCTATAGTTTTTATTGAAATTTAGCTTTGGGATAAGGTAGTCAGTATGACTCAGTATCGCCTGTTGTGGTAGTGAGTTAAGGATGTTACCATGTCCATAAGTTCTGCTATTCCAGCAGTTTGACTCTCTGGGTCTAAGTGCACTACATGTGGCCAGGAACATTGCGTGTAGATCTGGAGGTAGAAGGTGCAAAATAACTGTAAGCGCATCTGTGGCAGTCGTTCTTAAGGCGCCAGTGATACCTATACATGCAGTTCTTTGTACCTTGTTCAGTTTTGTAATATTGTATGCTTTGGCTAAAGCTGGCCACCTGACTAAGGAGCCGTAGGTAAGAATAGGACGTATCACAGCAGTATACATCCAAAGTGTTACCTTCGGTCGAAGTCCCCAGCTTTTGCCAAGAGTTTTGTTGCAAGCGTATAAGGCTATGCATGCCTTTTTAACTCTTTGCTCTATGTTAGTTTTCCAATTTAGTTTTGGGTCAAGAATAGTGCCTAAGTACCTGGCAGTTGAAGACAGAGTGAGGGTTTGATTGGCTAGTCTAGGAAGGGGAAAGTTTGGTATTTTGGTTTTCGTCGTAAAAAGCATCAATTCGGTTTTGCTTGGGTTCGTATTTAGGCCACAACTGGTAGCCCATCTATTAACCTTTTGCAACGCCCCCTCCATGATTTCACTAATCACTGAGAGAAACTGGCCTGATACTAAAATCACAACGTCGTCCGCATACGCAACAACTTTTCCTTCCCGGTCTAGCTCTTCTAATAGGTTGTTAATGACTAGTATCCATAACAATGGGGAAATAACCCCTCCCTGAGGAGTTCCCCTAGTTACATACTTTGTTTGTTGGCTATTTCCGAGCGTGGATTGTATAATTCTAGTTTTGAGCATAGAGACTATCCATTTTACTAGCATCTCTTCTACCCCCTGGGCGATAAGAGATTCTTGGATGGCTTCTGTGTGGACGTTATTGAAGGCCCCTTCTATGTCCAGAAAGGCGGCCATGGTATATTGTCTGTAGTGAATGGTTTTCTCAATGATGCCGACCACCTCGTGCAGAGCTGTATCAGTGGATTTACCCTTGATGTAGGCATGTTGAGATTTGGAGAGAGACTTTCCCTCTAGCTTGAGCCTGATGTGTGTATCTATAATGCGTTCCAGGGCTTTAAGCATGAAGGACGATAGGCTGATTGGTCTGAAATCCTTCGCGGTTTCATGACCCCGACGGTCTATTTTTGGTATGAAGACTACTCAAACCCGTCTCCACGACTGGGGGATGTGATTGAGTAGTAAACAGTTTCTATACATTGCTTTGAGCCAAGGGGTTGCTACATCTTGCAGTGGTTCCTGTTGGGGGTTGACCTCACAGTGGTCTTAACACCCCGAAAAGTGTGTAAGTAAGAGTGTATCTAGGGATTCTTTTGAGGATTCAGTCCAGGTTCCATCCTGTCTCTTAAGGAGAGAGGGATTGGAATGTTCTTTGGACAGAATTTTGCTGAGCCGCGAAGAGTCCTTGATGTTGTCGATTGATTCACAGAAATCCTTCCAAGATTGCTTCTTTGCTATGCTTATGGATTTCTTGTAGATTCTTAAGCAGTCTTTATATGGTTGCCAGAAATTATATTTATGGCAGATATTAAAGATGACCCTGGTCATCTTTCTAAGGTTAGAGAGGTCTTCTGTCCACCAAGGAGGAAGTTTCTTCTTGCCTCGTTTGATTGGACACGATATATTAAAGGATGTGTTGAGCGCTTTCTCGAAAACCTGGATATGAGTCTTCAGATTGATATTGAAGATAATCAATTTATGATCCGAGAAGGAGTTAGAATTGAATACTCTCCAACTGTCTATCTGAGAATCGTTAAGGTTAAGGCTAAGTGTAACATCTAAAACTTCCTCCCAACCCCTGAAGTTTTTCGAGCTGGGAAAAGTAAAAGTGGGAGTGGAGCCGGTATTACATACACTTATATTTATTATGATCAAATCAAACAATGGCTCACCTCTTTCGTTGATTTCTGAGCTTCCCCATAGCGTATGTCTGGCATTGGCGTCGCAGCCCATCAGAAGGTGTGTCTTGTTGTTTTTGGCGTGTTGTACCACCTTCCGTAATTCTTCCGGTGGTGTCTCACGATCGTGTGCCATATATGTCGATTCTATCAGAAGCGAGCTTTCCACAGCTTCAAGTCTGACGACAGTTTGGTCGGATGAGCTTAAGTTAGGACAGAAGCGTTAAGATGTTTCTTAATTAGAATACACGTTCTAGGCTTACCATCGTTATTTAGGTAGAAGATGTTGCAGTTGTTGTCTTTGAGCCCTGAGATTTTTGAACACCTAGTCCATGGCTTCCGCACTATCCCGATGTCGAAATCCTCTTCCTTGAGGAACATCAACAGATTGTCTGAAGCACACTTAGAGTGCTGCAGATTAATCTGTACGACTTTCAACATCGGGAATAGGTGGGTCTAAATTTATAGGGTCAATCGCCATACCCTCGAACAGCTTGTCCGCGGCGTCGACATCGTCTGTGTCATCACCTGGGTTTGACGATTGGAATATTTTTAGTTTAGCGTATCTTACGCCAAAACGTAATTTGTTGTCGGCCTTCGCTAAACTTGGAAGGCACTCCTCGTTTATGGATAACAGGTAAGTCATGCTGTTGTTCTGAGGAGGTTCCGATTTGATTACAGACCAGGTATCCATGTTGATACTGGGATTATGAATTTGGAGACATTTGAGAAGCTTCTCACTATCCAATTTAATCTTCGCTAACCAAATGCGAGCTCTCGGTCTCGGATTTCCTTCGCTGGGATAAGTCTGAGGCTCAGACCTTCCCATTCATTGCTGATCTTAGCAATGCATGCGAAGAGGAAATCCTTGGAGAATTGGTCCTCGCATTTAAAAACCCTATAACCTCTAACGACTTCGGCTGAGTCGTATCCAGGTAGGGACTTGTCTTCCGAGTTGAGAAGATGATCCATAACCAACTCGGACAACCTGCTTTCAATCTCGCTCCAGGTTTCAAGGACCTTCTTTGCGTTTGCAGGCAGCTTGTCCGCCAACGCAACCTGAAGATGGTCCCTTACTACCTCGCTCATGGAGCGCTTTGCAGTTTCACTGCTGCTTGAAGGAAGGTTGGTGTTGTCACTTCCTTTGCTTCTTTTCGGAGCAGAACTGATCTCATCTCGAGATCTATTTCTTTTGGAAGACGTTGTTGGAGCTTTTGTTGCGGTCGTTGTCGTGTCTTTATTTCTCTCCATGTACCTAATGTATTCTTCCACTATGGCTTGGTACTTTGGCTTATCCTTGGAATCCTGCTCTGCTACAATACCGGCTGCTTCATTTTTGGCAATCTTGCCTAAGATGAAGATAGCCTTCTGGTATTGCAGTTTCTGCTGGGTTCCAGGAGATTTACATTTTTTCCGCTTCTGGTCGCTATGGCTGGCAACCTTGGCGTCTGGGTTTTGGGTTGAGGCAGGGTGAGACTTCGCAGCTGTACTATGGCAGGTACTGCTGGAGTCTGTTGGGGGGATAGTCTCCTGACTGGAGGCTAGAAGCTCGTCTTCCGACGATGGGCCGATTGGCTCATTTGCTTCTTTTTCTTTTGTTTTTTTATTGTTTTGTTTGTTAATTTTTTTAATTTTTTAGGTAGGTCCCACGAGTGCCGCGAGAAGTAATGGGGTCCGCCATACCAGAGCTCCGGATTAGTATGGTAAGGCTAATTGAAATGAGGCCTCGCCTGTGCACCTCAAGTCCTCAAACCTGCGACTAGTCAACCCACTTGCCATGCATCCCTCGGCGCTTGATGTTCCACCTTGGATTGGGGGATTTTTTCGGGATTTCTTTCATACATTCTTCTTGCATTCTCACACTCAACACAAACATTCACTCATTCACACCCAGGAAGTTAACCTTCTTCCCGCCTGCTATGTTAGCCAATCCGCCAGTAGAGACATGACCTGCTGGTCGAATTGTTACCGGTGGCCACCACTAGGAGGTCATAGCTAGACTTCCATGGAAAACAATAGTTACGGCACGTGCAACTTTCAGGTTGCTACATGTGATTCCCCCTATTGTAATCCATGGCAAACCACCGTGTGAATCACACTCCCCCCTCTCTCGTTTGCAGCTGCCCAGACGTCCCACGAAGATTGGTTACCCCATCTTCTGTCGAGGGTACTCGGCTCCCGGATTTCACCACGGGGAGGTGAGAGTAGGAGCTAGATGCAGAGGCTTGTGTCTGCATGGTTCGCGTATTAACGCTTGCGAAAGGGTCAACTGAGAGAAAAAATCATCATCAGAGAAGTGTATATTCTAAGGATACTCAGCAGAAGCAAAAGCGTATATATTGTGGTCTCCAAGCTCGAGAAAAATAATCATCAGAAGAGATGTTAAGTTCTTAAATGAAACCGGTTTCTGTGAACAGAAGAACATTGATAATTTTACAAAGGATATCTATATTGACGTTGAATTGAAACAAAGTGTCGCGGAGCATAAAGATCTGAAAAATTCCAAAAAGGCAGGAAGGAGTGTCGAAGAAACAGTCATGTGCAGCAATTTTTGTTGCGCCAATTTTCTGCCATTCTCTTTTGCGGTTACATCATGCGTTTATACAATTCATTCTTTACAGGCAGTTTTCGACGAGAGGAGGAGACCAAATGCTGCACAAAATTGCCAAAAATTCATTTGCAAGTGCAAATGTCGCCATGCTTCAGCCGAAAATCCACTTTCAAAGTCTTATATCGTTCCATTTTTGGTATATTTCCGAACTGCCGAATTCTGGTGATTGTTAGATGACTTAAGGGTCATCACAAAAAATTAAGCTTAACCAAACGAAAAGTAACCAGAAGCATCGTCCAATTTCAAAGTGTTCAGAATTCGGCTGTCAACTGACATTTACATACGTAGAGAGCGATTCAATTTGCTCGTGCGTAAGCAGGCAAAAGTGACCGAACTTACCGAAAGGCAAATTTAATTGGGTCATCGTTTACGACTAAAAAATGTATTTCTTTTTTCTAACGATAAATTCCTTGAAAGAACAACCATTATCAGACAATCAGAAAACTATTAATTGCGACAAGGATAATATAAATGAAACAAATTCGTAAAATCTATCACACTCGTGCTTTTACAAGGAAAGTAGTCAACGAAAGATCTGGTAATGATACTAACAACACATGCGAGATAGAACATTTAATTTTCGACGGCGATACTGACATGGCGAATCTAGTTAGTGTTGATGATCCTGTAACGATTCAAGAAGCGATGGAAGCATCTAATGCTGTGTTTTGGAAGACTGCAATAGAAGAAGAATAATTGGCTCAGATACGAAACGAAACGTGGAATATCGTCGAACGTCCTAAAAATCGGAAGGTGATTGGCTGTAGATTTGTTTTTCGCATAAAGGACAATAATGTAAAAAAGGTAAGACTAATGGCAAGGGGATGTTCCCAGCGTTCTGGAGAGGACTACAATAAAACATTCTCACCTGTAATGTAACAAATTTAGCGAAGGCGTCTACTACAACTGAAATATGCTTCCTTTTTGAATTTATAGACGGCAAAGGGCTAAAATGGTCAAGGTGTACGGTATCAAACGGCAACGGTTTTTTAGGTATGTTAAACAAATTTCGTTCACTACAACGGGCAGGAGCGGCATACATAATACACTTCAGGCAATTTCGTATAAACTTCTCAATTTTTCGTCTCATGTGTGGGAACCAATAAAAAGAAGCGACTTTATTATAACATTTGTCCACCGCCTGGTGGCCTAGCTTTTCGTGGATTAAACGAATGACATTCTCTTCCATTTCATTTGGGACAAATAAAGTCCTGCTATCATCCCTTCCTACTTTAAATACAAGTCCATCCGTCAATTCGAAGCCCGTAACTTCTCCATTCTCCATACTATCCCTTAAACCTTTAATTACATCATCTCGATCTTGAGCAACCTGAATTTGGAAATCAACATCGTCCACGTCCCAAATCGAAGCAACTTGCGTTCGGCTCAGGGCATCGACGTGTCCCATTGAGACACCACTACGATGCTGAATCTTATAATCGTAATTCTCGAGCTCTAGAGCCCAACGAGCTATTCTGGGATTAACTTGTTTCTTTTGCAATGTCATTGCCAGCGAACTACAGTCCGTTACTATTTTAAATGGTATCCCTTCCAAATAACCCTGGAAGCGTCTAAGCGCGTAAATTATAGCAAGTGTCTCAAGCTCGAAGCTATGATACCTGGATTCGGCAGGCGAGGTGGTTTTCGAAAAATAGGATATCGGATGAAATTTGCCACCATTTAGTTTTTGCAGGAGAACAGCTCCAAAACCAATCGAGCTAGCGTCACAGTGCAACTCAGTTTCTCTAGTAGGATTATACACGGCAAGGACTGGCGCCTCAACAAGTCTAGATTTCAGCTCCAAAAACGCGTCACGGCATTGATCGTCAAAATCAAAGCGGAATTTCTTTTGAGAAGGTTTTGCAACGGCTTGGCAGTACTAGAAAACGAAGGCACGAAACGTCTGAAGTAGGAAAATAACTGAATGCAGCTGCTTCTGATTTGTCGGAAGAGGGTACCTTTTTATAGCGGCAATATGTGATTCGCTTGGTGCGATTCCATCAGGCATAACGGCATACCCAAAGTATTCTATATGGGTATAGCAAAATTTACATTTATTAAGGTTAAGCTTGAGGTTCCGCTGTTTAACACAATTTGTAACAACAGCAAGTGATCATCAAAATCAGCAGTAGCAACTAATAGGTCATCTATACACGCGACTATACGGCCCGAATCAAGTGGGTCACGAAAAATAATATTGATAAACCGCTGAAATACAGCCGGGGCATTCTTTAGCCCGAACGGCATTCTCAAATATTCCCACATCCCATTGGGAGTAACAAAGGCAGTGAGAGGAATGGGCTCCTCAGATACCTTTACTCTTTAGATCCAAGAGCGAGAAATAATTTTTCCCTTCGAGGTATTCTATACAATCCTCAATCAGCGGTAGCGGCTGGTTATCCCGAATTGTTTTCTTATTAAGGGCCCGATAGTCAACACACATTCGACTTTCACCGTTCTTTTTCTTCACTAATACTATAGGAGAAGCATAAGGGGAGCTACTTGGTCTTATAATACCGTCCTGTTCTAATTGCCTAACTATGGATTGAACCTTTGAACGCTCAAGATAGGAAAGTTGTCGGGGAGCGCTATGGAACGGCATATCGTCCATTAAATGAATCTTCATTTCATAATCTAGTGGTTCGATCTTCACGTCTTTCGGGGAAATGTACGAATATACAATCAGGTCATTCACTTTGGCACGGCAACGTTTGTCTAACTTAGAATCAACATTTAACTCAACTTGATTAGCCGCCACGTCGATATTAAATATGTCTGGTACGGCACTACACCTACGACTACCTACAGCTGACTCAACATCCACAATCGGCTTTGTTTTTTCGCGCACTTTAAAGGCAAGTGAATATTTCTCCCGCAAGAGGCTGTATCTATTGAGAACCGTATAAGATTTCCCCGATAGTGTACAGAGTTTACTGTTTGAATTAAGCGCTAATAATTTTTCTTTACGGTACTTAAGCTTCACTTTTGACAAATGAATATTAAAAGAGCGTAAAAAGTTCCGCCCCAAAATTAGCGGCATGCAGATATCCTCATCATCCTCAATTTCAATTAGCTTAAGTGTATTTTTAAATTTAATTAGACATGTGAATTCAGAAATTATATTTAATTTTGTCCCTCCGACACCGTAGTAGGTCCGTTCCGGAAACCTCTTCAATTCAATTTGGTTCTTCGGGACACAGGATCTCTTCATTAAACTAATTGGGCTACCCGTATCGAAAAGAGAGAAAATAAGTCAGTAAACTCTGCACCCCCCGGTGAATCAATCTTAAAAGCAACACTCACCCGGTTTACGGCACCAATCACAGCTCCTTCGTCATCCTCAGACTCATCGGTTGCGTTTACGGCAGCGGCAACGGCAGCGACTCGTTTTCCGGCACTATCGGCAGGTTTCCGTGTCAACGGCTTCTTCGGGTTGGGACAGGAACGATGGTCATGCCCCATCTTCCAGCATCGGAAGCATGACCCATCCGGACGAAGCGGATATGGGCAGTGCGGTTTAATGTGCCCGCGTTGTGAGAGTTGTAGCACAACATATCCTTCGTCTCGGCAGGGACCCTCGCTGTATCACACTTCTTCACTCGTCCCATAGTACTATCGGAGAGGTACGGTTGCTGGTACCGGTTTATGAGCTGCTTCAGCTCCTCAAACGTCTTCGCCCCCATCAGCAGATGGACGTTGGGTACCTCTCCCATCCCCAACGAATAGCATTGGAAGGCCTTGAAGAGGATTTTGAGGTATATAAAAGGTACTCTTGATTATGGTCTTTTCTATTCACATACAGGTCTACAGTTGTATAGAGTAGTTGACGCTGATTGGGTTCAGAACCTCTTGGACCGAAGATCGTATTCTGGATATGCCTTTATTCTTCAACGATAATCAGGGTGCATAAAAGTTGGTACAGAATACCGGCCATAGTTCAAAGACAAAGCGTATAGATATAAGACACTTCTTCATACGCGATTGTTACCAAAATGGACAAATTGATATTGCGTACATGCCAACCGAGAGTATGCCAGCAGATATATTGACAAAAGGTCTTAACAGTTCAAAGCATTTAAATTGTGTAAAGCATTTGGGTCTGAAGATATAATTTTTGTGTTTTAGTTTATGGTCTTGCAACTTTGAGAGGGGTGTGTTGGAATTATAATAGCAAAGTGGCAAGACTGATTTAAAACAGATACATAAATGAAGTATGTATGTACATTTCTTTCCTTTCTTTAAGTTATCATAACTCTTTTGTTTCCTCTTTTTTCTCCCTTCCTTTATTCTTACTTCCTTTTTTCTTCCAAGCGCGAAGCGACGTGTATTTTGTAACAGGAACAAATTTATAAAGAATTCCACTTAAAATATTAATCTAATTTTATTTTTGGCCCAACACCCTATTTACAAGAAAGGATCTAAAAACTAAATAATCAACTATCGTCCTATTGCTAAACTTTCATGCATACCAAAACTTTTCGATAGTATTGTATTTATTCTCCCCTTCCCAACATGGCTTTCTCAAAGCCAAATCAAAAACCACCAACCTTGCAGAATTTGTCTCTAAAGCGTTACGCGCTTACGAGAAGGGCATTGAAGTCGATGTGGTTGCCACCGACTTCAGCAAAGCATTCGATAAAATCTTGCACCAACTCATAATTTTTAAACTGAGGGCGCTTGGTTTCCCACCTACTTTCATTAAATGGATCCATTCTTATCTGGAAGGTAGGATATATGAGGTCTTATTTAGATCCTTTGCTTCCAAGCCCGTTAATGCAACTTCAGGTATCCCACAAGGTAGTCATTTACGCCCAATAATTTTCGTCCTTACTACCAACGATGTGGATCATATTATCATTGACTCTCATCTCTCTATTTATGCCGACGATATGAAAATCTACACGTATATAACGTCTCCCAGTGATTCTCGCTCTCTTCAGGACGATCTTAATAGGTTTTTTGTTTGGTGTCGGAAAAACTTACTTCAACTTAATGTCAGCAAGTGCCAAGCAATTGCATACTCTCGGAAACGTCCACCTCATACGCATAGGAATTACTTCCTCTGCAACGAACTTGTCCCTTCAACCTCGTCACTGCGTGATTTAGGTGTTACGGACGTGTAGTTCCATAAACGATATACATATATATATTTATTAAAACAATTTTATTAAGTAATTTAACTTGATCATGAACACAAATATATATTTATATATAAATTGTTGAGCTACTTATGCTGCTGCCGGTGGCGCGTCTGCTGGGGTCCACGTCTCGATCAGAAAAGAAAGATGGAGTGCACGTGTTGTACTTATTATGCTTTGACATAAGGAGCGTGGTGAATATTGCAACTGCGCGGGTATATTCGTGCATGGTGTTTGTTGTGGGTCACCACATAGGCATAATCTGTGGGCGGCGTGGCATAGTGGGTAGGTGCGTCCACTCCTACGCTCGAGGTCGTCGGTTCGAATCTCGAAAAAAAAACATCAAACATTTTTTTCACGGCTCTACCTCTGTTGAGTCACTGACAATGCTCAAAGAGTATAACTCTCTAGAAAAAGCTTCTCAATCTCGCCGTTCGGAGTCGGCATTAAACTGTAGGTCCCCTCCACTCGTGACAGAACAATAGCACGCACAACGCGAGTGGTTGCTGAGAAGCTAGGCCCAGGTCCACCTCGGACTGTAGCGCTGCCATTATTATTATTATTATTACTGTGATCGGGAACTCAACTTTCGCTCCCACATAGACTATATAATCAGTAAGGCCAACTCTGCTCTTGGTTTCATCAAGCGGTGGTCTTAAGAATTTTCAAACCCCTATGCCACTAAATCGTTTTACACCACTTACGTTAGACCCATTCTTGAATGTGCTATCCTGCTCTGGTCCCGTCACTACGCTGTTCATATTCGACGTATCGAAGCTATCTAGCGCAGGTTCTTACGTTTCGCCTTTCGCAATTTTGCCTGGACTGATAGGCATAATTTGCCCCCATATTCAGAACGTCTGAAATTTATTCGCCTGCTGTCCCTGGAAAACCGTCGCAAGTTCGCCGATGTTATTTTCCTCCACCAACTCATATCTGGCGAGATTGACTGTCCCACGCTTCTTCAACAGGTATCCTTCAACGCCAAACCTAAGGTCCATCTCCCTCTTCTATATTCAAGAACATCGAACTAATTATGGTTTGAATTCGCCTATGTCCAGAATTTTACGCCTGGCTAATGCTATGGAAGAGATTTTTGACTTTCATTTAAGTAAAACCTCTCTGCGTATGGACAACTTAGCTCCGGCCCGAAGAGTCTTTGACTCTGAGCCTGTGGGACAACGCAACAGAGGACGTCCACGTACAAGGTGGCGCACACAAGTCGAGGGGGACCTCGGCCGGCTTGGTGTGCGAAACTGGAGACAGCTGGCGAAAGATCGTGCTGACTGGAGAGGCATGTTGAGTGAGAAGAAGAAAACCCCTCTGCGCCACTCTCTCCAAACCCACTTTTTTCCATCGTCTTAGATTTTTAGTTAAATTAATAATACTATTATGTTATTATAATTTTCCGTTCTCCTCCTTAGCCGTACGTTAGTTTAAGTATTAGTTTTTAAGTTTAGATTGTTTAAGCCTGTTTTAAGCGCAATAAATGGGGGTATTGCCCCCACTAAACTAAACTAAACTTTCCGAGATCTGAACGATGAACTCTGCTCTCCACTGTTGCTCACGGCCATTACGTATGGTGCTTGGGTGTTGTTTTCTATTACGCAGTCGGCTATATCAGCAAGCTCCGTTAATGTGGCTTTCTGTACCACCTTTAGTAAGTTATGCACGTTGGCAGGGAGCAAACCCAACCACTTGGCACGCAAGAGATCATCCGATGCCTTGTTGTTGGCTAAGTCTTTCATATGCCGAAGAAGTTGTGACGGCTTCCTGTCCTCGAGTTCGATTTCGGACAGGAGTCTAGGCGTTCGGATGAATCCGTGAATCTTTTGATGGGATGGTCTTTCAGATTTACGTACTTGTCTTCGTTAGGTGGCGCTATGATGATGTCGGAGACTTCTGCAATCGCTGATTCGAAAAAAGAGTTTCAACGGCTGCATTGCACTTTTATTTTTTTAACTAGGTGTTAATTTAATGTTCTCCTTTTAACTAGGGGTCACCAATGTGGAGGTTTTTGAAATGAAACACTCAATTTATTTACTTTATATACAAAAACTGTTATATTTCTTTGTTTTTATATTAACAGGACTTTTCTTAATTGCCGTCTTGGTGAACTATATGCAACGAACTACGTTCAAAAGTCCTACCAACGACGAGGACATACAGTTTACTTCCCTGTGGCGCCGTTGCAAACCCTGTGGCTGATTTGTGAAGCTGTGTTCTCCCGTTGACGCTGTTGTCGCATATGGGCCAATATGTGATGTTGCCACAAGGCTCTTGGCAGAATATATTAGATTTCTGTTTCTTACATATTCTACACACAATATTGATGGGACCGTATTTATTCACGCACACCTTTCCTACTTCATCATGGAACGGTAAAGAAAAAATCTTCTGAAGTTTTTTACACCCCTATCATTCATAGCATTCGTTTTACACCCTATTCACGATCCGTCGTAACCTCGATCGCGTTCGGAATTCGGATATCGGTATCATAGATTCCATCGGAACGAAGGTTCGTAACTTTGACGTACGAAAATTTCGAAATTCGTAACAAAGCTATCATAGGATCCGAATGTATCGGAAATCTGACAGATAAAAATTATATTATCTCCCGAAGGAAAATTGTTGTCGGAACTATGTATTGATAAAATAAATTAAGTCTGTGAATTTGTTGCAAAAATACTATTAAAACACGGGGAAAGTACAGCAAAAATAGTTTAATATTAAATTGTATTAGAAGAGGAAGGAAAACAGCATCGCAACTGGAAAAAAAAATATACAAACAATATAACCTGAATATCGATAATCAATTGCTCGGATTCGCATGTTATTGTCACAAATCTAAAAAATATATATATAAAAAATATCGTCACAGTCATCGACTATCTCTCGAGCCGTCAACATCGTTCCTCAATCAGTGTTCTCGCTCATTTTTCGTTGGTGATTTTTCCGCTATTTCTATAGCTTTCTTTCTCGCTCCGAAGATTTACCGTTCGAACCCAAAAACAAAAAAACGCAAAAGACCAATCCTCAATTTGAATTCCTCCCCACCTCGGAATCCAATCCAATTCGTGGTTATCTCCCCATCTGACCCTGCAAAGCCACTAAACAAATTCAGTGTGTTCCTTCCTAAAAAGCCATTGATAGTATTAGTACAGCTTACGAGACCATTAACCAATTGCTTGATGGCAGCCTGCTAATTTTGTTAAAATCTTCCTCTCTAAAACGAAATTATCAAATGTGACATTTCTGTTAAATTACAATATATGAACAGCTCAACCTCTTCGGCCAAGGAGACCAGGAATAGGCGCAGGTGTCCACGCACAACACGAGTGGTTGCTGAGAAGCTAGGCCCAGGTCCACTTTGGACTGTAGCGCCGCCATTATTATTATTATTAAATGTAAAACTGTGGAAGGTGCTGTATGGTCGAAACGAGGGAACCGAGCAGGTACTGGGCCTCGGAGTAGACGAACAGTCCTTTGACGTAAAAAGACGTCAGAACAATTCCCTGAGTTACAGGTTCGGCAGAGTTGCAGTGTCTGGACTCAAAAAGTCGAAGGAGGAGATGAGTCAGTTGCCCAATCCAAACCCAACTTCGGAGAGGACAGAACCTGCAGAGGAGAAATCAGATCCTCAGCAGGTTGTAACACCCGCTCCTTCTGCTGAGCAAGTAACTGAGGGAGGAGATGAATACATGTCCCTGTCGGAAGACTCGTTCTCTGATGGGGAACATGAAACGACGGTAGTTTTGATAGAGGAGAGTATACTAATCCAGGAGGAGAGCAGGGCATTAGCCCCCAATGAGCAATAAGCTCGATGCTCCTCTCCCACAAACTTAAGGCGGCCCAGGTGAACATCCATCATGCTATAGCGGCATCTGCCGTAATAGCAAGGATGTTCACAATGGAAGATCTGGGCTGCGTACTTATCCAGGAGCCTTACATCCTGAGAGATACAGTCAAGGGACTGACATGCAGGAATGCGGAGGTAATTTGGGACACTCGGGTGCCCAACCCAAGAACTTGCATTCTTACTAATAAAAATATTAATTATGTTCTTCTTGCAGAATACGCTACAAGAGACCTGGTGCCCATTAGGGTAACACTGACCATGGCAGGAGGTGGGCAACGAACCGTCGTCCTGGCATCGGGGTACTGTGCTGGGTATGGGCCGGCAGTACCAGCAGCAGTACAAAAACTGGTCGAGGCAGCAAATGCCGCTCCTGATTGGGTGTGATGCCAACGCCCACAATACCATCTGGGGGAACACCAACACAAATGACAGAGGTGAGTACTTATTACAATTTACAGCGAACCATCTATGTCGGACCATAGAATTATACGGTTCGATCTGGACGATACGGGCATAGCAAGTAAGGCTGTAAGAAATCCGAGGAAAACCGACTGGGATCTCTTTGAATCGCTGGTAGGAAGTAATCTGGAGCACCTTGACATCAGAAGAGCTCCATCTCACTTTCTAGAGCTAGAACATGTTGTAGAGAGCACAACAAAAGCTATCACAACAGCATTCGAAGCAAGCTGTCCAATAAGCGGGGATTTCAAGGGGAAGAGAGTGTCATGGTGGAGCAATAAGCTATTCAGCCTCCGGTCCAAAGTACGCAACTGTACAATGCAGCCAAGCGTACAGGAGACAAAGGCAAAGCTACAAACAGGCACTCACCAGCTACAACAAAGAAATAAGATGCTCAAAAAGAGAAAGCTGTAGGAAATTCTGCGAAACAATCACCCGTACCCCTGCTACGGCCAGGCTCCACAAAGCGCTAGCAAAAACGGGGGAGATACAGATGTCTCTAAGAAAACCTTACGGCAGATACACCGAAAGTGAAGAACAGAGGGCAAGACTTCTATTGGAAACCCACTTTCAGGGCAGTCGTCAACGCACAGAAAGGTGTGAAAACAATCTACCAATACCAAGGGATGAAGACTGGAGAGTCGCAAGAGAGATCTTCTCCAAAGGGCGTCTGGAATGGGCAATTAACTCGTTTCAGTCCTTCAAATCCCCAGGTGTGGATGAAATCACGCCAGTCCTACTTCAAAAAGGGCAAGGCAAACTAATACCATTTCTATTAATGATATCAAGAAGTAGTCTAGCACTGGGATACATACCGAACCAGTGGAGACGGGCAAAGGTAGTGTTCATTCCAAAAATGGGGAAGAAAGACCCAAGTCTACCAAAGTCCTACAGACCCATCAGCCTAACATCGTTTCTTCTCAAAACAATGGAAAAGGCTGTGGATAACTACATAAGAGAGGAAGTACTACAGACATCCCCTCTTCATTACTGTCAGCATGCTTACAGGGCAGGCAGATCCACAGAGACTGCACTCTATCAACTGACAGAAACTATAGAAAGAGCCCTTGATGCGAAGAAATAGTTATATATACTTTCTTGGATATTGAAGGAGCATTTGACAACACATCCCATGATGCAATTGATCGGGCTCTGGACAAAAAGGAAATAAACCACACAGTATCGAAATGGATGTATGAACTCCTGAGCACAAGATCAGCGGAGACTCACACACCAGGAGGCATAAAAAAAGTCGACACAACAAGAGGATACCCATAAGGAGGAGTTCTATCTCCTCTCATGTGGAGCTTAGTTGTAGACGAGCTTCTAGAGATACTAACTAACCATGGCATCAGATTTCAGGCATATGCCGATGACATAGTAATCATAGCCAGACGAAAAATGGAGGAGACCCTATGCGATATTATCAAATGGGGGTTAACTTTAACTAAGGAATGGTGCCTGTCGGCTGGGCTAAGCCTAAATCCGGCAAAAACTACAATAGTACCTTTCACAAGAAAACGAAAACTGGAACGACTAAAACCAATAAGTCTGTCGGGTACAAGACTGACTCCGGTAAAAGAAGTTAAATATCTGGGAGTATCTTGGACAGCAAGCTCATCTGCAAAAAACATACAGAAGAGATAACCAGGAAAGCGACGCGTGCTCTGATGATTTGTCGAAGCTTGGCGGGCAAATCCTGGGGATGCAGTCCAAGTATTTTAAGATGGATGTACATCTCTATTGTTCGACCTACAATAACCTATGGTGCAATAGCATGGACCAAGAGAACCAATCTGATCAGCGCGAGGGAGACACTCAGCAAAGTTCAATGGTTGGCATGCCTCTGTATTACAGGAGCCATGAGAACTTGCCCAACTGTGGCCATGGAGGTGCTACTGGAGCTGACTCCTTTGCATCTAGTGGTTGCAGAGTGTGCAAACAAAACAATCATGAGCTATTATGACACTAGACTCCTACATCATCAAATCCTCTGATGATTGTATGGGAATGCCTGCAGAAGCTTAAAGAGTTGAGTAGGGGAAACCGAGTAAAACTCTGCTGGATACCTGGCCATACGAGGATAGAAGGAAATTAAATGGCCGACGCTAAGGCAAGGAAAGGAGCAGCAGAACCCTTCATAGGCCCTGAACCATTCTGTGCTGTATGAGACCATCTTCTCAGAGAAGAATTCAGAGAACTGGAAAGAAGGAATCAGATTGAAACCTGGAATAACGCTCGTGGAATGAAGCAGGCCAAGAAACTCCTAGGGAAATATAACCGGAAGAGATTCGAGGCATGCATCACAATGAGCAAGAATAACCTCCGTATCCTAACAGGCTTCCTAACGGGGCACTGTAGACTCAGGGAGCATCTAAGGAAACTAGGGCTATCAGAAGAAGGTCTCTGCAGATTTTGTGGAGAATTTAATGAAATTCCAGGACATACGAGTATACTGGGATTTTGTGAGGCACTGGCCCACAAAAGAAAAGTAAGTCTGGGCAAATACCTACTATCAGAAGGAGAAATGCAATCACTAGAACCATCTCTCATTCTCAGATTCCTGAAGGAAACTGGCTTAGAGAGAATACTCTAGAACAAATTTCTTCACCTATGCGCAATAGGAGTCCATTACCCTCAATACAACTCTGAAAAGAACTGTATTTGAGGGGAACTCGTAATTGTGCTAAGGTATTGAAAGGGGGCACAATAGATCTTAAAGGTCGCGGTGCAATATACCCGCAACAATAATAATAATAATAATAATGATCAGCTCAAAACATGTACATCGTAGAGCGTACGCTTCATGTCTAATCAACGTTCCTGAAAAAAAAAATAATTGACGAAATGAAGACACAAGGTGTAGAAGAGGTGTACAAATTTAACAAGATTATTGTGGGCGCCGTGGCGTAGTGGGTAGGTGCGTCGACTCCTACGCTCGAGGTCGTCGGTTCGAATCTCGCAAAAAAAATATCAAACATTTTTTTACGGCTCCACCTCTGTCGAGTCACTGACAATGCTCAAAGACTATAACTCTCTAGAAAAAGCTTCTCAATCTCGCCGTTCGGAGTCGGCATTAAACTGTAGGTCCCCTCCACTCGTGACAGAACAATAGCACGCACAACACGAGTGGTTGCTGAGAAGCTAGGCCCAGGTCCACCTCGGACTGTAGCGCCGCCATTTTTATTTTTATTATTATTATTATTGATGGTAAGCAAACACGCTCTGGACTAGTCCTCTTCACTTTCGATCTCTTTTGGCCCCCCACTGCGGTAAACGTCGGTTGGTACAATATTAAAGTTGATGAATATTACCCAAATCCTATGTGCTACCGCAGCTGTCAAAAAAAAAGTTCACGCCGCCAAACAGTTCTAGCATTTGGCATTATGTCTCTTTCTCAAAGTGACATAAAGTCAAATTTTAGAATTTGGTCTTATGTCGCTTGGCGTTATGTCCGGTCCCCGGTGCTGTTGCATCGTTTGGCGGTGTGACCTATTTTTTGACAGCTGCTGCAGCACATAGGATATCTTTCTCAAAGTGACATAAAGCCAAATTTTAGACATAAAGCCTATTTTTTGACAGCTGCTGAAGCACATAGGATCTCTTTCTCAAAGTGACATAATGCCAAATTTTAGAACTTGGTCTTATGTCGCTCGACAAAGCGGGAACGGGTAAAAAGTGAAGTATGAGGGTTCATGATGCCCCCTGCAACCCCCAGCTCGGCCACAGATAAGATTTCGGATAGGTGCGAGGTTGGTATTTATTTTCATATTTGGAATGGATTTGAAAAAGTAACATATATCCAGTTTTGCACCTACCTCAAATCCTACCTGTGGCCAAGAAGGGGGGTTGCAGGGGGCAGCATGTCCCCCAATACCAATTTCACTTTTCACCCGTTCCCTTTTAAATGTCTCAGAATGTTTAATGGAAGGTATATTTTAATAAGGTAAGCAAAATCAGACATACAGCGGAAAGCGACATAAAGCCAATTGGCCTTATGTCGCTTTGTGAAAGTGACATAATGCCAAAGAAAAAATTTGGTCTTATTTCACTGATCAAGATTTGGCATCACTGCAAGAGAGGTTTTGGTCGTGAAAAACGAGCTGTCAATAATCTGGAATTGGACCAATAACCGAATACCCTTTTGTACTTCTTTTGACTCGAGCAGTGACTTAGTTTCTCCCTTTCAGGCAGCACGGCTGATGATAAACGCCGATCATACGCGATGATGTATAATGAAATTTTAGTTTAATTCAAAATCATTAATAAACTGAATTCGTGAAATATTTTTAAATACACGTTTTTTATTATGAAACATTTTGGTGCCTCCTGTGAGAACTGAGCCTTTATGCACGAGAATATCGCACTATTTATTAAAATTTTTTTTAATTAATTTATTAAAATTTGTAACTCACGTGAATTTTTATTTTTATTTGTGGTAATTATTATATCACCATGGCACATCTTAACCTGAGAATGGCGGCGGTCACGGTCATACGTAAAATTCATGAACGTGTGCACGGTGCCAATCTGGATACATGTGACACTGCCCAGTTAAATCAAGAGCTAACCTCACTTTCGAAACACTACGATAGTTTTGTGGAAAACCACGAGGCGTTGGTGGGAGCTGCTGAGGAAAATGAATTGTCAGCTCATGACCAGCTGTGGGAGCAGGTGGAAAACATGTACATGAAATTATTGACCATATCTTCTGCAAATTCATCTGAGCAGGGAAAATCAAAAATGTGGGCATCATTAAAAGGTCGTCTCGATAATCAGCGTGTACTGTCGGAGATACACGTATCCAGATTTATCAATATGAAGGCAGCAGTAGACGAAACCGCCAAAGCACTATTGACAACTGTGGATACAGTACAGAAATCGCTACGTGCCTTGAAGGTTATGAAGCTGCCGGTGGAAAAATGGGACGACGAGAATGGTGCATGCATTCAGATCCCATTAAAATTCCCACTGTCGAAGAGTTCTTAAAATTTTTTGGGAAGAGGGCTCATAGCCTTTCGACGGAAGTTTTTAGAGGTGAACAGCGTGGAGAATTGTCGGGGATTAAATCACAGCATCGCAATGTTAAATCTTGTGTTGTTGTAGCAGAGGGACTAAAGTGCTGCTACTGTCAAGGGCCGCACAGAATCTCACGGTGCCAATCCATAATCACCAAGCCAGTTGACCAGCGCTTTGAACCATTGAAGAAGCTTGGTTTGTGCTTCAACTGCCCTAAGACTGGACACAACTCAAAGCAGTGCCCGTCGGGTAGTTGACGACAGTGTGGCCGTAAACATCATACACTATTCTGCAGTGATGTGGCCAATCTACAATTGCATCATCGTCGACCTCACAGAGCAACAATGCTGCAGTTGGTGGAAAGTTATAATAGTCATTCTCATGACTAACCGACCCTATGCTGACTTACCTGACTCAAGGAGATCGCACAGTCCTGCTTGCTACTGCGCGTGCATATGCATATTGGGACGGAAATGAACAACGCCTCGTCCATATCCTCTGCGATCCAGGGTCGCAGGTAAGTTTCATAATCGATCGGATAGCTCACTTTTTGAATCTCCGCAGAACCAAATGCGAATTACAAATAGAAGCCATTGGGGCAGTAGCTCAAACACGTACCAAAGGCAGCGTATTATTGGAACTTAAGTCAACCCACTCCGCATTCTCAGTGCACATACACCCATTGATTGTTCCAGCCATCACTTCGATAACTCCAGCAGGTGACTAGGTGGACACATTTAGAGAGTCTTCAACTGGCGGATCCTAGTTTTGGTATACCTGGAGCCATGGATGTACTCATCGGATCAGATATAAGGGGTCAAGTCGTTGAAAGTGGCCTCATCACTGGCAAACAAGATGAACCGCATGCTTAACGAACCCAATTTAGTTGGGTTGTGTTTGGCCCAGCTTCGACCACATCCTAATCAGTGGACTCTGTGCGTACCCTCGGGGCTCAGGTGATGTGGAAGATTGAAGAGGTGCCTGAGAACGAGATGCATGATGACGAATGTGAAAGGATATTCCCATCAACCCATTATAGAACCTTTTGGCAGCAACGTGCACAAACTAGGAGAGTCCTATCAGAATGCATTACGGCAGTTTCACTGGCTTGAACGTCGACTTTCTGCGGACGACGACCTTCGAGAACGGTATATCGCCTTTATGAGAGAATACTGTGCTCTCGGTCACATGGAATGTGTGAACTTTGGAAGAACTCGTTGACGGATGATGGAACCACAATCCATGGTTCAGTGCTTTACACGAAAACTGTTTTCCCTGATGGAACTGCACGCGTATCACTTCTTACGGCTCGCGCCAAGGTAGCTTCGCTGAAAAGTGCTACCATCCCTCGCTTGGAATTGTGCGCATTTGTTAGCTGTTACGCTCCAGAACGTCCGTAGGGCATTGGGACTGCAAAATGCTCAGTATTATTTGTGGTCGAACTCAAACATTGTGATTTGATGGCTTCGCAAGCATCCATCATCGCTTAAACCATTTGTTTCAAACCGGGTCCGAGTGATTCAAGAGCTTACACCTCCCGATCGGTGGGGTCATATCGATCAGCTCAGAATCCGGCTGATTGTGCAAGCCGTGGCATCGGAGCAGAGACTCTTGTAAACCATACTCTATGGTTCAATGGTCCTGAATGGTTGGTGGACGAGTTATTTAACCCTGTGGAGAACGCCACACTAAATGAGGAAGAACTATCAACAGTGCGCCATGAAGAGAAAAACTTATTTCGGTCGCTTGTAGTCTCTGTTGTTCCAGAACTTTCAACGGAAAAATTATTCCTCTGGTAGAGCGCTGTAGCTCTCTTCTTCGTCTTCTACGAACTGTTGCACGAATGAGGCGTTGGACACCTCCACGAAACCACGGTGTTCTCACTGCCGTTATTAGTCTTCAGGAAATGGATGAGGCCCTAGAAGTCATTATTTGCTTGAAACAAGGTAAATACTTTGCCACTGACATTAATAACGTTCGTAATGCTTCCAGATTATCGAACGCCAGTCGACTACTTCCACTTAACCCGTTTTTGGATGACAAGGACATTTTGCCTGTAGGTGATCGACTAAAAAATGCTCCTGTGCCCAGTGACTTTCGATGTCCAATTATTCTACCGAAGTCTGGGGCTCTAAGTGGGTTACTCATTCGACAAGCACATGAGACTACTTTACATGGCGGGGCACAGTTGATGTGATAGGTATTGGATCTTGCAGTCAAGGCAGGCGGTGCGGACATTTTTGCACAACTGTATCAGATGTCGGCGGCAAAGGGGTGCGGTTTTGGCTCAGCAAATGGCAGCACTACCCCGCCAAAGGGTAACAGCTCCTCGTCCCTTCAGTGCTTCTGGCGTCGACTACTGTAGCCCTTTTACTCTTCGTATTGGCGCCAAACGATCTCGCTCTACCATCAACACGTATTTGGCAATTTTTGTTTGTATGGTTACAAAAGCTGTTCACATTGAGGTGATGGATGACCTGTCTTCTCAAGCATTTCTCTCTGCCTTTACGCGATTTATCAGCTGACGTGGGCCATGTCGAGAACTATGCAGTGATAATGCCACGGCCTTTGTTGGGGCAAAACGGCTGCTTAAGGAGGATTTGGATGCATGGAGCAGTGAACCGAATCGGCAATCATTGGCCAACATGGGAACCAATTGGAATTTTATCACTCCCGGTGCTCCTCACCAAGAAGGATTATGGGAAGCTGCGCTGAAGGCGGCAAAGCGTCACCTGGTACGTTTAGTAGGAGCCCAAAGTCTATGGTACAGCTAACTGCAGACATTATCGGTGCGTATCGAAGCATGTCTTAACTCACGTCCGTACCTTTGCATAACGACCCAGAGGACATTTTGGCTCTAACCCCAGGGCATTTTCTGATTGGGGCCCCTTTCATCGCAGTTCCAGAACCAAATCTAACCGAGGTACCCAGCAACCGACTTAAGATGTGGCACCCGGGCAGCGATGGACTCATTCGCAACGCAACCTTAAAGACAGCAAATGTAGTTTTTACCAGAGCAGTTCAAAAATTATGTCCGCTAGTGGAGTCTTTCGAACCAAACGGTTCGACCGGGCAGAATGATCAAGATTTGGCATCACTGCAAGAGAGGCTTTGATCGTGAAAAACGAGCTGTCTACAATCTGGAATTGGACCAATAACCGAATACCCTTTTGTACTTCTTTTGACTCGGGCAGTGAGTATTATGAAACAGTCACTTTGATAAAGCGACATAAGCCCAAGTTTTAAGATTTGTCCTTATGTCGCTTGGCGTTATGTCATGGCACCAACAGCACCCCCTCATGCGAAGTTTGTAATCTTCCCCCTCACTCAACCTAATAATGTACGCGCACTTCATGTGCCAACCCCTCATCATATAAAAAATGTCCAAGTTTCTTCAGGAAAAGGAAATTTTAAAAATCAAAACCATTCAAAAATATTCTATGGCGGAAGCCAAACAAATTTTCAGGGAACATTTCCCTCCCGCACCCCCTCAACAATCTTATTTTGAAGTTACAAAAAAACAAACAAACTCGTCTCTCACGCATGGCAATACCGATAACGTTCTTAAAGAACTCCCAGCAGCCAACTCCGAACCACATATAAACAATCAAACTTCTACAGCAACACCAATTACCCCAAACATCAAAACACAATATCTTATTTTAAGCAGTTCGTCGAACCTTGATGACGACTCAAATACTCTACCAACTTAAACCGAGACAATTACACACAGAAATACTTATCAATCGCCCCCTAGCACCTCAAAATATGCTTACCGTTCTAACAACACTCAAACCTCCGCCTCCCCACCACTCTCGCCCATATCTAAAATACCGCAACAGCAAATTAAACAAAAAAATTCTAAAAAATCATAAAAATCTAAATGAACATAACATATAAACAAAATACTGATCTAACTAATAATGACTCTGACGCCCAGTCATTGGAATCAACCAAGCTCACCACTGAGTTTGGATGGTGCAACTGTTGGTCTTTGGGATCAAAACGATCATCCCAAAAAACTACACCAAAAGGCTTTCACACAGTATGTGAAAAAACACACACCTCCCGTCATCAAAATAAAGCTCTACTTAATGTTCACCAGTGGAACATTAAAGGATTACGTATACTTATAATAATTACGACGAGCTAAACATTTTGATCAGAGAATAAAACCTCTCTGTAATATTCCTACAAGAAACTCATTCTCCCTTCAACTCTTCACCTACCCCCTCCTAAGACATACACAGCCTACTTTAGTAATCTCCCCGTGAACAACACTGCTAAACAAGGTGTAGGTTTATTAGTAAAACAAAATATTCCACACAAAGAAATACCTATCTCCTCCCACATAGCCTGCTCTGCCATAGAAATTCTGCTTCCATTAAAAATATCTATCATTTCCTTTTACATACCACCACAACAATATTTCTCGAAATTCGAACTTTAGTCAATACTTAATCAAGTCAGCCAACCAGTAATTCTAGCGGGAGACGTAGATTCATGGAATGTCCTTTGGGGTTCTTCAATACCACAACAAAAAGAGGAAGAATTATGGAAAGTTTCATAACAGATGCTAATCTTTCCATCTTAAACGATGGATTTCCCACCCACCTCACCACACACAACACCCTCACGCACGTTGACATCACCTGTTCCTCGGCAGAACTCCTCCCCAAAATACACTGGCAAATCTCCAAAAACCTCCACAATAGCGACCACTTTCCAATCAGCACTGCAGTTAATCTAGACACATACTACAAACCCCCACCCAACCAAATTCAAAATAGATTCAGCCGACTGGACAACCTTTAAGAAATTGATTACCATAATTTCTAGGGAAGTGGGCGCCATTGCGTAGTGGGTATGCGCGTCGACTCCTACGCTCGAGGTCGTCGGTTCGAATCTCGAAAAAACACATCAAACATTTTTTCACAGCTCAACCTCTTTCGAGTCGCTTCTCAATCTGCCGTTCGGAGTCGGCATTAAACTGCAGGTCGCCTCCACTCGTGAGAGAACAATAGCACGCACAACACGAGTGGTTGCTGAGAAGCTAGGCCCAGGTCCACCTCGGACTGTAGCGCCGCCATCATTATTATTATTATTATTATTATTATTATTATATTATTATTATTATTATTATTATTATTATATTATTATTATTATATTATTATTATTATTATTATTATTATTAATTTCTAAGGATAAAGCACCCTCTAGCAACCCTAATAAAGAGGCAGCACTTTTTGAACAAATAATTAGACCTGATGCTAATATAAGTATCCCACACACAGCACCCAATCACCGAAAATATTCAGTTCCCTGGTGGAATCATGAACTTGCCGATCTATGCAAAGCAAAAATGGGTGCTTGGAAAAAGTTCAAAAAGAATTCGAAGCTTTCACCTCCAGTATAAATCGCGATTCCCCCTTCCAAAATCTGGAGTGATATTCGCCGTTTAATATATTATATTAAGCCTCCCACTTAAACCCTCTAAGACCCTACCCGAATCAGCAATTATTTTGCTCACAACTGGGTATTCTAGCTATTCTAGCTGCAATAGTTAACTATTTATCCTCTAGGAAAAGTAGTGTACATATTCGCCCATGTTCTGCATTTCGAGTGAAATGAATTTGAAATCGAATTTCCATTTCATCCGAAGTGAATTTCCATGTTCTGCATTTCGATTGATTTCGAATTTTTCGAATTCACTTTCGGAAAAAACAAACGTTGTTGCCTTGGTTTCGGCAGGCAAATGGTTTTTGTTTTGGCTTAGTTTTCGTTGTTTTGACAGGCAATTGGTTGTTGTTTTGAATACTTTTTCGTGTTTCGAAGTTTCTTTGAATCATCTTTTTCATTTCTAAACAAGGGTTTGACATTCAAAATTAACCTCCTTGTACATCTTGAGAGAAATAGAATCACCAGCTTGCAGTTCTTATATTTTTCCAGGAAAGCAATTTTATTCAATAGTTTCATATAAGAATGGCAGAATGAAGAGTTCCTTACAAATCGGGATTTGCCTCCATAAATTTCACAGAAATATCACCCCCCTTGAATTTTTGTGTTTTCCCCTAAAATAAAAAATAAAATCAGTAAAAAGAAAATGAAAAACCTGAATAGTTCACGTATTTTATCCAATTTCACTGCAAATTCACAGTGGAGCTTAGCAGTGAATTCAATTTGAGTAAAAACACGAGTAAATCGAATTGCAGAAGACCGATTTTCATTTTCGAAATTCAAATTCACCACCACCATTTCGATCGGATTGCAGAACCCGAATTTTCACTTTAACAGCTCGAATTCATAAAAAGTGGAATGCAGAACATGGGCGATTAACACCTTATGTGATATCACTAGACTACTAGTACTAAGCAAAATTTATTACGGAATCTACATCTACGGTATTTTCGTTTTATATTAAGGAATAAAAAAACAGCACCGCAACTGGAACAACAAAATATACAAACAAACAATATAACCTGGATATCGGAATCAACTGCTCGGATTTGCATGTTATTGTCACAAATCTAAAAAAAAACATTTTTATAAAATATCTTGCCAATATCTACTTTAAGAGTAGAATATAAACATACCAACATATCATTTCACACAAACTTACACTTAATCCTCCATTTTCAATGGGTTTGAGTGGTCTGGCAATTTGTTTCTTGTGACCTCCTACTCTCACCTCCCCGTGGTGAAATCCGGGAGCCGAGTACCCTCGACAGAAGATGGGGTAACCAACCCTCGTAGGACGTCTGGGCGGCTGCAAACGAGAGAGGGTTGAGTGTGAGTCTACCAGGGCTCATCACTCTTTTTAGGATGGCGGCGGAGGAGCTGGTCAACTGATTGGCCAACGGCGGCATCCACAACTCCAGTCAGCAGGAGCTACCTGGTTTCCATGGTAAGGTCGGGACCCTGGAATAGAGATGGCGGCGGATGAGCCCTTCTTTTAGGGCCAACGGCGGCGCTCACAGCCTGCAAGAGGAATGTGAGGTCCCTGAACAGACCACGTGCAGCCGATGAACTCGCGGAGGCCCTAGACTGCTATAAAGCAGACGTTACCGCAATCCAGGAAGTGCGATGGGATGGGCCGGGCAAAAAGAGGATAAAAAACTGCGATATCTACTACGGCGATTGTAACAGAGAGCGAAGGCAGCGATTATTTGAATGTGGATTTGTTGTTCGAGGCAGACTTAGGCAAAAAGTCTTAAGCTTTAAGTACATAAGCGAGCGCCTCATAACAATCCGCATCAAGGCTAAATTCGGCAACATCAGTCTAATCTGCGCCCACGCCCCAACATAGGACAAAGATGACGATAGCAAGGATGACTTCTATGATCTCCTAGAAAGAATGTACGATCAATGCCCCAGCTACGACACCAAGATCGTTCTAGGAGATTTCAACGCTAAGCTGGGTAAAGAGGACATCTTTGCTAGAGTCATCGGTAAACACAGCCTGCACGACACCACGTCCGAAAACGGACTCAGGCTGGTGGACTTTGTTACGGGGCGAAACCTCTCTGTAGCTAGCACGCGGTTCCTCAACATCCACCTCAACATCCATAAAGGGACCTAGCGGTCCCCTGATCATTCAACCGTCGACCAGATTGATCACGTTGCGATCGACGTCAGACACTCCTCCAGTATTCTTGATGTCCGAACGTTGCGAGGCGCCAATATCGACTCGGACCATTTCCTTGTTGTAGCCAAGGTAAGGACACGGATATCGACAGAACAACGGAGTCGAGGAAGACAACCACGGTTTGACGTCGAAAAGCTACAATCGCAACAGACTGCCAGGAACTTTGCCGATCGAGTCTCCCTGAAACTCTCCGAAAGTTCGACGTCGCCTGCGTGCTGGGTTTCAAAACACCACCTAGGAAAAACCCCTGGTTTGACAACGAGTGCGGGCAGGCACATGCAGCAAAACAAGAAGCCTACCGGGCAACGCTGCATCGAACCACGAGAGCTGTTCGTGAGCTCTACGAACAGAGAAGAAGGGAAGAGAATCGGCTTCTCAGGAAGAAAAAGAAAGAGCACGAGAAGCGCGCGATCGAGGAGATGGAGAGGTGTTATGGCAGGAATGATGTCCGAAAGTTTTACCAAAGGGTAAAACTTTTATCGAATGGATATAAAGTTCGGACAGAAGCTTGCCGGGACGAAAATGGACAGCTAGTAGTAGATTCGCAGTCGATACTGAGAATTTGGAAAAATCATTTCTGCAGACTGTTGAACGGCGATGAGAACACAAATACCGCTGTCAGGCAGAATGTTCCACTCAACACAACGGACGATGATAGAAGAGAATACCGTCCCCCCGACCTAGACGAAGTCAAGATAGCGATATCGAGACTGAAGCCTAATAAAGCTGCTGGTGCAGATAGTCTGCCCGCCGAAATGTTTAAAGCAGCTGGAGGTGATCTGGTAGGGCGCATGTACCAGCTCATCTGTAAGATATGCTCGGAGGAAAGCATGCCCGATGAGTGGAATCTAAGTATCGTTTGCCCGATCCACAAGAAAGGAGACCCCTTTGACTGCGCCAACTATCAAGGGATGAGTCTCCTTAACATCGCCTATAAGATCTTCTCTGCCGTTTTGTGTGAACGCCTGAAACCATTCGTGAACAATCTGATAGGTCCCTATCAGTGTGGTTTCAGGCCCGGGAAGTCCACCATCGATCAAATCTTCACACTGCGGCAGATCCTGGAGAAGACCCAAGAAATGCAGATCGACACACACCATCTATTTGTCGATTTCAAGGCCGCATATGACAGCGTGCATAGAGACGAGCTATACAGCGCCATGTCTAGTTTCGACATTCCTGCTAAACTCGTCACACTGAGCAGGATGACGATGGAGAACTCTCGCTGCTCCATCAAGGTCGGTAACGAACTCACCGAGACCTGCAATGTAAAAAAAAGGTTTTAGACAAGGCGACGCGCTGTCATGTGATTTCTTTAACATCATTCTTGAGAAGATCGTGCAAAACTCACTGGCCAACACAAGAGGCACGATCTTCCAAAAGTCCGTTCAACTGCTAGCTTACGCGGATGACATTGACGTGATTGGGCGAACACAGCGAGCCGTCAATGATGCGTTTGCTGGCATTGAAACGGAAGCGGCTAAAATGGGTCTGGCGGTAAACGAGGGCAAAACAAAGTATATGCTGTCATCGAGAAAGGACGCACAACATCGACGACTTTGAGGTAGTAAAGGACTTCGTCTACCTTGGCTCCACGGTTAACAGTACAAGCAACATCAGTACCGAGATCAAACGCAGAATTACTCTTGCCAACCGCTGTTTTTATGGGCTCAAAAGGCAATTGAGTAGTAGAGCCCTCTCTCGGAAGACCAAGTTGACTTTGTATAAGACCTTGATCATCCCAGTCCTGCTTTACGGTGCAGAGACATGGACAATATCCCAAGCGGATGAACAGTCTCTTGGTCTTTTCGAGAGAAAAGTTCAGCGCGCAATCTTCGATCCTGTTTGCGTTGATGGCATTTGGAGGAGAAGATTCAACCATGAACCGAACTGTGTGGGCTGTACAGCGACATGAGTCTAGCCAGGCGTCTACGGATCCAACGCCTAAGACGGCTAGGCCATGTAGAGCGTATGGACAACTTAGCTCCGGCCCGAAGAGTCCTCGTCTTCGACTCTGAGCCTGTGGGACAACGGAACAGAGGACGTCCACTAACAAGGTGGCGCACACAAGTCGAGAGGGACCTCGGTTTGCGAAACTGGAGACAGCTGGCGAAAGATCGTGCTGGCTGGAAAGGCATGTTGAGTGAGGCCCAGGTCCACCTCGGACCTGTAGCGCCCTAAGAAGAAGAAGAAGGCCTTTAGGAGCACTTCGTATTCTTCTTCAAGACCTAAAACTGCTGGCGCTATCGTACCCATTGTAATATTTCGAACATAATGTTACCAACCAAACACAAATTAAAGATCTTACAACGGATCCTATGATGCCGTTTCATTCGTATTCGGAACGGAGAAATGAGTTCGGAGGTCCTATGATAGGGGTGTTAAAGAAAATTCAATTTTATTGCTGAGCTGTAATTTGTTTACGATATACATATTAGCAATAAAACAATTGACCAATTAGGCAATAAACAAATTTATAATCTATTTAAAATACAGATAACGATTAAGCATGACATGACATTCAAAAAAGAGGAAGTGATGCCAAGGTCTCATATATTTTTTGCGATCGCATTACTCAGACGTGAATATATTTGATAGTCACATTTGATTGTCAAAAGTGTGACAATCAACTATCGGTTTAGCCGATTCCACCCCTGGACATTGGGAAGAAGGATGACGGATGATACTTATGGCCGCGACTACCAGTGACGGTCGAATGCCTGGGAGAGTTATTTTCGGGGCTGTGCTAGAACTTACCGGCGGTGAACGACGATGCAAACATCCACGACCGATTGCGGGAACGAAGCAACGCTGCGGCGCAGACACGGTGGAATACATCTTCGAGATAAGATGATAGCATCCCGAGGACACGTGCAGGAGAGCACCCGGGTAAAGTATATAATACAGGGAATAGCGGTACAAATTTAGAGTTTTCTCTTCTTGTTTTGATTTTTTTACAAACTTTGCCGTACCATCCGGCTTGGATCCTTATTATATTTTTACGGCTTAGAGACTTTGTTGTTTGTAATTCTTTGTTGAGAACTATCACAACATTCACACAGTGGGCCTATTCGGAAACGCAAATTTTGCAAAGCATATCATTCGGAAATGCATATGCGATAAAGCAAACAATTCTAAATCGCAGTAGCGCAAATACTTTTTGCAAATATATGCAAAATTAAGGAAACTTCAAAATCGTGTTGCTTTTTTTCAATTGCTGACTTTGCGGGGACGGTGTTTGTTTCACAGAAGAAAATGTGCGAAGAAAAAGAAAGGTAAAAGTTAGAACAAACAAAAAACTAATTAATTGAACTTCTGTAATTTAAGAAATGCTAGATCTTGGACGCATTAGGAGAGAAAACTCATTATTTCAATCCGATTGAAATTCGAAACAGATTTTATCTCAGGAAACTCTGTGGGGAAAAGTACGCGAAGAAGCTCTTCAAATCAATCCGGAGTTCTGCTACTCAAAAGATGAAATTTTTCGTAAATGGAATAATTTGCTATTGACGTACAAGCGAATTAAAGACAGGAATTAAAAAACGGGACGGGATGCAACAAGGTGCGAGTATTTCGAGCTTTTCCATGAAGCTTACGGGAAAAAACCGCACATAGATCCACCTAGAAGTTTATTGATTTCGACTTTGGAATATCGATATGAAGATAACCCTGAGATCGAATATGGCGAGGATTCGCCAGCGTCTACATCGCAGCCATTAGGAAATGCTAATCGCTTAAAAAGAACGAGGCACAACGAAATCCTGTAATTTAAAAAAAAGAGGCTAGGGAGGAACGTAGCTGCTATGAAGAGCAGATGGAAATTGAAAGGGAACGGATTAATATACTAAAAGATATTAAAATAACGTTAGACCGAATTGTATGACTTTTTTCCAAATAACTACTACGCTACTAAATTCATTGTGTTGCATTTATTAGTTTTTTTTTGATTAAATAAACAGAAAAACGCATTTGTGTATTTAGTTACATACGTATGAATTATCGCGGTAGTCACTATGCTGAAAACAATGTCATTATAGCATCTCGTTTTTGCCTCGCTTCAGCGCTGGCTCTTGGAGTTTCAACAGTTGCTTCTTCTAGATGTTCAAGTGGAGTACCAATGTGATTGTCGCTATCAATCTCCTGATTATGCACATCATTAGAATGTTTGCAATAAATAATATGATTGTGCAGAGCTACGCAGGTTGTAACGAAATATTTGGCCTCTAGTAGTTTTAACACTTGCAAAGATTTCAACTCCCGAAATTTATTTTTCAGCATTCCAAATGCTTGTTCAATGCATACGCGAGTAAAGCTTAAGCAAACACTAAACTTTGTTTGATGTTCATTTAGAAACCCGTTATCACGAAATGGTACCAATAAGTAAGATTCCAATGGATACGCCGAATCTCCTAAGATATGTGCTCCCTGGGGTAATTGAATTGAGCGATTTTCTAGTGCTATCGCTAGTGGGCTATTTCGCCATACAGCAGCATCATGTGTTCTCCCTGGCCAGCCAAAGTATATGTCTGTAAAGATAAATTTAGCATCGCACAGAGCCTGTAGAAGTAACAGAATATCATTGCACAGCGGGAAGAA
Source organism: Myathropa florea (assembly GCA_930367185.1). Lineage (NCBI taxonomy): Eukaryota > Metazoa > Arthropoda > Insecta > Diptera > Syrphidae > Myathropa > Myathropa florea. Next base: position 51,208,244 of record OV884004.1, read on the forward strand.
ATTATTTCGTAAAAATTTACTTGCAATATTACGGAATGTGTTCCATGTCGATTATAATAGCTGTCACCGTTTCGTGAAGGCTTAGGAATTTGAATGTGCGTGTCATCAATACATCCAACGACATATGGGAATAATAATAATTTCTAAGAAAATGAAATTCGTCTATCTTTTTTTTCAAATCCACTTCAGTTCTTGGCCACTTTATGAACTTATTTCGAAGTCTAGTTATAAGCTTTATACCTTGATAACAATAGAATGCGAAGTTCCTTGACCAATATTAAATCGATCCGATAAGTCGCGATATGTGCAACCGTTAACTATTTTCCATAGCGTAATGTAGAGTGCTGAACACAAATTTAGTCCGAGCCTTCCGGCTTGTATTTTCCAAAAAGGCTCTAAAATAAACACAAATTCCTAGAAAAAGATAACGGGAAAATTTAAATGTGAGAAAAAAAAGGATCTACAAGTTATCCCTACCTGAAGGGTTGTTCTTTTCATTCTGAAATGGCTATAAAATACGTCATCCGGAAAAGTATATATAATTTCAAAAAAGGCCAGATTTTTAGGTATACGCTGTTGCAAATTTATATAAACAAGAAATAGTTTTCTTGAAACCCATTTTTTCCTTTTTTTAATATTATTATTGCAACCACTCAGTATTAAGATTTATTTCATACATTTTTGAAGCCTTGTTTCGTATGACCACTTCTTATAAAATTGGCAATCAAGCTCAGCGTAATTGTCAAAACAAAACTCACAAGCAGCTGACTTACGATTCATTTGAAATATAGGCACGATTTGGCAGCTCCACAAATTTAATCCAGGTGGAGGATGACATACAATACTATGCAACCCGGAGTATGCGTAACTAACATCAAACCAAAATGGTAGTCTAATTTTTTGCTCTTTGCAAATTTCTTCCAGCTTGATATCGCGGAAAAACTACTTTGAATGAAAGGTGTATGTGCCAGCAACTTCTCAATTTGATTTTTTTTTTGCAAAATGTAAATTGTCGTCGATTTCTGCTTTTACGTTATTTACTTCCTGGAGTTGTGGTTGTGAAACTGTGTGAAGTTCTTCTTTAAGCAGTTTGGTAGCATGAGCAAATATGGGATCACGACTTTTCTCATAAGAGGGAACATGAATATTCAAATATTTCATTAACGATTTCATTACATTATCACATTTTCCGTTAATTTTCAGTGTAGATATTTAGATGCACGATCCATTTCCCAAAGCCAAGTGTATTTTTTTAATACCTTCAAACTTGAGCCTAAACATAGGATAAGATCTGCTTTCTCAGCGTTATGGCAAGCACCTATCGTATCGTTGTATCAAATAATCTCCAATATACCGCATTAGATTTACAAGTAGAGCATACTTCTATGTACATTTTTCCATAAAGTATATAATGCAGAGAATAGCGGACGCTGAATGCCAGGAGACTTCCTGAGCATTGATGCCGACCTAAGTGTTGGACAGGGTTCCCTGGGTCGTCGGACTTCGGGCGGCAAGTAGACCACGACGAAGGTAGACGGAGCTTCGAGATATTGAACGCACATTCAAAGTTTAATAGAACATTTCTATGCGATCGATAATCATTTAAGGCTGTTTTAATTATCTTTCAATTTAACAAATACATATTTAATCAAACCCTCAATTTGACAACTTATTGCAATTTATCCACACACAAAGTGCCATTCTCGTGAACAGCGATATTGACCAGTGTTGTCACTTCCCGTTTACAAAAAGTGGTAAATCCAGGCAAAAAAGTGGTAGATCCAATTTTTCCGTGGTAGAATTTAATCAAGTGTAATGAAACAAAATAAATAAATACACGACAAATACTTAGTGTACCATATGAAGTGGCATTATAAATGGGCATATACAGTATTGGACAAAACATTTGCATTCGACGCTGAGCATTCCATGCAAAAGCAAGATTGAATTAAAAATCAAAAATAAATCAAGAACAAAAAAAAAAACAAGAATTTTCGAAAAAAGAAACAAAAATAAAAATTTTATAATAATGGATGGGGAGCTGTCGCTGATTCCGAGTGACAACTCGGAAAATGGCAGCGACGAAAACCTAAAGAAAAAAAGACAAACAATTTTGAAGACGCAGCCGAAGAGGCTACAGCAGAGGCGACCAATGCCGCTACTGACAATTCCGGCAAAAAAAAAATGATGGAGAAGAAGCCACGTACAGCGGCAGCGGAAACCTGTACGTGGAACTAGCTTCTTCTGAGGCAGCAGATCAGGCCGAAGACGAAGAGGAATTGGCCAAGAAAATGAAGGAGAAGGATGAGCTGGAGGAGTTTATAAAAGCCCTCCAGCTTAAGCTTGAAAAAAGAAAAGAGCAGAAGTTGACACAAATGCAACAACAACCACAACAACAACAGCAACCCAAGCAGCACCAGCAACCCCAGCAGCAGCAGCAACTGCAGCTCTAACTCTAATAGCAAAGTCACATTTTCGAAAATCGAGTAGTTTTGGGTTGCCAACTTCGACACTCTTTGTTTTCGCAAAATTGGTACTCTCTATTGCTTATTTCAATGTCAGAACCACTCGAATTCGCAAAGTTTTGTTCGATGGTGGGTTGGTTGTCGAATGATGAACAAAGTAAATAAGTTTGGTTTGAAAATGTAAGTATTTTGTTATAAAAAAGACTTGCAAATATGCATTTGTATATGATAACAAACTGAAACACTTAAAAATGACCCTTAATGTCAAATGCTTTTGGATGAAAAATGTTGTGTTTTCTTTCTATTTGTTTTAGAAATTTTTATTGTGTTATAAGTGAGTTGAATAAGTACTGGAATATATTAAAGAAAATGTTTTTACGTTTTGCAGTGCGATAAGTTTTTCAAATATATGGTTCTAAGGGACAACCTAAAATATATGCATGAAATGTAGATACTATCAATTTTCAAAATTTTTTGTATTTATATTTCCCATTACTTATTTATTACTAGTTACAGTTTATACAATGTTTATAAAATAAATGTAATCCTTCGAATTGTATGCCGGTAGCCTTCCGCTGCCAAGAACATCAACTAGCAGGCAATTTGATCATATGTATGTATGTATTTAGCACTGCAATTCGGCGACAACAACCTGCCAATTCATGCTTTATGCTATTTAAAACAAGCATTAATGTAACTTCACGTAGACAAAAGACTTCTGATGTTATAAACAAACATAAATATAAACACAGTATGCTTTTATATTGTTGCAAACATTTTGTTCCTCTCAGTATTATTTGCATCATGTACCACCTGTCGACGTTCAATTCTTACATCCACAATATTTTCTTTATTAAACGAATATTCAACACCCTCTTATTACTTTATATTAATTATTTTCACATTTTAGGCCAAAATTCGATTAATAAAGCCAAAACACATTAACTTTTAAGAAATAAAATTGTTCTCTGCTTGAATTTGAACTGTCACTTTCATTTTTTTCCTTCGAAGTTAAAATTCGAAATTAGCAAATTGTTAGATACAATTGGCAACAGTAGCACTCGATTCTACTTTCATACAGAGTACCGATTAGAAGTAGAATCGCAAAGCATTTTCGCATATTTGTCCTATTCGAATATCGATACAGAGTAAGTGCCCAGCAGCAGCAACCGAAGCAGCAGCAGCAGCAACCCCAGCAGCAGCAACAACCCAAGCAGCAGCGACAGCAACAACAACAACAACAGCAGCAACGAAAGAAGGAGAAGAAGGTCAAATTGCCTCCTATCAACATTACAGGAATGGACGCCGAAGATACGATCCAGGTATGTAAGTTGGCCATAAAGAACAACTATTACATACAAAAATAAGGGCTTTCGCAGGTTTCTCCTTCAAGCTTGTGAAGGAGAAGATGGCGTCAGCTGGTGCTGACTTTTACTCTTACACTCCCAGGGGAGACAAGACTCAATCCGTTCTTCTCAAGGGATTGAGAGTCTCTGCTGAGCCGGAGGACGTAATGAAGTCGTTGCGACAAGCAAACGTCGACGACATAACATTTTTGGGAGTGAAGCGCGTTTCCACTATCTGGTGGACAGGCACAACAGACAGCGCCATAGGTAGCCCAGGCTACAGTAGAGGCTCCAACTGTGGGTTTCGCGGAGCTGTTGTCAATGATGGCCTCAATGAAGGCCCAGATGGCACAGTTCCAAAAAGACCTTGCGCGGATGGACCAAGTCCTTTCGTCGAGACCCGCTGGGTCAAGTGCGTATCCAATAAAATGGATACGCCGGCAGCTGGAGACCTTTCAATCCTGGCGGTGAATGCGAATTCACTCGTCAGGATCGAAAGAAAGTTGGCTTTACTCAACTTGTTGGAGACCCATAAGCCTGATGTGTTGATGGTTAGCGAAACTAAGCTAAACCGGAAGCACATTCTCAGGTACAAAGATTATACCGTTATTCGAAGGGACCGCCCCCACTCCACACAAAGGGGGTGGGGTCGCTCTCTTCATTAAAAAAGGTATACGCCACAAGCTCGTGTATTGCAGTGAATTGCGGACTTTCGGTGTACTGGAAGCGTGTATTGCGTGCATTTCTCTCCAAGGTGGAAGGAAATTGTACGTGGTCGCGGTCTATGCGCCAGCCGCACCTAGCGCCACAGGTTTCACATCGGAGCTCGAGACTCTCTTTAGAAAGCTTCGTCTTTGCTTGGAAGAGAACTATTTTATCATAGCCGGCGATTTGAACGCGAAGCATTAGGAATGGGGTAATTCTGTGCCAAATCAAAGGGGAAACTCCATCCTTGATTGGTGGACGCAGCACTCTATTGAGTTCAAGCTGAATTTGCTTGCAACCGATAGACCATCGTTTCCCAGAAGTGGGTCTTATTTGGATCTAATGCTGATTGACAGACGACTGACGTTACGCCATGTTGAGAGTCTTGTGTCACTCTCAACATGGCGTAACGAACTGCTTAACAACGGTGGAGTACGACAGTGACAACTGTGGACTTGCCGCGGTTGTTCAGTTCCCGAATGAGCTGGTCGAACTGGAGCAATTCGTGGAGACGTACCCTTACAATTATCGTAAGGCTCGTTGGCCGCGTTTCTCTAGAGCCTTATCCAGAGAACTACGTTCGAGTGACATTACTCCACCCGCAAACAGAAATCTGACAAACGAAGAGGTTGACAGGTACCTAAACAAGTGGACAATACAATAAAACGTACCATGGACACGACGCTTCCAAAAGTAGCACCGACCACAGATGGCGACGTCTATTGGAACGCTACTATCGACGCACTGCACCTGAGCAAAAGCAGACTGCTGTCGCGACTTAAGACACTTTACAGACGCTTTACGGACAGAGACGACCAGGAACTAAGGTCGCTCCAGTCGCAGATCAAAAACCTCCAGAAGTTAATTCGGATGAACTACCGAATTGCAGTCAATTCGTATTGGGGAGACAGGATTCGGGCTGTTCGTTCCAACGGTCGTGGTATGTTTTCCCAAATCAACCGAATTTTCCGAAGGAGGGATCACAATGACTTGGGGGCTATTCGACTTGACAGAACGACTGACAACGCGAACCTACTGACGTCAGTTGGCATAGATCCATATGGGGCCGTGCTAGACAATGACTTCTTGATTGTTGAGGATCCTCAGGAGAAGGTTGAAGCAATAGGTGCAGTTTTTCAGGAAGTGTACATGGTCAACGAGTCTCGTTGTCCTAACCACGACTTGGATAACAGCGCCTTGCTTAACCATTTCTATCTTCGAAATGAAATACAACAATGGCGTTCTGAGAATCCTGGTTTCACCAGGTTCAGTGACGAAAATATGGCAAATAATGCCGTCGCCTATGGTGGATCTGATTCCATCCTCATTTCGAGGGAGAATCTCAAGGGCATCTTCAACAGTCTTAGGAACAAAAAGTCGACGGGAATGCCATCTATTCCCGTATATTGTGCTGTGTCATCTCCCCGATGAGTCGGTGGAGATATACACAATCCTATTTAACAATGCGCTGAGTAATGCATATTATCCAGCACACTGGAAGACGGCGGTGGTGAAACCTCTCCCCAATAAAGATAAAGATCCCCCCGATAAAGATTCCTCTCTTCCGAAAAATCTTCGGTCGATTAGTCTTCTTCCATGCATAAGCAAAGTTTTCGAAAAGATTGTCAATAGAGTTCAGATACAGGGCTGAGGACAGAAAAATAATATCGAATAACCAATTTGGATTTAGGGCGGGGCATAATACTGCACATGCCGCGTCAAAATTCGTGTCGGACATTCAATGGAACAAAGCAAAAACCCAGTGCACCGGGGCCTGCCTCGTTGACTTGGAAAAGGCATTCGACACCGTATGGTTAGAAAGTCTCTTCCTTAAATTGACGAGGATGGGTATAAGCAAGTCACTGCTTTACACGATTTATGATATGATAGCAGGTAGAAGTTTTGTTGTTAAAAGTGGCAACATGATTTCTACCAAAGTTTTCCAAATAAAAAATGGGCTCCAGCAGGGTGCAGTTAACTCACCAATCCTCTTCACTATTTACACTAGTGAACTGATTGGCTCCATGCAGAACTTAATTGCATACGCCGATGACTTGGTGGCGTACAGGACAGCGCAGCAGGTTGAGATTATCAACATCCTCCTGCAACATAACTTCGACAAAATTCAGCGACTTTGCTACGACTGGAAGTTGAAAATCAACTACCAGAAGTGTGAAACCATTCTATTCCGAACTCCGTTATACAAGGCCTTAAGGGACACGAAGAAAAAATTGGCGCAAGTTCGGCATAGTTGACCCATAGGGGGAACCGTTAGCTGTGAAAAGTGTAGTCAGGTATCTAGGCATTTGGCTGTATTAGTATATATTTCGACATACATATAGCTACTGCTCTGACGAAAGCCAGGAAGGCCTTTGCTGTGACAAGAGGGCTGTTTTATAGCAGCCAACTTGATACTAGGGTGAAGGTAAACATGCTACATGCCCTTATCCGGACAGTCATGGCGTACGGTTGTCCAGTGTGGTTCAACGTGAGTCCTTTTTAGATGGAAAAGATGAGGCTATTCGAGAGGCAGTATCTCCGGGCTTGTCTCAAGAAGTACAGAACCTCAGAATCTGAGTACAAGAAATTCTATCCCAACGAGTTTTTGTATAACGAAGCAAACGTGAACAGGGTGGATAATTTGATTGTTAAGTTGATTCGAAGGCAAGTTGCACGAGCTATGACCTCGGAAAATGAGCTGATATTTGGAGCCTACTACCCCAATGAAACATATCATGAGAACGCTCGCCGAAGTGGATTCATTCCACCTGAAGCGTTTTTGTTCCTTGACCAGATTGGCTTAATCCAGGATACGGAGGGATATCCATTGATCAACCACGTGGTGCGAACGACAGTGGATAGGCGACTCCTCTACGAGACCGATGTCGCAAGCGTTAGTCCGGATGATCTCCGGTTCTGCAGATCTATCTCTTTTCGCGACAGAGCGGAGTGTGACAAAGTTCCTGGATTCTACTGGTGGTTGCAGCCCCATCAAACGTCCCAGCTGTCGCCAGCTTAATCAGCTAACTGTTGGTCCCTTACGGCCAACTTACATTTAGGTTAGGGAATTAGACTAGGGTAAATTTAAGAAAAAAATAAATAAAAAATCCCAAAAAAGTACAATAAAATCCAAAAAAAAAAAATTTAGATAGTTTAGTTTAAGTTAGGTAAGCTAATTTTAAGTTAGGTTAAGAATATAAATAAAAAAATTATTTAGATTACTAAGTTTTTATTTAAGTTTTTCTTAGTATAAGTATTCTTTTAGTAGGTATTATTAAAATATGTAAAATTACAAAAGAAGCCGAAAGTCAAAATAAATTAAAAATTCCTAGATTAACCCGCATAGGGCCAGTAAGGTAGTATAAGAAACCATTTATCAAATGTTTTGTCGCGCACCAATAAGAGGTTACACTTACAAATCAGCGCAGATTACACAATTCTTTAACATGATTTCAAAAATTATTTACTATTTGAACAGTTCAAATATAGACCTTTCAGAATATATATGCATAGGTTGCTATGCTTTTGCAAAAAAAAAATTATGAATTTAAAGAAATTGCTTGATTTCACTTCTTGTGGCAAATGTTTTGTCCAATACTGTACATGAGAAAACATAAATAATGCAGTGCATGATTTCGTAAATGGCTGGATTTAAGCAAAATATCAATAAAATGTAGAGAAAATAGAAATTGTTGTAAGAAATACAGTAATTTTTGTTTCATTGTCATTGCTGGATTTATTTTTTGTCAAGATAGCAAAAGTGGTAGAATTTTTGACTTCCTTGGTAGAAGTGGTAAATTGTGAAAATATAGCAAAAAAGTGGTAGATATACCACTTTAGTGGGAAAATGACAACACTGGTCTTGACACTCCAGTCAGGCATGATTCGCAGATAGATGACCTTACACACCAAACACTCACATCTGATTTTTTCGCGGCTAGCAAATCTGTGATTTCTTTCGCAATTGTGTGAACTGCGCTACCGCACTTTGTGTATGACGATCTCAGTTTTACACATTGAATCGCGAAAAAAAACGTAAATTTTTTAATTTCGAAATTTAAACCAATGTTTTTGAGTTTTTATTCAATAAAAAACTCAATAATTATGGACGCATCTTTTGGCATACCAAAATATATAACTTTTTGTTAATATTCGTTATAAAGTAAATATTTTTGCTTTTAGGGTAGAGAGGCTGTCGGAACATATGACCGTTTTTTTACGAGCATTATTAACTATTTTTGTAGCTTCGAGAAGAGCTAGAGCCTCAACGGAGAATACTGAAAGTGGTTTGGTACTTTCTCGGCATGTAGTAATAATCCGTTTGCATCAATTACAGCATAGCCCGTATCTGCATCGCTTTTTTTTTCGACGTAGGTATTCATGAGCTCGTTGAAAAGTTGAATGTATGTTTTCTTGGGTGTTGAATGTTTTTTGGGTTTGGAAAGGTTGATCTTGATAGCATCAGGTGGTAACAAGCATGGTGGATGTGTTATAAGGTAGGTCGCTTTTTGGACAGCTTCAAGCCCCAAATTGTTTGCAAATGTCAAGGCATTGTAGGCGCTTGAAGGGCATTTAGGAATTTTGGTTCGTTTCAACAATTTTTTCCTTACGGTGGTGATCGGCGAATTGGGGGTAAACAGTATGTTCGGAGCAAGGCGAGATATGAGAATGTCCCTCTGGTGTTCGATTTCCGGGAGACCAGCTTCTGTGAGCATATTTTTGACAGGTGTTGTGCGGAAAGGCTTTAAACTGCATCTAACCGCTGCGTGGTAGGGGGTTTCAGGATTTGGAGAGAGGATTTAGTGCATTTTCCGTAAATTGCCAAACCGTATTCGATCGTTGATAGAATTAGCGTTTTTGTTAAATGTACAAGTGTATTTGTGTTTATAAACGAGTTTTTGGACGACAAAAATTTGATTAAATTAAGCTTAGTCTAATTTTTTCCTTAATACTAAACAGTGATGCTTAAAACTAAATTTATTGTCAAAAAATATACCTAGAATTCTTAGCTCATTAACTGTAGGTATAATTGAATTTTTAAAATTAATATTGATGTTAGTACAACATAATTTTTTACAGATATGTAAGTGCTTACTTTTGTTAGTTGAGATTATTGCTCCAGAATAGGAGCACCAGTTGTCCATATCAAATAGAATATTTTGGAAGGTTTGCTTTGTTTTCGTGATGTCGTTACATTTATGCGGTCAAATGCTTTTTCGAAGTCAAGAGATAATATTGAGACATGATTTTTGCAAGATATGGCGGATATTTTTTCTAACAGTTTGCCTGTGGCAGGTAGCAGTGAGATGAGTCTATAGCTCTTGCAATCGGTTAGTACTTTACCGGGCTTTAGGATCAGAATGATAGTGGCGGTTTTCCATGTCTGTGGAATAATGCCTTGATTGAAGATGTTATTAAATAATTGAAGAAGGCGTTCCTTAGCAACGGGTGGAGCATATTTCAGCATTGGGTACGAAACTCTATTATATGCAGGGTTTTTACCTTTTACTGACGCCAGGCGAGTTTCCAGTTCTAGTTTATTTATGGGCAATTCTGTAAATTTGGCTGGGGAGTCGAGTGGGGGTGCCAGGTAATCACTGTTAAGTGCTAGGCGTTTAGATTCTACGAATGTTAGGGGGAAGTTTGAGTCGTGGGAATAATTAGACCAAGTTGTGGCGAAGTGATGACAAATTTTGTTCGAATCGAGGAGTGTTTCGGTATCACTTACAATAGTTTTTATAGAGCGAGGTATGTAATTACCTGTTAGAATTCTGATGTCGGCCCACATTTTTGAAATGTTTGGGTTGGGGTTGATATTAGCTGTGAATATCTGAAAACTTTCCTTTTTCGCCAGTTTAACTTTATACCGAAATAAGGCATTGGCTTTGCGATACCTTACAAGATTGGCATCGGAAGGGTGTTTTCTAAAGTAATTCCATAGATGTTGTTTGGATTTCCGTAGAGAGGCAATTTCAGAGTTCCATCATTTTACGAAAGCTTTGTGAGGAATGCTTTTTGTTTGGGGGATAGATAGGTTCACTGCATGGCGTAATGCTTTAGTAATTGTAGCAGCTTCTTTATTTATATTATCAGATTATTGTATGTTGTAAAGTGTATTAGTGACGATGTTTTTAAAAGAGCTCTAATTAGCACGATCAGTTTAGAATTTATTTGCCGGATGTTTTGTTTTGCATGTAATACCTGTGTCAATAGTTGTAGCAATGGGAAAATGGTCGCTTCCGTGAAGGTTTTGGAGAATATGCCATGAAGAGTGCGGTATTAGTTGGGGCGATTTAAAAGTGAGGTCAATGTTGGTAAATGTTTTGAAATTTTGAAAAGAAATGGGTGACGCTACCATCGTTTAGAATGCAGAGATTGGAGTCCAGCTACAGTGGAAATTTGGGAGTTAACTGTAATGTGTCTGTCTGGGATTGATTTGTGGCCTAATAGGGCTGAACCCTGTTTCGCTGAGGTGTTTGAAGTGTGGTTATGGAAGTAACCTACGTATTGTTTAGGAGAGTATGGAATTTTATCGGTTGGAATGTGGGTTTCTTGGAGAGATATCACAGATGGTTTGTGGTCATTAACTAACAATTGAAGCTCATGTAAATTGTTGTAATAACCTTTAAGATTCCATTGTAGGACCTTGAATGTGTATTTTTCTTTGTTTGGAGGGTTATGTGCAACATACAACTGGTTATGTTACAAAAAGTCTGGGATGGTAGGGTTTTGACTCTGCTGGTTGGTCGCCGAACCACCGTGGCTACCATTGGGTACTCGGTGCCTCGACGAACAACCAGCAGAGTCAGTGTTGGAAGAGGAATTATTATTATTGTTATATGTCATCATTATTTATATTAGAGGATTTAGTGTAGTACTGATTCTTTTGTAAAAGGTTTTGAGAGATTAAAGATATGGGTGAGTGGGTTAGTGTTTCGGTTTGATTACTGGTGTTTGTGTTTTTTGAGATTTGTGTGTTTATATTGTCTAAATTGCAAGTAGTATCATTATTTGGAGTATAAGACATGTTGGAGTGGTTTGAAAGGAGGTTTGAGTTGGTTGTAATCGATTGAAGGTTCGGTTTATGTGTTTGTTTTTCTGTTTGATTAGTGGAGATAGTGGGTGAAGGAGGGGCTATGTTGTTGTGTTCGTAAAGAACGTATGTGGTTGTGTTCTTTTTGTTGCTTGCGGTTGTAGGTGGGTTTGAAGTTCGAGGGGGGGAGGAGGGGGAGTTGGAGTTGATAGTGTTAGTTGACTTAACTTGAGTAGAAGTACCCTTGAGTGTGGTTGTGGTTTCAATTTGTGTGAAGGTTTTTGCAACTGTGGAGTATGACTGAGGGCATGGTGGGGGAGGGTATTGTTCCTTGAACAACTGTTTCGCTTCGGACATAGTGCATTTATTTGTTGTTTTAATTCTTAGAATTTGTTTTGCTTGAAGAAAACGTTTACATGTTTTGGAGTTTGATGGGTGCTCTTCTGAGCAGTTTGCACATGACATTCTTGTGCACTCTTCAGGGGTGTGGGGGGGAGGTTGCACTTTTCGCAGGGCGGGTTGTTTCGGCATCTTTTTGCGGTATGTCCCAACAATTCTTGCAGCGCATAGGATTCGGTAAATCCTCAGTAATGTTAACTTTATGCCATCCAATGTCAACGGAGCTAGGTGAGCGGAACAGGTCGAGGGTGGACAAGACCAATCCAGTGGCAAGAGTATTACCATCATCGAACTTTTTAAATTTGAATATGTCGATCACACCTTGAGATTTCATTTCTTGAATGATTTCACTCTCGGGGACATTTATGAGGCAGGGGGCATAAGCAGTACCGTTGGAAGCATTTAGGTGAGCGTGAAGAGTAACGGAAATCGGACAAATGTTCGATAGGGTTTTCTTGGATTGGAAAAGGTCTGCTATCTTTTGAGACTTAACTAAGATGAGAAGGCTGCCGTCCCGGAGCTGGTTGATGGATTCATACGCAGTACTTATATTGTCGATTGCCTTTTTAATATACACTTCAGTATAAAGATATTGAAGGAGGAGAGTGGTTTTGTGTCATCAGAAGGGGAGATGACTATGAATTTGGGGTTATTGGATGTAGAGTGAAATGCAAATATATTAAGTGTTTCACTAGGAATGGTGGTAGGTTTTTTTCTTTTTCTGTTTTTGGGTTCGGGTGGATCTAGCAGTTTTAGACTACTAAACCGATTGCCCGATGACAGACCCGGGGGCACGGGGGCCATAATGCTGTATTTATGTCACTCACTAACGGGGCGCGAAAATAGAGGACAAAAATTAAGTTGGTTAGTGAGAAAGGAAAGCAACGACGAAAAATAGAGTGGGAGAACACAATCCAAGAATCAATGTTACCGGCTCGATGGTCAGCAATCATGAACCTTAACCACCGGTCAAACATCATAGACAAGATTCGCGACAACATCATAAAACTACAACCTAAACTGAAAATTTGTTGGGTACCAGGACATACAGGAATCAAAGGGAATGAGTTAGCCGATCTCGCAGCAAAGAGGGCGAGCTCAGAATTACCTCTAACAAAATATTTTCCACCCAAGAAAGACTTCAAGAAAATGGTATACTTGCACTGGGAACGTAAAAGAATCGAATACTGGAATCAGTACGCCCACCACTACTCCAATATTAGCCCGAAGGCTGCTGCAACTTTATACTCCACCAAAACAACAGTCACGATAAACAAATGTTTCCTCAGACTCCGGCTTGGGCACACAAAAGCAACACATGAACATCTCCTTAAAAAAAACAATCCACCCACCTGCCATCTCTGCCAAACCAATAATATAATAAACATCAAACACCTTACCCTAGAATGTCCAACTATAAACAAAAAGTGTATCGCTCTATTTAACAAAAACCTCTACCATCTAATATCCAACCCCTCTGAACAAAATATTAAAAATGTATACAATCTATTAAAAATTCTAAACTTATTGAATACCATATAAATCCAACTTCCCCCGCCTATTATATTGATTTTATAATACCTTAATGCCAAAGGCTTTGTCGCTAGTGCTTAAGTTTATTATTAATTGTAAATTAATTTACCTTAAAATAATAATAATAAATATTTTTGAAAAATCGCTGTCGCATATGGCAGTCCATGTGAATGGCACTTAAATGAAGAAGTTTAAGTTTCGTAATACTTAAGGAACAGCAAAATGAGAGGACAATTGACTCAATTGACTTATAGTACGTTTACACCGCACCCAAATTCAGCATTTCAGGAAAAAGAATTCAGTATCCAATTTTGGGTTCCCACTGCAACTTCAGTATTTCAAATGACAGCTAGTGTCAGAATTTGTTATTGATATTTTTTCCTTATTGGAAATCAGAAGTGGTTGAACCATTTAGCTTGTTATATTAATTGAAAGATGAATTTAAATGCTAATTGAGACATATATTTCAATTTTTATTGCAATGATCACTTGAAATTATTTATTGTTTTGTTGACAGCTGTTTTTTTGTTTATGTCAGCAGGCTGAAATGTCATTGTATGACGTGCTGAATGATGCTGAATTTGTAAAGAGGATTGTTCGATTTGACTGAAATGCAACATTCCAGAATGCAGGAAATACAATGCATTTAGGTTGAAATGCAGAAACTAGTCGAAATGCTGAATTTGGGAGCGGTGTAAACATACTATGAATTAAAATTAAAACGATAAGCGTAGTAGAGGCGAACATCTTTATGCAAGCTGAGTTTCGAAAACATATGTTAAATAAATACTAAATATTTAATTTTATTATAATTATTATTATTATTTTATTATATTAGAAAAAATTAATAAACTAGAGTAAATTGATCCTTTCCACCAATTAAATGAATCCAAATGTCTGAATGTCGTGGGAGACTACATTAAGATCTCACAAGTTACAGAAAGGTATTTGGGACAAACTTAAGAACGAAATAAAAACCTTTAATCATAACGGAATACGGGGGCATTTGGAAGACGCACATTTTTTTATTTAATAACAAAACTAATGGCTATCCGAAATACATTGCGTCATACTAAGTAGTAGAAGCTTAAGTTCTTCTACATTTCGTCCAAAAAAGGAAGGCAAATTAAAATAGTTTAGATGCATGACACGAGTATATTATTCAGCGTCTGTTATATAGTTGTTGCTTTTTATTGGTTTTTATAAACTTATCTGAAAGAAATATATTTTATGTTATAAAATTCTGGGAAACATTTTTTTTTTACGAGCAGACTAACAAGATTTTCAAGTACAAATTTAGAGTTTTCTCTTCTTGTTTTGATTTTTTTTACAACCTTTGCCGTACCATCCGGCTTGGATCCTTATTATATTTTTACGGCTTAGAGACTTTGTTGTTTGTAATTCTTTGTTGCGAGAACTATCGCAACATTCACACAGTATTAAGATTTCTTTCATACATTTTTGAAGCCTTGTTTCGTATGACCACTTCTTATAAAATTGGCATTCAAGCTCAGCGTAATTGTCAAAACAAAACTCACAAGCAGCTGCCTTACGATTCATTTGAAATATAGGCACGATTTGGCAGCTCCACAAATTTAATCCAGGTGGAGGATGACATACAATACTATGCAACCCGGAGTATGCGTAACTAACATCAAACCAAAATGGTAGTCTACTTTTTTGCTCTTTGCAAATTTCTTCCAGCTTGATATCGCGGAATATATCCTCCTCATCTTTCAATAAATCATCTTCTCTTCTTCGATTTAAGTTGTCTGTTGGCATTATATTCTCAACAGAAAAACTACTTTGAATGAAAGGTGTATGTGCCAGCAATTTCTCAATTTTTCCACCACTTAACTTTGATTTTTTTGCAAAATGTAAATTGTCTTCGATTTCTGCTTTTACGTTATTTACTTCCTGGAGTTGTGGTTGTGAAACTGTGTGAAGTTCTTCTTTAAGCAGTTTGGTAGCATGAGCAAATATGGGATCACGACTTTTCTCATAAGAGGGAACATGAATATTCAAATATTTCATTAACGATTTCATTACATTATCACATTTTCCGTTAATTTTTAGTGTAGATATATTATCTTTTGGGGTCCACTGTAAATTAACAATACAAATCTTAGCTCTATATTTAGATGCGCGATCCATTTGCCAAAGCCAAGTGTATTTTTTTAATACCTTCAAACTTGAGCCTAAACATAGGATAAGATCTGCTTTCTCAGCGTTATGGCAAGCACCTATCCAATTTAGTGGGGAATGTATTGTACCTTTCTCTCCAAAGTGTACTATAGTGTCTATTAAAGGGCTTTCGCAAACATAGCATCTTCTGTTGGTTTTATGAGAATACCGAGCTGTTATTTCGGTTGTATCGAATAATCTCCAATATACCGCATTAGGTTTACAAGTAGAGCAAACTTCTATGTACATGTTTCCATGAATTTCTGACAGAGATTTAGCCGGCAGACCAGAGCGTAAATGAAGTCCATCACAATTTTGAGATACAACATGCCGCAATAATTTTCGTCGATGAAGTTCAAATAAGGCCATGTGCGTATAGGTAGGATTCGCAAGTGACAAGTCGTGTTGTCCGATGTCTTCACCTTTTTGTAAGAGGGTCCATATCCCATTAGTGCCTCTGTAATCTGGTATTCGTGCAGATGTGCTTATACCTGCTCCTGTATAACATATAAGATGTTTCGCTTGCGAAATCATTGATGCCAGTTGTAAAATTTTTTTTTCTACCACAATTATTGGATCTTCCTTTTCTATTATACGTTCTTTGTATATAAGAATACGCTCTCGCCGTGTCTTAATTTGTTGAACTAAATCAGCATACTTATCAAGAAGATACTTTTCTTCTGGTGTCCTGATGTCTTCAGATTTGTTTAAAACTATTGAGATCTAGAAGAGAAAAAATACACATGAAAATATGTTAGTAATTTAAAATTATTTTATAAAGACGTATAATTTCTCTATTGTAAGTTATACTACCACACCTGATCAAAATAATAGATACATCCCAAATACCTTACATTTTTCGTTTTTAGCGTAGCACAATGAAAGAAAAGGTTAAAGTTCGCAAAAAGGCTAATATATTTGAATTCTATACACTTTTTAAAAACTTAAAACTTAACAATATTTTCAATATTAACGTTAATAATTTTTTTATAATGATAAAATTGTGTTAGCACATAAAAATCGTGTGATCAAAAAAATAGATACACTTCAGATTGTGATTAAAATTCAATTATAAGGTTCAAAATATTTCATTGTGATTGCTTGGTATCAAATAAGAAAAATGATTGCTTCTTTCGCACATAAAAAAAAGAAAAATCTCTGAGTGAAATCCCGAAATGTGTGTAACGGTCACTTTATTTAGCGTAAAATGTTTTAAAAGCTGGGTTCGTTCATATAATAATGGATGATCGCCATATAATAATGGTATCAAAAAGTGACCCTTTTAAGTCATCAAAAGCTATTTCCGCAGAAATTAACAACATCGTTAGTGCTCCAAGAGTTCGTGCTGGCTTACACAAAGCCAAACTTCTCGGACGAATAGCTAGGAAAGTTCCCCTAATGAGAAAAAAAAATTAAGCATGTGGGTGCAGTTTGCCCTGACACATTCAAATAGGACGAGCAATATCGGTGAAAATAAATGGCGAAATATTTTGTTGAGTGACGAAACAAAGATTAATATCTTTGGAAATGACTGTGAAAAGAATGAAGAGATTCTCGAGCCAAGGAATTTCATAACCGTTGCATAAAAAATACATTGGAACATGGAGGCGGCAACATAATGGTCTGGGGATGTTTTTCTTAGAATGATGTTCGTCCAATTTTCTAGACTACAAACAATATGACGCCAGCCGAGTTCAAAGACATTTTGCAAATGGTAATGCTATCACACACCAAGAAAAACATGCCTCTGCGTTGGGTCTTTCGGCAGGATAACGACCCAAAGCATACTTCCACATTAGTAAAAAAAATGCTTTGTTCACAACAAAATCGGTCTGCTAACTTGGCCAAGTCAATCTCTAGGCCTAAACTCTGTTGAAAACGTGTGGGCACATCTAAAGAAGAAATTGTTTGATATACAAAACAGACTAACAGTGATAATTTGTTCAAAAAGCTTGTTATGAAATACTAGTAGAGACATGTCAAGCATTCATCAGCAGTATGCCGAAAAGGATGGCAAAAAAGGGTAGCTTCCCAGGGTATTAGTGGTAATTGGTTTTGCAACTGAAATAAGTAAGCATTTTAAATCTTAATTTAAAAATTTTGGAAAAAAATTACAGTGTATCTATTTTTTTGATCACACATTTTTATGAACTAACACAATTTAATCTTCAAAAAAATTGTTTACGTAAATATTGAAAATATTTTTATGTTTTAAGTTTTTAATAGGTATATAGAATACAAATATATTTGCCTTTTTTGCGAACTTTAACCACTTCTTTAACTGCAACACTAAAGACAAAAAGTGTAAGGTGTATCTATTATTTTGATCAGGTGTGTATATGAAATAAAATATTAATAAATAAATAGTGTGGCCTGGCTGCTTCCTAACATATTAGGCAGTTCGCGACAAACAGCTGAATAAACAATTTGACCGACCCATCGGTTTTCACGAGTATCACGCGGTCAACTTATATGATTGCGACGGAGAAGCTACGGAAATCTTCTAGCGTTCTCAGAATATCTAGTTCAGTAACTTCCACATTGGAGGTTTCATGTTTAAGTAGCAGTGGTAACTATTGTGTAAGTAAAGATTTAGAAAAATCAAGGTTCGGGTCACACAGATTTCCATTTGGAGCTATTGATGGAGCACAATAGATTGCTAATCAGAACCTCAGTAAGCTCGCAAATGCTATCAAAGAAGTAGGCTCCACATGTTGGCGTCAAAAGGAGGCCAGGGCCGGGCAGGTGCAGAGGAGATGTGGAACGGTCTCCACTTCATCCTCGTTTAAGCAGCTGCAGAAATCATTAGAATCCCTAGTCTTCTGACGTGATCTCCTATGGAGCAGTGTCCTTTGATAACACCGACGATTTTGCTAATATTGGATATTTCAAGGGAGATTCATTCTTTGGATCTTTTAGTATTTGAGCCAGAACAGAGCTTCACTGATTGTCATTATCATTATATCAGGTAAGCGAAAGGAGAGTCTGATACTTAGTTCGATGGAGAAAATGTCACTGACAAACCCCATCCTTGGTTTTGGATACATCTGTAAAGAAATGCACGGATCCTACGAAGGTTTAGGATTATCATTCCAAGTCTCGGTCTGAAATTACGGTTCTAAAATTTCTATCAGGAAAATATTGGGGTCTGGCGTGATCTAAATTTTTAGTTGGGAGGTGTATATATTAATATATACCAAAATATTTACCAAAAGCAACTTAGGCACATTTGTGTCTCAGTGGCATTGCAATTTGAAGTAATAGGCGACTAATGTGTATATAAGGGAACAAAAATAATGAAAAAGAAGTTACAAGCAAACTACGAAAGAGGCCTGAAATCTTATCTTTTGGAAAATAAGGCAAGCAGTGAAGAATATCCCAATGCCGTTGTTTCTTTTTTCTATTTGGGTTCTTTTTTTTCTTTCCTTTTTCTGTGGGCTTTTTTTTGTTTCGGTGTCCTACAACATCAGAAGTGGGATAAAGTTCTAACCAAGTGTTAAAAAAAGACAATGATCGAGTGTGCTGTTCTGAGCGAAAATTAATAGCGATCCAAGGAAGGCAAGAATGATGGCGATTTAAGCCGAACAAGAAATCGCCAAGTTCAGTGCGTATACGAGAGATGATCTCTGTGATGAACTGAAGAGACGTAGATTAAAATGGGCAAAAGAAAAGTCCCAATTGATTGATGTTTGAAGGATTACTTGAGGAACAGGAACCAAGTAAGGCCGGTGCGAGCGAAGCTGAAGAGGACACGTGATTGGACGATAATGAGCAAAGTGAAGTAGAGAAGCTGATGCAGGAGATCCAGTCTATGAAGGCAAAGCTGAAAAGCACCAAGTAACAGAAGGGAGTGAAAAGAAGAAGAGGGCTCGAGCGCCTAAACAAAGAACAGCAAGTTGTGTAGAGAGGAAAACCGAGCCGAGAAGTGGCTACACAGTGAAGGATGTAACTGAAATGCTTTGTGAATTCAATCCTAGGAATCCAACAGGACTTTGTTCAACTGCATTCGTCCGGAGAGTTAGAGAAATCAGAGACGTGTTGTCGCGTGCAAAATTGCATGCTACAAAACAATGTTCGTCTTCCCCTGACCCACAATCCCCATACGAGGTAAAGGGAAACCTCGACCATCGCCAATACCTACGCTACCCCTGTTGTGAAGATCTGCCCGGGATCTTACGCGATGATAGGGTTTGCGGAAACAAGGGTTACTTATCCGGGAGTGAAAAAGAAAAAAAGCAAATATATAAACCATGTAGCGAAGGCAACATTGAATTGCCAAACAACCCAAGGCTCTTCAAAGTTCTCCGAGTCGCCGTCCAACGCCTAAATGTAGACCACAAGAAAAAAAAAAAAAAAAAGGGGGGGGGGGGAACGAAAGCTAAGAATGCCACGAAACCGCGGCAGAAAGAAAAAAAATAATTCCTAATAATTTTTCACAAAAATAACAAAACTATCACACAATATCATAGAACTCAACATAATAAACTGAACAAATCACATAACACATATATACATATGGCATAATACAACGTACATACATAATACGAAAAAGAATGTACAACCGCTCGAATGTATGAATGTGGATGGAGAGAGTGAGGCACCGGGAGAAGCTGCCAGTGCATTGGACGTGATTCCCTTTGCCCTGATAGCCGATCAACGAAACAGCGGATCTACTGAACCGGTACAGGCACCAGTGGACAAACACCCACCCGTTCCATAAGAGACTGGCCAGCGGGACGTGGCATCGCGAGTGAGGAGAGAAGGCAGCAGTAGGCAAATTCACCAGCGAGTATACACCCACCCGTCCACGAATGACTGGCAAGCGGGAGGTGTTACATCGATCGAGGGGATGCCGCTGTATGCGAATGCAAGAATACCAGTGAGGTGACACAGTATACCTGGCATCACTAACCTTCGTTAAATTTCATTAAAGTTCAAAATGAAATAACTTTTTATATGACAGTTCGCTACGCGTTTAACTCCGAACTAGTCCATCGAGATAGTCGCTGTTCATTCCAAATAATTCTTAATTGTGAATACATTTTAATAAATATTATATAGTGGTTAGAGAGAGACGTGTTTCATTTATCTCTGAGTAAATACTCCAGCAAACTCGGAATGCGTGCCGCTGCCGGGTCCGACTTAGTCCGCGAGAATTTGAAGACAGAATATAGAGAAGCGCTGAAGAAAAAAAATAAGGAAAAATTTGAAAAAAAAAAACAGAGGAGAAGACGTGGATCAAATTGTCATGCGACCCGTGCTGACGATCAACCTGGCTGCGGCCCAGCCAAATAGCTCAGTCGTGAACGGAGCATCCAGATACGTGGCAACCTCTGGATTAGCTAGCCTTACCTACGAATACGGGGCCCTGCGTAGGCGAACCACCCTTTCTCCGATACGCGTGGGAATCACATGAAAAACTTATTAAACAAAAACAACAATATCAATAAAAATCTAAACATTGTACCAAAAAAGGAAGAAGGTTCTATCCGAAAACCGGCGAGGGAGCAGAACAGCAAACCTACGCCGCCTTTCATAGCCCATCGTCTGGATCGGTGAGGTCAACTTCCCCCCACATGTAAAAGACGGACTCTCCTATACCTCTGACAGCCAGCTCGCAGTAAGCTTTAGCACGGGACAAATCCTGCACGAGCAAACAAGCGCGTGCCAATGCTAGGCAAACAGGGACCTCCACGGACCCTATTCGGAAGACCGCTCTTGCTAAAAGGCCTAAAGCTGATAACCTGCCCACCAAGAAAGGTTCCGGTAGGACCTTAAAAAAACAGGTAGGGTCAATCCATCTGCCCTCAACGGATGTGAATACCAGGAACTTCAAGGAGAGGCGCGCAGCTACCCGCACCCTGAATAAGCTAGTGCCTTTCCCAAAGATAGCTGGAATTCAAAACAAAAGGAGTCTTATGAGTGCGCCAAGGGCTCCTCGGAACCACACGCGGTCAAACGCGACAGATCCAAAGAAGACAAGATAGACAAGACAAGCAGTATAGCGATGTCCTAAGTAGCCATACACTCGTCGGTGTGGTAGACAAGGCAGAACCGGATGGGAGCATCTCTGCGGATGCCCTGCTCTCCGTCCTAAGAGAGCAACCAGGGCCTGCTCCAACCTCAGAAGACGGAGGATGGTTCCAGGGGCATGTTAAATTGCTTGTCTGTGCAGACCAATGGTCAATCGACCTTCTAATTCAGGCCATAGGCAAGGTAGGTGAGGTGTGTCCAGGGGCTCGCCTGGAGGTCTTGTCCTTAGACAAGTTCCCTAGCAGGCCCAGGGCACGCATCCGCCTGCCTACCGAGCCTTCTGACCCTGCTTCCATCATGGATTTGATCAGGATGAGAAACCTGAAGCTTAACACCAGTGACCGGAAAGTCGGCAGGCTGGAGGAGCCTAAAGGTGGTGATCGTCATCAACGAGGAATTCTTGATTCAACTTGCTGCCGATGAGTACAAAATCTACTATAGCTTCGGCAGGGTCTCTCTCAAAATTTATAAAAAGGACAAGGAGAGGATATCTTCCCCTAAGGCAGATAACCCCCAGTCGTACTAGTAGAACCTGGCAAGTCATCTGCCCCCATCAACGGATAAATCCCCACAAAAGTAAGTACTTGTCCTACCACAGAGACAAGATTAACCTTCACCAGTCCCGCCAACCTCCTCATTCGCCTGGCGAAACATGGGGAGGACCTGGTCCTGACCCAGGAGCCCTGGACCACTGGAGGTCTAGTGCTAGGACTCAGGACGCCGGGCTACAAGCTACTCTATACCAAAATGCAGATAAACCGAGAACTTGCATTATGGTTAAAAGCTCCATTAAAAAATAAAATAAATAAGGATATTTCTAACTTTAGCGACCCAGACACTACGGTAGTAAGCCTGGAGCTGAATTTGATAACGTGTTGAATGCCTACCTCAGCCTACCTACCATCAACCTACCTTGCTTACGACAAGCCGGTACCATCTACGGCATTAACAAGGACAGTCGCTAAGGCAGAATCCTGCAACGCTTTCCTCCCAATTGGTTGTGATACTAATGCTCATCACCAATTATGGGCTCCGATACCAATGAAAGAGGTGAGTCACTTTTTGATTTTATTCTTAGAAATAATTTCCTCCGCGCGTAATAGACACCTTGGCGTTGTGCAGAGGCTTAAGCCGACCCGCAAGCTTGCTGAAGGGGTGACTTGGCCTGGAACCGGTACAAAGCAATAGCTCCCAACAGAGATGCTCCAATCAGAAGGATGGGGTGAGTGGCGAACTAAGTCTATCATCCCCCTAATCCAGGGTGTCAAGCGGAAAGTGAGGAACGGAGGACAAGACTTCTATTGGATACTCACTTCCCGGGCAGTCGTCAATATAGAGATAGAACTAGATTCAATTTGCTGAGACCAAAGGATGAGGACTGGAAAGTTACAAAAGAGATCTTCTCCAAAGGGCAACTGGAATGGATAATTAAATCGTTTCAGCCCTTCAAATCCCCAGGTGTGGATGAAATCACGCCAGTCGTATTACAGAAACTATCGAAAGCGCCCCTTATGCGAAAGAAATAGTTACATGTGATTTCTTGGATATTGAAGGAGCAATTGACAACACATCTCACGATGAAATTTTTCAAGCTCTGGACAAAAAGGAAGTAAATCACATACAGTATCCAAATGGAAGTATGAACTCCTAAGCACAAGATCAGCCGAGACTCACACACCAGGAGGCATAATAAAAGACGCAACAAGAGGATGCCCATAAGGAGAAGTTCTATCTCCTCTCATGTGGAGCCTTGTTGTAGACGAGCTTCTACAGATACTGACAAATCATGGCATCAGACGTCAGGCATATGCCAATGACATAGTAATCATAGCCAGTGGAACAATGGAGTAGACCCTATGCGATATTATCCAATTAACTTTAACTAAGGAATCGTGCCTGCCGAATGGGCTAAGCCTAAATCTGGCAAAAACCACCATAGTACCTTTCACAAGAAAACGTAAACTGGAACGACTAAAACCAATAAGTCTGTCGGGTACAACACTGACTCCGGTAAAACAAGTTAAATATCTGGGAATATCTTGGACAGCAAGCTCATCTGGAAAAAACATACAGAAGAGATAACCAGGAGAGCGACGCGTGCTCTGATGATTTGTCGAAGCTTGGCGGGCAAATCCTGGGGATGCAGTCCAAGTATTTTAAGATGGATGTACATCTCTATTGTTCGACCTACAATAACCTATGGTGCAATAGCATGGACCAAGAGAACCAATCTGATCAGCGCGAGGGAGACATTCAGCAAAATTCAAAGGTTGGCATGCCTCTGTATTACAGGAGCCATGAGAACTTGCCCAACTGCGGTCATGGAGGTGCTACTGGAGCTGACTCATTTGCATCTAGTGGTTGCAGATTGTGCAAACAAAACAATCATGAGCTATTATGACACTAGACTCCTACATCATCAAATCCTCTGATGATTGTATGGGAATGCCTGCAGAAGCTTAAAGAGTTGAGTAGGGGAAACCGAGTAAAACTCTGCTGGATACCTGGCCATACGAGGATAGAAGGAAATTAAATGGCCGACGCTAAGGCAAGGAAAGGAGCATCAAAGCCCTTCATAGGCCCTGAACCATTCTGCGCTGTAGGAGACCATCTTCTCAGAGAAGAATTCAGGGAACTAGAAAGAAGGAACCGGATAGAAACCTGGAATAACGCTCGTGGAATGAAGCAGGTCAAGAAACTCTTAGGGCAATATAACCGGAAGAGATTCGAGGCATGCATCACAATGAACAAGAATAACCTCCGTATCCTAACAGGCTTCCTAACGGGGCACTGTAGACTCAGGGAGCATCTAAGGAAACTAGGGGTATCAGAAGAAGGTCTCTGCAGATTTTGTGGAGAATTTAAGCAAATTCCAGAACATATACTGGGATTTTGTGAGGCACTAGCCCAGAAAACTGAAGGAAACTGGCTTAGAGAATACTCTGGAGCAGATTTCTTCGCCTATGCGCAATAGGTATCCATTACCCTCAATACAACTCTGAAAAGAACTGTATTTGAGATGAACTCGTAATTGCCTGAACCCGCGACAAAACGACTGGGAGACGCAGGGTATTTAAGGAATGCGAAATCCATGAGAGATGTCGCTGATATGCTTCCCGAGTTTAACCCCAAGCAAGCAGGGGATTGTCATCACAAGGCTGGAAACGAAAGGTGGAAAGCATTATGCGCATAAACCAGCTGGACGAAAGGTTGGTACTAATGGCTGCAACCACAAAACTATCTGGAGCAGCCCGGGGATGGAGCCGCAGCATTATGGCCGAAACCTTGGAAGAATTCTTCGACGAATTGTGCGAAACATTCCCTGCCACCCATGATGATGACGGCGACATACATGAACGACTGCGAAATCGAAGGCAGCAAAGAAACGAAGAAGCAGAGGAATATGTGTTCGAGATGAAAGCCATTGCATCTCGTGGGCGTATAATGGAGTCAACACTCATCAAATAAATCGTGCAAGGCCTAATCGACATCGAGTGCAAAAAAGTATTTAAATCAGCACAGCCGGATTCAGTACAAGATATGCTGAAGAAGATACGTTGGACTACTGGATTAAGGCGACAAAACGACTACCAATTAGATGAGAGATATTCACCCCGGCTTAATATTATTACTATTAATTGGTTGGTCAATTGACAATGGGTAAGCAGGACCGTGGAGCAACGACATGCTTTCAGTGTCAGCAGATAGGGCACATTAGGCGGAATTGCCCTACAATTGGGAGGAAGGTCAACCGAATTGGAAGGCCTCAACAGTTGGCCATCTGCGTGAAGAAAACTGAATACGAAAAGGATGTCAAAGTGAATGGGTGCCAAGTACCAACGTTTATAGATATGGGGAGTGATTGTGTGTCGATGCGCGAGTCAACGGCCAACAATAACTCCCTTCAATTCACGGTGGACAGTAGAAAGTTAACGGGATTCGGAGGAGCAGAGTGCGAAGTTATCGGAAAGGCATATGTGGATACACTGAAGAGCTGGTGCGAGTTGCTGGTTGTACCGGATTATTGGCAACCTTATCCACTTATAATTGGACGGACTCTACTGGATCAACCGCAGGTAATAATAGAAAAATCTTTCCAGAAACTGCAGATCAGCGCAGTAGAAAATGGAGCTCACGCACTGCTTATTAATGAAAATGAACCAGAGGAGATTTCTCTCACCGAATTAGATGTAGGTGAGTTAAAGCAAGAGAACA
This sequence comes from Myathropa florea, assembly GCA_930367185.1. Taxonomy (NCBI): domain Eukaryota; kingdom Metazoa; phylum Arthropoda; class Insecta; order Diptera; family Syrphidae; genus Myathropa; species Myathropa florea. The sequence continues at coordinate 51,234,157 of OV884004.1, forward strand.
AGCTGCGGCTTAGGATGCTCGTCAACAAATACTGGGGACGTTTTGCGAAATATGCTGATGGACTGGACGAGTATAAGTGGGCGGATTTCAGCATCGAAGCCGTCTGTATTCAGCCTTACCGAATGTCACTGTTCGCCCATCGTTTTAACCAAGAAAAAGGACGAAATTCCCGATGCCAGTGGTGAAGGTTCTGGCATCCCTTGCGGGGAACACTTACTTCACATCCCTAGATTTGACGTCGGGATATCATCAGATAAGACTTGCTGAGCAAAGAAAAAATACCGCTTTCTCGGCTGAAGATGGTTTGTACGAATTCATCAGAATGCCGTTTGGACTTGTGAATGCACCTGCCGCGTTACAGGCATGCATGAATCAGGTGAAAGCTCGCATGCAAAGAGGGGATATCGCTGTTTACCTTGATGACATCATCATCCCGAGCAATCGACGAAGGGCTGCAGAAGTTGCAACGATTCCTGAAGTTGCTGGAAGAATCCGGACTTACCATTAACATAAAGACATGTTATCACCGGAGAGGGAATCAAGCCAAACCCCCGAAAAATATCGGCAATCGAAGAGTTTCCAATACCTAAAGATGTACGTGGAGAAAGCCAATTCTTGGGCCTAACAGGATTTTTCAGGTATATGCCATAATAGCAACGCCGCTTACAGATCTACCAAAAACGAAACAGAGTTCAAATGGGAGGAACAGCAGGAGAGGGCATTTAAGACACTGAAAAATGCACTCATTCAGCCACCATTATTAGCATTTTAAGACATAGAGTGTCTGCATGAGGTGCACATAGACGCTTCTGCGCAAGGACTGGCGAGCATTCTAATTCAGCGCTCCAAAGAGGACAACAACCTGCGGCCAGTAGCGTATTACAGTCGTAAAGTAACAGAGAACGAGTAGATATCATAGCTACGAGCCAGAGGTATTAGCAGTAGTCGAAACATTGGAAAGGTTCCGAGTAAACCTTCTTGGGCGACAATTCACGGTAGTCACGGATTGTGATCGTGTGAATCACGAAGCCATTGTAGCCACACAGAACAGACTTAAAGTTATTCCTCGAATCGCGAGATGGTGGCTTAAAATACAGGAATTCGATTTTAAAACAGTCCATCAACCGGGGAAACGGACAACACACCTGGATGCACTTAGCTGCCAACTAGTCGAAGAGCATCGGATAGTAGAAGAAGCATTGTTGAGGCTTGGATTATTTTATCCAACATGTGAGTTATTGATCATAGGTGCATAAAACTACATCAATTTTTGAAGATGGTACAAATCGATTCTTGACTCACTTGAAGAGGAAAAAGTCTTGTGTCACTATTCATAAGCTTCTCATTCATTCTTTCACTTATTTACACTAACAAAATTGTTTTACAAAGTTGAATAATCAGTCAAATAATCAATTACACTAATCAGGAAAAACTTGACAATTTATTTCTGTCATTATCTCTTGAACTAACGCTTATCATCTCCAATTCTCAACGAATACATGCGTCCTTAATCAACGTACTAAATAGACACCAATCACGGAAGGATCAACCCAGTACTGTTATCCCTCCAAGAATTAAGCAAGGAAATGATCGTACTAAGAGGATGTATCCGTGGTGTAGTGGGTAAGTGCGTCGACTCCTACGCTCGAGGTCGTCGGTTCGAATCTCGAAAAAACATCAAACATTTTTTCACGGCTCCACCTCTTTCGAGTCACTGACAATGCTCAAAGAGTATAACTGTCTAGAATAAGCTTCTCAATCTCGCCGTTCGGAGTCGGCATTAAATTGTAGGTCCACTCCGCTCGTGACAGAACAATAGCACGCACAACACGATTGGTTGCTACGAACCTAGGCTCAGGTCCACCTCGGACTGTAGCGCCGCCATTATAATTATTGTATTAAGAGGACATATCCCCTCCTCGTTTCGCTTGCCGGTAGAGTCCACGGAGTTGTTGCAATTATATAAACTAATGTCCGTAAAAAGTAAGGTCATGAACAAACACGTAATACAGTCCGTTTGATAAGATCGTATACGGCAAAACTCGTTTATGGAAAACGGTTTGGAAGTGGCATTTGCATTAGCAGATAAAAAATACTTCAGCTAAGATGCTTTGAATAAAAAAATTTAAAGAGTGTTCAAAAAAAAACCTCTTCTATCGTTACGTGGATGACAAGGGATTTTACGTAGAAGGGGTCTAAATGTGTGTTGTGATACGATACGAAGACGTTTACTAGCCAATAATGTAAAATTTCGAAGCACAATAAAGAAACCACTACTATCAAAAAAACACGTAGAAAAATGTCTCAGTTGGGCCAAGGAGAATTTGGATAGAGATTGGAAAAACTTTATTTTTTCGGATGAAGCTTCTTTTTGGGCATGGTCTCCTATCACCCATACCAGGTGTACACAACCCAATAAATTAATCCAGCGGACCGTTAAACACCCGGCACAGGTGCACGTTTGGGGATGCTTCTCAAAACAAGGATTTGGCAATTTGTTCATGTTTACAAATAACTTAAACGCATCCAACATGGTCAAAATTTATAAGAAGGCTTTATTACCATCTGCCCAAAGGTGGTTTAAAAGAAGGAATGAGAATTGGTTACTGCAAGAAGATAATGCCCCGAAACATCGCAGTAGTTTGTGCAGTGCGTGGAAACAAGAAAATTACGTCGATGTTTTAGATTGGTCATCACAGTCGCCGGATGCAAATGCCATTGAAAATATTTGGGCATTCATGAAGCTAAAGCTCCATGGAAAGAATATCTCGACGGTCAAACAATTAACAGGAAAAATACGAGTGAAGTTTCTCTACTGAACAACTTGCCATTATCAACACAACAGCATCAATCCTCATCTTCTGGATTTGGAAGTCGAGGACCTCAACAAACCACGTGAACCTTACGGAGATGTCGAGACCGAATCCCATCCCCCGAATACACAAACGAATCAGCCTACCTAGTAAAGAAGATGTTGAATGTTCCATTCAACGAGGGGAAGTATGTTCACGAACAGAAACAGCACAACAAAATGCATCACAGTCGTTCACAGACCTCCACAGCGAACAAACGTGTCTCGACTTGTAAAGAAAACTTCGGTGGTGTTATATAGACAATTAAAAATTCAAATTAGAACAAAGTGCGTTAGCCTGGTGGTAGAGCACTAAGGTGCTAAGTGGCTCGAGGAGTCCGCGTTCGAATCCCGTGAGTGGAAAAAAATTGTTATTTTTTTCTAATTAATAAAGACTAAGTGTGAGTCAAAATCAAAAATGTCGGGGGAAGAGGAGGAACCGGTGGCTGATACATCAGGCCACCAGAGCAAAGATCTAAGGAAGAGAAGGAAGAATGTGCAGCTTCAGCCAAATCTGACGAAGCGCCAGATCACCACGGCAACAACAGCAACAACGACAGATGACGAAGCGTTTGTCTCCAGCCGAACAAGGTCTGGGACAAAAACAACAACAGTAGCAGCAGAAGCAGTAGCTGGAACAAAATCTGTCGAGGAAGTCAATTTAAATGACCTCAAATACGAAGGAGGGAAACGAAGGGCGTTTCTCGTACACGGGAAGCAACAACTCTTATCAACTCTTTGCAACCTCCGTGGTGCAAGTCCTTGCGGAGGATGTCAAAGAGCTAGAGGAAAAGGAGAAGGAGAGGGACGAGATTAGCGCACATATCGAATACCTCAAGGAGAAGCTTGGCGCAAGCAGGGCGGCTCAAATAACTAAAGAACTGCAACAACAGCAGCAGCAGGAACAACAACAACAACAACAGCAGCAGCAACAACAACAGCGGCAGCAGCTGCAATTTAAGCAACCTCTGCGCCATAACGAGCGGCCTACTACAGCGAAGGCAGCACAACGGTTGCAACAGCTACAGCAACAACAGCAGAAACAGCAACAACAACAGAAGCAGAAACAACAACCACATCAGCAACAGCAACAACCACAACATCAGCAACGACAGCAACAGCGGCAACAACAGAAGCAACAACCGACAGCAGCAAAAGCAGAAAGGTGCCCTAACATCAACGTTTTCGGACTGATGACCAAGGATGTGGAAAAAACACAACAGACAGCGCCGAGGGTTGCCCCGGTCCCAGTGGCCAGGCAACCTGAGGTAGAACCCTCATTGAGGATGTAATGACAACCGTCCAGTCGATGCAAGCGCAGATGATCGCTTTGCAAAAACAGATGGTTCAATTACAGACCAGCTTCCTTCAGCAGACGGCCCGAGTAGACTTCATCTAATCGGAGCTGTTTGGCGAGCCCAACGCGCAGATATAATGGGCCCATGCGCAGCAAGAACCCTAGCAGTGAATGTTAATTCGCTGATTAGGATCGAACGAAAAATAACACTCTCTAACTTGTTGCATACTCACAATCCTGACGTACTGATGGCTAGAGAAACTAAGCTAAGCCAGACGCGCAAACTTAGGTACGAAAATTACCATATAATTAGAAGAGATCGGCCCGAATACACTCGAGGAGGCGGAGTCGCTCTCTTAATTAGAAAAGGCATTAGTCATAAGATCGTATATAGCAATGTAGTGCGAAGATTTGGTGTGTTAGAAGCATCCATTGCACGCATTCCCCTTCAAGGTGAAAGGAAGTTGTTTTTGATCGCTTTCTACGCACCAGACGCTCAAAACTCTAACTTCATTTTGGAGCTCGAGGCTCTTTTCACCAGCCTTCGTTTAAACTCGGAAGAGAACTATTATATCCTTGCCGGTGATTTAAACGCAAAGCACGGCGAATGGGTAACAATGTTTCGAACGAGAGGGGTAACGTCCTCTTAGGGTGGATGGAACAGAACATTATTGAGTTCAGGCTTGAATTGGTTGCAACCAATAGACCAGTCGTATCTGGATGTCATCACATACGACTAACTGACAGACGACTAACGATACTTAACAGGGAAGAACGCACAAGGAACTGTTTAACAACGGTCGAGTACGACAGTGATCACTGTGGTCTCGCCGCGGTTATTCAGCTCCCGAACGAGCAGGTGGAATTGAAGGAATATGTCCAGTCGTATCCTTATAATTATAATAAGACACGCTGGCCACGTTTCTCTAGAGCCTTATCCAGGGAACTACGTTCGAGTGCGATCAATCCACCTACGAACAGAAACCTGACGAACGAAGAGGTTGACAGGTACCTTGCACAAATGGACGACGTAATAAAACGTACAATGGACAAAACTATACCGAAGGCAGCACAAACCGATGATGGCGACGTCTACCGGAATGCTACAATCGATGCACTTCACGTGCAAAAGAGTAGACTGCTGTCAAGACTTGCACAGACGGTTTACAGATCCACAGAACGCTGAGGTACGGTCACTGAAGTCGGAGATCAAAATTCTCCAACAGTTAATTCGCCAACAGTACAGCCTAGCTGTAAGCTTGCACTGGGGCAACAAGGTTCGGGCTGTAAAATCTTACAACCCGAGCATGTTCCCGCAAGTAAATAAAATCTTCCGGAGAAAAGATCAGAACGACATTCAGACCGTTCGACTTAACAGAACGACAAACAACGCGAACATACTGACGTCAGTTGGCATCGATCCAGATGGGGCAGTGCTTGACAACGACTTCTTCATAGTTGAGGATCCCCAGGAGAAGGTGAATGCAATGCTTCCAGGAAGTGTACACGGTCAACGAGCCCCGTTGTCCTAACCACGACTTGGAGAACAGAGCCAGGCTAAACCACATCTATCTTCAAAATAAGATAATTCAATGGCGATCTGAGAATCCTGGTTTCACCAGGTTCAATGACGATTTTCTGGCAATTAATGCTGTCGCCGATGATGGAAATGACTCCATCCTTATTTCGAAAGATGAACTCCAGGGTATCTTCAACTCACTGAGGAAGAAGAAGTCAGTGGGAATCGATGGCATACCAAATATTGTTCTGCGTCATCTCCCCTCTGAGGCGGTGGACGTATTTAAAACCCTGTTTAACAATGCGTTGAGTAATGCATATTACCCGGCACATTGGAAGACAGCTGTGATACAACCTATCCCTAAGCGGGACAAAGATACTTCAATCCCGACAAATCTCCGGTCGATAAGTCTTCTTCCGTGTATAAGCAAGGTCTTTGAGAAGATTGTCATTAGAACTCTAAAAGAATGGGTTGAGGAAAAACACATCATACCGGACAACCAATTCGGCTTTAGGGCGGGACATGTCCAAATTGGTCTCCGACATTCAATGGAATAAGAACAAGACCCAATGCACAGGTGCCTGCCTGATAGACATGGAAAAGGCGTTCGACACCGTATGGTTAGAAGAATTCGATACAATTCAGCGAAATTTATTTTTATTTGGACGAAAAAGGCCTGATACAAGATACGGAAGGATGTCCTATCATCTTCCATGTCGTACGGCGAACAGTGGATAGGTGACTCCAATACGAGCCGGACGTCGCTCGCAGCCACGAGGAACTTCTTCGGTTCAGTAGGGCGATCCCCGCCCTAGATAGGACACTGTCCGCCAAAGAACGGCACTTTTACGGGTGGTTACACCAAAACCAGCCCCCGCCGCCGCTAACGTCTCAATGACTGACCCGTTAGCTGACCTTTGTGGCCAGCTTACATAGTTTTAAGGTAATTTTTTAAGGGAAGAAAAAAAAAGTACAAAAAAAAAGAAAAAAAAAATTACAAATAATACAAAAAAAGGCGTATGAAATATAAAATATATGTCAAGTATATAATGCCATATACGCCCTGGTGCACGCGTCCGTATATTGTGTTACGGACATAGCTTAAGTAGTTAAGTTAAGTTTTAAGTTTTTAGTCTAAGTTTAATTTAATTTAGGTTAAGGTAGAATAAGAAAAAAAACGAAAACAAAAACAAAGACAACCAAGTTTTTTTTTTTTAATTTTTCTTGGACGAAAAGAAAGTAGTAAAGAAGTAAAATAATTCATTGACAAATAGGCCGAAAGGCAATTTTATAATGTATTAGATATAGATTAGCTTAGAGTACCTGCATTGGGTCAGTAAGTTAGATTTAAGAATAATAGTTCAGTTAGTTAAGCTAGTTTTAAGTATTTTTGTCTAGAATGTAAGAATTATGAATTTTATAAATAAAAATACACGAAAAAAAAAAAAAAAAACAAAATGCATAAGTGCATGCATAGCAAGTTCAAGGTTACCGACCGTCTCAATTGCAAGAAAACGTCACACTGCAATCGTTCACCTCATTTGTTTAGTTCGTTTTCTTTGTTTGTCATTTTGTTAGAATTTTGTGTATCAAATAAGCATTTATTGATTGTAATTTTAGTATAAATACAGTAAGTTCATGAAAAATAAAGAGTCTTTTTCCAACAGTCAACGTAAGACTTTATTTTCTTCTTCAAGTGAGTATGGAAACTTGATAAGTACAATCGATACAAGAATCGACTTGTACACTAACATCAAAGAAGGTCTAGGTTTATTTACCTACGGCTTACAGACGGACGTTTGGATAAAGGAATCCAACTTTTGACAATTGGTGACCTCGACGTAATCTCAATACTTGCTTCCCCCTACCAGTGGCAAGGAGTAAGTAGTGAGTGATCAATTTATAGAAGCGTTACCAGGGCTTCAACACTGGTAATCTGCAACGCGTCGTAAATTAAACCTCGTCAACAAAAGCGTGTACTAGGGCTTACACTAGTTCCAACGACGTCAAGAGCTGCTGATCAAACCGGTTTCAACAACCCAAGCGTCATGCATATCGACGAGTGAGCGCAGCAGCAAGAGCTCCACGCCGAAGAAGTATCAAAAGTCATCACAAATTATAAGAAAGACTCTGGCACTAGAAAGACATCGAAAAACTGTTTTGCGGTAGAATAGAGGATATTTCAGAGACCTCGGGACTCAGGAAAATCCTCTCCACTTGTCCCGCCATACAAAGCTACTATATGAAGCAAGATGGCACATGGACTACCGCCAGTAAAGAATCACTTGAGATTCTACTCGATACCCACTTCCCCAGCTACTCTGATGAACAACCCCTTTCCTCCACGGATTCTTGTATCCAATTAGTAGCCTCCTGAAGCTCACTACTAAGCGTAGAATAGCATGGGCTATTCGCAGCTTCAAACCATATAAATCCCCAGATCCCGATGGTATTATACCAGCGGAACTCCAATTAAACTTTGACCTGACTCTCCCGTGGTTGGAAATTATAAGAAATTGTAAGTTTTAAAACAGCGGTGCTCGACCTCGGTTTAACTGATCATTCTTTAACAAGTATCCAACTCAACCACGTCGTTTCCAGAAAAAAACAACATGTACCCAGTAGTTAAAAAAAATTATTTTCAGGCTTTCAAATCGTCGTTAACATTTGAATTTTGGGATGATGTTTATAGTGCAACTGATCCCTCTACCGCGTTTGACCTATTTCTTCGCAAATTACAAATGCATATTTCTATCTGCAGCCATAATACGAATTCTAATAATAGTCATCTAAAATGCCTTAAGCCTTGGATGAATCCAACTCTACTTAGAAAAATAAGGATGAAGAAAAATGAATTACATATGCGTATTGCTAAGCATCCAAATAATCTTAGACTTAAGATATTTTACTAGACTATCCCATGCATTGAAAACTAAAGTTCGTCTGACCAGAGAACACTATTTTAGAAGAATATTGATTGAGAATATCGGTAATCAAAAAAAGAATGGCAAGTTATTAAGCAAATTCTAAACAAAAACAAACCAAACGTGAACATTGTCATAAACAATAATAATACCCTCATAACGAATGATTTAGTTCTTGCTAATCTATTTAATGACTATTTTTCTAGCATTGGGAATTCTCTAATCACAATACTCCCTGCAGATGTGAACACTTTTTAAATAGGAATGACTTTCAAACTGATAGCTTTTTCTTTAATGAATTTACTTTTTTGAAATTAATAAAATTATACGCTCACTAACAAATACTAATTCAACTTCTCATGATTTGATCTCTAGTCGTACTCTTAAAATAATTTCCTATCATATTTGGGATGTGTTGTGTTATCTTTTTAATTTTAGTTTCAAGAAAGGAATATTCCCCAATGCCTTAGTGATTCCTCTACATAAAAAAGGTGTGACTACTGAACTCAACAATTACCGTCCTATTTCCTTTCTTTTCGTCTTTTCAAACGTTTTTGCACGAGGTATTAAGTCCAGGATTTTGTCTTTCTTAAATAGAATAAAATTCTTCAGTAATTGTCAGTTTGGCTTCAGAAGTGGTAAGTCCACTGAAGACGCTTTATTAAAATTATGCGGCGAGTTATATAATAGCTTAAATGAGTCTAAGATTCCATCTGCTTTATGGAAATCGCACCCAAGCAGTGAAAGTGAAATGTTCTATAAGTTCCTTGAATTACATTAATTCAGGCGTTCCGCAAGGCTCCTTTCCGGGCCCTAGTATGTTTTTGATTTATGTCAATTCTCTATTTTCTCAACCTTTTAAAGGCAAAATTACTGCATTTGCTGATGATACATCCTTTTCATACTCCAAAAATAACCACTTCGACCACTTAACTATGATTTAGAGCTACTACGTAAGTGATTTAACTACCATAAATTAGTAATTAGTAACAAAACTAAGTTCATGTTATTCAGCCTCACGAATTCATTTTGCAAAGACATGTCCTTTCAATATTCTTCTCCTAGTTGCTCTAGATTTCTTTTGAACCCGAATTGCCCTCATAATCATACTCCATTTGGTTTTGATGATGATGTGAATTATTCACATCATTTTTTCACATCATTGCTTTTCTGTTGATAACTTCAAATACTTAGGTATCACACTGGACTCCAAGCTCAGTTGGTTGGAGCACACCTCTTATTTAAAGAATTATTTGACAACTTTATCATTTAAGCATGTACTGCCACCTATCAATGTTGAAACTAGCCTATGATGGATTATTCAAATCTTAGTTCCAATATGGCTTATCCTGCTGGGGTGGTACCCATTTGAGTAAAATAAATCCTCTGCTTATTAAACAAAAACATGCAATCCGCATTATCTCTAGAGTAAATCGTAGAACACCTAGCTTTGCATTGTCTAAAAGTATTGACATTCTTCCTGCTTAGCATTTATATTATTATAAGGTTTTACAAATATTTTTTGATCGATCGGGATATAACTCTGCCAGATTATATAATAACCTCAATCTACGCGTCAACAGCAGACATTTTGTTCCTGTAATTGGTTCCTGTAATATCTAATGCTCACTTTGCACATTTCTATTTAATATCTGCTCCACGGCTATTTAATAGATTACCTGTTGGTCTCAGATGCGAGAGAACTAGACCAATATATTTAAGAAATATTAAGTCTTGGCTGTTCTGTTCAGTTCAGTTGTGTTGTAGTGGGGTATACACGTAATTGGATTTTGATCTTGCCTTTTTTTTTCTACTCAAAAGGTCGTGCAAAGTTTGCAAAAAAAAAGTTGATCGATCGGAAATTAAAGTTATTTGCTCTGATTGCTAATCTTTTCTTCACGCTTCATGTGCAAAATTAGAGGCTAGTGACCTAGAATACATGAAGGAAAACAACAAGCATTTTCGCTGCGCCAGCTGTATGGTTCACCGCCGTGGATCTCTTTCGGTTACCTCAGTTCCATCTTGTGCCGGTGTATCATCGAAAACTATTGTGAATCTACGGGAAAATTCACTTGCATCACCCACGGAGAACGCTTTAAATAACACTGAAGTCACAATAGCACCGACTTTGGACATCATTTGGAGAGACATACTGGAGATGAAGGAATTGCAGAAACTTCAAATAGAGGCTCTTCTCAACAAAAACAAAATATATGAAGAGAGAATTACTTCGTTGGAGAACACCGTAAATCGGCTAGAACAACAACTGCTAGCTAACACAATTGAAGTTTTCAACGTTCCTCACACACCCAACATCTCTGATACCGATATTGCTCTCAAAGTTCTGCGTGAAGGTCTGCATGTTGATGTTAACGAAAGAGACATTGACTTCTGTCATATGGAAAAAATAGCAACAAAACCAATAAGCGGCTCAACGAAGAAAATCAATATTCTCACAGTAAAACTCGTCTCACGCTCTTGCAAAGAGCGTATACTGAAGGCGAAAAAGGAGAAGAAAACAGAACTGATGACAACTATTATCAACAAGAACGCTGTGTCGCAGAGGATGTATGTTAATGAAAGCAGATCATATTACACACGTCAACTGATGAAGGCTGCCACGGAATTTAAAAACACCAAAGGTTACAAATATTTATGGACGAGGAATGGGTCTGTTTACATGCGAATGAAGGAAGGAGATAATCGAATTGAGATAAATTCTATTGCAGATTTGGATAAATTATGATTTCTATTAACGTAAATAGCTCTATCCCCTCTTCTCATTGCATAAACAACACCCCTTCCTTGCCTGTCAATGACTTTTATGTTTTTTGTTTACATCAAAATATTCGTAGCTTAAGGAAAAATGTTGATTCATTGTTAGCACACATCGAGTCTCTATCTAATTTACCCATAATTGTTGTTTTAAGTGAGATTTGGATCTATAGTAATGAACTGGATTTGTATGATATTCCGGGTTATTCACTCTATGCCAAATGTAATGATTCTTACGCAGCAGGTGGTGTTGCAGTGTATGTCAAAAGTGGTTTTATGTGTGATTGTTCCGTACTTAATGTTCCTAGTGCGGATATAGTAAAATTATCACTTGCTTATGGTAACGAAAAATATTTGATACTGTGCATATACAGATTGCATGAATTTTGTAAAGATGTCTTTATCGAAGAATTTAGTCAAATTCTAAACAAAATTAAAACCAAGAATCTCATCGTAATAGGCGATATAAATATAGACATTTTAAAATTTGATAAGGATTCTGAAAACTACTTGCTCTTAATGTCTTCATTTGGTCTCAAGAGCATTATTAATGAGCCAACTCGTATATATAATGCAACGAAAACTTGTATTGACCATATATTCATGCGATTGCACAAGAAAAACAAGAGTTTGTTTTATTGTAGTGTTGATGACTGCAGAATTACTGATCATCATATGCTAGTTTTAAGCACAAATCAGGTCACTAACCCCATGAATACTCAGAGGCAACAGCGTCAAATTCTTCGAACAAACTACACCTTGTTGAATGAATGTCTCAAATATGAATTCTGGGAATCTGTCTGTTCAAAAAAAGACGTCTCAGTTGCTTATGACGTATTTATCTCCGTCTTAAAAAAACATATAGATAGCTGCACTTCAGTGTCTTCACATAATTCTGGAAATAGGAAGTATAAGCCTATAAAACCGTGGATGACTTTTAAATTGCTACAAAAACTTAAAAAAAAAGAAGAAATTTTCATGAAAATGTAGAAAACACCACAATAACTTAAGGCTAATGAAATACTATCACAGGTTATGTAAAGACATTGATAAAGAAGTAGTTGATTCGCGTAATAACTATTATACTCAAAAATTGCTTAATGCGAAAGGTGATAGCAAAGAAGAATGGAGAATTGTTGATGAAATATTAGGTAAAAATCGAGAGTTGAAATCAATAGATGTTTTGGAAGTCAATGGAGTTACTTTATTTGAGTCTGGTAGTATTGCTAATACTTTTAATGAATACTTCATTGAAATCTCAGATAACTTAAAACCTTCCATGGAATGGAATAACACTTGTACCTGTAGTTCTTATTCAGTGATTGCGGATATAGTACAACTAAACAGCTTCGTTTTTATCCCTATTACTTCTCAAGAAGTCTTCAATCTTATAATGTCACTAAAAAATAAAAGTTCATGTACAAGTGATGGTATTACCAACATACTCTTAAAGAAAATAGTATTTAATATAGCGGACATTCTATGCTACCTATTTAATCTGAGTGTATATAACGGATGTTTTCCACAATCGTTAAAGTGTGCAGAAGTTATACCTCTTTTCAAAAAAGGAGATCATAGAGATATAAATAATTACCGTCCCATTTCTTTACTTCCGACCTTTTCCAAACTGTTTGAGAAACTTGTGAAAGCTCGCATGATTTCATTTTTAGAACATCAACAATTTTTCTCAAACAATCAGTTTGGTTTTAGATCAAAGAAATCCACTGAAGACGCGATTTTAATGTTGTGTTCTAAACTGTATGAGGGTTTTAATTGTTCCAAACCTACTATGGCGCTGTTCATCGATATGTCTAAAGCTTTTGATTTAGTAGATCATGATTTGCTTTTAGATAAATTGTATGCATCAGGATTTAGAGTTGTTCTTGAATGGTTTCGTTCTTATCTTAAAGATAGAATGCAAAGAGTGAAAATAAATGGGGTTTTTAGCAAATCTCTTACCATTAAGAATGGTGTCCCTCAGGGATCTGTCCTTGGTCCCTTGCTGTTCTTAATTTTTATAAATTCACTATTTCTACAATTATTTAATGGCCAACCGACCGCATTTGCAGATGATATAGCTTTTGCGTATCAAGAAGTGAATTCCTTTAATTCTGTTGCAAGTATGAATGAAGATATCCAGAAATTAAGGCAGTGGTTTGTATGAGTTTTAAGATGATAGGCAACAATAATCTTGACCTTAATATGGTATTTCATTCACATGACTGCAAAAGGTTTGGTTTACCAGTTCATAGTTGTGGTCTGGCAAACTATAATGATGCACTTCCATGTTCAGATAAGTGTTTTAAAATTGAATCCGTTAGTGAATACAGGTATTTGGGTGTTTTAATTGATTCAAACTTAAATTGGAAAGCACATATACAAGCTACAAAATCGAATATGATGCAGGTAATACGAAAATTGTATCTCTTAAAGACATACTGTTCTAAGCAAAAACTAACTATGATATATTATGCACTGGCTAACTCAAAACTGCAATATGGTATTACAAGTTGGGGAGGGGCTTATGACAACACTTTTGATCCTCTATTTAAAACTCAAAAATGTCTAATTAGAATAATCTGCTCTAAAAATCGCTTAACTCATTGTTGGCCGCTTTTCCTTCTTCCTTATACATTCTTCCTTTAAGACACCTTTATTTTCAAAGTTCTTAGAGAATTTTTCAAGCGCAGTGGTAACATTCTGAATAGGTCATCTAATTATTACAGCTTACGTGTTAATAATCAAGTCTTGGTAAATGTTCCTGTCGCACATAAAACCAAATTTGCTCACTTTTTTACTGTTACTGCTCCTAGATGTTTTAATAAACTACCTATTGTGATAAGAAAAACAAATAATTTTCATTCGTTTCTAAAAAAAAGTTAAGGATTGGCTATTCAATATTGACTATATGAACATTGATGCTATCTTTCGATTTGTGCATTGAAATCTAACCACTCTTATTTGTAAACATTATGCAGTCTAAATAATTATTTTATATTTTTTTCTATGGCATATGTATATCCTCACCCTCCTATTATGTAATACTTACCCCACATTATATTATTTGTATTGTATAAATTTCATATCATTCAACACTAACTTGCATAGTTATAGAATGATCATCTTCCTTCTTAATGAACTTGCATTATTGTAATTATTGTAATGAACATTGTACAAAAATATAAATTAAGTTGGAATGAATAAAAAGAAATGAAATGAAAATGAATGTTCTGTCATAGTCATACTGAAATTAATAATCTTTTTGACGTAACAACTTGAGAATATTTTACCCAATCATTCACTTTCGTTACATATTTGTATTTAAATTTACTTGTATTTCAAATAAATTCTTAATTCGATTTTGTTATTTACTTTTTATCCCCCATCAACAATTTTGGTTTACCTTTATTAATAGTACATTCGCCAGTGTAAATTAACAGTTGAATGTACCTAACTATTTCATAAGATTTATACTGATATTGTGCAACTTTTCCATGTCATTATACAAAGCAATCTTATGCAATAAATGAAATGAAATAAATAAGAAATGTCCAACACGGACTCTCCTATACCCCTGCCAGCCAGCTCGCCGTTAGCTTTAGTATGGAACAAATCCTGCATGAGCAAACAAGCGCGTGCCAATGCTAACAAGGACCTCCACGGACCCCAGTCGGAAGGCCGTATCTGTTAAAAAATCCAAAGCTGGCAACCTGTCCAATAAGACAGATTCTGGTAAGACCCTAACAAAGCAGGTAATCTGCCCATCTCATAATCACCATCTGCCCTTAACGGATGAAAACACTAGCAACTTCAGGGAAAGGCGCGCAGCTACCCGCATCCTAGACAAACTAGCGCTCTTCCCCCAAGAAAGCTGGAACAACAAACAAAAGGAGTCGTATGAGTGGACCATTAAAAGACTCTCGTGCGCCAAGGGCACCTCAGAACCTCACGCGGTCAAACGCGACAGGTCTCTGGGGGAGCAATTGGCGCAGGCCCCGGCCCCCAAAAGGGTGAAAAACAATATAAGTACTGCCAGACAAGACAAGCGGTACAGCGATGTACTTAGGAGCCATACCCTCGTTGGCGTGGTCGACAAGGCAGATCCAGACGGGAGCATCTCTGCGGACAAGTGGAGGAAGGTGGGGGTCAAGCTGGCCCCCGTACTTCTCTCTATCCTAAGAGAGCAACCAGGACCTGCTCCAACCTGTGAAGACGGTGGTTGGTTCCAAGGGTAAGTCAAATTGCTTGCCTGCGCAGATAAAAGGTCGATCGCATTCCTGATGCAGGCCAAAGGAAAGGTAGGTGAGGTGTGGCCAGGGACTCGCCTGGAGGTATTGTCGATAGACAAGATCCCAGCAGGCCCAGGGCACGCATTTGCCTTCTGGTCGAGCCTTCGGACCCTGCGTCCATCTTGGATCTAATCAAGATGGGCAATCCGAAACTCAATACTAGAGACTGGAAACTCGGCAGGCTGGAGGAGCCCAAGGGGGATACTCGCTCGGTGGTCATCGTCATCAACGAGGAATCCTTGGCTCAACTTGCTGCAGACGAGTACAAGATCTACTACTCGGAAAGGGTATCTGCCCCTAAGGCAGATATTCCCTCGGTCGATACAGCTGTACCTGGCACTTCATCTGCCTCAACTACGGAACCTTCCCCCATACTAGTAGACACTTGTCCCACTGAAACAAGTGCTACTCCTACTGACACCGAACCATCAGACGCATCAGCGGAAGTCCTCTCGACAACGCCCAATACTCTGGGTATTGATGATGACTCACTATCATCAGATTCGAAGTTTGAGCGGTTCTTCACCGCCCAGGAGAAAGAAGACTTCACGTCTTCCGACTCGGACGAGGCTAACGACACTGTAGTGGAGGCATCTGTTATCAGTCGCAATGCTGCGGGTGATACAGATTAACCTTCACCACGCCAAGGCGGCCTCCGCCAACCTCCTCATCCGACTAGCCAGACATGGGGAGGACCTAGTCCTGATCCAGGAGCCCTGGACCGCTAGAGGTCTGGTGCTGGGACTCAGGACGCGGGGCTACAAGCTGCTTTATACCAAAAATACAGGTAAACTTAGATCTTGCATTATGGTTAAAAGCTCCATTAACACATTCCTTATTTCTAACCTTAGAGACCCTGACACCACGGTGGTAAGCTTGGAGCTGAGTCAGCTTACGTGTTGGATGACTTCAACATACCTCGCCTACGACAGACCCATCCCATCCATGACACTCACAGAGATAGTCGCTATGGCGGAACAACGCTTTCCTCATAATTGGTTGTGATGCTAATGCACACCACCAATTATGGGGTAGCTCCAATGACAACGAAAGAGGTGAGTCTCTGTTAGACTTTATTCTTAGTAAGAATTTAGTTGTATGTAATACAGGAAATGTACCCAACTTCGTTACCAAGAATAGACAGGAGGCACGATATACAGAATACAAGGTATATTTCTCAAATTCGCGTGACGTCACACATAGCAGGGCAACTTCACATTGAATTCAAATTGTATGGAGAAATCTATACTTATTCACTTAGTATAAATAATAGAAATGATTTTTGTTATTATTGGTGGTACAACCAAATACTGCACAGACTGCCATTTTTTTAATCAAACTTTTCACAAATTTCACAAAATTAGTCGCAAATGTTTTCACAACACTGTTCAAATTGTTCGCGGCAAAACATGTCATGATACGCATGACGTCACATGCAGCACAATTCAAAAAAATAAGTGACGTGAACATAATACCTTGTATTCTGTATATCGTGGACAGGAGGTACTTTACATTACCCTTGTCTCCAACAACTTCTCCAACTACATAATTAATTGGAAAGTTTCTGATATCCATTCATTTTCGGACCATAGATATCTCCAATTTGACCTTAACGGTCTTAACGGTCTAACTGACCTCTCTATAAAAGTATTTGAGGTAAGTCCCTTTCATGAACCTTCCTCCTTCTCCCACGGATGTCAATGAGTTGGACCGGCTAACTCGTTTACCACTGCCCTTAACAAAGCAATGGACATTGCCTGTCCTGTCAAAATCCGGAAGATCAACTAAAAGCCACACTGGTGGAACAGTAAACTTGAACATCTTCGCAAAGTCAGTAGGCGAAAGTTCAACAAAGCTAAATCCTCCAGAGATGATCTCGATGTGGAATCCTATAAAGAATCCCTCAAACTATCCGCAAACTATAAATCCTGGAAGCTGTTCTGCGGTAGAATAGAGGATATTTCTGAAACCCTGAGACTCAGAAAAATCCTCTCCACTTGTCCTGCCAGACCAAGCTACTATACGAAGTAAGATGGCACATGGACTACGTCTAGTAAAGAATAACTCGAGATTCTGCTTGATACCCACTTCCCCAGCTGCTCTGATGACCAACCCCTTTCCTCCACGGATTCTTGTATCCAATTAGTAGCCTCCTGAAGCTCACTACTAAGCGTAGAATAGCATGGGCTATTCGCAGCTTCAAACCATATAAATCCCCAGATCCCGATGGTATTATACCAGCGGAACTTCAATTGACCCTGGACCTAATTCTTCCATGGTTGGAAATTATCTTTATGGGATGTCTGCGCCTGTCCCACATCCCTATAAGATGGAGACAGGTGAAGGTAATCTTCCTACCAAAAGCATGCCGAAGTTCTCATGTCAATCCCAAGGACTTAAGACCTATAAGCTTATCTCCATTCCTGCTCAAAACACTGAAAGGCTCATAGATATCCATCTTCGCTGCAATATAGACCCATCTAGATTGTCAGCCTCCCAACACGCGTACACTAAAGGCAAATCTGTAGATTCTGCCCTTCATTCGCTTGTATGCTCCATTGAAAAATACCTTCACCATAAAGAATACACTATGGTAGCCCTTTTGGACATCGAGGGTGCTTTCAACAATGTCTACCCATCTTCTATCATCAGTACACTGGTGAATCTTGGCGTGGACAAGGGACTCGGTAGACTGATTTACCAACTGCTTGTCAGTAAAGTTATCATATCAAAGCTGGATTCCACCATCGCCACCAGAGGAACACCACAAGGTGGAGTTCTGTCTCCACTCCGATGTAACATCGTGGTCAACGAACTACTTTTGTTGCTAGATAAGGCAGGGTGCAAGGTGATAGCCTATGCGGATGAAATTGCTGTAGCAATCTCGGGAAAAAATCTAACAATGCTCTCTCTAAGCTATCGGCGTGGACGAAGGCTAACGGACTGGGCATTAACGCTCTCAAAACGGAAATCATCCTCTTCACACGGAAATACAAAATCCCCTCGCTCGACCCCCCTACCATTGATGGCACCAGTTGCAGATTCTCAGCGTCTGCCAAATTTCTAGGGCTCATCCTAGACAAGAGATTTAACTGGAAGACGAATATAATGGAGCGAATCCGCAAGGCGACGCTGGCTCTCTACTTATGTAAAAGAGCACTAAACAAGAAATGGGGTTTCCAACCTCACATAATCCATTGGATCTACATAGCCGTCATTAGCCCATTCTGTTGTATGGAACGCATGTCTGGTGGCCAATACTAGACAAAGCCATACACTACAATCTCCTCAGGAAGTTTCAACGTCAAGCCTGCATCTGCATAGGAGGCGGTCTGAGAACCACACCTTCAGCCACACCTGGACGTTATTATGAACCTATCCCCAGTTGACATTTTTGGCCGACTACTAGCAGAAAACACTGCTATTCGTCTTATAGCCTCCGCCCAGTGGACCAATAATCTCTTTGGCCACTCCACTATATTAAGTTCTCTAAACTTCCCGACTAGAAATCTGGACCAAGCCACATTCCAATATTTTCCTGACAGGCACTTTGAAACCCTGTTTCCAGAGAGAGACTTTTGGAATGATAATCCTAAGCCTTTTGCAGGTTCCCTGCACTTCTTCACGGATGGGTCAAAGACCCAGGACCCAGGGGGTTGGCAGTGGCGTTTTCTCTAATCAATTATCTTTATATTAGTTTGTATACACATAAAGTGATATGTACTCTCGCCTCTTGTCTGCTGACAATAGATTGTACCAAACTATTCTCTACAAATGCGTTAACTCATAATGTATCTCAAAGAATTTGTATGAATTGTATTTATCATTTGTAAAGGAATAAAGACCTTTGCAGCGTGTTTCAGTCGGAGATAATGCCCATTAGTGAAGCTCTGTCCTGGCTCAAATGGAATGTAATATCCGCGAGTGATATTTGCATTTTCACGGACAGCCAGGCAGCCAACAGGGCCCTGGAGTTGGTCTCTATAAACTCGAAAGCTGTAATCGACTGTCGCTCATCTTTTACCAAGATGGCCGATCAGTTTAATATTCGGCTGTGTTGGGTACCAGACCATAGAGACATTCCGGGTAACTGCAAAGCGAATGAGCTTGTCAAGTTCGCTACTTCACAGCCATTGCTACCTAAACACAGCAACTTGGGTAAGCCCCTCTCAACTTGGAAATTGTTGCTTTTAGTAGATGCAACTCATGAAATAAATAGCAGATAGGGGAGTGACACTGCGTGTCACACCTCCAGAATGATCTGACCTCAGTCAATCCAATCCAATCCTTTGACTGCATCAAAGGCACACCCATTCTCACAGATGGATCGAAAACAGAAGACGGTACGGGAGCGGGAATCTTCTGTGAGATACTAAGAATAAACAATGCCTATCGGCTTACTAACTATTCTAGTGTATTTCAATCAGAAATCTTTGTCATTAAGTAAGCTGCGTAGATTGTACAGCAAATTGACCTTCCTGACACGGAAATCGCCTTCTGCGCGGCCAGTGAAGCGGCCTTGAAGGTATTGAATTTCCATCTCGTAAACTCCAAATCCGTCAAGGACTACATTAAAGAGCTTAAAAACCTGAACCGCCACAAAATCCTTCTGTGCTGGGTTCCTGGACACTCCAGCATTCGAAAGGGAGAATTTAATTCTAACTGTTAAACATGGTGGTGGTGGGATTATAGTTTGGGGATGCATGGCAGCCAACAACGTAGGAAAGATAACATTTATAAAGTCAATTATGGACCAAATGGGATGTATACAACTCTTAAAAGATAATTTACTGCAAAGTGCATAACAATTGGGACTGGAAGAAGAGTTTTGGTTTCAGCAGGATAATGACCACAAGCATATGGCCAAAAATGTAAAGGTTTGGCTGCTATATAACGTCAAAAATAAATTGCGAACACCACCTCGATCTATGAACCTGAATCCCACAGAGCATTGGAAGGACTTGCTTAAACACAGGATTCGTATGCCTAAAGATTGTATCCAACGATACAAGAAAACTTGTGGATTCGGTGCAAAGGTCTTACCGAGGTTCTCAAGAGAAAAGGTTATGCTACTAGTTATTAAGACATCGTGGGACATAATTTTCTAAGTTAAAAATATAATAATAAATTCGCCAATATAAGCCTAATATGCGCACATGCCCCCACAGAGGAGAAAGACGACGACACCAAAGACAGTTTCTGTAAGCTCTTGGACAAGACATACGAGCAGTGCCCTAGCTATGACATGAAAATTGTCATAGGCGATTTTAATGCCAAGCTGGGAAGAGAGTGTGTTTTTGGTAGTACGGTCGGAAAGCACAGCTTACACGACACCACCTCCGATAACAGATTTAGGTTGATCGAATTTGCTGCGGGGCGAGATGTTGTAGTAGCCAGTACACGGTTCCCACATCTCAATATTCACAAAGGAACGTGGAGACCTACTGATCAATCAACCGTCAACCAGATTGATCACATTGCGATCGACGCAAGGTACTCCTCCAGTATTATGGATGTCCGAACGTTTCGAGAAGCCAACATCGACTCGGACCACCACTTTGTTGTAGCCAAGACAAGTGAGGAAGTTCGACATCGGACGGCTACAATCGCAAGAGATCGCCAAATCATTTTCCGATCGATTCTCCCTTAATCTCAGAAGAAGTCCTTTGCCGCCAACACCGAATATTGAAGATCAGTAGCAACATTGCCAAAAAACTATCAGAGATGCCGCCTCCGATGTGCTGGGTTTCACTCGGACACCACGACCAATGCAGCTAAGCAAGAGGCCTACAAAGCAAAGAATGAGAATCGCGCGATCGGAAGAATAGAGAGTTACTACTGCAGGAATAAAGTAAGGAAGTTTTACTAAAGGGTAAAATTAACCAGTCAGGGTTATAAAGTCCGAAACGAAACCTGCAAGGACGATCAAGGGAACATCGTTGTAGAATCACAGTCGATGCTGAGGGTATGGAAGAACCACTTCTGCAGACTGTATAACGGACATGAAGAACCAAATTCCACTGTCAGGCAGATTGAACCATTCAACTCGAAGGAAAGGGACGATGAAATTGAAGTGAAGATAGCTATATCGAAACTGAAGTCCAACAAAGCTGCTGGAGCTGATGACCTAGCGGCTGAGCTTTTCAAGGCAGTAGGCGATGGCTTGGTAAGGAACATGCATCAACTTATCTGTAAAATATGGTCGGAAGAAAGCATGCCCGATGAATGGAACCTCAGCATTGTTTACCCGATCCACAAAAAAGGAGACCCTCTGAAATGCGCCAACAACTATAGAGGCATCAGCCTTTTGAACATTGCCTATAAGATATCTTTTTTTGAAAGCATTTTTTTTTACAAATCGTATTCTAGGAAAAATACTTAAACTTATATATACTTATATATCTAATATAATTAGTGCTTTCTTGTACTATTTTACTGGCCCTATGCGGGCACTCTAAGTTAACCTTAGCATTTATAATTTATTTTGACTTTCGGCTTCTTATGTGATTTTGAAATATTTTTTTTTTTCAATAATACTAAAAGAATGCTTATACCAAGAAAAACTTATTAAAAACTTAATACTCTAAATTTTTTTTTATTTATATTCTTAACCTAACTTAACACTAACTTACCTAAATTAAACTTATCTAAACTAACCTATCAAAAATTTTTTTTTGTTTTTACGATTTTTGCATATATTTTTTTTTTCTTAAAACTACCCTAATCTAATTCCCTAACCTAAATGTATGTTAACCGTAAGGAACCAACAGTTAGCTGATTAAGCTGGCGACAGATGGGACGTTTGATGGGGCTGCAACCACCAGTAAAACCCCCGAACCTTGTCGCACTCCGTTCTGTCGCGAACAGGGATGGATCTACTGAACCGGAGATCATCCGGACTAACTCTTGCGACATCGCTTTCGTCGTTCGCACCACGTGGCTGATCAATGGATATCCCTCCGTATCCTGGATTAAGCCAATCTGGTCAAGGAACAAAAACGCTTCAGGTGGAATGAATCCACTTCGGCGAGCGTTCTCATGATATGTTTCATTGGGGTAGTAGGCTCCAAATATCAGCTCATTTTCCGAGGTCATAGCTCGTGCAACTTGCCTTCGAATCAACTTAACAATCAAATTATCCACCCTGTTCACGTTTGCTTCGTTATACAAAAACTCGTTGGGATAGAATTTCTTGTACTCAGATTCTGAGGTTCTGTACTTCTTGAGACAAGCCCGGAGATACTGCCTCTCGAATAGCCTCATCTTTTCCATCTAAAAAGGACTCACGTTGAACCACACTGGACAACCGTACGCCATGACTGTCCGGATAAGGGCCATGTAGCAGATTACCTTCACCCTAGTATCCAGTTGGCTGCTATAAAACAGCCCTCTTGCCACAGCAAAGGCCTTCCTGGCTTTCGTCAGAGCAGTAGCTATATGTATGTCGAAATATAAACTGATACAGCCAAATGCCTAGATACCTGACTACACTTTTCACAGCTAACGGTTCCCCCTATGGGTCAACTATGCCGAACTTGCGCCAATTTTTTCTTCGTGTCCCTTGAGGCCTAGTATAACGGAGTTCGGAAAAGGATGGTTTCACACTTCTGGTAGTTGATTTTCAACTTCCACTCGTCGCAAAAACGCTGAATTTTCTCGAAGTCACGTTGGTGAATGCCACCAAGTCATCGGTGTATGCGATCAAGTGCTGCATGGATCCAATCAGTTCACTGGTGAAAATAGTGAAGAGGACTGGTGAGTTAACTGCACCCTGCTGGAGCCCATTTTGTATGTGGGAAACTTTGGTGGAAGTCATGTTGCCACCTACCTGTTATCATGTCATAAATCGTGTAAAGCAGCGACTTGCTTATACCCATCCTCGTTAATTTAAGGAAGAGGCCTTCTAACCATACGGTGTCGAATGCCTTTTCTAAGTCAACGAGGCAGGCCCGGTGCACTGGGTTTTTGCTTTGTTCCATTGAATGTCGGACACGAATTTTGACGCGGCATGTACAGTATCATGCCCGCCCTAAATCCAAATTGGAAAGAGAGGAAAAAGAGAGGAATATTTGTCCCTTTTGGGGAGGGGTTTCACTACCGCCGTCTTCCAGTGCATTACTCAGCGCATTGTTGAATATGATTGTGTATATCTCATATCATTGAGGAGATGACGCAACACAATATTCGGTATGACATCTATTACCGTCGAATTTTTGTTCTTAAGACTTTTAAAGATGCCCTTGAGATTCTCCCTCGAAATGAGGATGGAATCGGATCCACCATAGGCGATGGCATTATTTCCCATATTTTCGTCATTGAACCTGGTGAAACCAGGATTCTCAGAACGCCATTGTTGTATTTCATATCGAAGATAGAAATGGTTAAGCAAGGCTCTGTTCTCGTCGTGGTTAGGACAACGAGACTCGTTGACCGTGTACACTTCCTGAAAAACCGCTCCTATTGCTTCAACCTTCCCCTGAGGATCCTCAACAATCAATCCTGTCTCCCCAATACGAATTGACCACAATTCGGTACTTCATCCGAATTAACTTCTTGAGGTTTTTGATCTGCGACTTCAGCGACCTTAGTTCCTGGTCGCCTCTGGCCGTAAAGCGTCTGTAAAGTGTCTTAAGTCGCGACAGGAGTCTGCTTTTGTTCAGGTGCAGTGCGTCGATAGTAAAGTTCCAATAGACGTCGCCATCTGTGGTCGGTGCTACTTTCGCTACATTATTGAATTGTCCACTTGTATGAGATAACTGTCAACCACTTTGATCGTCAGGCTTCTGTTTGCAGGTGGATGATGATGATGTCACTGATGATGTCACTCGAACGTAGTTCTCTATATAAGGCCCTGGAGAAACGCGGCCAACGAGCCTTACGACAATTGTAAGGGTACATCTCCACGAATTGCTCCAGTTCGACCAGCTCATTCGGGAACGGAATAATCGCGGCAAGTCCACAGTTATCACTGTCGTACTCCACCGTTGTTAAGCAGTTCCTTCAATCAGCCAATCAGCATTAGATCCAAATAAGACCCACTTCTGGGAAACGATGGTCTATCGGTTGCAAGCAAATTCAGCTTGAACTCAATAGAGTGCTGCGTCCACCGATCAAGAAGGGAGTTTCCCCTTTGATTTGGCACAGAATTACCCCATTCTTCATGCTTCGCGTTCAAATCGCCGGCTATGATAAAATAGTTCTCTTCCAAGCAAAGACGAAGCTTTCTAAAGAGAGTCTCAAGCTTCGAGATGAAACCTGTGGCCCGAGGTGCAGCTGGCGCATAGACCGCGACCACGTACAATTTCCTTCCACCTTGGAGAGAAATGCACGCAATACACGCTTCCAGTACACCGAAAGTCCGCAATTCACTGCAATATAGTATAGTATTATTTATTAGTTATTGAATAACTCTGTACAATTACAATGTTTAGTGGTTATTTACAACGTACTGTACAATTTTATACTTAAATCTATTTATATTTTGCTCCATTTTTATATTTATATCTAAATTATTATATAATTGCACTCCTTTATATAATATATTATTTTGCGAACTAGTTCGTCTATACATAGGTAAACGAAAATCTCCCACATTTCTTAAATTGTAATAATCACCTACAAATTGAAGATTTCTTTGCTAGTAGGCTGGGTACAATCCATTCTTTAGCTTAAATATAAATATTAAGACATTCATTTTCAATCTCTGTATAATATTCATCCATGACAGTTCATTTAACATATCTCTACTATGTGTTCTTCGATCATATTTCCAAATACATCTCATGGCCCTATTTTGTAGAACTTGTAGCTTATCAATTTTACTAGAATTACACAGACACAAAATGGAGGAACAGTAATCAAGATGTGGTAATATAATTGTATTGTAGATATTGATTGCACATTTTTTTTGAAATTTGTCTTCTTATTCTGCATAAAAAATTTATTTTTTTTGCTATTTTTCCACATATAAAATCAGCATGGTCATTAAAACGTACTTTGTTGTCAACGATTATGTCCAAATATTTAATCATCTCAACACATTCGATACCACTACTGTTAATTCTAATATTTATAACATTATTCCTATTTCCGATACACATACATTTGGTTTTTTGAACATTCAGTTTTAATCTATTTTTACACAGCCATTCATACAATTTTTAGCATCACAATTTAAATTACTTTCAGACACGTTTAGATTTTTACCAACAATGTAAATAAGCGTATCGTCCGCAAAGAGCGAGACTTTTGAGAAATGGAGACAATCTTTCAAATCGTTTAAATATAACAAAAATAAAATCACTCCCAGAATTGTACCCTGTGGAACTCCTAGATTAACTGATTTAGGGCTTGAAAACACTTCTCTTATCTTCACCTTTTTGGTCCTTGATGTAAGTAATGAATCAAACCAACTCAGTTTCTTATCACGAATTCCATATTTGTATAATTTGGTTATTAGAATTGATCTGTCCACAGTCTCAAAAGCTCTTTTCAAGTCAAGAAAAAGTGCCAAGAGCAGATTACCCGCATCCAACTCCTTTTTCCATTCGTTTAGCACCCATGCGAGTGCTGTCTCCGTCGAATGTCCTTTGCGAAAACCGGATTGTTGCTCACAAACTATTCCATTCTGTATAAGAAAAGCTTCCAATTGTATGCATACCACTTTTTCCAAAATTTTTTCATACACAGGTAACATATTTATTGGCCGAAACTGTTCTGGTCTATTTGCGTTTTTTTCTTTTTCAACGGGTACTACAACCATCATTTAGGTATTTATTATTTTTAATAGCACAGGGAAGATTTCTTCTTTGCAATTTAATAAAATGTCTGTATTTAAACCAACAAAGTCTTTTTTTTATTTAAGTTTTTGATTATTTTCTCCATTTCGTTTATATTTATAGGTTTAAATATAAAAAATCTGCTTGAGAGTCTTATATTATCACTATATTGTAGGCTAGGAATATTGTTATTTATGTCTATAACACTGTCTATAAAAAATTCATTAAGTTCATTTGCTATTTTTAGAGTATTATTTATTTTAACATTGTTCACTTCAATTTCACAAATTTCATGATGCACATCAGACAAAACATAGTTTTTGATAATTCGCCACATATCTTTCTGGTTACCTAATTTTCCTCCAATTTTTTTTTTCAATGTAAAGGTCTCTAATTTCGGCACACTTATTTTTATATTTGTTACGAATACTTCTATATCTTTCCCAACTAAGATGAACGTAGAATAGAGTTTGCAGTGTATAAACTTATTTTTTGTTCTTTAAGCTGTCTTAACTCTTCATTGAAGCACTCCACATAACCAGATTTTAATCGGAAAGATCTCTTAAAACTCTTAATGCATATTTCAATACACTTTTTGAACTGCAGTGACATGTCCACAATATTATTTGTATCAATAACCCTTGAAAGATTTCGACGCCTTAAATCTTCTAAGAATTTTATTTTTTCAAATTTAACATATGTTATGCAACCTTCTCTTCGCTTTGATTTGTTTGTTTGTAGATCGATTTTAATTGTTTCGTGATCAGATATTATCCAATCTTTCATTATTTCCACTTTAATGCCCGATACATAATCACTTAAGACGTAGTCAATTGTTGTAGATGTTAATCTAGTGATTCTAGTACTGTCTTTTACTAATTGTTGTAAACCGAACTTGCATAATATGTCCGCATCTATTCTATTTTTATCTTAAGTCCGACATTTATAATCAACATTAAAATCACCTACTATAAAGAAATTTTCATTAAAATTCAAATTATTTTCAATAAATTCACTTAAAACGTCATTAAATTCTACAGCACTGATTTTATCCGAGCGATATAGATTGATAACATTCCAACATACTTTATCACACTTCATTTTTATCATTTGAAACCAAGTTTTAAATAATACAGATTTTGATTTTATCTCTGTCGATTTAAACTTTTTGCTCACATAAATAGTTACTCCCCCTGTATGTCTAGAGTTTGATAAGCTGTTAAATGTCTTATAGTTGGAAAGTTGGTATTCATTTGCATTAACATCCGCCGTAATATGTGTTTCACTCAGTAATACAATGTCGAATTGATGTCTATAAGCTAATTCCTCTAATTCTGCAAAATTTCCAGTTAATCCTTGTATATTTAGATAAATTCCGTTGATTGTATTTAGTGGCTAGTATCCAATTCTTCTTTTCTTTATTTCAAGTTTATTCAAATAAACTGGACAAAGTCTGCTAAGAGTTGTATGGTTCTCGTCAAGACCTAAATTAAGATTTTGGTTCGCCCTACTACAATTTATACACTTTATCACTGGTTCCTTATTGCAATCACTTGTTCTATGGTTTTCGAAGCATTTTTAGCATGTTTCTTCAATGTTTTTGCATTCTGTTGCTTTATGGTTAAATCCTTTGCATTTGTAGCACCTTCTTATTTCAACACCGTCAAACACCTTACATCTTTCCCATCCAATGTTGATTTTGCCAATTTCAATAATTTTAGGAAATGAATCCACATCAATTTCTATAACCGCAGTGTAATTCGTGATATTATTGATTTTCCTTTCAAAATATTTAATTAATTTTAATTCACTATTTGCCAATATTTCATTTTGATTTTTTATTTTTCCAATAATTGCTTTTTCTTCGGTTTTAAATTTCATATTAGGTATAAGAATCCTTGGTTTTATTTGTTTTGGTACTCTAATTTCATAATTTTCTCCAATATTTTCTTCAATTATACTCTTCAGTTTATCTCTATTATCGATCCCTTCACTTTCTATTACTATCATACCACTATGCGAACATTTGATGTTTGAAATCTGAATAACCTTTGGATCTACCTTATTATTCAAATCTTCTCTTGTTTTGTTACTACTTTGTGTTGTTTTTGGTTTGACAATCAGTGGTAACTCCTTGCGCATTTTTGGAAGCACTGGTGATTTTGTGTCACCCTCAGTGCCCTGTTCGGGATTGAGCAGCTCCGAAAAGTGCTCGCTCCAATTGCACAAGATGTCCACCTCATTGGAAAGCAACACACCATCTTTGGATTTGACTCCTTCGATGGTATTGAATTTCCTTCCTCTGAGCCGGCGAATGGTTTGCCAGAACACCTTTTTCGCAGATCTATGGTCGATTTCCAACTTCTCGCCGAACTCCTTCCAAGTCTGCTCTTTAGCTGCTCGCACAGCCAATTTGCAAGTTCTTCGCGCCTCAGTGTACCGGTCACGAGAATCAGAGTTCCCCAAGAGAATCCAGTCTCTGTAGGTCTTCTTCTTCTCTCTGATGGCTTCTTGAACTCCGGGTGTTTTAAACCACGCAGTTCTTATCTCACCATCAGCCGCCACACCAAGCCGCTTCACCCCACAAACATCACGTGCAGGAGCAATGACAGCTGTTGAAAACAGTCGCCATTCGTCCTCTACATGCGACGGAACAGTTGGAATTTGCTCAAACCCTTCGGATATGCGCCGTGCAAAATGTTGCTGCACCTCTCTGTTCTGTAGTTTCTCCCACCGTATGCGTGTAACCATTCTTGGTTTCCGCCTTGGCAGAAGAGGTACTTTATCAGAAAGATACAGCGTACACAACACCAGGTGATGATCAGTTGACAGTTCAGCCCCTCTCAAGACACGAACGTCACAAACCATCTGTTTCACACACGATGGTACCACAAAGAAATCTATCAACGATTTCTGTTGAAGACTCCGACGGTATCATGTGTATTTATGGATGACTTTGTGTGGAAAGAAAGTGTTCATAATGGACATGCCATTTGCACAGCAAAAATCCAACATCTTCTCTCCGTTCATGTTTTGATGAGGATCGCCGTTTCTCCCAATCACACTCCCCCATGTCGTTACATCCACACCCACGTACCGTGCAACCCTCCGACGCGTGCACATACATTTTTTCCGCACCCAACACCCGCTTAAATTAAAAGCTTAAAAAATAAAAATTGAACAATAATTTTGCGGACAATCACACCTCAAAAAAAAAAAAAAAGACGAATGAAAGTTTTAATTTTATTTTTGGCGACATCCGTGGGGTATATATATAGGGGTATATGCATAGACTTGTGCTTTATTAGCATAAGCAGCTGCTTCAATACAACTCTGAAAAGAACTGTATTTGAGGGGAACTCGCAATTGTGCTAAAGTATTGAAAGGGGGCACAATAGATCTTAAAGGTCGCGGTGCAATATACCCATAATAATAATAATAATATATCTTATACCCCGGGAGACTTATAAAGCTCTTGACGTCAATTTAATTTTCTTTGAAGAACTGTTTCACTTTCGGGACATGACGATGAAGTCCGTTTGCATTCCAGACGCATATTCTAAGATTTTTACAGTCCATTAAGTTCAGATAGGTTTGTGGCCGTATGTGCTGATGTTGAGATGAAGGTTAACGTGGACAAATTCGAGGTTATGGTTATTTCCAGAACCCCTGTTCAATGCACTCTACATGTTAGTGGAGTGGAGTGAAACAGGTGGAGAAGTTCAAGTATCTCGGGGTCTTCTTCACGTGTGATGGGAGGAGTAGTGCTGAGCTTTCCTGTAGGATTGGTCAAGCTGGCTCAATTTTGAAACAGCTTGGTCGATCTGTAATCAGGAAGGCCGAGTTTGGTGTCAAAGCCAAGTTAGCGGTTTTTAACGCAGTATTTGTTCCAACTTTCACCTATGGTCATGAAATTTGGGTAATGACCGAAAGAATAAGATCGCGAATACAAGCTGCCGAAATGAGATTTCTTCGTGCTGTTGTGGGAATTACTCGCCGGGATAGGGTGAGAAACACGACAGTGCGCGAGGAACTCAATGTTGGGCAGCTGCTTCTTTGAACGGAAAGGGCTGTACTTCGTTGGTTTGATCACGTGGCAGGAATGTCCCCATCATCACGACTTCCGAGGCGTGCCTTGAATGCGATTCCATCAGGTAGGCGACCGCTTGGCAGACCTAGGATGAGATGGTTGGACCAAGTCCAAACACTCGCCTGGTTGCGCTTGGGCATAGCTCCTGATGAGTTAGAGTCGATGGCGGAGGATCGAGTGGGCTGGAGATCTCTCGTGCATGCATTGCCCTCGCGACCCCTTTAGTGGAACATGCGGGTCATTTAAAATGAGATGAGATGAGATTCGTCTTCGTTTGGGACGCAGTAACCACACACCAGTATTTACTTCAAAATCAAAATCCTCCGATGTGCCCCGCCTGTAATACCTCAATGGACATCACTCACATTCTCGAACGATGCCCAATATCCTCCCTGTTCAAAGAAACACCTATAATAATGGCGGCGCTACAGTCCGAGGTGAACCTGGGCCTAGCTTCTCAGCAACCACTCGTGTTGTGCGTGCTATTGTTCTCTCACGAGTGGATTCGAACCTAGATTGTGAAAGTCTAATGCGCATGGGTCGACGCACGAACCCACACGGCCACGGCGCTCACATATTTTTGTATTAGCTTGTATTTTATTATTATTATGTATTTATTATACTTGTAATAAACTACAGAATAATAAATTATACGGAGCTATTAGCTGCAAAGACCTCGGCTCTTAGTTAAAGCTAACTAATGCTTAATTATATTGTTATGTCTAGTTTTTTAAAAAGATTATAGATTTTATTAATATTAGATTTGTTAACATTGTTTAATATTTCAATTACATCTTCTCCGCCCAGTACGTTTGTGAGGAGTGGTCTAATTCCAGCGCAATGTTGAATTAGGTGTTGGAGGGTTATATTCGTATTGCAGGTAGTGCAGATTGGCTGAGGTTCTCTTTTAAATAGGTGGATGTGTGTGGCTGAAGTATGACCCAGTCGAAGTCGAACGAATTTTGTGATTTTGTTTTTTTTTCCATATTTGTAGGGTAGACGGGGTGGATTTTTGTGGGGTTGGTTTTAGTGTAGTGTTGTAGCTTGGTCGTCATACCAACACGACTATTAGCTTGTAATTTTAATTACTTGTTAATAAATAATAATAATAATAATATTTTCTGTTTTGTGAAAAATGTACAAATTTGAGAGAAAAAATTTTTATTGATATTTTGGCTGTTTGCAGTGGGCATGCGAGTGTTGTTCAGCAGCGTGTTGTTATTGGTCAGTTGCATACAATATGCCTGGGAAATGAATTAGTTTTGAAGTAAAGCTATTGGTGTACTACAACCATTACAATAGCGAAAGTGTCAAGGAAATGACAGACTTGTTCGGCTTATCTAAAAACGACAATTTATAACATTGTAAGCCGAGCAGAGCGTGAAAATCGTTTGGAAGTTATTGCTACAAAAGGCCAAAAAAATTATCTCATAGAAATGAGCGCTGCCTGCTCCGAAAAGTATTCGAAAACTCCCAAACATCAAAGAGCTTTGTCTAAACAGATGAACCAGGAGTGTGGAGTACAAGTTTCTTGTTATGTTAAATAAAATAAATTGCATATATTATACATATATAACTGGTAGTCGTCTTTATTCATTAGCTGTTTGATCACAACTGCCAGCTCTCTTTAACTTAATGTACATTGACATAAGTCAATGTCATACATATAACTATATTCATGTGTGTATGTGTAATGTGTATATATAAAATATAGTACTAATCAGTGTGTTACTACATCTTCCTTTTTTTTTTTATACAAACTAAAGATTAATTCTAAATAAATCAAAATTCACAAATCCATTCAATCTTAATTAATTATACAAATTAAAGTCTAATTTCAAATAAATCAAAATTCTTATTTTATAAATATATAAATATCTTATCAAATTCACAAAATACAAGTAGTCAAATCCATTAGTAATTCAAATAATTTAAAACGATTTAATTAACAAAATTCAGTTTCGTATCTCTTAGGTTTTATAACACGCCTTCCAGAGCGAGTAACTATAGGTAAATTAGCAACGTTATCCATGTTTGTACTTGATGTTTGCTGTACGGATGACTCTGTCGATTCGTTACTACTCTCTGATGATATTGGTGGTATTGCTTCGTTTTCATTATCTTCTTCTGTTTCTATCAGTTCCGGATCTTGGTCAATTGTCACTTTTGGAGACTTTAAAATGTGTTGCCGGTTTCTCCGATACTCAGCTCCATCGCTGCCTTCTATAATGTATGATCTCGGCTCCTTAGCCACTTCCTTCACAATCCCTGGAAACCAAGAGGAATTTGTGTTTTTTTTGTAGTAAACATTTTCACCTAAATTTAAGGTAGGCAAAGTCTTAGCTTGTTGGTCATACTTTAGTTTTACTTTGATCATAGATTTGTTTAAATAATGTTTGTATTCCTGCTTATTTATGAGTGACGGTTCAAGATGTTGTTTCGTTGTTGGGATTTTGGTTCGAAGTTTCCGTGACATTAATATCTGGGATGGGGAATATGAACTTTCTTTAGGTGTTGTTCTGTACTGAAGAAGAGCAATATACGGATCAGTATTTGATTGTTGACATTTCTTTAATAAATTTTTAATAGTTTGCACTGATTTTTCTGCTAACCCATTTGACCTTGGTAAATATGGGCTAGAAGTCATATGCTGAATTCCCCATTCATTGCAAAATTGTTTAAAAGCTTGTGAATTAAAAGGCGGTCCATTATCACTCACTAGAGTCTGAGGTATTCCATGTCGAGCAAAAATGGATTTCAAATGTGTGACCACACTGATAGTCGTGTATCCCCTGCTGAGTAATGCGATTTCAATGTATTTTGAATAGTAGTCTACGACCAACAAATAAA
The DNA here is from genome assembly GCA_930367185.1 of Myathropa florea. Lineage (NCBI taxonomy): Eukaryota > Metazoa > Arthropoda > Insecta > Diptera > Syrphidae > Myathropa > Myathropa florea. The sequence continues at coordinate 51,267,530 of OV884004.1, forward strand.
TTTGTTTGTTGAATTCAAAAAGATCTATTCCAACTTTCAGCCATGGTATTTCTGGAATAACGTGTGGTTTAAGAGGTTCTTTTTGGTTCATCGGACGATTCTGTAAGCATACCTCACAGTTATTGACTATATTGGTTATGTCATTACTGATATTTGGCCAAAATACTAGTGACCTAGCAAAGTTTTTACAACGTTGGATGCCCATATGACCTTCGTGTATATATTTCATAATCTCTTTTGGGGAATGATAATTTGATTTGCTTTGAATATAATGCCATCTATGACATGAATTTCATCTCGAAAAGTATAGTAGGGCATGGCTAAGCTATTAATATACTTTTTGTCATCAGGCCAACCATTTTTATAATATTCTTTGACCATCTTTAATGCACTGTCTTGCTCAGTCAAATTTCTTATTTGCAACAATTTGTCATCAGTGATTGCCAAATTAGTTTTTAGTAAATTGCAGTGAATTTCGACTTCTTTATCAAATTCACTTAGAGTTTGATTGGAAAGTGGTGCCCTGGATAGTGTGTCCGCCACAAACATTTCCTTACCAGGCTTATAACTTACTTTTAAGTCATATGCTTGTAATTTAAGCATGAATCTCTGTAGTCTCGCTGGTACTTTATATAATTGTTTCTCAAAAAGAGGGATGAGAGGCTTATGGTCGGTTTCAACATTTATAGTTTTTCCATAAACAAATTGGTGAAAACGAGTACAGCCAAAAAGGATGGCGAACAACTCCTTCTCAATTTGAGCATAATTTTGCTGACTTGCGGTAAGTGTAGCAGATGCATATGCTATTGGCCTATCATCGTGACTGATAACGGCGCCTACTGCATTTTTCGAAGCGTCAACGGATAAAGATATTGCTTTATTGCTATCATAATAGGTCAAAACTGGAGCTGTGGTTAATAATTTTTTTAAGTTGTTAAATTCCTGTTCATGACTTTCTGACCAATGCCAATCTATTTCCTTTTTTAATAAATTACGTAAATTCGAGTTATGTATAGATAACCCCTTTAGAAAGGAGGACAGATAATTGACCATCCCTAAGAATCGTTGGAGTTCGGAAGGACATGTAGGACGTGGCATTGCACGAATTGCTTCAATTTTCGATGGGTCAGCATGAACACCAAATTCATCGAAAATGTGACCAATAAATTTAATTCTGCTCAATCCTATTTTAGATTTTGTTTTATTGAATTTTAAGCCAATCTGTCGGGCTCTCTCTAACACCGCTTTTAAAATTCTGTCGTGTTCATTTTTACTCTTTGCGTAAATTAAAAAATCATCAATATATATTATTAAGTTTGGGATGTCTTCAAAAAGCTTCACCATTTCTGAATGAAAGATTTCCGGAGCTGCATTTATTCCAAAAGGCAGCCTTAAGAAACAAAATCTTCCAAATGGTGTTATAAATGTACACAATTTCGAGGACTCGTCGTCCGAAGGAAGCATCCAAAATCCTGAATTCGCATCTAGAGAACTAAAAAACTTGGCTCCTTTTAGCCGTGACTGGCAATCATCAACGCTGGTAAATGGAAAGTGAGGGCGAAGAATTGCTTTGTTAAGGTGTCTTGGATCCAGACATAGACGTATTTGTCCGCTTGGCTTCCTAACAATAACAATAGAATTTACCCAGTCAGTCGGTTCTTCAACCTGTCTTATTACTCCCATTGATTCCATGCGATTTAGCTCTTCTCTCAACTCATCCCTCAGTTTGAATGGTATCTTGCGTGGGCTTTCAACCACTGGATTTATCCCTGGCTTTAACTTGAGATTACATTTCTTTTTGAGACAACCCAAACCCTCAAAAATATCGTGATAATTATTTAGAATAGTGTCATACGTAATATTTTCAACAATACTATTTTTCTTACCAAAACAGTTTACTCGCTTGATTAAGTTCATTTTTGTTGATGTTGGAAGTCCCAAAATTGATTTGCAATTGATTGCAACAACACAGAAATTTATTTTATATGGACGTTTTTCGTAGAAACAGGTAAGCGTGCACTGCCCAAGTAAAGGTATAGGTTCTTCACTGATTGTTAGTAGTTTAATTTTTGTTGGTTTGAGGAATTGATCACCAATATTTAATTTTTTGAATTGTTCAATTGACATTATGTTTGCTCCCGCACCAGTATCTATTTGACAATCAATTTTAATGTTGTTGATGTAAAGATTGACATTCCACATTATGTCCTCAATGCTATCCCGCTCTATGACATTTCCAATAAATAGTGTCGACTCTTTCTCGTCATTCTCTGTTATATACTCAGTCTGATTTGTATTCACATTTCGAATGAACATTTGTTGTCTTTGTCTACACATTTTTGCAAAGTGGTTTGGCCGCCGACAAAGATAGCATGTTGCTCATTTATAATTATGGACCTGGCCGCATTGCCCGCAGACTGACGCTATCTTCTTCTGCAAAAAGGGAGACGTTTGTTGGTTATTTGATCGGCTTAAAGACGATGAAGGATGAGATCGCTGTTGAAATGGCTGTGCTTTGTGATGATATACTTGACTTTTTCTGACTGGTGCAATGACAAAGTTGTTAGTTGTCTCCCTTTCTTGTTCTAATTCCTTCGACTGTTCCTTGATAACCTCTAAAATTTTTGCAGTTTCGATGACTTTATCCAATTTTTTATCACCTTCATTAAGTAATTTTTCACGTATGTAATTAAAGTTGCTTTGAAGTCCGCAAATGAAAAGATCTCTTACTAAATCGTCTCTTAATTCTTTGAACTCGCATGTCTGGCTTAGGTTCTTCAAAGCAGTTATAAATTCGTCAATAGACTCTCCATGCTTTTGGCGTCTTGTAAAAAAATTATGTCGTTCTATTATAATATTGACTTTGGGTAGAAAGTACATGTCAAAACGGCTCAAAAGCTGCTTCAGTGTTATCGTTTCGGTGTCAACCGAAAACGAAGTAAATATTTCAAAAGCGTCTGGACCCATATAGTGTAAAAGTAAAGCAACTTTACGTTCCTCACTTGCACTTACAAGATTACTTGCCAGGAGAAAAATTGTAAATTGGTTTTGCCAATTCTTCCACGCTAATGGCAAATTCGATGATTTTAAATTAAGTGGTGAAAGATGCATTGTCCCCTGATAAGTCTCCATTGTCATGTTACTATTCCCAGAGGTAGAGGGTTTCCCTGTATCATCCGTTTTTTTGACTTTTTCACCTTCCTGCATTTCACTTTTTTTTTTTTTTTTTTAAACTTGTATTAAGTAATTTTTAAGTTTTAATTAAACCTCACATCTGACACCATGTTATGTTAAATAAAATAAATTGCATATATTATATATATATAACTGGTAGTCGTCTTTATTCATTTGCTGTTTGATCACAACTGCCAGCTCTCTTTAACTTAATGTACATTGACATAAGTCAATGTCATACATATAACTATATTCATGTGTGTATGTGTAATGTGTATATATAAAATATAGTACTAATCAGTGTGTTACTACAACATTTCTCACGAAACTATAAGACAAGTGCTTCTAAAGCATGAGTTTACATCGAGAGTTGCAAGAAAAAAAACAACTGCTTTCGGATAAAATCATCCAAAAACGCTTTTCGTTTGCTACAGAGCATAGCATTCAACCAAGAGAATACTGGGACGATGTTATATTTTGCGACGAAAGAAAATGTATGATGTATTACGTATCGAAAAGGAATATAATTCCAACTGTTAAATTTGGAAAGTTATCTGTGATGGTATGGGGATGCATTTCGAGCAAAGGTGTCGGAGACTTAGTCTTCATTAAAAACACCATGGACGCAAAGAAATACCTGAGCATTTTACAAGCTCATTTGCACAGCAGCTCTAACAATTTATCATTAAATAGCGGTGATAATCTCGGAAAACTAAGATTCAAGTTTTATTAATATGACCCGAAACATAAAGAACACCTGCTCAGAGCCCAGATCTTAATCCTATAGAAAACTTATGGGCCCATTTGAAGAAGAAAGTGGCAAAAAGAAACCCGAAAAGCCGAAACCAATTGATGCAATACATCAAAGAAGAGTGGGAAAACATTGCAACCAATTATGACATAAAAAAAATTGATTGGGTCAATGGCGGAAAAGTTAAAGACTGTTATTGTCACACCAAATATTAAAATAATTAAAAACATGCATTTTCTTGATTTAGCTTCTTTTTAATTAATTTAGCTTATAATGTTAATGCGTGTAAAGACTTTCTTGACAGCGAAATTTTCGTCCATTTTTATGTTTTGTTATATTTTTTGTTTATTGTTAAATGAAATTAATTATTTTTGTTATTTAAATCCTTAGATCTTCTGAGATCTAGCTTAGGCCAGATCATTCCAAAGGGATTATTGGTCCACTGGGCAGAGGCTGTAAGACGGATAGCAGTATTCTTTGCTAGTAGTCAGCCAAAAATGTCATTTGGGGATAGGTTGATGATCACGTCCAGCGCATCTGAGGGTGTGGTTCTCAGAGCACCTCCTATGCAGATGCAAGCTTGACGTTGAACTTTCCTGAGGAGATTGTAGTGTATGGCTTTGTCTAGTATTGGCCACCAGACATGCGTTCCATACAACAGAATGGGTCTAATGACGGCTATGTAGATCATGTGAGGTTGGAAACCCCATTTCTTGTTTAGTGCTCTTTTACATACGTAGAGAGACAGCGTCGCCTTGCGGATTCGCTCCATTATATTCGGCTTCCAGTTAAATCTCTTGTCTAGGATGAGCCCTAGAAATTTGGCAGACGCTGAGAATCTGCAACTGGTGCCATCAATGGTAGGGGGGTCGAGCGAGGGGATTTTGTATTTCCGTGTGAAGAGGATGATTTCCGTTTTGAGAGCGTTAATGCCCAGTCCGTTAGCCTTCGTCCACGCCGATAGCTTAGAGAGAGCATTGTTAGATTTTTTCCCGAGATTGCTACAGCAATTTCATCCGCATAGGCTATCACCTTGCACCCTGCCTTATCTAGCAACAAAAGTAGTTCATTGACTACGATGTTCCATAGCAGGGGAGATAGAACTCAACCTTGTAGTGTTCCTCTGCTAGCAAGTCTGGTGGCGATGGTGGAATCCAGCTTTGATATAACTTTACAGACAAGCAGTAAATTAGTCTACCGAGTCCACCAAGCCAAGACTCACCAGCGCACTGATGATAGAAGATGGGTAGTCATTGTTGAAAGCACCCTCGATGTCCAAAACGGCTACCATAGTGTATTCTTTATGGTGAAGGTATTTCTCAATGGAGCATACAAGCGAATGAAGGGCAGTATCTACAGATTTGCCTTTAGTGTACGCGTGTTGGGAGGCTGACAATCTAGATGGGTCTATATTGCAGCGAAGATGGATATCTATGAGCCTTTCAGTGTTTTGAGCAGGAATGGAGATAAGCTTATAGGTCTTAAGTCCTTGGGATTGACATGAGAACTTCGGCATGCTTTTGGTAGGAAGATTACCTTCACCTGTTTCCATCTATCCATAAGGATAATTTCCAACCACGGGAGAGTCAGGTCTAAGTTCAATTGGAGTTCCGCTGGTATAATACCATCGAGATCTGGGGATTTATATGGTTTGAAGCTGCGAATAGCCCATGCTATTCTACGCTTAGTAGTGAGCTTCAGGAGGCTACTAATTGGATACAAGAATCCGTGGAGGGAAAGGGGCTGGTCACCAGAGCAGCTGGGGAAGTGGGTATCAAGCAGAATCTCGAGTTATTCTTTGCTAGACGTAGTCCATGTGCCATCTTACTTCATATAGTAGCTTGGTCTGGCAGGACAAGTGGAGAGGATTTTTCTGAGTCTCAGGGTTTCAGAAATATCCTCTATTCTACCGCAGAACAGCTTCCAGGATTTATAGCTTGAGGATAGTAGAGCAAATTGTAGCCCGACATCCTGAGTCCTAGTACCAGACCTCTAGCAGTCCAGGGCTCCTGGATCAGGACAAGGTCCTTCCTATGTCTGGGTAGTCGGATGAGGAGGTTGGCGGATGCCACCTTGGAGTGGTGAAGGTTAATGTGTATCACCCGCAGACTGATAACAGATGCCTCCACCACAGTGACGTTAGGCTCTTCCGAGTCGGAAGACCTGAAGTCTTCTTTCTCCTGGGGAGGACGATAGAGGTTGGCGGTGAAGAACCGCTCAAACTCCGAATCTGATGATAGTGAGTCATCATCAATACCCAGAGTATTGAGCGTTGTCGAGAGGACTTCCGCTGATGCGTCCAATGGTCCGGTGTCGGTAGGAGTAGCACTTGTTTCAGTGGGACAAGTGTCTACTAGGATGGGGGAAGGTTCCGTAGTTGAGGCAGATGAAGTGCCAGGTACAGCTGTATCGACCGGAGGAATATCTGCCTTAGGGGAAAATACCCTTTCCGATTCCTTTTTGTAGATTTTAGTGGGGACCCTGCTGAAACTGTTGTAGATTCTGTACTCGTCTGCAAGTTGAGCCAAGGATTCCTCGTTGATGACGATGACCACCGAACGAGTATCCCCCTTGGGCTCCTCCAGCCTGCCGAGTTTCCAGTCTCTAGTATTGAGTTTCGGATTGCCCATCTTGATTAGATCCAAGATGGACGCAGGGTCCGAAGGCTCGACCAGAAGGCAAATGCGTGCCCTGGGCCTGCTAGGTATCTTGTCTATCGACAAAACCTCCAGGCGAGCCCCTAACCACACCTCACCTACCTTTCCTTTGGCCTGAATCAGGAGGGCGATCGACCTTTTATCTACGCAGGCAAGCAATTTGACTTGCCCTTGGAACCAACCACAGTCTTCACAGGTTGGAGCAGGTCTTGGTTGCTCCCTTAAGATTGAGAGAAGGGCAGGGGCCAACTTAAACTCTACCTTCCTCCACTTATCCGCAGCGATGCTCCCGTCCGGATCTGCCTTGTTGACCACGCCAACGAGGGTATGGCTCCTCAGGACATCGCTTGTCTTGTCCGGCAGTACTGGTGTTGTTTTAAATTCTTTTGGGGCCGGGACCTGCACCGTTTGCTCCTTCACAGACCTATAGCGTCGACCTCACCGATCCACATGAAAGGCTAGGATTCGGGAGGGGCCGGGTGGGTTTGCTAACCTGGGGCCTTATTTTGTATTGCTATAGTATCGGAAATCTATTAGAAAATCGGAAATAGGTATTTTGTACGTCTATGGCAAATACACACAATCCGCATGTCAAAACCGACCTGAATTACGGATTTTCATTCGATAACTATTTTTCTATCGGTTTGTGGGTGCTAAAGTTGTTTTGATTAATTAATTTAATTGTTTCACACAAAATTGAAACATATTAAGACATTAATAATAACTTTGAGCAGTTATTGTCCAAATATGCCTGCCTTGCCAAAGGATTTCTTCAATCTGCAGATGCAATCCAGAAATCCAATCAGCTTTGGTATCGCCATTTCACTTTTGCAATAAGTGGGACTCCAAATGAACCATCACCCACACAAGAACATAGATCCTTGAAATATACTGGCGAAATTGAAAATTTCAACTTTAGCAATGTCAGACAATGAAGAACCATCCTGCTCTAAACCATTTTTAAGAACCAAACCCTCTGAACAACAACTAAACGATATGTTAAACTGTGAAAGAATAAAATTGAATTCAATTTATTTGCAACTGACTTCTATTTGAATGATTATTTTTTGATTTGACAGTTTAATTTTCGGAAATTACTGATAAAAATTTGGCAGCATTCAAACCTAATCCGAAAGTGATACAGAATACGAATTTACTTGAGTATCGGATTTGATTTCCGAGTCCGAAAGTGATACAAAATAAGACCCTGTTCCCTCGCCGGTTCACGGATTGAACCTTCTTCCTCTTTTGGTACGTTTTTGGTATATTTTGAATTTTTTGGTTAGAATTTTACTTTTGATTCCCACGAGTATCGGAGAAAGGGTGGTCTGCCTACGCAGGGCTCCGTATACATAGGTAAGGCTAGCTAATCCAGAGGTCGCCAGGTATCTGGATGCTCCGTTCACGACTGAGCTATTTGTCTGGGCCCTCAACCTGGTTGATCATCCGTACGGGTCGCATGACACTTTGATCCAGCCTAGGGGAGTGGAGTAAAAAGGAAAAGAAGAGAGGAGGGGGTGGGATAGAGTTTGATTACATCTTGGTTTTCAGATTTCAACCAGGACCTTTCCGACATGGGTGACCCTGAAGGATATGCTTTGCTGAAAACTTTCCAAACAATTATGACATACAAAATTGATTGGGTCAATGACGGAAAAGTTAAAGGCTGTTATTGATGCTAGAGGCGGTCACACCAAGTATTAAAATAATTAAAAACATGAATTTTCTTGATTTAGCTTCTTTTTTTTATTAATTTAGCTTATAATGTTAATGCGTGTAAAGACTTTCTTGACAGCGAAATTTTCATCCATTTTTTTGCTTTGTTATATTTTTTTTGTTATTGTTAAATGAAATGAACTATTTTTGTATGTTATTTGCTCTTTAATATGTAGTATTATAAGTTTTGCCAAAAATATTTGCTACTGGAGCCACATATATTTATAACGTGAAAGTAGAATTTGCTGTTTTCTTACATAGTGTAAACACTTTCTTGATAAATCTGTATTTGCTTTGTTCATCATTTGACAACCAACCCATCATCGAATAAAACTATGCGAATTCGAGTGGTTCTGACATTGAATTAAGCAATAGAGAGTACCATTTTTGCGAAAACAAAGAGTGTTGAAGTTGGGAACCCAACACTACTCGATTTTCGAAAATGTGACTTTTCTATTAGAGTTAGAGTACCGATTTAGAGAATTCGCGTAATTTCATATTAGAGTATGAATACAGAGTGAGGGCCCTGTTCAGCGACATCGAATTAGCCAGAAGAGTGGAGATCCAACGATTAAGATGGCTAGGTCATGTAGAGCGAATGTAAACCAATGCTACGGCCAGGAAAGTCTTCGAATCCACCCCCGAGGAACGGCGCAGTAGAGGAAGACTGCGACACAGTTGGCGCACGCAAGTGGAAAGGGACCTCAGCCAACTGTGCATACGAAACTGGAGGCAGCTACCTAAAGATCGAGCTGGCTGGAGACTCTTAGTGGTTGAGGCCTAGGTCCATCTTGGACTGTAGCCCCACCTTAAGTAAGTATAAGAAAAATTTGTAAAAAATCGGAGGTAAGTACTATTCGGAAGTTTATACTTTTTTTGAGTACTAGGTTCTACGTGCATATGCGTGAATACTTTTAATTTCCTTTCATATTTATTTATTTAACTACTATTTATTACCACCTGTTTTTAATTTAACGGAAAACAAAATCAAATGAATAATCTTACCTTTTTTAGACATTCTTTTTTTTCCTTCACATTGTTGTCATTCCTCAGTGGCTTTGATTTACCACGGGTAATATACGACCGCCTAATTTTTGCTTTTGTGTCGCCTTCCATTTCAATAGCATCTTGTATTTAACACAGGAACATACTTTCCAATAACGAAGATATAATACAAGTTCCAAAATTGTTTAAGACATTTTGAAAATAATGTAAACATACACCACACCGTCAAGCAATAAAACTATAACTAATGAATTGCAAAAGAATATTTTAATTACATTCCTTCCAATTTATTTCCACGAAAAATACTATCCAAATGCTTCCAGTCAGAAACCATACAACCAGAAACCAACATACTTCAACTTCAAGTCAAAATCACAAATCAGTCATATAAAGATGCGTAACTTTCCAGATGGAAAACCCCCAGCCCATTCAAAAATTTGACAGTTCACGAATCTTCCAATAAATTTAACAGTTTTTGACGAATCTTCCAATAAATTTCACGGTTGATGATGAATGCACAAATATTTCCTCATTTTCACTCACACTAATTTTGATTCATCATTTCCCCACGAAAATGACGGCACATTCATGAATGGTAACGTCACAAATTCATGAATTGCCCGCAATAAAGTCACTGTTTCGTGAATTTGACGGCTATCGGAAAATATTTTAAGGACTCTGTTCGCAGGCTTTAGTAACTAAAGCTTGTGGCGACCTAGCTCAAAGACTAGTGACGTATGTACTGTAGCGTCCTCATACAGCGACTTCTAACAACAGAAGTTAAGCTTCCTGTATGAGGACCATAGATGACGCCACAGACATTGCAACAGTCAAGATCCCTGCAAAATGCAACGCATTCGTTGTCAGTCGCGTTCCTCACTTCATTCTGTGCAGTTGCTTATTTTCCATTCTTTTACTTCCATTGTGTAAAATCCCTTTGTTTTCCATTCCACAACGTAGTAACAATAGTAAACAATAGTTTCTTCCTGTTAAACATATTACAATAAAATCAGTTACATTTTTAACGAATACTTAAACCCAAGTGTTTCCTTAAATTATGACGTAGCTAAAAGCTGATTTGTATCATCATTTATATTTAATAAACGTAATTCAAACATTATTTCTTCTGGGAATAACAATTATTTTTAGTTATTAGTAAATGTTATACCTTTAGATTTAACATTTTATCAAATAAATTGTCAAATGGTCCAATTAAACAATTTTAACTCAAAACATATATAATTGTTTAATAGACCACGTCGTCCTAATGGGACTCTTATTATGGCACAAACGTATGTAACTTTGAAGGTTTTACTTTTGCAAAAACATGTTTTATTTTAAATTAAGAAATTAAGAAGAGGTGTATCTGCCGTACAGGCATATTTTTATTTTAATATAATATTTCATATAATAATAAAATTGTAATACAAAGAAATATTGAACTACATTTTTATGAGCAATATTTGACCTAATTTTATTGTTTGTAAGGGAGCTTGAGTCCTTAAAGAATGTCCGAAACATTTCTAAACCGACCTGGTTTCAATATTTATCCATTTTCAAACGTATTCCTCACAAGTTTCCAGTATTATTTCCAATAAATGTTTCAGACCCTAAATATTAAAAAAAAATAGTGCTTAACGAATACATTTTGTGAACACTCACTTCATTGTTTAGCTCCTCCTACTTTTTGTTTTCAAAATTGCCATGACAACATTTGAAAAATAAATAACAAAATTATGAGTGTTTAGATGACTCTGGGAATATCGCATATGCATGAAATGTTTTCTGAGGAAAATGCGTCGAAAATGGAACTATATGGGATAAAAACGGAACGGCTTCACCGGAAAATCAAATTTGAAGTAAGATTTTCGTCGAATCTACACAATACAAGTTGGAATGAAATAAACTTGTGGAAAATCAAATACTTTGCCTTCTTCCGTTTATGTAAACACTGTCCATGCCCATTTCAGTACATCAGCTTGGAGGGGAAGTCTATCAGCTGTTCGGCATAGCTCACACGTATTCTCGGTGAATCGTGTCGGTGAAAATGTTATAAAAAACGCTGTCAGCTGAAATTAAGGGGAAAGAGAAGTAGGAGTTGGATATCTATATGTGATTGATTTGTGGTCAAAATCCACCCGACAATTCCGAAACCAGAAATCAGTAAAACGAGATAGGTCTGTTTGCAGCGGACAATACCCTCATCTATAGCAAAACATGCATACTTCTATATTCGTCAAATATATTTCACGCATACTTTCTCAAGTGGTGTCTTTCGTCAGCTATTTATCAGCTGTTCGTCAGTTTTCCCACGATCTGGAATGATCTGGAAAGATGTCATGAACTGTATTCGTAAGATATGACAACTTCCTTTAATCATTAACACCACTTATAAGTTTATAAATAAAGGAAACAAAAAAATGTCTTTCATATTTTTGAATGAATTACGTTCAAAATAATGGCAAAAGTATTTGAAATGTGAAAATATGTCAATACAAAACACAAGAAAATTGTAAATGTTGCTCAGAAATATTGTGGTTGTTTGAGAAATTTATCAATGAGTTGACAATCAATTATTTGAAAGTTGTCTTAATTTCCAGTGTTCTGATACCAATATGATAAAAGGAAACAAATATGTCCAACAGGTTATAATGCGTATATTTCAATTACCATGATGTGAATAGCTCAGTGGTCCAAAGGCAAAAGAGAAAGAGTTCTGTGACATGTAATGCAAGTGACTTAGACTTAGCGAAAATTACTGTACAACAAATAGCAAAAGTGGAAAAAGAAGAAAAGGAATAAACAAAATTAGTAATACATTTGTAGGGTATATCGCGTGTGTTTGGCATTCTTCAGCACATTTCAAACAGTGGTAATGCAATGTAAAGTATAAAACAACAGAGTTATATTGCAAGGGCTTATGTTGCAGCTATTTAGGATAATTATTTTAATTATCGGATCCGATAATTCATATCCGATTGCCGATATTTCGACTTCTGTCAGATTGTTTTATTACGAAGTTTAATTTTTCGATTGCATTCAAATTATTAGTACTAACTTGTACATACATATATGCCAGTCACCTTAATAAAAACACTTTGCAATATATTAGTTGCTAGAAAATACTAGAAATGCAATTATACAATGCAGAAATAAATCGTTGATATTATAGTGGAATTTATAATCTACATTCAATTCTGTGGCTTTGTCCATACTGCGATCATACTCAACCTTTATTTGTTATTGAAATCAAATACTTCACTTTACTTTTTTTTAAAATGAATAACTTATTATTCAAAACTACGAATAAAATGCTAAAACAACTCATTTCCTGTTTCCTTTTCTCTTTCTCGTTATTTCACTATTACTAATTCAATTGGGTTTAACCATACAAATTGAATCCCATTCGATAAATCTATTTTATAATTTTCAAATATTCCAATAATAACATAATAATGAATGTATTCCAATAGTCCTTCCAGTTATATGAACGCACCAACTAAGCATGATCCTTTTATGTTAAGTTCCTCCTACTTTTCGTATTGAAAATTTAGATTTGAAATAACGTTCAAATAACGAAAGACTTTTAAATAAGGGTTGTACTACACCTCTTTTGTTTGAATGTGTATGGCTATCAGCTGTTCGAAGGAGCTCCCAGGGAACAATGGAACAATTACATCCATCACTACTCCTCAATCAACACAAAAGGAGAACGTGCCATCTTCCCAACAAAACCGACAAAAAACATGATCAAATGCTTTACACGCCTCCGCCTTGAACACACTAATATAACAAACAACCACCTTATCACCAAAAACAACCCACCAAATTGCCACATCCGCCAAAGGAGCGACCTACTAACCATCAAACACCTAATTTACGATTGTCCAACAATAAGCTCTCTCTCAAGAAAACTCTTCCAAAATAAAAGCCTGCGAAATACTTTCCTCCCCCTCAGAAATAAACATAAGAGGAGTTTATAAATTACTCACTATTGTTAAATTAGAAAATAGCATATAATATTCTTTGTTTATTTAAAACCGGCCGAAAGCCCTGGTAACTAGTGCCGTAGTTTAATACCTTAATTTGTAATTTATTACACTTTAATAAATAATAATAATAATAATAATATTTCACGCATAGCAGAAATCAACTGATATTCATTCATTCATCAGTTCACGAATCTTCCAATAAATTTAACAGTTTTTGACGAATCTTCCAATAAATTTCACGGTTGATGATGAATGCACAAATATTTCCTCATTTTCACTCACACTAATTTTGATTCATCATTACCCCTCGAAAATGGCGGCTCATTCATGAATGGTTGCCCAAGGCAACGTAACAAATTCATGAATTGTCCTCACTTAAGTCACCAATTCGTGAATTTGACGACTATCCGGAAATATTTTAAGGACTCTGTTCGCAGGCTTTAGTAACTAAAACTGATTTGTATCATTTATATTTTATAAACGTAATTAAAAAAAAAAGAAATAATCTTTTGGGCATAAAAATTATTTTAGGTATTGGTAAATGTTTTAAAATGCCTTTAGATTTTAAATTTAATCAAATAATTGACAATTTATTTATTCATTTATCGTCAAATAACGCAATTTTAAATCAAAACAAATATAATTGTAGAATAGAACACGTCGTCCGAATGGTACTCTTATTATGATATTTTCTATTGATAATATCGAAGAGTTATTTAATTATTATGGAGATGAACAGACAATTTTGATCTTAATTCAAAATAAAAGAAAATTTTAAAAGATTATCGAAATATTCGTTTAAAAGTTGGCTACAGATTAAAGAAAATGAGAGCAACCCTTGTTTTATATATACATTTAATATTTTAATATTTTATACTTGAAACTGACTAAATATAAATTTAGGCAGACAAGGCAATTTTTTACGTTTTACAACATTGGATAATGTTCTTCAATTCAAATTTATGTTTCGCTCATATTAAATGGCTTTTTAGGATTCCGTTCCAGAATGGTACAAATGTAACTTTCATGGTTTTACATTTGCAAAAACATGTTTTATTTTAAATTAAGAAGAGCTGTATCTGCCGTACAGGCATATTTTTTTTTAGTATAATTTTTCATACAATAATATAATCGTAATACAAAGAAATATTGCACTATATTAATTTTTACCACCAATAACATTGATTTAATTATAAACAAGGGAACTTGAGTCCTTAAAGAAGCCGAACTGGTTTCAATATTTATCCATTTTCAAACGTATTCCTCACAAGTTTCCAGTATTATTTCCAATAAATGTTTCAGACCCTAAATATTAAAAAAAAATAGTGCTTAACGAATACATTTTGTGAACACTCACTTCATTGTTTAGCTCCTCCTACTTTTTGTTTTCAAAATTGCCATGACAACATTTGAAAAATAAATAACAAAATTATGAGTGTTTAGATGACTCTGGGAATATCGCATATGCATGAAATGTTTTCTGAGGAAAATGCGTCGAAAATGGAACTATATGGGATAAAAACGGAACGGCTTCACCGGAAAATCAAATTTGAAGTAAGATTTTCGCCGAATCTACACAATACAAGTTGGAATGAAATAAACTTGTGGAAAATCAAATACTTTGCCTTCTTCCGTTTATGTAAACACTGTCCATGCCCATTTCAGTACATCAGCTTGGAGGGGAAGTCTATCAGCTGTTCGGCATAGCTCACACGTATTCTCGGTGAATCGTGTCGGTGAAAATGTTATAAAAAACGCTGTCAGATGAAATTAAGGGGCAAGAGAAGTAGGAGTTGGATATCTATATGTGATTGATTTGTGCTTCAAACAGCTGATAGCCATATACAAATGAGGTGAAGTACAACCCTTGTTTAACAAATCTTTCGTTATTTGAACGTTATTTCAGATCTAAATTTTCAACACGATAAGTAGGAGGAGCTTAACATAAAAGGATCATGTTCAGTTGGTGTATTCATACAAATGGAAAGACTATTGGAATAACATTTATTATTACGTTATTATTTGGGCAGGGTCTGCACATACAGGGCAAAGTTGTTGAGCGCACCTAACTTGGCGGGATACCAGCAATGACCCCTGGTATAGCGCAGGTCAAGTTGACATACAGCCTCCAAGCGGCGCCCCTTGAATAGCCATCACAACAACCGTTGTGAGTTGAACCAATGTATGCAGCGAACACCCTAGGCAAGTGGGTGCATATCCATCCCGACCAGACCGGCGGTTGTGCGGAGGGCTAACAACCCGCCCACGGAAAAAAAAAGATATTGTTATGGAAGATAATCCTGCCTCAAATCAACGGACGGACATTCAACATCGACGACACGGAACGAAAAAGGACTACGATTTGCGAGTGGCCTCCTGGAATGTGAGAACACTTTACACTCCAGGGGCCGCTCATAAACTGGAAAACATCCTCACGCAGTACAAGGCGGATATTACTGCGATCCAGGAAATACGCTGGATAGGACATGGGACAATGAGAAAGAAAGAGTACGACATATATTGCAGCTGTCACAAAAGGTTGCAAAAATTTGGATGCGGATTCGTCGTGGGAAAACGGTTAAGGTCGAAGGTCATCGACTTTAAACCTATAAGTGATCGTCTGGCTGTGATCCGTATCCAAGGCAGATTCTATAACATCAGCCTGATATGTGCACACCCCCCTACCGAAGAGGCTGAAGACTCTGTCAAAGAGGACTAGTACGACCTCTTGGACGGTGCCTATGGAGCCTGTCCGAAGTACGATGTCAAAATTATGCTCGGAGACTTCAATGCCAAAATCGGTAAGGAAAACATCTTTAGCGGAGTTATCGGAAAGAACAGCCTCCACGACACGACAACAGATAACGGCTTTCGACTCACTGACTTTGGGACTTGCACTGACTTGCACGTAATATGCTCATAAGTAGCACGAGCTTCCCTCGCAAAAGAATCCACACAGCAACCTGGCGATCTCCGGACGGCCGAACCGCCAACTAAATCGACCGTGTGCTCATTGACGCAAGGCATGCGTCAAATATCCTGGATGTGCAAACATTCAGGGGGCAAACGTTGACTCTGACCATTTCCTCGTAGCAGCAAGATTCAGAGCTCGAATGTTTAATGTGAGAAAGCTGCACCAGCCAACAAAGAGCGGTTTTAACATTGGACGCCTTAACACACCAGGGATTGCCAGAGCCTACGAAGAGCAATTAGGTGGGAGACTCCCCGGTATGTCTACGTCGAACATAAACGCCAACGATATGTGGTTGCACTGCAGCTCGGCCATCAAAGAGGTGGCTGAAACCACTTTGGGCCACCTACCACCATTGACAAAAACCCGTGGTATGATGCCGAGTGTGAGCAAAAGAAACGTGCAACCGACGAGGCATACCAAAAGACACTGCAACGGAAAACTAGAGCTGCGCATGAGTAGTATCGGGCTAGAAGACGGGAGGGGAAAAAACTTCTACGCCTGAAGAAAAGGTCTCTCGCAACCTCCCAGCTCAAGGATATTGAGGAGTCTAGGGACAAACAAAAAATAGAGGCCCTTTAAAAAAAAACCAAAAGCCTGGCCAAAGACTTTAGGAAAGGCACCCAGGCTCTTCGAAATTCAGAGGGTAATCTAGTTACTGACCCGCAGGAAATAGTGGATGTGTTTAAGCAGCACTTCCAACAGCTGCTTAGCGGGTCGTACCAGGAGAGAGTGATAGGGAATGAAGAAATCCCATCTCGAGTCGATGAAGTAGTCATCCTACCGAGCCTTGATGAAGTCGGCACAGCCATTAAAAAGCTGAAGAACAACAAAGCCGCAGGCTCAGATGGCTTACCATCAGAGCTCTTCAAGGCCGGTGGCAATGTTTTGGTAGGGAGCATGCAATAGATCATTTGTAGAATTTGAGAGGACGAAAGCAAACCCGACGACTGGAATATCAGCTCCATATGTCCCATCCACAAAAAAGGCGATCCTACCTTTTGCACCAGCTATAGAGGTATATCCCTGCTCAACGTCGCCTACAAGATCCTGTCCAGCGTACTGTGTGAACGTCTAAAGCCGTTTTGCACCGCACTAATCGGCACATACCAGTGCGGCTTCCGGCCCGGCAAATCGACTATAGACCAGATCTTCACACTAAGGCAAATCCAGGAGAAAAACAGCGAGTTTCAAATCGATACGCACCATCTTTTTATCGATTTTAAAGCCGCATACGACAGCATTCATCGTACGGAACTATTCGAAGCGATGGCCGAATTCGGGATCCCGGGAAAACTGATCCGGTTGTGTCGCACCACGCTAACACATACGACCTCCGAGCCGTTTGAAACCTGCACTGGCTTTCGGCAAGGAGATGCGCTGTCGTGTGATTTCTTCAATTTGGTACTGGAGATAGTGCGGCGGGCTGCTGTAAACACGGAAGGCACTATCTTCTACAGGTCAGCCCAACTGTTGGGATATGCAGATGACATCGATATCGCTGCGCGTTCCCAGCGAGCCGTAGTAGAAGCTTTCACGGCGATTGAAGAACAGGCGAAACGAGCTGGTCTTAAGGTCAATGAGGATAAGACGAAGTATATGCTGTCGAGCAAGAAACGATCCGCCGCACACCACCTAGAACAAAACGTTACTATCGACAGCCACAATTTTGAGGTAGTGTAATAGTTTGTCTACCTCGAGGGAAACGTGAACTCCACGAACGACATCACAGTGGAGATCCGACGTAGAATCGCCCTTGGTAACCGATGCTACTTCGGTTTGTCAAAACAACTGGGCTCAAAACTCCTGACTCGAAGGACCAATATCATGCTCTACAAAACTCTTATCCTGCCAGTCCTGCTATATGGAGCTATATGGAGCTATTCTACGTCGTATATATGGTCACGTCTGCGAGGAAGGCGAATGGAGGAGAAGACACAACCGCGAACTCTATGAGCTGTACCAGGATGTGGATGTAGTCCGGAAGGCAAAAATCGAGCGCATGGACAACAACGCTCCAGCTAAGAGGGTCTTCGAATCCGAGCCTCCTGGTTCGAGAAGGAGAGGAAGACCGAACCTCCGGTACAAAGACCAAGTCATCGCGGACGTAAGACAGCTTGGTTTTGATGACTGGAAGCAGCGTGCCTACGACCGTCAACGATGGAAGGCAGCGATAGCTCAGGCTCAGACCCTACATGGGTCGTAGGCCTACTAAGTAAGTAGTAAGTATTACGTTATTATTTGAATTTTTGAAAATTATAAAATAGATGTATCGAAAGGGATTAAATTTGTATGGTTAAACCCAATTGAATTAGTAATAATGAAATAATGAGAAAGAGAAAAGGAATCTGGAAATGAGTTGTTTTAGTATTTTAATCGTAGTTGTGAATAGTAAGTTATTCATTTAAAAAAATTACTGAATGTAAAGTAAAGTTGTATTTGCTTTCATTATAAATAAAGGCTGAACATGATCGCAGTAAAGGTTTTTATGGACAAAAGCACAGAATTGAATGTAGAATATCAATTTCACTATAATATCAACGATTTATTTCTGCAGTGTATAATTGCATTTCTAGTATTTTCCAGGAACTAAATATGATACAAAGCAAAACGGGTTTTATTAAGGTGTATATATGTATGTATGTACATGTTAGTACGAATTTGAATAATCGGTAAATTCCAGTGCAATCGAAAAATTAAACTTCGTAATAACAAAATCATACAGTAGTCGAAAAGTCGACAATCGGATATGAATTATCCAATCCGATAATTAGCGTAATTATGCTAAATAACTACAACATAAGCCTTTGTAATATAATCTGTTGTATTAAATTTTACATTGCATTATTTTTTTCTAAATTACCAAGCAAACCACAATATTTCTAAGCAACTTTTACAATTTCCTTGTTTTGTATTCACATGTATTCGCATTTCAAATACTTTTGCCATTATTGAATTACGAACGTAATTCATTCAAAAATAAGAAATACACTTTTTGTTTCCTTTATTTTTAAAACTATAGGTGGTGTTAATGATTAAAGTAAGTTGTCACAACTTACGAACACAGCTCTTGACACACTTCCAGATCGTGGGCAAACTGATGAACAGCTGACGAAAGACACCACTTGAGAAAGAATGCGTGAAATATATTTGACGAATATAGAAGAATGCGTGTTTTGCTATGGGCGAGGGTATTTTCGGTGCCGTGAAATAACGCCGACTTTTGGAATTCAGCGCTATTTCACTTTATGAAAGCGAAATAACGCCGAATTTCCATTTTCGGTCTTATTTCGCTGTGCTAAAGTGAAATAACGCCGTGTCGGTCTTATTTCACTTTTAATTTATAAAGGCATGCAGATAAAGACTGTTTTCAGGAAATGTACCGACATAGATATAATATAAACATAGAACAATATATGTGTACATATCTAACATATATAATGGCGGCGCTACAGTCCGAGGTGGACCTGGGCCTAGCTTCTCAGCAACCACTCGTGTTGTGCGTGCTATTGTTCTCTCACGAGTGGAGGGGTCCAACAATTTAATGCCGACTCCAAACGGCGAGATTGAGAAGGTTTTTCTAGACAGTGAGCATTGTCAGTGTCTCGAAAGAGGTGGAGCCGTGAAAAAATGTTTGATGTTTTTTTCGAGATTCGAACCGACGACCTCGAGCGTAGGAGTCGACGCACATACCCACTACGCCACAGCGCCCAATGAATTTAAAGGAACTAAATACAATAAATCTCGCAAATACTCCAAATTGCACATGTTGCTAAGCAGGGGGTTGGTACCCCCCCGTACCTACTTCACTTTTTGTGTGTGTACATATTACAACCAACAAACATTGAATAAAGTTCACTTGTTTTTCTAAATAGTACGGCTTTCTAAATTCTATTGCTTGCTATCTGAATTCGGCTTTATTTCACAAGCAATGGTCGGAGTTATTTCATTTTAGCAAAGTGAAATAAGACCGAAAATTGAAATTCTGCGTTATTTCACTTTATGAAAGTCGGCGTTATTTCACGGCACCGTTTTTATCTCGACCCACAAATTGTAGGCTAGCCCGACCAACCGTAAACCATCTACCTAAACCGACATGCGACCGACAAAACTGACCCAACTATCCGCTCGCAAACGATCCTTTATCGAGCATCGCAAACGGGGACGCGAAAAAAAAGGAAAAATGGTTTCATTTGTAATATTTGATGGGATTTGAGCGTGCCTGCCTGGATGCAATAGCGACATACAGATCAGGCGGTTATGGTGCCTCGAAAAAGTATCCGTAAAGGATAATGTTTTTGTAACGACCCACAAATAATTGGCTGACCCAACCATGAAAGCAAATAATCGGTCGATCTTTTTCTTGTAAGACTGTATAAATAACACCTGCGAAATTCAAGCTGAACACGCGTGTGTTTATGTATGAAATATTCCTCTTTATTGCAGCGAGCATGCACAAACAATTTCTTCTCGATGTTCATCGATCAATACCTCACGAACGCTGAGTGGTATTTTTTAGGAAAAATTAATCATAGGGACGATATAAATGCAATGTTTAGTTTATCACTATACTACATCACTATATATTACATGCAATCATTGCTGTTACACCAACAACAACATAATGCAATTGAACCGATTCAGGATTTCATACGCAGAAAAACCCCGCTTGCAAACACTTACTAAAATGCACTTATATATATTTACATATGTATGATTATTTACCCCGAATTGGTTTATATTCGCCTGTTGAAGTTAGAAATGATATTTTCCAGTTTCTTTTTTTTTAATTGATTAAAAAGTTAACACTGCACAAATAGGACCAGCTCACTGTTCGGCTCTGAAGGACCGTGTAAAATAAAGTCACAAGTATTTGGTTCAGAATTATAATGCTTATTTAGTATTATTTAGTGGACTGTATTACATTTTACATTTTAGAAATATAATTTTAACTCGACCGCTCTCCTTGGAGTTCGTCGCCTGAGTGCCGATAGCGAACTGCCGGGGTGATCCTGCATGGACACACACACAGGATCGGATGATGTTGTGTGGTAGATAACTCCTTTGTGCGCCTATTCTCGCAGAGGCTCTAGTTCTATATTAAGAATCAGAAATCAGCTACATAGAGATACTCAACTCTTTCCCTTCTACCCTCATGACGTCATCTGACAGCGTTTTTTATAACATTTTTTCGTACAATATCCGTGAATACGTGTAATTTTTTTTGAACAGCTGATTGACTTCCCCTTCAAACAAATTCATACAAGCCATACATTCCTTATCTACATACATAGGGAAAGTAATCTATCAGCGGGTTGGCCATATCCCCACTCCCCTTTTTTTCCAAACGCTATCACAAATCGTTTGCAATACGTTCACCACGAAAAGAAGGGGAAGTTAAACGAAAATGATAGTGTTCAGAAAGAGCATTCATTTTACATGAATAATTGCGACTGGAAGGACTATTGGAAACTACTAATTATTGATTATAAATGATATACGATATTTTTAAATTAAAGTTTAAATTATTATATCATGGAAAAAATGGAACATAGGGTTGATATATATTTCATTTATTTCAATTTTATTGGAAATAATGAAACAATCAGAGTGATAAGAGAAAATGTATAAGATTACTTATTGACGTTGAGCCTGAATATTGCGTAGTAACAGTAATTTATTTATTTGAATTCTTAGATACAAAAATGGACAGAGAAAAAGATACAACATAGAATGAAATGAATATAGAATGTTGGTTGGTTGAAGTCTTCGATTTGGAAATAATATCAGGGATGTTCAACACGCCACCTCAATGAGAAGCTCCTTCAACCTTGATGACCCCTAATTTCGATAGGCACCCGTAATGTTTTGTTGCACCAACACCTTTAGTCAAGACATCTGCAGGCATCTCTTCAGTTGAAAGAAAGTTAAGTTTGATTTCTCCTTTTGAAAGAACGCTTCTGATGAAATGGTAGTATTCGGCCTCTGTCGAAGAGAGGGCTGCAGTCCTCTGTTTCTGCGATTTCCAGCTTATTGCAGCATTCGAAAAAATAAAAGCATATCCGGTGTAAGAGGTTCTGTCGATAACACATCTCCCCCAATCTGCGTCTACATAACCAATCAATCCCTTTTCACAATTGGAGTACGAAGTACTCGTTTGGCGGCACTCCAGTGAACATTAGTATAATTGTCATTAAACTGTGCAAGGACACTGGTCACATGGGATATATATGGTCGTGTACAGATGGCAGCATACATGAGTCCACCAACCAATTCCCTGTATGGTCGTTTTTCTTGACAAGTCGAGTTTTTGCTTTTAGTAAGTCTTATTCCAGGTTGTATGGAATGCTGTATGGCTTCGCATCTTCCATATTAAACTTCTTTATTAAGTCAATGATATATTCCTTTTGACTAATTGTTATGTTACCGCCGTTTTGCTTAATTTCGATACCAAGGCAATACTTTGCCTCTCCGAAAACCTTTACATCAAAATCCTTCTTCAGGCTAGTTTTAATCTCGTCAATCCAGTTCAAATCTTGTGAAGAAATAAGCACATCATCAACATAGATGGAAAGAATTAAGTTTTTCTTATTTCTCCAGGCCACATGGATCAGCGATGGTTGGCCTAAGTCCCATTTGTCGAAGCTTGGAGTCGAATCGTTTATTCCATTGACGTCCAGCCTGCTTTAAACCATAAAGAGATTTTTTTAAGGTAACATACCTGATTTCCTTTACGGAAAGATGTCAGCAAAGTTTTGGTTTTATGTGCGATTTCACTGTCATTTGGCTCGCCTTGCAGTAATCCTTCTAATACTTCCTCAAATATTGGAGGTGACTTCATATAGATTTCCTCGTCTAATGATCCATTTAAATAAGCCGAAGTTATATCGAGTTGATGTTTTATTTACATATATACATTTAGATGATATTTTGCAGCTATTGCAAATATGAGTGAATTGTAATGTTTAAATTAACTAGAGACAAATTAATTTTACCACATAAAATAAAATTCGGATTACGTTATAAAACTTAAAAAATGTATTTTTCACGATCTTAACTGGTTGGTGATCAAAATAAGAATGAGTGTAATTATAATATTATTTGACACATAGTTTTATTTCATATAGTTATTAATACATTGAGTAAGGAATTCCGTATGATATACATATGATAAGGTAGTGTTTTGATTTATAATTTAAATATGCATAATATATTTAATGTGTATTTAAATTTAAGCAATTATTATTATTACATGAATAAAAGAAATTCATTAATTAACATCCTCCGCGCCTGTGAACGGAGTTCGCAATTTTTAAGCGAACATTGCTAAAACTCTCCCTGGACCCAAACCTCTTTCTGGTGACCGATGCCATCTTGACGACGATAGTGTTTGTTCTCCATCATATTTTGACATTTAGTATGTACTGTGGAATGCGGCTTATTTGTTTGTGACGAAAAGTGCTGGCCAGAAATCAACTACAGAGAGATACTCAACTCTCGAGCTTTTTTTGTCTCGCCTATCACCGTCCATTTCCAATATTTTTCCAGATTTTCCAATATTTTCGTTAAACTCACGCATACTGCCTTATTTTTACGCACACTGCCAAATTTGTACGCACACTTCCACAGAGTTTAACGAACTCCCGTTATCCTGGGACATTTGCCCACGAAAATGGCGGACATTTGCCCACGATAGTGTCATTTTTTGTCGAATTTGCCCACTACTGGAATAATGCACATTTCGAAGCGTTAATACGCGAACCATGTAGACACAAGCGTCTGCACTTAGCCTCTATTAACGAACTCCTACTCTCACCTCCCCGTGGTGAAATCCGGGAGCCGAGTACCCTCGACAGAAGATGGGGTAACCAACCCTCGTGGGACGTCTGGGCGGCTGCTAACGAGAGAGGGGGGAGTGTGAGTCTACCAGGGCTCATCACTCTTTTTAGGATGGCGGCGGAGGAGCTGGTCAACTGATTGGCCAACGGCGGCATCCACAACTCCAGTCAGCAGGAGCTACCTGGTTTCCATGGTAAGGTCGGGACCTTGGAATAGAGATGGCGGCGGATGAGCCCTTCTTTTAGGGCCAACGGCGGCGCTCACAGCCTGCAAGAGGCTACCGACACCGGATCCCTCCGGACCCCTCTGTCCGGGGGCTAAACAAATGGACCTGTCCTCCCGGTTGGAGGTTGTGCGTGGGGTTAACTTCCTCACCACGTAAAAAAGTATCGAGTTGAGAAGCAACAATATGCCTCGGATACGGACGGATTTACTGTTGACGACCCCAGCAAACGGAATAAGGACAATGACTTTCGGTTCTGCACGTGGAATGTGAGGTCCCTGAACAGACCACGTGCAGCCGATGAACTCGCGGAGGCCCTAGACTGCTATAAAGCAGACGTTACCGCAATCCAGGAAGTGCGATGGGATGGGCCGGGCAAAAAGAGGATGAAAAACTGCGATATCTACTACGGCGACTGTTACAGAGAGCGAAGGCAGCGATTATTTGGATGTGGATTTGTTGTTCGAGGCAGACTTAGGCAAAAAGTCTTAAGCTTTAAGTACATAAGCGAGCGCCTCATAACAATCCGCATCAAGGCTAAATTCGGCAACATCAGCCTAATCTGCGCCCACGCCCCAACAGAGGACAAAGATGACGATAGTAAGGATGACTTCTATGATCTCCTAGAAAGAACGTACGATCAATGCCCCAGCTACGACACCAAGATCGTTCTAGGAGATTTCAACGCTAAGCTGGGTAAAGAGGACATCTTTGCTAGAGTCATCGGTAAACACAGCCTGCACGACACCACGTCCGAAAACGGACTCAGGCTGGTGGACTTTGTTACGGGGCGAAACCTCTCTGTAGCTAGCACGCGGTTCCCACATCTCAACATCCATAAAGGGACCTGGCGGTCCCCTGATCATTCAACCGTCAACCAGATTGATCACGTTGCGATCGACGTCAGACACTCCTCCAGTATTCTTGATGTCCGAACGTTCCGAGGCGCCAACATCGACTCGGACCATTTCCTTGTTGTAGCCAAGGTAAGGACACGGATATCGAGAGAAGAACGGAGTCGAGGAAGCCAACCACGGTTTGACGTCGAAAAGCTACAATCGCAACAGACTGCCAGGAACTTTGCCGATCGAGTCTCCCTGAAACTCTCCGAAAGTTCGACGCCGCCTGCACTAACAATAGACGAAGAATGGAAACGTTGTCAAAGAGCCATCAGAGAAGCCGCTACTGATGTGCTGGGTTTTAAAACGCCAACAAGAAAAAACCCCTGGTTTGACAACGAGTGCAGGCAGGCACATGCAGCAAAACAAGAAGCCTACCGTGCAACGCTGCATCGAACCACGAGAGCTGTTCGTAAGCTCTACGAACAGAGAAGAAGGGAAGAGAACCGGCTTCTCAGGAAGAAAAAGAAAGAGCACGAGAAGCGCGCGATCGAGGAGATGGAGAGGTGTTATGGCAGGAATGATGTCCGAAAGTTTTACCAAAGGGTAAAACTTTTATCGAATGGTTATAAAGTTCGGACAGAAGCCTGCCGGGACAAAAATGGACAGCTAGTAGTAGATTCGCAGTCGATACTGAGAATTTGGAAAAATCATTTCTGCAGACTGTTGAACGGCGATGAGGACACAAATACCGCTGTCAGGCAGAATGTTCCACTCAACACAACGGACGATGATAGAAGAGAATACCGTCCCCCCGACCTAGACGAAGTCAAGATAGCGATATCGAGACTGAAGTCTAATAAAGCTGCTGGTGCAGATAGTCTGCCCGCCGAAATGTTTAAAGCAGCTGGAGGTGATCTGGTAGGGCGCATGCACCAGCTCATCTGTAAGATATGGTCGGAGGAAAGCATGCCCGATGAGTGGAATCTCAGTATCGTTTGCCCGATCCACAAGAAAGGAGACCCCTTTGACTGCGCCAACTATCGAGGGATAAGTCTCCTTAACATCGCCTATAAGGTCTTCTCTGCCGTTTTGTGTGAACGCCTGAAACCATTCGTGAACAAACTGATAGGTCCTTACCAGTGTGGTTTCAGGCCCGGGAAGTCCACCATCGATCAAATTTTCACACTGCGGCAGATCCTGGAGAAGACCCAGGAAATGCAGATCGACACACACCATCTATTTGTTGATTTCAAGGCCGCATATGACAGCGTGCATAGAGACGAGCTATACAGCGCCATGTCTAGTTTTGACATTCCTGCTAAACTCGTCAGACTGAGCAGGATGACGATGGAGAACTCTCGCTGCTCCATCAAGGTCGGTAACGAACTCACCGAGACCTTCAATGTCAAAAAAGGTTTTAGACAAGGCGACGCGCTGTCATGTGATTTCTTTAACATCATTCTTGAGAAGATCGTGCAAAACTCACTGGCCAACACAAGAGGCACGATCTTCCAAAAGTCCGTTCAACTGCTAGCTTACGCGGATGACATTGACGTGATTGGGAGAACACAGCGAGCCGTCAATGATGCGTTTGCTGGCATTGAAACGGAAGCGGCTAAAATGGGTCTGGCGGTAAACGAGGGCAAAACAAAGTATATGCTGTCATCGAGAAAGGACACACAACATCGACGACTTGGCCAGAACGTCACCATAGGCAGCTATAACTTTGAGGTAGTAAAGGACTTCGTCTACCTTGGCTCCGCGGTTAACAGTACAAACAACATCAGTACCGAGATCAAACGCAGAATTACTCTTGCCAACCGCTGTTTTTATGGGCTCAAAAGGCAATTGAGTAGTAGAGCCCTCTCTCGGAAGACCAAGTTGACTTTGTATAAGACCTTGATCATCCCAGTCCTGCTTTACGGTGCAGAGGCATGGACAATATCCCAAGCGGGTGAACAGTCTCTTGGTCTTTTCGAGAGAAAAGTTCTGCGCGCGATCTTTGGTCCTGTTTGCGTTGATGGCATTTGGAGGAGAAGATTCAACCACGAACTGTATGGGCTGTACAGCGACATGAGTCTAGCCAGGCGTCTACGGATCCAACGCCTAAGATGGCTAGGCCATGTAGAGCGTATGGACAACTTAGCTCCGGCCCGAAGAGTCTTCGACTCTGAGCCTGTGGGACAACGCAACAGAGGACGTCCACGAACAAGGTGGCGCACACAAGTCGAGGGAGACCTCTGCCGGCTTGGTGTGCGAAACTGGAGACAGCTGGCGAAAGATCGTGCTGGCTGGAGAGGCATGTTGAGTGAGGCCCAGGTCCACCTCGGACTGTAGCGCCCTAAGAAGAAGAAGAAGAAGAAGGAATAATGCACTGGTTGTGTTCATGAGGCCGAACATTTTTCAAATATTAAAAAAACGTTGGATATTGTTGTAAAAATTTTGCTTAATATATTGATATTAAAAATTGTATATGTTGTATATTTGGATACTATTTAATTGTGTAAGATGATATTTCATAATTATCACTCCGTATTTATTCACATTTACACTGTATTGTTGTATATAAATAACAAAATTAATTCTTCAAATAAAAAAAAACACGATTGCAGAAGTACAAATAAATTAAAAAACAAGTTGTATACATAACTGCATATACTTATATAGATTCATGCATATTTAATTTCATCCGTAGTTATTTGTGAATATACCCTTTGAATTCCTAAACAAAGGAAAATATAAAAATGTTGGAAATAAAATTATCTTTTTTAAGGATGTTTTGAAACATTAATGCATTATCACGAAAAAACTAAAATAAATGCATAAATCCATGGAATTCAAAACAAAAAAATTTTCTGAATTTCAATATTAACGTTTAATAAAGGAACTCTTTGAAAAAACAAACCAGTTTTTTTCTTAAATCTGAAGACCACAAGGAGATACTTCGGTCATTTCAATACTTAAGGATGAATTTAAATTTTGTTAACTATTTTATTTGATTTTCTCAGGTTCAACGTCAATAAGTACATTTATGACTTATCTCTCTGATTGTTTCAGTATTTCCAATGAAATTAGAATAAATAAAAAATATATCAAACCTATTTCCATATATTTCATAATATAATAATTTAAACTTCAATTTAAAAATAACCGATAATTAATAGTTTCCAATAGTCCTTCCAGTCGTAATTATTTATGTAAAATTAATGATCTTACTGAACATTTCGTTTTCGTTGAACTTCCCCTTCTTTTCGTGGTGAACGTATTGCAAAGGATTTGTGATAGCGTTTGGAAAAAAAGGATTGTGGGGGTATGGCCAACCCCCTGATAGATTTCTTCCCATATGTATGTAGATAAGGAATGCATGTTTTGCATGAATTTGTTTGAAGGGGAAGTCAATCAGCTGTTCAAAACAAATCACACGTATTCACGGATGTTGTACGAAAAAATGTTATAAAAAACGCTGTCAGATGACGTCATGAGGGTAGAAGGGAAAGAGTTGAGTATCTCTATGTAGCTGATTTCTGGTGCTGGCTGTGTGTTGTTACACAAAAAAAAATTAAAGTTCAAAGTTAATTAGTGTGAATATTTACAGGTGAGTACTTTATTTTAAGTATAAAATTAGGACTACTTAGAATGTGTGGATATGAACACGGTTAACTCTAGAATGATCTTTATTTGGCGTCGTTATAAATTACAAGTATTAGAACAAATTAAAATTAATGGAGAGTTTCTTAGATTTGACGTAGTGGCGCTAGTGGTGTTGAAGTTCTTGTCGGTGGTGCTGACATCTACACGTGAGTAGTCTAGATACAGAAATCGCCACAGTACTCCCCTTCTAGACTTCAAATGAGATGAAGTCGAATATTGTTGCATTTTCGATTTGTATTTGTTTTGTTTGACGTTGGTTTTGCTTCGTTGGAGATTTGAATGTGATTTTTGGAAGGATGTTGATTGATGCTATCTTGATGTACATTATTCTGCTGTGAAATTCCAAATGCTAGTGGATCGGTGGATGCATAGGTGAAGTCATTATTTATAAGATGTGCTGGTTTAATACGGTCTATGGATACGTTTACTAATTTGTTATTAATCCAAATCTTAAATGTCTTTGCAGTTCTTTCTTCGACCTTGAACGGTCGGTCATATGGTGGTGTTAGTGCAGGTCTGACGGTATCGTTGCGAACAAAGATATGCGTTGCATTTTCCAGTGTTGGGTGGATGAGTGCGCGATAATCACCACAGGGCCTCCAGGTGTTGTCCGCCTTCCGTACAACATGGAGTGGTGAAGCATACGGGCTTTATGATGGACGACAAACACCTATTCTCATAAAATACTCGAATTAATCCTTTGTTGCTCGGAATTTTTCAGGTGTTAATCGACGAGGTTTTGCAAACACTGGTTGACCGTGCGTTTCAATGCAATGCGTGACATTACTTGCACTTGAAGTGTTTTTCGTTAGATTAGCCTGTGTGATGTCTTTGAATTCGTTGAGTATTTCAGAGAATTTGTCGTTTGTGTTGTACATTTAAGGTGATAGAAGCGGAGAAACGATGGCACAAACAGCTTGGCTTTTTATTTTAGTAATGTCGATAATTGTTGCATTCTTCATATCTACCAGCAGATTGAAATGGTGAAGGAAATCTGCGCCAATGATGTTGTGTGCCGTATCTGCAGCGATGAAAATCCATTCGAAAGGGCGTCGTAGTCCGAAATCTAGAGTGAGTCTGACGTGTCCAAACGTGTCGATGGTTGAATTATTCACTGCAAATAGTTTTGTTGTTGGAATGGCACGATAAAGATGTTTGGTCTCTCTTGCACTAATGATAGATATATCGGCGCCTGTATCTATTAAAAATGTGCGCTTCGAACGACGATCTTTGATGAAGAGACGATTGCTTGATTTGTTTGTTGCTGGTTGGTTCGATGCGCTATTGAGGTGGCTTTTGAATGATGTTGTGCAACATACCAATTACTTGTAGGCGGCAAGTTTGTGGTACGAATGGCCGTGCAATTGAGCCAGAAACGTCACAAATGATTGTTGAGCTACATTGCGGAAGTTGTATACTCTTGAGTTGCAGTGATGTGTGTGATTGGAGTAATTGTTGCAATTCAGGACATGATTTTTGTGGACGTGCGATTTCCTCATAGTCGATCGGTACATTTGTGTTGATGTGAAGAGCACTAATTCGCGAAAGTGTGTCAGCTGTAATATTGTCAGCGCCAGCTATATGGATTATGTGTGTTGAAAACTGGGCTATGAAATTGAGATGACGAATCTGTCTAGGGGATGCGTTATCAGATTTGCTGGTAAAAGCGAAGGTGAGCGGCTTGTGATCTGTTGCTATTGTGAAGTCGCGGCCTTCTAGCAAGTATCTGAAGTGTTTGATGGCTGTATATATTGCAAGCAGTTCTCGATCCGCGTAGGCTAGCAGTTGAACGGACTTTTGGAAGATCGTGCCTCTTGTATTGGCCAGTGAGTTTTGCACGATCTTCTCAAGAATGATGTTAAAGAAATCACATGACAGCGCGTCGCCTTGTCTAAAGCCTTTTTTGACATTGAAGGTCTCGGTGAGTTCGTTACCGACCTTGATGGAGCAGCGAGAGTTCTCCATCGTCATCCTGCTCAGTCTGACGAGTTTAGCAGGAATGTCAAAACTAGACATGGCGCTGTATAGCTCGTCTCTATGCACGCTGTCATATGCGGCCTTGAAATCGACAAATAGATGGTGTGTGTCGATCTGCATTTCCTGGGTCTTTTCCAGGATCTGCCGCAGTGTGAAAATTTGATCGATGGTGGTCTTCCCGGGCCTGAAGCCACACTGCTAGGTTAGGTTAGGTTTTGGAAGGGGAGTGTGATGGTTAAGGCATCACTTCCACTCGGAGGCCATGGGGCCCATTGTGAATCCCTTCAAATGCGGAGTATGCAATCTAATAACCTATCCTGTCACGCGATGGCTGAAACCACCCCGTGCTTTTTATAAATTTTAGCAGATCCGATATGTCTGCATTCGCTAAGTCCGCAGTCTCTGTGAAGAATCTTTGGCTTAGCGAAGCCAGGCGCCGATTCTGGAGAGCTGGGCAGTGGCAAAGCAGATGTTGGATCGTCTCGGTCTCTTCCTCATCGCCGCAGCTCCTGCAGAGATCGCTGGACTCCGCATTCCATTTCCGGAGCATTGCTCCTATGGGGCAGTGTACTGTGATCACTCCGACGAGCATACGGATCGAGTTTCTGTCCAATGCCAAAAGCTTCTTTGTTTTGCCGTAATTAAGCTTTGGCCACGTTGATCTTGACGTGTGACAATCATTTCTTGTAAGCCAAATCGAGTTGGCCTCTTTTTGTATTGTTTCGCTTATGATCCGGTACAATGCACTGATCGGTGGTCGTAATGACGTATCCGCTTCGCTGATGTTCATTTCAGATCCTTGTCTGGCCAATTCGTCCGCTCTCTCGTTCCCTGCGATTAAGCTGTGGCCCGGGACTCAGCAGAGTTTGACCTTATGTTGGCTGATGGACTTCAGTGAAATGCGGCAATTCATGACAGCCTTTGATTTCGTTGTACAGGATCCTATCGACTTCAGTGCAGCCTGGCTGTCTACAAAAATGGTGATATCCGATGGTGGGATATCGGTTGCTTGTATGTGTTTAGCTGCCTTCTCTATTGCCAGGATTTCTGCTTGGAAGACACTGCACAAGTTAGGGAGTTTAAATGATTCTTGTTTCTGCAAAGTGTCCGAGTAGAATCCGGCCCCCGTACCTGTGTCCATTTCTGATCCGTCGGTGAAAAGGGTTATCTCGTGGTCGTTTATAACGGCATTCGAATACCACTTGTCTCTGTCGGGGAATAGAATTGGTATGTTGAGGGAGAAGTCATTATGGGGGTCGGTTTTAGTCATGAGGCTACTAGAACCATATTTCCTTCCCAGATCGTCTAATGTCTTGATTATGGCCGCATGTCCATAGTTGGCTTGTTTCCACAAAGAGGACTCCCTTAATCTGAGAGCACTTTTAGCGGCGCAGCCTTTTATGAATAAGTCCAGGGGAAGGACGTGAAGTATCATATCCAACCCTGCTTGCGGTGTGCTCCTTATCGCTCCCGTTGTACAGACAGCTGCTGACCTTTGTACTTTGTTGAGCATGCTCATATAGCTTTTTTTGTTGCTAGCAGTCCACCAGACTAGGGTCCCATAAGTTATAATAGGTCTGATGATTGCTGTGTACATCCAGTGAATGATGTACGGTTGCAAGCCCCATCTTTTGCCGAAGGTCTTTTTGCAAGCGTAAAAAGCATTTAATCCTTTTTTCCTCCTTTCTTCCAAGTTCCTCTTCCAGGAAAGTTTGGAGTCGAGAATGATGCCTAGATATTTGGCCTCCGCTGTGAGCTTGAGTGGAATTCCATCCAGCTTGGGTGGAGCAAATATCGGAATTTTCCTTTTCTTGGTAAACAAAACTAGTTCAGTTTTAAGGGGGTTTATCCTCAGACCATTCTGTCTTGCCCACGAGGAGAGTTCTTTTAATGCAGATTCCATTAGTTCACTGATAGTTGGTAGGAATTTACCATTTATCAAGATAACTAAATCATCTGCATATGCTGTGCTCTTTATGCCTTTATCCATGCCTTTTAATAATTTTGTTAACTGTAAGAAGCCACAGTAGTGGGGAGAGAACTCCCCCCTGTGGTGTGCCTCTAGTTGTTATCTTCCTTATAGAGCTGTGTCCAATGTCTGCATTGATAATTCAGCTATTTAGCATATTACCAATCCAGTGTATTATGGATTTGTCTACTTTCATATCTTCTAGAGCTGTTATTATGGCTTCTGTGTTTACATTGTTGAAGGCCCCTTCGATATCGAGGAAGGCCGCCATTGTAAATTCTTTTCGTTCCAGTGAGTATTCAATATCTCGAACAACGCTATGAAGTGCACTTTCAATGTTGAGTGTTGCATAAGTTGTGGGAGTTGATGAGCCCTCTAATGTATAGATCTAAAAGCCTCTCCAAGGTTTTTAATAGAAACGACGAGAGACTGATTGGCCTACAGTCTTTTGCAGTAGTGTGGTTTGGTTTACCTGCTTTAGGTATGTAAACTACTCTTACCTCTCTCCATTGTGATGGGATGTACCCTTCATGTAAGCAATTGAAGAAAATGCTTACGAGGTGGGGTACAATAAAGGTTTCTGATTTTTGAAGCATCGCTGGCAGAATATCGTCCGGTCCTGGGGATTTAAAAGGTTTGAACGAGTTTATTGCCCATGACACCTTATATTTAGTTATAATTTCTTTAATCAATTCTTCATTTGTGTCAACCATGAGAACCGTCGTCCCTTGGGGGACAGTGGTTTCAGGGTTCTTACAACCTGGGAAGTGAGTTTCAGTCAGCAGTTCGCGTGATTCCTGACTGGATTCTGTCCATGAGCCATTCTCTTTAAGAATGTATCCTGGAACACATGGGTCCTTGGACAAGATCTTCCTGAGCCTTGCAGCTTCGTTAAGATCTTCTATGGATTCGCAGAACTCACGCCAAGATTTAGACTTTGCTGCTCTTGTTTTACTCTTGTATTCGTTGAAGCTGGATTTGTAGTTGTCCCAGTCTTCAGCTCTTTTGCTAATCTTTGCTCTGTTGAATAGAGTTCGGATCTTGAGTTGCTTTAGCTCTGTGGTCCACCAGACTGGTTTTGCGAGCACGTTGCAAAGGGCAGGATCTGTTAAAGGCAGCTTTCAGAACTTTCACAAGGTTTTCGACTGAATTCTCAATGTGAGTTGGGTCGGGGTTAGTAGTGGCTAGTGGCGGTACTAACCTGTTAGCAACTAGGTTTGAGAAGAGCGTCCAGTCTGTTTTCTGAGGGTTCCTGAAAGGTTTTGGTTTCTCTTTATTGACGTTAAGATTGAAGAGTATTCGGCTGTGGGCCGAGAAGGAACAGCTAGCCGATACTCTCCAATTTTCCACTTGAACAGAGTTAGACTCGCTAAGTAGAGTAAGGTCAATTACCTCTTCCCTAACCCGGTTACGAAATGGTGGTATGTTACCTTTATTACATATGTTAAGGTTAGTGGAAATAATGAAATCAAAAATGGACTCACCCCTTTTATTGATGTTGCTGCTTCCCCATTGAGTGTGATGACCGTTGGCGTCGCAGCCTATCAGTAGACACAATCCGCGTGACTTGGCGTGTTGCACAAGTGCTCGGACTGCGTCTGGTGGTGGGTCCTCCTCATCGTATGGCAAGTATAAGGACGATAGGAGCAAAATAGATTTGTCCTGTTGTTTATGTACTGCCACAGTGAGGTCTCCGTTACTGTAAGTACCTAGGAGAAAAATATTTAGGCATTTCTTGGCGACTATACAGGTTCTTAACTTACCTTCGGTTTGTGGATAGTATAAATTGTATACTTTGGACCTTAATCCTTGAATTTTGCCTTTGAAAAGCCAAGGTTCTTGGATTAAGGCTATGTCCACGTCTTCTTGCAGCATAAACAGCATCAAGTCGTCGGTGGCTGCTTTACAGTGATGCAAATTAATTTGCACGACTAACAGCCTCCTTTCACTTTTCGTGTTCGTTGGGG
The DNA here is from genome assembly GCA_930367185.1 of Myathropa florea. Taxonomy (NCBI): domain Eukaryota; kingdom Metazoa; phylum Arthropoda; class Insecta; order Diptera; family Syrphidae; genus Myathropa; species Myathropa florea. Next base: position 51,302,264 of record OV884004.1, read on the forward strand.
AGCCTGACCTTCAGGGTTCCCAGCCCGAACTTGATGCTGCCAGATCTGCTGCGGATGTGGTCGAGTGACTTTTGGTCAATGGTAACCATGAGGTCCTTTCCCACTCACTTCTTACTCTTGGCTGAAGAAATGATTCTCCAGCTTTGAGTGTCGAGCTCTTTATTTTGCCTGTCAATCAGCTTCAATATGGATTCGTCCTTTTCGGGAACCGGTGGAGGAATCCATATTGAGGCCAATTTACGAAGCGGTAGCATCGAGCGAGGGATAACCTCGAGTTTCGCGTTCTGCCAGATTTCGCCGCAGTTGTCGATTGTGCACTTTAAGAAGTCTAGGGACCTCTGGTTGTCACAACCGATGACTTTGACGTCTTTCTGCCATTCTGCTCCGTCGAAGTTAATCTCGTCTCCGCCACCGTCTACGGTAAGCATCGCGTCCAAGATTCTGGCTTCTACAGTGAGCCAGTTGTCGGATGTTATCTTCCCGTCAGGGTTGGAACGATCGACAATGGCTACTTGCAGATTCGTGGGAAGGTCGAAGCTGGCTGATGTTTTCGCCTTTTTCGCTTCCCTTTGGATCTCTTCACCGGAGCGCCCCCTCTTGACACTTTGCTTCGATCTTGAGGCAGGCACCTTTGGAGGTGCTCGGTTGTGTGTTCTCTTCGACAGCGGCCAATTGTGTTGGCTGTTGTCGAATCATTTTTTGGACGTTGGATTTGATAGGGGCCGTACTCGATGGCTTTTTCCCTCGTCCTGTGTCCGTTTTATCATTTTGTATGGAGGTGGTAGCCAGTTTCTTTTCAAATTTGGCTACCTCTTTCCTGTGCTTCTTCATCAAGAATTTTTCCCGATCAGTGAGAGTTGAGGGATCTCTTGTGCTCATCGTCTTGATGAATTGCATCGACCTCTTATAGCCATTCTTTGCTTTCTGGGCCGATGATTTTGCACTTTTTGTATTTGCTTCAGGTTTGCCTGTGGCCTTCGGATTTGTCCTTTCCTCCAACAGCTGGGCCTCGGTTTCAGAATCTATTTGCATGGTATTGCTAACCTGTGATGAAGCCAAAAATTCATCGTCGGTAGCAGTGCCAATTTGTAGTTCCTGAAGGAGAGTCCCTGTTACGCTGTCGTCTGGATCGGTTTCACTTTCGGCGGTGGCAACCTGACCTGCTTGCCTCTTCGGAAAGTTTTTCTTTCCTTCTCTTTTTCTTTCTTCTTCCATTTTTATATTAGATTTGGTTCCCACGAGTAGCGCAGGAATGGTTGGTCAACCTGTACAGAGCCCCGCAATGTACAGGCAAGGCTAATTGATCCAGAAGAGCGCCTGGTATCCTGGATACACCGTTAGCGACTGGGCTATTATTTAAACAGCCTGGTTGACTCTTAGCACGGTCCGGTTAACACCTTAGCCCGGCCCAGGGGAAGGGGAATGGAGTGACGGGATATGTGGGGGTGAAGGAGGAGGAGGTGATGGCTACATCTTAGCTTCATGTCTCGTCATAGAGAATAAATTCTCAAGAGTCATTGACTTTTACTAAGCCTTAGCACCGCGACAAGGTGTGCAGCCCCGCGAAAGATAAGGACCTATCAGTTTGTTCATGAATGGTTTCAGGCGTTCACACAAAACGGCAGGGAAGATTTTGTAGGCGATGTTAAGGAGACTTATCCCTCGATAGTTGGCGCAGTCAAAGGGGTCTCCTTTCTTGTGGATCGGGTAAACGATACTGAGATTCCACTCATCGGGCATGCTTTCCTCCGACCATATCTTACAGATGAGCTGGTGCATGCGCCCTACCAGATCACCTCCAGTTGCCTTAAATATTTCGGCGGGCAGACTATCTGCACCAGCAGCTTTATTAGAGTTCAGTCTCGATATTGCTATCTTGACGTCGTCTAGGTCGGGGGGACGGTATTCTCTTCTATCATCGTCCGTTGTGTTGAGTGGAACATTCTGCCTGACAGCGGTATTTGTGTCCTCATCGCCGTTCAACAGTCTGCAGAAATGATTTTTCCAAATTCTCAGTATCGACTGCGAATCTACTACTAGCTGTCCATTTTTGTCCCGGCAGGCTTCTGTCCGAACTTTATAACCATTCGATAAAAGTTTTACCCTTTGGTAAAACTTTCGGACATCATTCCTGCCTATGCTAACTTTGGCAGTGGAAAAGATTTGATGTCTTCAACTTTATCCGGTTTAGATTTGAGATTAACCAAAAACACACTTTGACACATTAACTGTTAGCTGGTACTGCCGAAGTCTCTCGAATACCAAACGGATGTGTTGCTCGTGTTCTTCTTGTGTTCGTGACGCGATGCAAATGTCGTCGATGTAGCAGAAACGAAGTCGAGATTCCGGAGAGCCTGATCCATATACCGTTGGAATGTCTGTGCTGCATTTCGTAGTCCGAATGGCATTCTTAGGAATTCGAAGAGGCCAAACGGTGTTATGACAGCTGTTTGTGGTATGTCGCTCTCCTCCATTGCAATCTGGTGGTATCCGCGAGTGAGATCTATTTTGGAAAAGTATTTCTTACCATGTAATCCATTTGATAGGTCTTGTAGATATGGTAAGGGGTACCTGTCCGTATTAAGTATTAGAACAAATTAAAATTAATGGAGAGTTTCTTAGATTTGACGTAGTGGCGCAAGTGGTGTTGAAGTTCTTGTCGGTGGTGCTGACATCTACACCTGAATAGTCTAGATACAGAAATCGCCACAAATGTAAGCAATTTTTATACGAGTGGTGTAGCGTACTTGCGGAGAATACGTTTCGGTCACCCAAGCCTTAATGGAACGCAAATCCATTTAAGAACTTGAGTATGTTTTTTTTTGTTTTTGTTTTGATTTCGCTATTCATGTTGCATTCGGGTATTTGTACATGCTACCGAATAAGTGTTGTGTAGTGTAGTGTTGTCATATTCGTGACGATCCAGTAATAAGTGCCTATACCAAAGAAACTTAAATGGAGAATTAGTAGTTTTTTTTTGTTATTTAAAATGAGAAAAAAGTACATATATATATATAGTGAAGACGACGGTATTATGTGTGTTCTATGTAGTGTGTGAATCGCTTCGCGACGGTTTGCATTGTTGTAACGTGTGTTTGTATGTATGTTCGCTGATTGAAATATGTTGATTTGTTTACGAATGTACGACGTGATCCCCTAAGAGTAATGGCTATATATTTCGTACATTGTTCTGTGACATGTTGATGCGAAATATTTTAATATGTGTTAATGCAGTGTGTTGTAGTTATTTTTTGATCTGCCCGTTCGCTCTCTTCAAGTTGACGACTCGAACCAAGTTGTCTCGGCCAGGATAGATGTCGATGACACGGCCCAAACTCCACTTCGCAGGGGGTAAGTTGTCTTCTTTTATTAAAACCATATCTCCAATTTTCGGTTGCGTTTCGAGCCTCAGCCATTTCGGTCGCTGTTGGAGTCTCGTTAGGTAGTCGGTTTCCCAGCGTCTCCAGAATAGTTGCTGCAGTTTTTGGATTCGTTGCCATCTTTGTAGATGGTTGATGTTGACGTCCGACAGATCTCCTTCAGGAATTGTGTTCATGGCTCTTCCAATGAGGAAATGCCCGGGTGTAAGTGCTGCAAAATCATGCGGATTATACGTCAACGGACACAGAGGCCTGGAGTTGAGACACGTTTCTATTTGGTGTAGAAGTGTTGTCAATTCCTCATACGTGTATACTTCCGTACCGATGACGCGTTTCAGATGGTATTTGATTGATTTCACTCCTGCTTCCCATAGTCCACCAAAGTGAGGAGAAGCGGGAGGAATGAAATGCCATTGTATCCCATCCGTAGACAGTGTTTCGACGACTTCCGCCCAGCTGAATTTGGCTGCGTCCAATGATTTTTTCAGCTCTTTATTGGCACCCACCAAATTTGTCCCATTATCGCTGTAGATTTGAGTACACAAACCTCTTCTTGCCGTGAAACGCCGAAGTGCTGCTATGAAGGCCTGTGTAGTAAGGTCACTTACCAATTCGGTATGTATAGCTTTGGTAGCTAAGCAAATGAATATGGCGAAGTATCCCTTATATTTCTTAGCATTTCGACCTTTCCATGTTTTGATCTCGATGGCCCTGCGTAATCTATCCCGGTGTTGGTGAAGGGTTGTGTGACACAAACCCCGGGTGCTGGTAAATTAGTTGCTGAGCCGTTTTTGCCCGATAACGAAAACATTTGAATCATTTGAAACAGCTGTTGATAATTCCTTTGACTCAAGTTCTAAATTTGAGGAACCAGTACTGTTGTCTAAGGTGCATCATTGTTTGCTGGAGTCGCCCGTGTAGAGTTCTTTGGTGAGCGTCTCTTATAAGCATCTTAGAGAAATGATGATTTCCCTTTAGAATTATCGGGTGTTGCTGATTATAAGAGAGCTCGGCGTTTTCGAGTCTGCCTCCTACCCTCAAGATGCCATCGTTGTCCGTAAAAGCACAGAGCGTGTTTGGCACCTTAGTCTTGTTGTCTGCGGCAAACATATCTGCTTGTGCTGTTTTGATAAGCACCATATTGGCAGCCTGTAGTTCCACTGGAGACAGTACGCTGTAGGTTCTGCAAATCGGTACCTTTCGTGTGTTGCTGATGAATCTTCGGCAATACGCTACTATTCTAACTAACTTATTGTAGTTTGAGTGTTGCAATAATAAGTTAATAACATTCGGTACCTGTTTTGCAGTATGGGTTTTTATGGCCCGTTTCTCCTCATCCGTTCCTAGGCTCGTCGGCTGTTGTGGATACTGGAAGTGCCATTCTTCTTGTAGAAATTCTGGTCCAGTCCACCAGAGGATGCTTGGAATTAAGGCCGACGGCCTTATTCCTCTTGATACCAGGTCGGCAGGGTTTAACTCTCCGGGAATATGCTTCCAACTTTCTGCTTTTGTCAGTCTTTGTATCTCCGCAACCCTATGGCTGACGAAGGTAGCCCATCTAGTTGGCGGAGGAGCGTAGCAAGCATCACCACTCCACAGAGTTCCAGACGTGGAAGTGTTTGGGTCTTTACTGGCGCCACTCTAGTTTTAGACAGAAGCAAATTCACATGGACGATGTTTTGAAAATCGAGCACTCGAAGATATACTGCCGCACCGTACGCTTTCTCGGGCGCATCGCAAAAACCATGCAGCTCCAGATCTTTACATGTATAGCTCATATGGACCCAATGAGGAATTCGTATCTGTTCCAGTTGTTGTAGTTCTTCTCGGAAGGAAATCGATTCTTTCTTCAACTCCACTGAGATAGGGTCGTCCCAATTCAGCCCACTACGCCAGAGTTGCTGCATCATTATTTTTCCTTTAATAACGCATGGTGAGACCTTGGCGATCGTTGAAAGAATGTTTCTTTTGGTAGGTTCTGTGGATTCCGATTGAGTAATCTGAAAAGAAAGCTTATCTTCTACTGGGTGCCATTTGATACCTAGAGCTTTTATCTGATCTGGAGTGCTGAAAGGTAAGGACAAATCAACTTCCCTTTGTTCTACTGGAATATTGCTTAAAATTTCATCACAATTACTTGCCCATTTACGCAGATTAAACCCTCCCGCCAGCAACAGACTGTTGACCTGCTGACGTTTAACCAGCGCTTCTTGGATTGTGTCGGCACCTGCAAAAAGATCATCAACATAGACATCTTCCCTGATCATACGCGCACCTAAAGGAAACCTATCTTCTTCATCAGTTGCTAGTTGGTTGAGGGCCCGAATAGCAAGATAAGGTGCACATGTTGTTCCAAAAGTGACTGTTTGAAGACGATAAACTTTGATGGATTCGGTGTTGTCATTCCGCCACAGAATCAGCTGATAATATGAATCCTTGGAGTTCACACGTATTTGACGGTACATTTTCTCTATATCTGCGGTGAAAGTGTATTTGTGTCTTCTCCATCGCAGAACAACATCCATAATATCGACTTGTGTTTTGGGTCCTGTCATCAAGTGCTGATTCAATGATGTTCCGGTCGTTGTCTTGGCTGCTGCATCGAATACAACCCGCAATTTCGTTGTTGAGCTCGCTTCCTTGAATACCGCATGAATTGGCAGGAAAAAATGATGAGGAGTTTTGAGGATTTCATCTGTGTTCACATCGACTTCTTGCATATGTCCGAGACGTAAGTACTCATTTATACAATTACTATATTCTATGTGTAATTTATGGTTGTGAGCAAAACGTCTTTCCAGTTGACCAAACCTACGCAATGCACCTTGCTTCGAGGCCCCAAGCGCAGGTCTGATCGCATCCTTAAATGGCAGTGAAACCTCGTATCTTCCATTTGGTAACCTTTTTGTTGTTGTGCTGAAAAACATCTCGCAGGCCAAGTCTTCGCAAGATTGCTGTCCTTTGAAAGGTACTTCCTCTACCTCCCAAAACCTCTGCAGTTGGCGACTGAGATCAAGTACTTGATGAAAGGTTCTGATGGATTGTTTGGATTGAGACACTTTGCCCATCAGTATCCATCCAAGTTGGGTATTCTGAGCAATAGGGGTCATTGCTCCATCGCCGCGTATCACTTCTGGGAGTACAATCTCTGAGTAGATATCTGCTCCCAAGAGGATGTCGACCTCCGCCGGCTTGTGGAATGTGGGGTCCGCCAGAGCCAAACAGAATATGACTCCATTGTTCCGATCGCAGTTTGTAGGCCGGAAGAAGGCCAGTCAGCGACTCATAGATTAAAAGACGGGTTTTTGTCTTGAAACCCGAATGAACCGATCCAACTGTAAGGTCAACGTAGCTATGACAAGCGCCACTGCTGACCTTTCCTAACCCCAAAACTTTGATGGAAGTCCTTTTGGTTTTAACACCCAATCGTTCGGCTGCCTTTTTGGTAATGAATGAAGTTTCTGAGCCCGGATCCACTAAGCCCCGGAGTACGACATCAGTTCCAGAAGTTGCTCTAACTCTTAGAAGTGTTGTTGCTAGGAGAACATCCGTAGTGTACTGTGTCGCCAAAAAACTGCTTACATTTTGTGGTTCGAAAGGTTTGGCAGCATTCGACGGAGGTGTCTAATATACTTTTTAAGCCCGTAGCAGTCTCGTGCACAATGGTTTCTTGACCGAAGAAAATGCTGAGCTGTGCATTAACGAGCACGCGCTTGTGGTTGTAACGCCTTTAGCTATAGGTAAATGCTGTAACAAGCGCTCAGCCTCACCTCCTAAACTCGATTTTAAATAGTGAAGCTTTTCTATTTCAGACAACGCGGTATTTGACTGAACTAATGAGTCAAAAAGGTCGTAAAATTATCTCCACGTTTGATAATCACCGGTAAATGTAGGTATATTTATTTTAGGCAACCGTACAATGCTATTTGAACTAGCACTTACCGGTTCCTTAACAGTTGTCATTTTGTCCAGGGTGTCCATCAACGCTGTCTTATAATCGCAGTAAGTATCTCGGATCTTGTCGTAAATTTCCTCTAATTCCTTTTCTTTCTCAGGTTCGATTGCTGAAATTCCCTCGACGTTGAGCTGTGTACTTCTTTTATAATTTTCCTCCAGCACATTAATCCTGTTAACGATGTAATTCTTCGTTCGCTCCTTTAGTCCACGTTTGCCGAAATTGTCAAAATCTTTTAAAATTTGACTGAGCAAATTTCGTTGGAGTTTCAGTGCAGATGACATGACGAATGAGAAAACGAAATACTCGTAAGAGAAAAAAAAATTTATGAACTGTGTATTTCAACTTACGTATTTATTCTACAGTTCATTTACTGCTGCAACGGACTACTTCCAACTGTTCTCGTAGCGTTGTATAACCGCACTGGAATTGTATAGCGGATCTGTCGGAGTACCGGACGTCGAAATAACGTTGTGTTATCTTTTTCCAGCGGTGGAAGAGGAATTCGCAATTTTGCACTTCCAATTTAATTTCACGACGCGGGAAACCGTTTGGCACTTATGAAAAACTCACTTGAATTGTCTAATGTACAACGTTGATACGTTAAAATGTAAAAATTTGTTTGTTCAAATGCTTGTTTAAGTGTTAATTTGTTAATTCAATTTCACACACACACAGGGATTGTCTACTTAGTCTCAAAAAAGGCTTCGAAGGACCATGAATTGTAATGTTTAAATTAACTAGAGACAAATTAATTTTACCAAATCAAATAAAATTCGGATTACGTTATAAAACTTAAAAAATTTATTTTTCACGATCTTAACTGGTTGGTGATCAAAATAAGAATGAGTGTAATTATAAAATTATTTGACACATAGTTTTTAATACATTGAGTAAGGAATTCCGTATGATATACATATGATAAGGTAGTGTTTTGATTTATAATTCAAATATGCATAATATATTTAATGTGTATTTAAATTTAAGCAATTATTATTATTACATGAATAAAAGAAATTCATTAATTAACAATGAGACGTATGGATTCGATCCGAGCAACAGGAGCAAAAGTCGTTGTATAGTCTATTCCAAATTGCTGACTAAAACCTTGAGCGACGAGACGAGCTTTTCTTTTTATCTTTGCAGTATTAGGATTACGTTTGTTGGTGAGGACGAATCTGCATCCTATAATGTTCCGGTCTGTTGGACGATCAGTAAGTTCCCAGGTATCATATTTGATCAAGCTCCTTACTTCATTGCAACGTCTACAGTCAACTTCTTTTTGGAATTTTCCACTGCTAGAACCAGTGCTCGAAAGTCATCAGGAAGACCGGCCAGCATGAGGGAAGCTGTTATTTCGTCATCAATATTCAAGCCGGCATTTCGGACTTTGAGTGACGTTAAGACCATGGTATTGATGTAATCCTGCATGGATTCACAGTCGGTTAACTTTAGTTGCACCAGTTGCTTAAGCAATTCAACCTTTCGCGTTAGCCCTCTGTCGTCATACGCCGAAACCAGAGCATCCCATGCTTCTTTTGCCGTTGTAGATGTTGCTATATGAGCAAAGTTATTTGGCTCAACCATTAAAGTTATTTCAGCCATTGCACGTTCATTCAATTCCAATTCATTGTCTTTTGGATCTGCAGATAATCCTGTTTCGGTTATCTTCCAGCAGTTCCTAATAACGAGGTATGACTTCGCATGCCGTTTCCATACGTCGAAATTTTCACGACCACGCAGCTTTTCAAATGGAAAAGAGATCGACGATGAAGCCATTTCTAACCTATCAGTATATGAATCTTCAAAAAATCTTCAAATATTTACAAAACTTTGCTTTGTTTAAAGGAAAAACGTTTAAACTTTCCAATTGCACATTTATTTTGATAAAATCTCAAGTGAAACTAATTTAATTCGTGACTTTAAGGCCCATAACCTGTTAAGAAAAGTGCAAACGGAGTAGGTTATAAAATTGGAATAGAATTTATTTTGACGTAATTCATGAGATGACATTACAATGTTTACATATTTTGATGAGTGTATTCAATGATTGTTTTTCATTCTCAACAGTTTCTCCATTCAGTAGAATCCTTTCCTTTGAGTGCGCTTTCAAAATTAACTTCAGCGTTGAATGCATAAGCGACGATATCATTGTTCTCTTCATCAATTTCTGGAGAACTTGTATCTGGATCCATGTCAGGTCTTTGTTCAATGATATCTATAATACCATATTGGGTATCATTTGAGATAATATCCATGTTATCTTCTCGTTTATTGAAGGCATCAATATCCACATCAACGAATTTAACGTCCCTCGTAATTGCCATTTTCTTTGTATTTGCCATCCAAATTCGGTATGCTTTCGCTTCTGCTGCATACCCGACAAAAATACCCTCAGCTGAGCGGGCTTCAAATATATCTTTATTTATTTGATTGTTCAGCACGAATGCCTTTGATCCGAATACCTTATGATCCTTTACATTAGGAATTTTACCGAACCATAGCTCGAATGGCGTTTTTCCAGAAAGGCTTCTTGAAGGACAACGATTCCTTATATAGTTCGCAGCATATATGGCTTCAGCCCAAAATGATGTCGGCAAACCAGATTGTATTATCATACATCTCGCCATCTCAACAAGTGTTCGATTCTTTCTTTCACTAACACCATTCTGTTGAGGTGTGTACGGTGTTAATAGCCTCCTTTTAATTCCTTGTGACATGATATATTCGATGAACAGACTGGAACTATACTCAGTGCCATTATCTGTTTGTAACGCTTTTATCTTATGCCCGGTTTGCTTTTCAACGAAATTTTTATATTTACGAAACGTTTGAAAAACATCGCTTTTATTCTTTAAAATATACACCTCACTCCAGCGTGAATAATCATCGATGAAGGTGATGAAAAATTTTCCTCCACCATTAGACTCGGTCCTCATAGGATCACAAATATCGGAGTGAACAATCATCAGAGGCTTTTCACTTTTTGTTGTCCTTTCCGAAAACGGCTGAGCGGATAATTTCCCTTTTAAGCAAATAGTGCACGGGTGTAGTTTCTCAAAGCGGTTTATTTTTATTCCGAAACCTGTATTCTGGTTTGTCATGGCAATAATATCGTTGGAGTTTAAATGTCCTAATCGCTCGTGCCACATCTGAATGCCTCCCTTTTTATTTTTTGACAATTGGGCGACTTGGGCAGACTCAGTTGGTTGTTGAACATAATAAATATCACCGATTCTTTTGGCTATTAATTTGATATCGCCTTCTTTATTTCGTACGAACGCACTGTTTCTTCTAAAGACGACTTCGCAATCTTTATCCGTGATTTTTGCAACTGAAAGAAGATTTGTGCGCAGATCAGGTACAAATAGGGTATTTTGCAGATTTACTGACCTTGTTTCGGGTCCAACGATGGTTTGGATTTCTACGGTACCCTTAGCTTCAACATTTGTTGATGAATTACTTGCTAAATTTAATTTACCCCTGTCAGTAGGCACCATCGTTTCAAAACATTCTTTGTCACGACATAAATGGGAAGTACAGCCACTATCGAGACACCAGCTCTGTTGTAGGTTTACACATTTTGTTTTGGTTGGAGTTGTTGAATTTTCGGACATGATGTAAAATGATTCCTTCACGATATCACCCCGATGTGCATTTTGACTACTGGATCGGCAATCGCAAGCTTTGTGACCAAATTTACTACACTTACTGCATCTGAATGGAAATTTTTTTATTTTTGTTTCTTTGTCATTTCGTGACAGCTGTCCTCGATTGCTTTGAGGTTGAAAAACATGTTTATTTTTTGTTGCAATCATAGCTCCTGATTTATTTTCTTTAGATTTTTGTTTCCGTGCAACTGATTCTTCAAAGATTTTTATTTTTAGTTTTTCAGCATCGGGCAGAACGTCTTGGGTTTCAATGGCGCATCTGAAATTTTCAAATGTTTCAGGGAGACTGTACAACAGCATTATGCTTAGCAGATCCTTATGAATCTTCACATCCATAGCTTCGAGTTTGTCGACGGCGTCGAAGAATTTGTTGATGTGTTCACGAACGTCGTCTCCTTCTGCCATTTTTTGAAGTGTAAGCTGTTTCAGCAGTGTTGCTTTTCGGGCTGGACCAGATGATGCGTAAATCGATTGAAGCTTTTTCCAAATTTCGTTTGCTGTTTCGCATCCACGAATTTGTTTCAACTCTGAGGGACTTATGGATAATATTGAATCAGCCTTAGTTTTTTTATCTCCAGTCACCCAGGATCTTAACTGCTTCGTGGTCTCCGCACCTTCCGGTAATTCTAGTATTGGAATTTCACCAGAAACGTAGCCCCACGTTTCGTTTTTCGTTAATAACGCTTCAACTTGAAGACACCATGTGTCGTAGTTGTCTTTTGTTAGCAACTCGATGCGTGCACTATTTAATTGGTTCATTTTTATTTTATTATAAAATGTATGGTGCAAACTGTTGAGAATGTGTGTGTAGGCAAAAGTAACAATTATATACATATGTGCACACGTGTTATGGCGCCGCGCAACCGTACTTCCTGATAATTAGGGAGTATTAGATAAGATAAGAAAAGGAAACCGGACTTTCCTTTTTTATGGTTATCTTCCTTCTGCTCCTTTTTGTGTTTGCATATATACGTGTTCAATATTGGTTAGTTGTTTCTTGACGACGAGTGCGTGCGGTTCATTAATAAAAGAAGTGAAATTAAAACAACTGTGTTTAATTATTTTGTAATATTTGATTAGCTGGTCTGGGATAATACTTCAATGTATTATATTTAAATCATTGTTTCAACAGGTTATGGGTCCAGACACAAATACAGCTAATTGTGATCTTAAAAGTAAAATCATAGTGAAACTAAAAAAAAAATAACGAAACCTGCAAAATTTTCATAAATACATTTTTGTGTGTGACGATAGGTGCACAAGTGTTTAATTTTATAATTTCACAATAAGTGACGCCACAATAAATTCGCTGAAAAAAAAACAAAATTAATCTCCAGAAAATTCATACTTGCATACATAAGTGTAGTAAAGATAATGGATAAAGGAAAAAGAAACATAAAACCGTTTGACGGAGAAAAATACTCAATTTGGAAGTTTCGAGTGAGGACACTTTTGGAAGAGAACGATTTATTAAGTGTAATTAATGAAGAACAAAGAGAAGTGACAGTTGAGATTAAAAGGGCACAAATAAATGCAAAGAGCATTATAATAGAGTATTTAAGTGATTCGTTTCTAACTTTTGCCAACAGTGAGAGTACTGCAAAACAGATTTTTGGAAATTTAGATGCTATTTACGACCGTAAAAGCATAGCTTCACAACAATGAAGCTTAGCTTCACAACTTTCACTACGAAAGCAACTATTAGCATAAATGGTGATACTTCGCTACTAAATCATTTTAATTTCTTTGATGACCTTATAACTGAACTCATCACGTCGGGAGCCAAATTAGATGAAATGGACAAAGTTTCCCATCTACTTTTGACTCTGCAAAATGAAATCTGAAATTAATTTAACACTAGCATTTGTGTAAACTTGACTTCTTGACCAGGAGATTAAGTTGAAAGGTGTAAATAAAGATACAAGTGCTAAAGTTTTACAGGCTATATGCAATAAAGAGCCGAGGGACAATAAATATAAATATAAAGGAATGCATAAATATGTGAAGACACAATTTAAAAACAAATTTAAGTCAAAACTAAAATGTTTTCATTGCGGAAAACTAGGGCATTTAAAAAGAGATTGTTTCCTTTTAAAAAGGCAGGCAGAAAAACAGAATGTTGTCGGTGAAAATAGTGGAAAAGGAAAGCAAGCTCAGATAGCAACAACAACACAGTCAGAACGTAGTTTTGCTTTTATGATGAGGAAAGAAGATAAGAGTGCAAACGCTGGTGAGGTAGAGTTTATCTTAGATTCGGGGGCATCGGATCACATCATAAATGTTTGTTTCCTGAGTATGAAAATTTGAAATCACATGTGGCAATTGAAATTGCAAAGCGTGGTGAATATATTCATGCTACAGCCAAAGGAGTGGCAGCTCCGGAAATGAAATTACACTGCAAAATGTGCTATATAGCACGGATATTCCCCACAACTTGCTATCAGTGAAGAAGATGCAGGATGCTGGAATGACAATTGAGTTTAATCCTGGAGGCATAAAAGTCACTAAAAATGGTAACCGTGTATTTGATGGAGAGTGTGAGTATAATGTACCAATTATTAAATTTAAATTGAATAGCAGAATATACACATCAAACAAGTTAAATAGTGTAGATTATCGCTTGTGGCATGAAAGATTGGGTCACATAAGTACAGGAAATTTTTTAGAAATTAAACGAAATAGCTTGTTTGAAGATATTAATCTTTTAAATCATGTTGAATTAGACAATAAATTATGTGAGGGCTGTGTAAATGGCAAGCAATCTAGATTAAAATTTGAAAAATTTTAAAAATAAAGAAAATATCCAACGACCTCTATTTGTAATACATTCCGATGTCTGTGGTCCAATTTCACCCTTTACAATTGATAACAATAACAGTAGATAACAAATTTATTGATCAGTACACACATTACTGTGTGATATATTTAATAACATATAAGTCAGATGTATTTTTCGTTTTCAAGGATTTTGTTGCAAAAAGTGAGGCCCATTTTAACTTAAAAATTGTAAATCTATATATTGATAATGGCGGGGAATACCTATCTAATGAGATGCGTGAGTTTTGTATTGAAAAAGGCATCAGCTATCAACGATTCCTCACACTCCACAATTAAATGGTGTATCGGAACGGATGATTAGAACAATCACCGAGAAAGCTCGTTCTATGATAAGCAGTGCTAAGCTTAGTAAACATTTTTGGGGTGAAGCTGTTTTAGCAGCAACATATTTGATTAACAGATCCCCAAGTAGAGTCTTGCAAAAAATAAAGAAAACACCATCAATATCTTAGAATATTTGGTTCGACAGTAATGCACTTAATAAAGTACAAAAACGAATATTTGACGAAAAGTCAATCAAAACTATACTTGTCGGGTATGAACCAAATGGGTGTAAATTGTGGAATGTGGAATCGAGGAAATTTATGGTAGCTGGAGATGCTGTGGTGGATGAAATAAACATGCTAAAATCTAGGGCTGAACATGAGGGAGACTCTGGGGTTCAACTTGAAAATATTGATCCAAATAATGATTCTGCAATTACCGAAAATGAAGCGTCGGTTTTTCCATGGTGGAAAATAATGCATCTGTTAATTCAAGATCAGATTTACAACCTAGTGAAAATTCCACAAATCTTGAGAATGCCGATCCAGTCATTGAAACTGGTGGTAAATTAGAAGAAAATACAAGTGAAAAAGAAATCAGACGCAGTGAAAGAATTAAAGGTAAATTAAAATTATCATCGATTTTTAGAAAAATGTCTTATGAATATTCAAATATGTTTGAATGACATTCCCAATACTTTTGACGAAATTAAATTTCGTGATGATAGAGTTTTCTGGGAGGAAGCCATACAAGATGAACTTAACTCTCATTTTCAAAACAATACTTGGTGCTTAGTGCAAAAGCCCAATAACAAAAACAGTAGATTGCAAGTGGGTATTTAATATAAAACAAGATGAGTTTGGCAACTTAGTAAAGTATAAAGCAAGGCTAGTAGCGCGGGGTTTTACACAGGAATATCAATATAGACTGGTCCGAGCACTGCAGATATCTTGGAATTATAATTGACAAAAAACTAAATTTTCAAAAGCACATATCTACTACCATAGATAAAGCAAATTAATACATTAAAATTCTTTATCCCATTATAAACAGAAAATCAGAACTTAGTATCGACAATAAGCTTATAATATAAAAATAAAACAAAATAAAAAAAATATAAAACAGTTTTTCAATCTATCCTACTGTACGGAGCTCCTGTTTGGTATGATTGTGCCAAAACTCACAAACTTAAGCTTCAAACATGCCAAAATAAAATTTTAAAAATTATGCTTAACTTACCCCGTTATTATTCTCGCAGGCTGCATGAAAAAACCAATATCAACTTTTTACACTTCCTTATCGAGGAATTAACATTAAGATTATATAATAATTGTTATATCTTCGATAATGAACTTATTAAATGTTAAATGTCAACATTACCACAATAAATAAATTCATATGTAAAATAAGTCGAATATATTTATATATTTGACCAGGGAGCATTGCAATATTAGTTTTTAAGTGTTAAATAAGTGTTTTTACTTGTAGCTTTCCCTTGAATTAGAATCAAAATATCTGTTGAACCTTATTAACTCCATTAATTATAAAAATCATAGCTGTAAAGGACACTTGCCCTAAACCTCTAAAAAGAAATTTGTTACAAATGTATTCACTATTATATACGCTACTTAAATAAGTGAATGAATGAATGAATGAAATGGAATATATGACTGATTATGATGAGACATTTGCACCAGTTGCACGAATTTCAAGTTTCAGATTTCTCTTGGCACTCTCAAATCAATATAACTTCTTGGTCCATCACATGGATGTCAAAACCGCATTTTTAAATGGAACTTTAAAAGATGAAATTTACATGACGGTTCCAAAGGGTATGACCCATGGGGATGGGGATAAAGTATGTAAACTTAATAAAGCTATTTATGTCCTTAAGCAAGCTGCAAGATGCTGGTTTGAAGTGTTTGAAAATGTCTTGAAAGGTTGGAGTTGACCGCTGTATCTATATTTTAAATAAAGGAAATATTTCTTAAAAAAGATATATACAAGATATATATAAAGATATACATATATAAGTGTTACCTATAAATCTGATACGATGTAAAATTTTAAATCTTATACAAAAAAAATAATACATTTCAAATGACTGACTTACTTGAGATTAGATATTTTATTGGTATAAAAATTGATAGAAAACACAATCAATTATGTCTCAGTCAATCAGCATACATTAAAAATGTTTTCAGAAAGTTTAATATGGAAGATTGTAATGCATTTAGTGCACCTATCCCAAGCAAACTAAACTATGAGGCTCTGCAATCGGAAGAATCATATGATGCACCATGTAGAAATTTGATTGGATGTTTGATGTACATCATGTTATGCACACGTCCAGATTTGAGTACATCAATAAGCATTTTAAGTCGATATTCGAATACCAACAATCAGGAACTTTGGCAATATCTTAAACGGGTTTTACGGTATCTAAATGGTACTGTTGATTTAAAGTTGACATTCAAGAAAAATTCAAACTTTAATAGTATCCTTATCGGATATGTCGATTCTGATTGGGCTGGGAATGAGACCGACAGAAGAAGTACAACTGGATATCTGTTTAAGATGTTTGAAAGTTGCTTAATTTCATGGAGTACTATGAAACAAAAATCTGTGGCCGCTTCATTCACCGAGGCAGAATAAATGGCATTATTTGAAAGCGTTAGAGAAGCATTATGGCTCAAGTCATTAATAAATGAAATTAAACTAGAACTAAATGCTCCAATAGACATTTTTGAAGACAACCAAGGTTGTATTAGTATTACCAACAATCCTACCTGCCACAAGAGAACAAAGCACATAGATATTAAATATAATTTTAGTAGAGAACAAATTGAAAAGAAACTCATTTGCGTCAAGTATATTTCCACAGATTTGCAATTGGCCGACATACTGACGAAGCCATTACCAGCAGCAAGATTCGTCGCCTTGAGGAACCGACTGGGGCTCTTGGAATAAATTGATGACTCAAGAAAATAAAACATTTTTATATTTTGATTTAAATTAAATTAAATATTATAAAACAAAAAAATGAATTGAATTGAATTGAATTTGATATGTTACTTTAATCTTTAATTCCAAATTACCGAAAATTATGAGAATACTTTTAAGTTGTTTAATAATTGAATTTTGTTACATATTAATTTCAATTGATATGGTTGAATGCTGGATCAAGTTGTTATCCCCAGGAATAAACAAACAATTAAAGATAAGCACAAACTCGTCAGAAAGAATTACTGTCAATAATAATTTTTAATATTTTCTTCAAATCAATGTAACTTTCTTTCTGATAATTAGGGAGTATTAGATAAGATAAGAAAAGGAAACCGGACTTTCCGTTTTTATGGTTATCTTCCTTCTGCTCCTTTTTGTGTTTGCATATATACGTGTTCAATATTGGTTAGTTGTTTCTTGACGACGAGTGCGTGCGGTTCATTAATAAAAGAAGTGAAATTAAAACAACTGTGTTTAATTATTTTGTAATATTTGATTAGCTGGTCTGGGATAATACTTCAATGTATTATATTTAAATCATTGTTTCAACAGGTTATGGGCCCAGACACAAATACAGCTAATTGTGATCTTAAAAGTAAAATCATAGTGAAACTAAAAAAAAAATAACGAAACCTGCAAAATGTTCATAAATACATTTTTGTGTGTGACGATAGGTGCACAAGTGTTTAATTTTATAATTTCACAATAAGTGACGCCACAATAAATTCGCTGAAAAAAAAAACAAAATTAATCTCCAGAAAATTCATACTTGCATACATAAGTGTAGTAAAGATAATGGATAAAGGAAAAAGAAACATAAAACCGTTTGACGGAGAAAAATACTCAATTTGGAAGTTTCGAGTGAGGACACTTTTGGAAGAGAACGATTTATTAAGTGTAATTAATGAAGAACAAAGAGAAGTGACAGTTGAGATTAAAAGGGCACAAATAAATGCAAAGAGCATTATAATAGAGTATTTAAGTGATTCGTTTCTAACTTTTGCCAACAGTGAGAGTACTGCAAAACAGATTTTTGGAAATTTAGATGCTATTTACGACCGTAAAAGCATAGCTTCACAACAATGAAGCTTAGCTTCACAACTTTCACTACGAAAGCAACTATTAGCATAAATGGTGATACTTCGCTACTAAATCATTTTAATTTCTTTGATGACCTTATAACTGAACTCATCACGTCGGGAGCCAAATTAGATGAAATGGACAAAGTTTCCCATCTACTTTTGACTCTGCAAAATGAAATCTGAAATTAATTTAACACTAGCATTTGTGTAAACTCGACTTCTTGACCAGGAGATTAAGTTGAAAGGTGTAAATAAAGATACAAGTGCTAAAGTTTTACAGGCTATATGCAATAAAGAGCCGAGGGACAATAAATATAAATATAAAGGAATGCATAAATATGTGAAGACACAATTTAAAAACAAATTTAAGTCAAAACTAAAATGTTTTCATTGCGGAAAACTAGGGCATTTAAAAAGAGATTGTTTCCTTTTAAAAAGGCAGGCAGAAAAACAGAATGTTGTCGGTGAAAATAGTGGAAAAGGAAAGCAAGCTCAGATAGCAACAACAACACAGTCAGAACGTAGTTTTGCTTTTATGATGAGGAAAGAAGATAAGAGTGCAAACGCTGGTGAGGTAGAGTTTATCTTAGATTCGGGGGCATCGGATCACATCATAAATGTTTGTTTCCTGAGTATGAAAATTTGAAATCACATGTGGCAATTGAAATTGCAAAGCGTGGTGAATATATTCATGCTACAGCCAAAGGAGTGGCAGCTCCGGAAATGAAATTACACTGCAAAATGTGCTATATAGCACGGATATTCCCCACAACTTGCTATCAGTGAAGAAGATGCAGGATGCTGGAATGACAATTGAGTTTAATCCTGGAGGCATAAAAGTCACTAAAAATGGTAACCGTGTATTTGATGGAGAGTGTGAGTATAATGTACCAATTATTAAATTTAAATTGAATGGCAGAATATACACATCAAACAAGTTAAATAGTGTAGATTATCGCTTGTGGCATGAAAGATTGGGTCACATAAGTACAGGAAACTTTTTAGAAATTAAACGAAATAGCTTGTTTGAAGATATTAATCTTTTAAATCATGTTGAATTAGACAATAAATTATGTGAGGGCTGTGTAAATGGCAAGCAATCTAGATTAAAATTTGAAAAATTTTAAAAATAAAGAAAATATCCAACGACCTCTATTTGTAATACATTCCGATGTCTGTGGTCCAATTACACCCTTTACAATTGATAACAAAAACTATTATGTTGTTTTTATTGATCAGTACACACATTACTGTGTGATATATTTAATAACATATAAGTCAGATGTATTTTTCGTTTTCAAGGATTTTGTTGCAAAAAGTGAGGCCCATTTTAACTTAAAAATTGTAAATCTATATATTGATAATGGCGGGGAATACCTATCTAATGAGATGCGTGAGTTTTGTATTGAAAAAGGCATCAGCTATCAACGATTCCTCACACTCCACAATTAAATGGTGTATCGGAACGGATGATTAGAACAATCACCGAGAAAGCTCGTTCTATGATAAGCAGTGCTAAGCTTAGTAAACATTTTTGGGGTGAAGCTGTTTTAGCAGCAACATATTTGATTAACAGATCCCCAAGTAGAGTCTTGCAAAAAATAAAGAAAACACCATCAATATCTTAGAATATTTGGTTCGACAGTAATGCACTTAATAAAGTACAAAAACGAATATTTGACGAAAAGTCAATCAAAACTATACTTGTCGGGTATGAACCAAATGGGTGTAAATTGTGGAATGTGGAATCGAGGAAATTTATGGTAGCTGGAGATGCTGTGGTGGATGAAATAAACATGCTAAAATCTAGGGCTGAACATGAGGGAGACTCTGGGGTTCAACTTGAAAATATTGATCCAAATAATGATTCTGCAATTACCGAAAATGAAGCGTCGGTTTTTCCATGGTGGAAAATAATGCATCTGTTAATTCAAGATCAGATTTACAACCTAGTGAAAATTCCACAAATCTTGAGAATGCCGATCCAGTCATTGAAACTGGTGGTAAATTAGAAGAAAATACAAGTGAAAAAGAAATCAGACGCAGTGAAAGAATTAAAGGTAAATTAAAATTATCATATCGATTTTTAGAAAAATGTCTTATGAATATTCAAATATGTTTGAATGACATTCCCAATACTTTTGACGAAATTAAATTTCGTGATGATAGAGTTTTCTGGGAGGAAGCCATACAAGATGAACTTAACTCTCATTTTCAAAACAATACTTGGTGCTTAGTGCAAAAGCCCAATAACAAAAACAGTAGATTGCAAGTGGGTATTTAATATAAAACAAGATGAGTTTGGCAACTTAGTAAAGTATAAAGCAAGGCTAGTAGCGCGGGGTTTTACACAGGAATATCAATATAGACTGGTCCGAGCACTGCAGATATCTTGGAATTATAATTGACAAAAAACTAAATTTTCAAAAGCACATATCTACTACCATAGATAAAGCAAATTAATACATTAAAATTCTTTATCCCATTATAAACAGAAAATCAGAACTTAGTATCGACAATAAGCTTATAATATAAAAATAAAACAAAATATAAAACAGTTTTTCAATCTATCCTACTGTACGGAGCTCCTGTTTGGTATGATTGTGCCAAAACTCACAAACTTAAGCTTCAAACATGCCAAAATAAAATTTTAAAAATTATGCTTAACTTACCCCGTTATTATTCTCGCAGGCTGCATGAAAAAACCAATATCAACTTTTTACACTTCCTTATCGAGGAATTAACATTAAGATTATATAATAATTGTTATATCTTCGATAATGAACTTATTAAATGTTAAATGTCAACATTACCACAATAAATAAATTCATATGTAAAATAAGTCGAATATATTTATATATTTGACCAGGGAGCATTGCAATATTAGTTTTTAAGTGTTAAATAAGTGTTTTTACTTGTAGCTTTCCCTTGAATTAGAATCAAAATATCTGTTGAACCTTATTAACTCCATTAATTATAAAAATCATAGCTGTAAAGGACACTTGCCCTAAACCTCTAAAAAGAAATTTGTTACAAATGTATTCACTATTATATACGCTACTTAAATAAGTGAATGAATGAATGAATGAAATGGAATATATGACAATAAGCTTATAATATAAAAATAAAACAAAATATAAAACAGTTTTTCAATCTATCCTACTGTACGGAGCTCCTGTTTGGTATGATTGTGCCAAAACTCACAAACTTAAGCTTCAAACATGCCAAAATAAAATTTTAAAAATTATGCTTAACTTACCCCGTTATTATTCTCGCAGGCTGCATGAAAAAACCAATATCAACTTTTTACACTTCCTTATCGAGGAATTAACATTAAGATTATATAATAATTGTTATATCTTCGATAATGAACTTATTAAATGTTAAATGTCAACATTACCACAATAAATAAATTCATATGTAAAATAAGTCGAATATATTTATATATTTGACCAGGGAGCATTGCAATATTAGTTTTTAAGTGTTAAATAAGTGTTTTTACTTGTAGCTTTCCCTTGAATTAGAATCAAAATATCTGTTGAACCTTATTAACTCCATTAATTATAAAAATCATAGCTGTAAAGGACACTTGCCCTAAACCTCTAAAAAGAAATTTGTTACAAATGTATTCACTATTATATACGCTACTTAAATAAGTGAATGAATGAATGAATGAAATGGAATATATGACTGATTATGATGAGACATTTGCACCAGTTGCACGAATTTCAAGTTTCAGATTTCTCTTGGCACTCTCAAATCAATATAACTTCTTGGTCCATCACATGGATGTCAAAACCGCATTTTTAAATGGAACTTTAAAAGATGAAATTTACATGACGGTTCCAAAGGGTATGACCCATGGGGATGGGGATAAAGTATGTAAACTTAATAAAGCTATTTATGTCCTTAAGCAAGCTGCAAGATGCTGGTTTGAAGTGTTTGAAAATGTCTTGAAAGGTTGGAGTTGACCGCTGTATCTATATTTTAAATAAAGGAAATATTTCTTAAAAAAGATATATACAAGATATATATAAAGATATACATATATAAGTGTTACCTATAAATCTGATACGATGTAAAATTTTAAATCTTATACAAAAAAAATAATACATTTCAAATGACTGACTTACTTGAGATTAGATATTTTATTGGTATAAAAATTGATAGAAAACACAATCAATTATGTCTCAGTCAATCAGCATACATTAAAAATGTTTTCAGAAAGTTTAATATGGAAGATTGTAATGCATTTAGTGCACCTATCCCAAGCAAACTAAACTATGAGGCTCTGCAATCGGAAGAATCATATGATGCACCATGTAGAAATTTGATTGGATGTTTGATGTACATCATGTTATGCACACGTCCAGATTTGAGTACATCAATAAGCATTTTAAGTCGATATTCGAATACCAACAATCAGGAACTTTGGCAATATCTTAAACGGGTTTTACGGTATCTAAATGGTACTGTTGATTTAAAGTTGACATTCAAGAAAAATTCAAACTTTAATAGTATCCTTATCGGATATGTCGATTCTGATTGGGCTGGGAATGAGACCGACAGAAGAAGTACAACTGGATATCTGTTTAAGATGTTTGAAAGTTGCTTAATTTCATGGAGTACTATGAAACAAAAATCTGTGGCCGCTTCATTCACCGAGGCAGAATAAATGGCATTATTTGAAAGCGTTAGAGAAGCATTATGGCTCAAGTCATTAATAAATGAAATTAAACTAGAACTAAATGCTCCAATAGACATTTTTGAAGACAACCAAGGTTGTATTAGTATTACCAACAATCCTACCTGCCACAAGAGAACAAAGCACATAGATATTAAATATAATTTTAGTAGAGAACAAATTGAAAAGAAACTCATTTGCGTCAAGTATATTTCCACAGATTTGCAATTGGCCGACATACTGACGAAGCCATTACCAGCAGCAAGATTCGTCGCCTTGAGGAACCAACTGGGGCTCTTGGAATAAATTGATGACTCAAGAAAATAAAACATTTTTATATTTTGATTTAAATTAAATTAAATATTATAAAACAAAAAAATGAATTGAATTGAATTGAATTTGATATGTTACTTTAATCTTTAATTCCAAATTACCGAAAATTATGAGAATACTTTTAAGTTGTTTAATAATTGAATTTTGTTACATATTAATTTCAATTGATATGGTTGGGTTTTACTGGGTTTTCCCAATCCTTTGCAGTGAATGCTGGATCAAGTTGTTATCCCCAGGAATAAACAAACAATTAAAGATAAGCACAAACTCGTCAGAAAGAATTACTGTCAATAATAATTTTTAATATTTTCTTCAAATCAATGTAACTTTCTTTCTGATAATTAGGGAGTATTAGATAAGATAAGAAAAGGAAACCGGACTTTCCGTTTTTATGGTTATCTTCCTTCTGCTCCTTTTTGTGTTTGCATATATACGTGTTCAATATTGGTTAGTTGTTTCTTGACGACGAGTGCGTGCGGTTCATTAATAAAAGAAGTGAAATTAAAACAACTGTGTTTAATTATTTTGTAATATTTGATTAGCTGGTCTGGGATAATACTTCAATGTATTATATTTAAATCATTGTTTCAACACAAACTACGCTGTACAAGCAACACTTTTACTTTTTACTTTTTTAAAAGGAATTCGTCTGCCGTTTTTTAGAGCGATCCTTCTGGGCCCATAACCTATTGCGTAGTAACAGTAATTTATTTATTTGAATTCTTAGATACAAAAATGGACAGAGAAAAAGATACAACATAGAATGAAATGAATATAGAATGTTGGTTGGTTGAAGTCTTCGATTTGGAAATAATATCAGGGATGTTCAACACTGAGAATCAAATAAAATAGTCAATGAAATTTAAATTCATCATTGAAATACTGAAATGACCTAAGTTTCTCCCTGTGGTCTTCAAATTTAAGTAAAACACTCTTTTGTTTTTTCAAAATGTTCCTTTGTTAAACGTTAATATTGAGGTTCAAAACAGTTTTTTTTTAGTTTTTGAACTTTGTATTTAATTTAATTTTATTATTTGTTCGTAATAATGCATTCATCTTTCATAACATCCTTAACAAATATTGTATTTCCAATATTTGCACATTTTCCTTTGTTTAGGAATTTAAAGGCAATATTCACAAATAACTACGGATGAAATTAAATATGTATGAATCAAATAGATTCATGTGTATGTAGTGTATGTAGTTGTGTATACAACTTGTATTTTTACTGTATTTTACTTTTGCAACCGTTTCTTTGATTTTAAGAATTAATTTTGTCATTTATATACAACATTGCAGTGTAAATTTTAATATACACGGAGTGATAATTATGAGATATCGTCTTATACAATTGAATAGTATCCCAATATACAACATATACAATTTTTAGGACCAATATATTAAGCAAAATTTTTACAACAATATCCAACGTTTTTTTAATATTTGGAAAATGTTGTTTGGAAAATATTCCAGTAGTGGGCAAATTCGACAAAAAATGACACTATCGTGGGCAAATGTCCGCCATTTTCGTGGGCAAATGTCCAACGATAACGGGAGTTCGTTAAACTCTGTAGAAGTGTGCGTAAAAATTTGACAGTGTGCGTAAAAATAAGGCAGTATGCGTGAGTTTTACGAAAATATTGGAAAATCTGGAAAAATATTGGGAATGGACGGTGACAGGCGAGACGAAAAAAGCTCGAGAGTTGAGTATCATCTGTATGTAGCTGATTTCTGTTAAGAATATTGAACATTCAGCATTTGGCCCTTAACTGAGTTTAGTGTTGTGTCAAATTCCAGAAATGAAATCTTTTGTTCAATACGACGGGAGGTTGGGTTGGACGGATATAACGGCGGCGTGCTGTTGCATTTTTCATCGATAAATGAGCTAGAGAAATTATCATTTCCTGAAATCTGAGACCAAGAAAGTGCAAACAAATTACATATTTGTAGTGGGTCTGTAATAGTAGCATTGGAGGATTTTATGCTATTTATCGTAAGTGAAGTGGCATCACCAGCCAGACGGCGGATATTTTGCCAAATCTTAGCTTGGGGTGAGTTAGGGTTCATACTTTACGTGAACTCATGGAAACTTTTTGCTGGTCTTAAGGAATCTACAGAATTTAGCAATCGATTTTTTTGTAAAGAATAAGGCTTTGCGTGGAGCAGTTCTTTTGAAATATGTTTAAAGCTTTAATTTTTTCTTTGCCAAGTGTAGAAAGTTCGGAATTCCATCAAGGTACAACGTGCTTATGTTGTACTCGGACAGTTTGAGGGATGGAAAAATTAACAGCAGTTCTGATAGCTTTCTGCAATAAAGCGGCTTCTTTATTGTTGTTTGGGGATGGATTATTTTTCTGAACATGTACCAATTGAACAAGTCTGTTTTGAATTTAATGTTCAGTATCAGGTTGAGGAAGTTGAGTTTCCGGACTTACAAATCCAACCCTACTGAGGAAAACCGGAAAAAGTTTAAACGGGTCAAAAATGACTGCAATGCACTAATAAGACGTGTGAAATTCTCATATGACCAAAAGTTGAGGCAAAAAGTGCTACAATGTCCCATGGGTAGCAAAAACTTTTGGTCATTTGTTAAAAATATAAGGAATTCAGCCTCATCTTCAGTTCCCACGCTCATTTGCAATGACACTCCAGCTGTCAACTCTTTAGACAAGGCCAATCTGCTAGCTGCGCATTTCGCGGCCAGCTCAACGCTACCAGATTCGACTTTGCCTCCGCCTGTTCTTGAGAGCGTCGATTGTACCATGGGACAAATCCATTTCCGCACTCGTACAGTTGCAAGACTACTTAGTGATCTCAACGTGCATAAATCCGCTGGCCCGGATGGTATCCCCCGATACTTCTGAAGAGGTGTTCTTCTGTGCTGGCAAAACCACTGCGTAAGCTTTTTCATCTGTCCTATTCTTCTGGTCTCTTTCCGAGTGGATGGAAAATAGCATTTGTCCAGCCGGTCCCTAAAACGGGCAAATCTTCGTCACCCTCCTCCTACCGACCCATAGCACTTACGTCCCTTCTTTCTAAGGTCATGGAAACGCTAATAAACCGTCAGCTTGTGAAATATCTTGATTCGCGGAAGCTTCTTAATGACCGGCATGGTACGGTATGGTTTCCGCAGCAACAGGTCCACTGGTGATTTGATGGCATATCTCACTGAAAAGTGGAGAAAGCAAGATTGTTGCGCTTGATATTTCTAAGGCATTTGACAGAGTCTGGCATCAAGCTCTTTTGTCGAAAATGCGTGCTTATGGTATCGATGAGTTTCTTCTTCTATGGATTAGAAATTACCTTTCGAACCATTCAATTCATGTCGTTTTGAATGGGTTCAAGTCTGATATCCACCAAATTAATGCTGGTGTTCCCCAAGGCTCTGTTTTGTCTCCGACTCTCTTCCTCATTTTTATAAATGATCTCCTGTCTGCTACTTCTAATCCAATCCACTCCTTCGCTGATGACAGTGCTCTCAGCTGTTCATATTCGTTCCAAGACTCACGTCCCTGTCCTTCGGCAGTAGAATTGGAGCGGCAGCGTATGTTAAGCACATTAAATTCCGACCTTGACAGCGTTATCACTTGGGGTAAAAACAATAGAGTGGAATTTAATGCTTCCAAAACTCAATGCTGTCTACTGTCTCTTAAGCGATCCCAAAATAATCAGCCATTATCCCTGAATGGCACTTGCATCGAAGAAACCGAAAAGCTTTCCATCCTCGGTATGTGTTTCAACTCAACACTTAGTTGGAATGATCACATATTCGAGGTCGCCAAAAATGCTGCGAAATGTCTAGGTTTCCTTAAACGATGCAAGAAATACTTCACCCCCTCTGACTTGGCTTCAATTTACAAAGGATGTAGATCCGCCCCAAACTTGAGTATAACGCTCATATCTGGTCTGGTGCTCCCAAGAACTCTTGCACCTGCTAGATAGAATACAACTGCGAGCGATAAAACTTATAGGAGATAGTAATATCGCGAAGTCGATAGACTCGCTCGAACATCGCCGTAATGTCTCATCCTTATCACTGTTTTATCGCTATTTTAACAAACGATCCTCCCCTTCATGAATTCACCCGCAATACTCGTCTCGCCAGAAATGCTCATCAGTTCACCCTCAAGCCTGTTTTCGAACGTACAGTTAAGTTTAGAGAGTCGTTTTTTAGCCGCACCACACGAATATGGAATGCTCTTCCCAGCCCAATATTTCCCACTCACTACAATCCGCAGACATTTAAGACCAATGTGCACATGTACCTTTTTCCCTTTCTCCCTCTATACCTTCGGCCCGTGTTGTATCTTGATTCCGGACACTTAAGGGTATTCGTAACTCCTTTTGTATAGTATATGCTTGTCAAAACGTTCAATATTTATTGTGGTAAGTATTGGATAATGGTCGCTGTTATTAAGATCGTCTAACTTCTTCCATGTTATTTTCGGGAACAAATCTGGAGAGCAGCATGTTACGTCAACATGTGTAAGTGGATTGTGAGTAGAGAGGTGGGTAGGAGATCCATCATTAAAGATAATAAAGTTGGTATTTAAAAGGAAATTTTCAAAAGCGTCAGCCTTCTTGTTTTTTCTTGGAGAGCTCCAAAGTGTACTTCAGGCGTTGATATCACCTCGAAGTATAATAGGGGATTTAACATGTTTGATTATACATATTTAACAATTCGTTCTTATTAATAATTTACTTTGGAGGAATGTATATGTTAATATATGTAAACTTTGTAGAGAATTCTATCTCTACAGCTTGAACTTGTAGGACTAAGTTTAGCAGAATGATTTCGTGAGGTATGTTTTTGTTCACTAGTAGTGCTATACCTGGCTTGTGGGTATCAATATTGGGCAAGTTGTGAAAGTAGCCTTCAAAGACCTTTGGATAAAGTGGGGATTGATTGAAAGAGCAGTATGTTCCTTGAATTGATATAATACTGGGATTATGTTGTTTTGTTATAATATTGAGCTCATCGATGTTATTGATGAAACCTTTCATATTCCATTGCAGAATATTGATGGGTCGGTAACGATTACACTGGCTCCACGAGCTTGATTTACCTGAGGCAAATGAAGTGTGGTTAGTTGTGTTTCGGTAATGTTGTCTGTTTGTGTTGGATGTATGTCGTTATGAATTATAGGAGTGGTCGGAAAAAGGTTGTCCGGGGTCCGAATCGCAGGGTCAATAGTTTGTTTTATATTTACATTATTGCAACTCAGCATCATGGATTTCCATGGTGTTTTGAATGTAGTATTCATTTTTGTCTAACAGTGCTTGAGGGACAGCTGATATTGGTGAAGTGGAAGGAGGAAGAGAGGTGGATTTGGATTTATTATTTGAAGGTGAATGAGAAGGTAGATGTTGATTATTTGAGTTGATGTTGGTATTGAGGAGATGTTGTAATGGGCTTGAGATGGATTGAGAGTATTGGTTAGAGATTAGGTTAGCGTTAAATGCAGTCGTAGGCTTTTCTTTAGATTTTGATTTTAAATTGGATTGATCGGGACATAGGATTGGATGCGACAATTCAGGAGCAGATTGAGTGGCAGGAATAGCATTAGCATTGGAGATATTTTTTTTAAGTTTGAGCAGGATAGCGTGGGTTCGGTTCTGCTAATATTTGTGGATTTTGATGCCAAGTTAGAATTTATTTTATTGTGTGAAGTTGGGTTGTTATTTGTTAGATTTGGGTCTGATGAGAGAGGTGAGCGGGATGAAATCAGTTGAGAAGCTTGAGAAATATTCTCTTGAGTATGTGAAACTGTTGTTTGCTTAATTTTATCAGCGAATGTCACAGTTAGAGGTGGAATCTGGGTTGCGTTTTGTTGACTGTAAATTAGTTTGGCATGGGCAATTGTACATTTCTTCAATGTCTTAATTGTAATAATGTCCTTGGCCTGTTTGTAGGCCGGACACGTTTTGGAAGATGATGGATTATTATTATTACGGTTGAGGGTATATTGCAAAGCAACCTTTAAGATCTATTGTGCCCCCTTTCAATACCTTAGCACAATTACGAGTTCCCCTCAAATGCAGTTCTTTTCAGAGTTGTCAATACTACAATAATAGGGTAATGGTCTCCTATTGCGCATAGGTGAAGAAATTTGTTCTAGAGTATTCTCTCTAAGCCAGTTTCCTTCAGGAATCTGAGAATGAGAGATGGTTCTAGTGATTGCATTTCTTCTTCTGATAGTAGGTACCTGCCCAGACTTATTTTTCTTTATCTTATTTATTATTGTGGGCTAGTGCCTCACAAAATCCCAGTATATATTCTGGAATTTTATTAAATTCTCCACAAAATCTGCAGAGACCTTCTTCTGATACCCCTAGTTTCCTTAGATGCTCCTTGAGTCTACAGTGCCCCGTTAGGAAGCCTGTTAAGATATGGAGGTTATTCTTGCTCATGCTTCATGCATGCCTCAAATCTCTTCCGGTTATACTGCCCTAATAGTTTCTTGACCTGCTTCATTCCACGGGCGTTATTCCAGGTTTCAATCTGATTCCTTCTTTCCAGTTCCCTGAATTCTTCTCTGAGGAGATGGTCTCCTACAGCACAGAATGGTTCAGGGCCTATGAAGGGTTCTGCTGCTCCTTTCCTTGCCAGGGAGTCGGCCATTTCGTTGCCTTCTATCCCCGTATGGCCAGGTATCCAGCAGAGTTTTACTCGGTTTCTCCTACTCAATTCTTTGAGCTTTTGCAAGCATTCCCATACAAGTTTGGATTTGATGGTGTAGGAGTCCAGTGCCATAATAGCGGCTTGACTGTCCGACATTATTGCTATGTCGCAGTTGGTATAATTCCTTTCAAGATTGATCTGAACGCATCTGTCTATGTCATAAATTTCCGCTTGAAAGATGCTGGTACATTTGCCCATGGATTCGAAGTATTTTGTCTTGGGTCCAAAAACTCCTGCTCCAGTTCCTTCATCAGTTCTTGATCCGTGTGTACACCATTTTACCGTGTTGCTGCTCAGTCTGTGGACCATGGATTTATGCTCCAGTCCCTTTTGGTGCTGAGATTACTGGTAAATTTCTTTTGGAAATTAAATTTTCTA
Source organism: Myathropa florea (assembly GCA_930367185.1). Classification (NCBI taxonomy): domain Eukaryota; kingdom Metazoa; phylum Arthropoda; class Insecta; order Diptera; family Syrphidae; genus Myathropa; species Myathropa florea. Next base: position 51,332,537 of record OV884004.1, read on the forward strand.
ATCACGTCATACTTCGGAATGGCCAGGAGTGGTAGCTTTTTGACTAGTGCGTCGAATTGCCTCGATGTAATGCACCTGTATTTACCTATCCCTTTTTTTGCCATTCTCGTGATTGTTTTGTTTTCACACTCTGCTACCACTAGATGCAAAGGAGTCAGCTCCAGTAGCACCTCCATGGCCGCAGTTGGGCAAGTTCTCATGGCTCCTGTAATACAGAGGCATGCCAACCACTGAACTTTGCTGAGTGTCTCCCTCGCGCTGATCAGATTGGTTCTCTTGGTCCATGCTATTGCACCATAGGTTATTGTAGGTCGAACAATAGAGATGTACATCCATCTTAAAATACTTGGACTGCATCCCCAGGATTTGCCCGCCATCTCTTCTGTATGTTTTTAGCAGATGAGCTTGCTGTTTAAGATTACTCCCAGATATTTAACTTGTTTTACCGGAGTCAGTGTTGTACCCGACAGACTTATTGGTTTTAGTCGTTCCATTTGATTGGTAAAGTTAGCCCCCATTTGATAATATCGCATAGGGTCTCCTCCATTTTTCGTCTAGCTAAGATTACTATGTCATCGGCATATGCCTGACATCTGATGCCATGGTTAGTAGGTGGTCAGGTGCGGACTCTTAGGGTAAAGTCTATGGACGATCCTTATTGAGAAACCGTTTCAAGAAGACATACTGCCTCCACGGGGCGGCCACCGGGCAACGAATGCTGCAGCGAGACAATAGGTCTGGTATCTCAGGCTCGCACAATGAACAAATGGTTCTTGGCGCCAACCTGCGATGCAAGACCTTAATTTCTCAACTGTATACATCCGGCCAAAGTATGCGACGAGAGGAGTAAACCTCCTAAAATAATCTCTAATCCAATGGTGGGACAGCATACGCCGAGGGATGCGTGGCTAAGAGAATGCTTAGTCTCTAGTATGCGAACTCCGAATACCTGGCTACCTTCGGTTTTAATCTAGCCTTCCCTAGGCATATCGGGGGCTACCTAGGGTGACGTATATTTCCCGAATACTCGTGGGATCACTATTTCCAAAATAAATTTTAAAAAAGATGAGTATGGTGAAGCTCCAAATTCACCAGCGTCTGTTCATGCTGTGGAGCATACAGACGGCAATTTTCGGTACGCTACTGAGCCTCCGACGGCCACTTCACCTTCGGCCATAGTCAACCAGCTCGAAAGCGAGCCAGCTACAGTCTCAGCTGACAAGGGGATCGGAGCCAAATGGGCACAATCCTTGACAGCTACCAGCGCTAGTGTCAGTTCAGAGGATTCTGACACATCCACGGTCATAGACACTTGCAGTGTAGTCACGCGGAAATCCGGATGTTCTTCCATTGGGAAGAAACTTGACAAGCTGAGTCTAGGACCAGGTGGATTCGTCAAGCTGAACTCAGCTGAAAAGAGGAGATATAACCAAGCTATTCGCAAGGGCGAAACTAGGGAAAATGCCCTAGTATATGCGAAATCTCCTCTTGGAAATGAGTTTAAAAGGGTGAGATCAAAGGATCTCACCACCTCTGAACCGGCAGCCAAAAAGGCAAAAGCCAGACATGCACCTGACGCGCCCACCTTCAGTCAGGTAGCTAGTACTGTCAGACTAGGAATCGTCCCAGCTGACATTGATAAACAGCCTCTGTCTACAGAGCAAATGGCTCTAATCCAGGAGGCAGTCATCGACATGTCGATTGAACTGAGAAACAGTGGCGTGTGGCCACATTTCTCAGGCTCTCAACACAAGTCGGGATGGCTAATTTTCATCTGCTCTGACAGTGCTACTGCTGAGTGGATGAAAAGCAATTTCGATGCTATCAAGGCTAAAAGTGGTCTTGATACTGTACTTGTGGAGGAGGGATCTTTTCCCAAATCTCACATAGTCCGTGGTTTCTTTCCACAGAACACCGAATTGCCAACGACCAAAGTCTTAGCGACGCTTGAAGCACAAAATGAGGGCCTTCAAGCTTCTTCATGGAAGGCAATGCAAAGGATGAAAGAAGGTTCGCTCCTTCATTTCGTCTTTGCCATTGACGATGCGTCCATGAAGACCCTGAGCAAACTAAACAACAAGGCTTGCTATAGATTTGGTCAGGTCAAGTTGATCGTCTCCCACAAGAAGGTCAACGCAGATGATTCTCCATCTGCTTCTGCAACAACAACCTCATCTGCAGTTCCCACTTGCAGCGGGATGTAAGTGAGGACAGTACTGCCTCAGCAACTAGGACCGCTGAAAGCGAGCCCATTGCTAGCACCAGCGGCCTTAGTGCAGCAGGAAAGACGGTGACCCGTGTTGTTGCACAAAACAAACAAAAAACCGGTTCAACAACAACGTCATCTGCAGTCCCCTCTTGCAGCGCTGTCGGGCATGCAAGAGAAGTCAGTACTGCCTCAGCAACCAAGACCGTTGACAGCGAGCCAATTGCTAGCACCAGCGGCCTTAGTGCAGCAGGAAAGACGGTGACTCGTGTTGTTGGACCGAAAAACCGTAATACCAGCAAAAAGCCCGGAGTTCCGAGGAAAACAACCGGCGCCGCAGGGCACGTTACTCGGAAGGAAGAGTCGGGGGGGAATTCCAAAAAAGGTCATCCCTCAACGGCTGCTTGTCGCAAGAAGAAAGGCCCTAAAAAGGCCCAACTGATGCGGCAGGCCAGATCCTCGATGGAGGATCGATGAGCTCCATCAAGGTGCTACAGGCGAACCTGCATCACGCGAAGGGCGCGTCCGCTACCCTTAGCAAGCGGTTCGCCGAAGAAAATATAACCCTTGGACTTATCCAGGAACCTTGGGTTAGAAGCGGACGTGTTAAAGGTCCCCGGAATGGCAATAGTAAGTTAATCTCTAAGTGTGGAGACCCTGCGCCAAGAGCGGCCTGTCTCATCAGCAATGATATTAACTTTCTTCCCATTCCTAATTTCATTAACAGAGACCTGGTGGCCCTACTACTGGAAGTTCCGACGGAGAGGGGAACACATACCATCGTGTGCGCCTCGGCGTATTTCCCGGATGACAACAGCGTCATACCACCTAAGGACGTCCAGGACCTCATCAGTTACTGCAAATCAGGCAACATGCACTACATTATCGGTTGCGATGCTAACGCGCATCATGAGGTCTGGGGTAGTAGTGACACCAACAGAAGAGGTGAGTGTCTTTTAGAATATCTTATTAGTAGTGAAATAGATATACTAAATAGAGGCTCAAAGCCTACCTTCATAAATGCGATTCGCGAAGAGGTACTTGATCTCACACTTGCAAGTCCATTTATTTCGAATTTTATTGAAAATTGGCATGTGTCAGATGAACCATCTTTGTCAGACCACCAACATATTAGGTTTGACATCCCTAGTCAACTCTCATATGTCTCTAACAGATACGATCCCAAACGCACCGACTGGGGTCGCTATCGAGAACTAGTTCTCTCACAAAAAGGGATGCTTCTTACGTCTATTGAGTCCATAGGGGACCTGGATGAAGCAGCCTTCCAATTAAACAATGTAATGATCAATTCCTATCACGACAGTTGTGTCCCCAAGACCACTTCAAATAGTCGTAAAGTGCCTTGGTGGAATGATCATCTGACAAAACTTAGGAGTAGAGTCAGAAAACTCTTCAATTCTGCCAAGAAAATGAAGAGGTGGAACGAATATAGGTCCGTTCTCACAGAATACAATTCTGAACTTAGACGATCCAAGCGGGCCACTTGGAGGAAATGCTGTGAAAACATTGCGAACATGCCAGTAGCAGCACGCATCCACAAATCGCTCGCAAAAGATCAGGCAAACTGTTTAGGGTTTTTAAAGAAAAGCGACGGTACCTACACGACGGCCAAGAAGAAACACTTAAAACGTTGCTTCAGGTGCACTTCTCAGGCTCGTCTTATAGCACCTCTCAAGTGCACTCTAACACAACAGGCCATAGGGTCTTTGTTAATAGAAGAGTTAAAAGTTTATCTGGAAAAATTTTCAGTACAGATAAGGTTGAATGGGCTGTTGGCACCTTCGATCCTTTCAAAGCTCCCGGTGGTGACGGTATATTCCCTGCACTATTGCAAAGATCAATAGACCTCATCCTACCGGAACTGACAGCTTTATTTAGAGCCAGCTATAACTGGGGTTACATACCAATCTCCTGGAGAAAGGTCAACGTAATATCCATTCCCAAACCGGGTAATAGACCTAGTGAGCTGCCTAAATCATATAGACCTATTAGTCTAATATCATTTGTACTCAAAACGATGGAGAGACTAATTGATGTTTACATTAGAGAACGATTAGAGTTGTCTAACCCTGTTGTCGTTCGATTACATCTTCTTCCGGAGGAGTGTCGGTTTCTGTAACCGCGGCAAAGAGTTGCCTACAAGGGAGGGTTCTTTCCCCCTTATTATGGTCACTAGTTATCGACAAATTGTTAGTAGATCTTCAAGGATCAGGCTACACCACAATTGGTTATGCTGATGACCTGGCGATTGTTATAAGGGGTAAGCACGACACGACTATTTGCAATATGATGCAAAGTGCGCTACTGCAAGTCGTTGAATGGTGCAACGCAGAGGGTTTATCGATCAATCCCTGCAAGACCGTTCTAGTGCCCTTCTCAAGGAGGACTCGTGTCAACCTTTAACCCATAATAATCGGCAACACCACACTAGTTTATTCCAGCGAGGTAAAATATCTCGGAGTAATCCTGGACAGATGACTTAACGTCTTTACGGTAGGACTTGGGGTCTCTCTCCCAAAATTATTCATTGGTTGTACACAATGATGGCGAGACCCATTATCACATATGCGGCCATCGTATGGTGGCCAAAAACCCTTCAACAGTCATCGGCAAACAAACTGCAAAAACTGCAAAGGGTTGCCTGTCTTGGCATAACATGTGCCATGCGCACCTGCCCCACAACAGGTCTCGAAGCTATTATCGGGCTGACACCTTTACCCAACTTCGTTAGGAAGATAGCTGCCACTTATGCCATTAAAATGCAGCTAGAATATCAATTCAAACCAGGTGACCTAGTGGGTCACCTTAGGATACTCAACTCAATCCCAAATAGAGACATGTTTTGTACAATGCCGGATACTATGGTCAGGCAGAACTGTTTCGGCAGGTTATTTGAAGTTGAAATATTGGACCGGGTAGACTGGTCCAATGGTGTCCCAACACTAGACCCCAGAAGTCTAGTTTGGTACACAGATGGATCGAAAATGGATTCTGGAGTCGGAGCTGGTGTCTGTGGACCCAACACTGGGATCTCTGTACCGATGGGGTCTAGTCCCACTGTGTTCCAAGCCGAAATCCATGCCATTGAGATCTGCGCGAGACATAATCTTGGTAAAGGTATCAAGGGCGCAATTATACAAATCTTTTCAGATAGCCAGGCAGCACTTAAGGCCTTATCGTCCAGTCAAATAGACTCCAAAGCCGTCAAATGTTGCCACGATGCTCTGCAATCCCTAGCCAAACACAACAAAGTGAAACTTGGCTGGGTCCCTGGACACAAAGGGATTGCAGGTAACGAATCCGCAGATGAACTCGCTAGAGCGGGTTCAAGTACTGCGTTCATAGGTCCTGAACCGTACTGCAGTGTCAATTGGACGACGGCTGCAGCGCTGATTAACGAATGGGAAAACAAACTTCGCCTAGATCATTGGACCAATGGGTTAGGTCTCAGGCAATCTAAGCGATTAATCAGACCCTATTCCTACAAGGAAATCCTTAGCTTAGATAAGGAGAGCATAAGAAAGCTAACAGGCTTTCTTACTGGCCACTGCGGCTTGTACTACCACCTTAACAAAATGAACTTGTGTCAAAACACGGAATGTAGGTTTTGTCTTGAAGAAGACGAAACATCCCAGCACATTTTATGTGAATGTCCCTACATTGGTTAAGGAAACGTATTCTCCACAGGGAAATACTGACTTCAGTGGAATTGAAAAACTCCACTACAAAAGATATACTATCTTTCATAAGGAAAGTGGTAAATCTTTTGGATTAACTCCAGCCCGTCGATACAATAGATCTTTTTAGGTCGCAGTGTCGCTGCCTTTACGGCAGGGTTGTACAAGAGGAAAAAAAAAAAAAAAATATTGCATCATGGGATGTGTTGGCAAATGCTCCTTCAATATCCAAGAAAGTACATATAACTATTTCTTCGCATCAAGGGCGTTTTTAATGTTTCTGTCAATTGGTAGAGTGCAGTTTCTGTGGATCTGCCTGCCCTGTAAGCATGCTGACAGTAATGAAGAGAGGATGTCTGTAGCACTTCTTCTCTTATGTAGTTATCCACAGCCTTTTCCATTGTTTTGAGAAGTAACGATGTTAGGCTGATCGGTTTGGTAGACTTGGGTCTTTCTTCCCCATTTTTGGAATGAATACTGCCTTTGCCCGTCTCCACTGGTTTGGTATGTATCCCAGTGCTAGACTACTTCTTAATATCATTAATAGAAATGGTATTAGTTTGCCTTGCCCTTTTTGAAGTAGGACTGGCGTGATTCCATCCACACCTGGGGATATGAAGGGCTGAAACGAGTTAATTGCCCATTCCAGTCGCCCTTTGGAGAAGATCTCTCTTGCGACTCTCCAGTCTTCATCCCTTGATATTGGCAGATTGTTTTCACACCTTTCTGTGTGTTGACGACAGCCCGGAAAGTGTGTTTCCAATAGAAGTCTTGCCCTCTGTTCTTCACTTTCGGTGTATCTGCCGTCAGGTTTTCTAAGGGACATCTGTATCTCCCCCGTTTTTGCTAGCGCTTTGTGGAGCCTGGCCGCAGCAGGGGTATGGGTGGTTGTCTCGCAGAATTTTCTAAAGCTTTCTCTTTTTGAGCTTCTTACTTCTTTGTTGTATGTGGTGAGTGCCTGTTTGTAGCTTTGCCAGTCTCCCGTACGCTTGGCTGCATTGTACAGCTTGCGTACTTTGGACCGGAGGCTGGATAGCTTATTGCTCCACCATGGCACTCCCTTCCCTTTGAAATCCCCGCTTATTGGGCAGCTTGCTTCGAATGCTGTTGTGACAGCTTTTGTTGTGCTGTCTACAACATGTTCTAGCTCTAGAAAGTGAGATGGAGCTCTTCTGATGTCAAGGTGCTCCAGATTACTTCCTAGCAACGATTCAAAGAGATCCCAGTCAGTCTTACTATCTATGCCCGTATCGTCCAGATCGAACCGTATAATTCTATGGTCCGACATAGATGGTTCGCTGGACACTTTCCAGTCCCTAACAAGTCCGCTAAGCCTATGGCTACCTATGGTAATATCTAATACCTCCTGTCTGGCTCTCGTGACAATCGTGGGAACATTTCCAACATTAAAGATGGAGAGTGAAGAACTTAAGATGATGGATGGGGAGGAAGCAATTTGCGCACAATACGCGACTGCATGGTTCAGGTATATGATGTGGCATATTACATGATTCGCATTGGGTACTGTTATTGCAGGTATTGTTATTCGGCAGTGGATGGGATTAGGTATATATTCCGTTATTTTGGCAGTGTAAAATCCAATATCTACTGATTTGGGGACTGGATAAAGGTCAAACGTGAAGAGCATGAGACCTGTTGGTTTCTGCTTTCCATCATCACCTTTTTTTGAAAATTTGTATATGTATATCCGTAACACCTTGGGCTTTTATTTCAACAATAATTTCGGTTTCAGATAAATTGATAAGGCATGGTGCGTAAGCTATTCCTTTGGATTGGTTTAGACGATCATGCAGTTTCACAGTTATTGGACGAACGCCAGCGAGGTCTTTGGTTTTGATGAAGTTGTCTGCAGTTTTTTGTGATAGCTTTTTGTCGATAGATTTTTTGAGAAGGAATGGGCTTTTGGCTATTCGTTGAAGACATAATTACGAATCGGGGATTTTTTAAACTGGGGTTTGATGGGAGGTCTGGGAAGATATTTATGGGCAGAGTGCTGCGCTTTGTCTTCTTTCGTGGCTGAGAGTCGAGATCAGGATCAGAATCAGGGTCTAGCAACCAGTAACGACCACCTATTAGTTTTGGCCCGTGGGCAATTTTGCTCTTTAAAGAGGCACTTACGATTTCACGGGATAAAAAATTTGAACTAATGAGTAAAAAAGGAAGTATATAGAAAAATACGGTATTAACGGGAGATACTGGTTTAGCACAGAAGGCAGAAAATTATTTTACACACTAAACTGAGGAACGGAAGAATTAAAATGGTTCAAATCTTTTTTGGAAGATAGAACACAAGGGACAAGGGTAAACAATAGCACTTATAACGTCATAAATATAGACATGGGTGAACCACAGGGCTCAATACTGGGCCCAATACTATTTATATTGTACATAAATGATTTACTCAATGTGCTAAAATATAGCAGGATAGTATTATATGCCGATAATTCATTAATTTATTTGGACGAAAATAATGAGGACGAATGTAACAATAAATTAACAGACAAATCAACGAGGTAAACAAATGGTTCAAAATTAACAGACTTAAATTAAATGATCAAAAGACAAAGTGGATGGAAATAAACTCAAATCCGGGCATCAACCTTGAGTTAAAATATTTAGGGCTTATCATTGATAAGGAGCTTAAATTCAACAAACATTTCGACTACATATGCAGAAAATAGGTACAAAAGGAGGATTTTTCCAGAAAATTAGAAACAAAATGGTGACTATATATGTACATACAATATAATAATAAAGCCACCTCGAATACTACGCCTCTATATTGTATATACATATATACCACGGACATATAAGTAGACTTCAAAAACTTCAAAACAAAGTAATGAGGGTAATGCTAAAGGGCATAAAGAGACACCGATAACATTTATGCTCGACGTGCACTGAAGCACATAAAACAAAGACTTCAGCAGAAAACCCTACTATTGAAAGAAGAAACAAATCGCAGCTTATTCAAAAAATCTATTGAATTAATAAAACGAACAAATATGTAAAACATTTTGTAGAAAATTATGAATTAATGAAAAATGTTTTATAAAACTATTGTTTGAAAACTCAATGATTAGCGGACTGTACAAGAATGTTTATTATAATCAACCAAAAATGAGTACAATGTTAATATAGAATTGACAAGTGTAACAAAATTACATCTAACAGAATTTACCGGCAAATTACCAAGAACAGACTGTTGGTGTTGAAGCGGCTGCGAGCGAAATCCAAGTGGACGAGACATCGAACGATCGGATCGTACCATGTACCTCATTACAAAAAATCTAAGTCTCCACTAACTAATTGTTAGTGTTCTAGCCGATTTGTCTTTCAACACCACAGTATATTCAAAGGTCTAAGAAAGAAGGAAAGAGATAGACAATGTTTAGAGCTTTTTCATAATGTACAGTGACTCAATTGAACTACTTTACAAATAATAAATTATAATATTGTGGAAACTGAATACATTTAAAAAGTGTTGATTAAGTCTCAAACATCCCGCCCCCCCTGGACCCGCGTAGGTTCAGCATGAAGACGGTAACTTGGCAAGTTTCGTAATTGGACGAAGAAATGATCCCCGTGTTGTCCTGACTGTTGCAACACGAGTACGGTTGTCTGTACCTGGATGAATCTTCTCTAGTCGACCGAGTAACCATTTTGCTGTTGTTAGATTCGGTTCTCGGATTACGACTACATCGCCGATCATGAGATTCGCCTTTGGATGTTGCCATTTAGGTCGTTCTTGAAGCGATGTAATATATTCCACGTGCCACCTTCGCCAAAACCCTTGAACCATGCTCTGAATTAATTTCCAATGTGATAGTCTGTTGGGCGATATATTGTCACAGCTTGGCTCTGGAACTGCAGTGTAGGGTTCCCCTATAAGAAAGTGAGCAGGCGTTAATGGATTTAGATCTTCATCTGAGAGAACACAAAGAGGACGAGAATTTAATACTGCTTCAATCTGACTGAGTACTGTGTACATCTCTTCGAAAGTCAATATTGAAGAACCAATCACCCTGCGTAAATGGAGTTTCACAGATTTTACCCCTGCCTCCCATAACCCGCCGAAGTGTGGGGAGGAAGGAGGAATAAAGTGCCATGCTATCTCATCCTTAGCAAGCGCCGCCACAACCTCGTCCATGTGAGTGGTCGACAACACAGCTCGATGCATTTCGTTCAAACACCGACATTGTCGCTATAGACATTCGATGGTTTTCCGCGTCGAGCAACAAATCGTCTGAAGGCGGCTAAGAATGCATCGGTAGTTAGGTCACTCACCATTTCCACATGAAGGGCCTTAGTGGAGAAACAAACAAATAGAGCAATGTATCCCTTGGCTGTTTTTGCATTTCGCGTTCTAGACAATCGTATAGTAAAGTGCCCAGCATAATCACATCCGGTGTTTGTAAATGGTCGTGCCGGTGTAACGCGTAGACGTGGTAAGTCTCCAATCAACTGCGCTGTTGTCGATTTACGTTGCAAAAAACATACCTTACATCTGTGAACGACTTTACGTATTAGGTTTCTGCTACCCAGTATCCAGAACTGCTGACGAACGATGACAAACGTTTCCGAGACCCCTGGATGTAAATAAACATTATGAATATAAGTTGCTATGATAAGCGACAGATGGTTATTGGGAAGAAGTATTGGATGTTTTATATTAAATCCAATATTAGCATGTCGTATACGCCCTCCAACTCGCAAGAGTCCATTCGAATCTAAGAATGGTGTATACCGTAACAGTTTAGATTTATTTGGGAGTATCCGACTGCTTGCAAGCAACTTTATTTCACTTCCGAACGCGATCTTCTGCTGATATCTTAAAATCCGTTGCTGGGCCGACCGAATTTCATTACACGTTAAGAAACCCTTGATTCTGCAAGAAGATGGAAGACGACAATTAGCAATAAATCGGAAACAATATGCAACTACCCTTTGCAATCTGTACCACGATGAATGTTTATTAATTAGGGTATAAAGAACGCTCTCATCAGGGCAGATTTGAAACACTTGTTTTGCTGGTGGCCTCTCCTCCTTCGTTATCACGGTCTCGTCAGGCGGTGACACTGAGAACCTTGATGCTGGCCAAAGTTCTTGTGGCAACGAAAGCCAAGCGGGTCCGTTCCACCAAAGTGGATGTTCGTTAATTGCCGATGGTAATATACCGCGCGATGCACAATCCGCCGGATTTGATTCCGAAGCGATATAGTTCCAAGCATATCGTGGAATTGTTTCGAGGATCATTGACGTACGGTTCGCGACGAACGATGTCCAACGACGTGGAGGAGAAGACAGCCAATGAAGCACTATTTCCGAGTCACACCAAGCACAAATTTTACATCGTATGTTCATTGACGAAGTAATTAAGTTTATCAGACGGCATAATAATAAGGCACCACATAGTTCAAGTCGCGGAATGGAAACGGGTTTGAGCGGAGCAACCTTTGTTTTTGCTGCTACGAGAATTGTTTTAAACCGATTTGGCGCGATCTTAGAACGGATATATACGACAGCACTATAAGCAACAGCACTAGCATCAGAAAACCCGTGCATCTCTATGTCTTCGAATGAGGCAAAAACATTTCTTGGAACCCGGACACGCTCAAGGTAATGAAGCTCACTTTGATATTTTATCCACTTGTTTGCTAATGTCGTTGGCAGGGGATCATCCCACCCGAGTTTTAAGTCTGATGACCAAAGCTCCTGAAATAAAAGTTTAAACAAAATCACACAAGGAGCTAAGAAACCAAGAGGGTCATATAATCGTGAGATTTCTGATAGTAGGGTACGTCGAGTAGGGGAGAGATTCAACCGCGACACCGAAATACGAAACGAAAACACATCTGTTCTGGGATTCCAGTGCATCCCTAACACTTTGATGACCGAATTAAGACGCTCTGTATCAACCGACGAAAACTGACAATCTTCCTTCTTCAACCGAGACAGAAGAGGCCAACAATTCGAACTCCATTTCCGCAATTCCAATTTGGCGTTGGATAACAGCGACACTTATTCCGATTGCAGATCAATAAGTTCATCTACCGAGTTCGCTCCAGTCATGATGTCATCAACGTACACATCATTACAAAGAATCCGAGCAGCATTTGGATACTGAAGCTTGTAGTCCTCCGCAATCTGTTTTAACACCCGAACTGCTAGAAATGGAGCCGAAGCCGTTCCGTACGTTACCGTGCATAGCCGAAAATGTTCAATTTCGCCCGTAGGTTCTTCACGCCATACAATCCGCTGGTAATCGCAGTGTTTATCGGCCATCCAAATTTGCCGGAACATCTTGACAATATCTGCAGAGAAAACATATTTATGCCGTCTAAAGCGCAAAAAAACACCCAACAAATCTCTTTGAATGGGTGGCCCTGCAAACAGCTGACTGTTGAGAGAAATTCCAGATGAATCCTTGGCTGACCCATCGAAGACGACACGCAGCTTAGTAGTGGAGCTGTCTGGTTTGAGAACGGCATGATGAGGAAGATAAAATTGTTCCCTAGAGTTGGCATTAATCTCCTCAGGTGGAATTCGAACCATATGTCCCATTCGTAAATACTCGTTCATGAAACTCGAGTACTGTGTGTATAGGTTCTTATCCTTCTGAAACCGTCTTTCGAGGATAAACAAGCGATGAAGAGCGGATTTCAGCGAATCACCAAAGGAAGGAAGGAACGTTTTGAAGGGCAGTTCAACGACATACTTTCCATCCGAGGAACGTGAAAATGTTTTTACGAAATGTTTTTCCACCCCGTCATCTCGAAGTGATTCATGTCCAAGTGGTTTCACTTCCTCTAGTTCCCAAAACCGTTGAAGTAACACATCCACGTCAAGGGTGGTACATAACGATGAAACAGAAGAACTCTCTGTACAGGTAGGATCGAGTAACTCACCTGTTACAACCCAGCCGAAAATCGTATTTTGGAGAATAGGATTTGTCCCGCGAATCTGCTCACCTTCGACGACAGACCACATTTTGTCTGCTCCGATCAAAACATCAATTGGACTAGCAACATTAAAAAAGGGATCAGCTAACTCCAAACCGCTAACATGTGGCAATTTCGAAACATCGAACGATTGACTTGGTAGATTCGAGGTTAATTTGGTTAGGACGAATGCATTAATGAACAAATGGTTTTGATTGATGCGAGAACACAGTTTCATTAATACAGAACCACGAGTATGACCTGCTGCAGTCGATGAAACACCACAAATCGGAATTCTAGCGTGCTTACGGGGCAGTCCCAGCCTTTGAGCAAATGATTCTGACACAAATGATACCTGCGACCCAGAATCTAGAAGCGCTCTGCAACTAACAACTTTACCATCCTTGTCACTAACCTTGACCAGTACTGTTGGAAGAATTACCTGTTTAACTAAACCCATTTCTACAGAATGATTATTAACGATTGTTGAAATAGGTAGAGACTGCTTACTCGTATGTCCAGAAGGTGATGGATGGTGGACCGTACTGACTGTTGAAGAACTGCTACTGTGCTCCTGCGAGTGAACCAGAGAATGGTGACGCGATTTACATTGACGACACCGAAACATTGAGCGACATTTATTAGCAGAGTGTCCTGAACGAAGACAGTTAAAGCACAATGAATTACTTTTTACAAAGTTACGACGAGAATCAACATCAAGGGCCACGAATTCAGCACACTGTGGTAACACGTGTTGACTTTTGCACTTGGGACACTGTATATTTGATTGATTCGCCTCAGCAACGTGAGCACGAATTGTTCCAGGATTCTTTGCTCGCGAAACACCTGTCTGCACGACCGATTGACAGGATTCAAGCGCATCACACCTATGTTCTAAGAAGTCTAATAGTTCTTCAATTTTGACATCATCACGCGAACCGACGCACTCCGCCCAAGCCTGTTTTGTGCAGGGGTCAAGTTTGTTTTGTAATAAATAGATCACCCACGGGTCACGATCTGTGGAATTTAAGGCTTTTAGCCCACGAATAACTTCGTCCGCGCCATCTGTTAATTTTCGAAGGGATTTTACATTGCCGATAGAAGCTGGGGAAAGAGACAAAAATGTCTGTATGAACGATTGAACGATTAAGTTCACGCGATCATAACGACGTTCCAGGCGATCCCAAGCTTCTGCGTAATTCGCTTCAGACACTGTTATATGCTTTATTAAATTGGCTGCATCGTCACGTAAGAAAGACTTCAAATAATAAAATTTTTGTGTGCCTGTAAGATGTTTTTTATTGTCAACCGTAGACAAGAACGAGTCGCGAAACGACGGCCAATTTTTATAGTCACCACAAAATATAGGCACAGTAAATTTTGGTAAATGAAGAGATGCATTTTCCGATGCAGCATTCAGTTTTTGAAGAAAATTTGTTTGCTGACTTGCGAGTTGTTCAGACAATGAATTAGGGCACTGTTCCTTTGTCGGTTGCAGTTTACGGATACACGTGGTTAATCCAGCATGTGCATCAAAGAAACGATCTTCATATTCCGCGAATTCTGCTTCACACGTTTCAGTTTCTTCAACAGAGGCGCAATTCTCAAGGATAACCACATACGCTTCCGAAAATTCAGACCAAATATCGTTGAGATTTTTTAACCGAATCTCCAACATTTCTAACGTCGTTGCTTCCGGGATTGACGATACGAATTCACGCGCGCGAGTCAAGCGACCTTTAATGCTACCGTATTTTTGCTTTAAAGTAGACATAATTATCCGGCTCGAAGGACCACAAATTTGTATGTTTGAAAACTCAATGATTAGCGGACTGTACAAGAATGTTTATTATAATCAACCAAAAATGAGTACAATGTTAATATAGAAATGACAAGTAACAAAATTACATCTAACAGAATTTACCGGCAAATTACCAAGAACAGACTGTTGGTGTTGAAGCGGCTGCGAGCGAAATCCAAGTGGACGAGACATCGAACGATCGGATCGTACCATGTACCTCATTACAAAAAATCTAAGTCTCCACTAACTAATTGTTAGTGTTCTAGCCGATTTGTCTTTCAACACCACAGTATATTCAAAGGTCTAAGAAAGAAGGAAAGAGATAGACAATGTTTAGAGCTTTTTCATAATGTACAGTGACTCAATTGAACTACTTTACAAATAATAAATTATAATATTGTGGAAACTGAATACATTTAAAAAGTGTTTAGTATCTTATACTAAAAAATAAATAAAAAATAAATCCAGTCATGAGCATTTTTGATATTATCATGGGCAAACGCGCTAATTTTTGACAATATTGGGTGCAAATATTTAAAGCAATACGGCGATGCTCTAAACGTTTATAGAACGTGCGTGAAGATAAAGTAGAATAAAATTCGCCAGAATCTGAGGTAAAATGCGATTGACTAAGGGTTTTTCACTGGATAGACTAATATCTCTTTATATATTACATTTATTTCTATATTTATCTCTATATTTTTAACATTTAGGGTCTGAAACATTTGTTGAAACTAATTTATGGATGAATATTCAAATCTGTTCGGTTTGGAAAGGTTTCCAACATTCTTTAAAGACTCAATGATATGTCAATATTGTTGGTAATAATAACAGATGTAAGTAGGTAGGTAGGTAAAAGTGGCGGTGGACACACAGATCCTGTTTTCGCACCCAATTAGCGCCATGAAAGCACCGTTTTGATACCACATCCTATGGGATACCTAATTTGTGAGATGGGGGTGAAAAGGAGTGTGTATTCACTCAGATTAGCCTAATTTTAAAACCACTTTGTGGAATTTATGAAGGCTAGCAGACTATGAATGTTTGCTTCTGAGAGGTTACTAGGCGTGTTAAAGAAGGCTTTGCCCAGAGTGCGTTGTCTGAATCTAGCTAGAGCCGGACATTTGCACAGAAAGTGCTCGGGGGTTTCTGGCTCAGTTTCCACCCGGCAGCTGCGGCAGTGCGAGTTAAATGGTATGCCTAGTCTTTCAGCATGCCTGCTAACAACCCAGTGTCCAGTACAGACCGCAGTGATTCTGAATATGTTTCTTCTACTGTTGTTGAGCAGGTCTTTCGTTCTCTTTTGGTTGTAGTTGGGCCATAACCTTCTGGATAGGACACATGTTTCCAGCTTGGTCCATCTTTCGGTGGCGATCTTGAGGAAGTGATTGTAGATGTTATTTTTTACGAAGCCTAGTGGAGCCTGGATTTGTTCCACAACGAGACTATCGAGTTTGGATCTTATTCTGGCTAGTTCGTCTGCTGCTTCGTTTCCTATTATACCCGTGTGCCCGGGAACCCAGATCAAAGAGACCGGGCTCCGTTCACCTATAATGGATAGTTCCTTGCAGCAGCAATCCACCAGTTTTGACATTGTGCTATTGGATGTTAGAGCCTTGATAGCAGCTTGAGTATCTGAAAAGATTGCTATCCGCTGTGCTGGTTCTGTTCTGTTTTTGATTTCAAGACACGCATCATATATTGCTGGCACTTCTGCCTGAAAAATGCTTGCAAAGCTTGGAAGCTTGAGTGACTTTGATATCTTGAGGGCTTCGGAGAAGATTCCAGCCCCCACACCATAGTCCATCTTCGAACCGTCTGTGAAGATGGCTATGTTATGGTTTTGGATGACACTATCGCTTTTCTACTCAGTTCTAGTTGGAAAGTATGCCCTATAGTTTTCATTGAAATTTAGCTTTGGGATAAGGTAGTCAGTATGACTCAGAATTGCCTGTTGTGGTAGTGAGTTAAGGATGTTACCATGTCCATAAATTCTACTATTCCAGCAGTTTGACTCTCTGAGTCTAAGTGCACTGCATGTGGCCATGAACGTTGCGTGTAGATCTGGAGGTAGAAGGTGCAAAATAACTGTAAGCGCAGCTGTGGCAGTCGTTCTTAAGGCGCCAGTGACTCCTATACATGCAGTTCTTTGTACTTTGTTTAGTTTTGTGATGTTGTACGCTTTGGCTAAAGCTGGCCACCAGACTAAGGAGCCGTAGGTAAGAAAAGGACGTATCACAGCAGTATACATCCAAAGTGTTATCTTCGGTCGAGGTCCCCAGCTTTTGCCACGAGTTTTGTTGCAAGCGTATAAGGCTATACATGCCTTTTTAACTCTTTGCTCTGTGTTAGTTTTCCAATTTAGTTTTGGGTCAAGAATAGTGCCTAAGTAGCTGGCAGTTGAAGACAGAGTGAGGGTTTGATTGGCTATTCTAGGAAGGGGAAAGTTTGGTATTTTGGTTTTCGCCGTAAAAAGCATCAATTCGGTTTTGCTTGGGTTCGTATTTAGGCCACAACTGGTAGCCCATCTATTAACCTTTTGCAACGCCCCCTTGTTAATGACTAGTATTCATAACAATGGGGAGATAACCCCTCCCTGAGGAGTTCCCCTAGTTACATACATAGTTACATAGTTTGTTGGCTATTTCCTAGCGTGGATTGTATAATTCTAGTTTTGAGCATAGAAACTATCCATTTTACTAGCATCTCTTCTACCACCTGGGCGATAAGAGATTCTTGGATAGCGGTAGTTACTTCATGTATGTTCTGGATCCAGGTGAGTCCGGAAGTGTGTTGTGGTTTTGGCAGGTGTCAGGTGTGTCGCGTGCCGAAAGATAAGGGGTTGTGTGTGAGTCGTGGGAGCTGGTTGTTATCGGGTGTAGTTTGGTGCTGTGAGTTGTTATCGCGTGAGTGTCGGCGAGTGTGAGTGGTTGGTGTGTGATCGTTTGTGTGTGTCGTGTGATCGTGAGTGCGCCTTGGGGGCTTGCGCGTGGGATGTTGTGGCTTAGGTTGTGGATGGCACGTGCTATGTTGTGGTTTTGGGTGTTGATCGTGGGAATGTTTTGGTTGGGGATGGCACGTGCTATGTTGTGGCTTTGGGTGGTGATCGTTAATTGCTTTTGGATGTCATGTGCTATGTTGTGGTTTTGGGTAGGATGTTAATTGCTGGTTGGCACGCGCAATGCTGTGGCGTTTAAGTTTTTTATATAAATGCTCGCGGATAAGAAGTTTGGGTGTATAAGCAAAATGAGCGTTCATAAGTTCGGAAGAAGTTTTAAGCGAGTTCAAGTCTCACAAGGTGCTGGTCTGCAAGGTTTAAACTTTTGCCTACAGGTGATTTTGATCTGGAAGGAAAGTGTTTGAGTAATGTAGGCAAGCCGATGTGGCCGCATCAGGCAGTGAACAAAGAGTACATGGATGATAGTATAGATTTTCAGAATAAATCTGTAATGTTATTTCAACAATATGTTGACAATATGGAGGAAAACCTACCGGTAGAACAAGAAAAGGCGCTAAAACTTCACTTGAATGGATACTTTGATTGTGAGCATAAGAATTTGAAGAATGTGAAAGAACCAACAGATGCTAGTGACGCAAGTACAAAAGCCTACGTTGATAGTAATATGAGTGAGACGTTAAAAAATGTCTTCGCGGTATGGGTGAAAAAATTGAAGAATTGAAGGAAACATTGCGTTGGTATATTGATGATCAAAATTCGCGTCTCTTGGATATAATTGAAAATTATAAAGCAGAGAGTAGGACACAGGCTAGAATTAAATTTCCAATTATATAAATTGAGGAAAAAGTTGCAAGTTCAAGCATTTCAGCATGTTAAATTGCAAGTGTTTGGAGGAGAGGTGACGATTTATGGAAAAATCTTACCCAATACGAAAGCGAGGTTGAAGTCTAATCGCTATCCAGACTTTTGTCCATTTGGTGATGTTGAAACGATAACTCGAGAGAAAATTAAAGATAGACAAGCATAATTTTTTTTAGTTTTTATTATTTAACTTGGGTTAACAATTGTTTCTTGATTAAGTAAATCTAATTATAGAATAGAATCCCATGCAAGGGTAATTATTCTTAACTATCTAGAACTAAGTAGAGGATATTTTATAATGGCCCCATGCAAGGGTACTTATTCCATCGCTTAAGATGTATCTTTTTGTATCATTACAACTTAAGGCTAATTTTTTAATTTCTTGTGTATACATATTGTGAAGTAAATTTCTAAATATATACATTGATTTATATACATGCTCTTTTTTAACTAAACACTTGTGATAATCTCGTATGGTTAATGAGTTTGTAACGGACTTTTTTATTCCCTTTGCTTTCTTAACTTCTGTGTTGGTGTCGGTGGAGAATGAATACATTTTGGCTCTTAGGCCAACAAACTCTAGCATTTTGTTGGATTTGTTTTCATCCTTAAACATACCCAAAACTTTACCATTAGTGAGGGGAAAGTTATGAGGATTATCTTCGGGATATTCTGAGGTATCAAATCTTGAGAGTTGTGGATTAATGACATCAGTATAAATGTCAGCATAGAAATCATCGCTTTTGAACGAATAGATAAATGAATCTGTATCCATATAGTTCAATTGAACAGAATCACCGAATTTATTCTCAATGTAGTCATAGTGAAAATCATACATTAGTCACTTGGAGAGTTCCAAGACACGAAATCCCAAGTAAATTGGTTTATTGAAGGTTACTTCTGTATGGTTCATTTGAATAGCACACAGATCTGGGGAAAAAATTGCTATACAATGAAAATTGGGATGAGCGATAAGTTTTCGTGCAGAATGAACATTTCGTTCGCGTTCCCATCCAGTCACTAGCTTAACAGATCTTCTTTTCTCGACATTTTTCATTGTCTTGCCGTAGACACTATTATTCATTAATTTGAAAAAATTCTTTTCAAAATGCGAGGAAGCTTTTTTGCGATACTCAGTATTGAGTGAAATATATTTTTGAAGCCATCTAGATTGGTTAAAAGTGAGAGCCCTATGTACTTTAGTAAGAACAAGACCAATTTTCAAGCATTGTTGCAAATTTTTAATTGAAATTACATATTTGTTTTTAGGGTTTAAATTGGCAGTGAGCTTATGGTATTTAGTGCCCGGAGTAATAGTGTTTTCGGGACAAAATGGTAGATCATTGTGGTTATCATGAATTGAGGGAGGATAAACTAAATCGACTTCTAACACGCATCCAATGTTAGTATTATTGTTGTAGCTTAAGATGTACTCATTAGTATATGTGACGGCACTATCCCACTTGAAATTATTATGAGGAAGTGGTTGTGACATTGCCCATCCATATAGATTATTTGCATCAAAGTACATAAGATATTCACTTGGTTCTGATCTGTTAAAGTTTTTTATGTATTTATTGTTTGCTTTGGTATATCTACGACTGCACTGACAAAGACCACCTCTAATGCCTCTCTTGAAAAAATCATACATTTCAAAGTTGGTGAGAAGTTGCAAATTAATTTTTGTGATTTTCAGCATAGCATCCCAAGATAAACCGGGAGCTGTATAATAGTGGCATGGGTCTAATGTATAGATTTTCCAGCAAATTTCACGGAAATTCTCAAATATATCCGTTAAGAGTAGCACATCACTCTGCAGATATAAAAGTATGTACTCTTTTAGTGTGGCACACTTGAAATGGTGCCATACTCGTTGAGCATGATTGTAAGCCTCTATAGAACAGTCTTTTCCGGTGAGTTTATTGAAAAAGGATTCAATGTTTGGAAGCGATGTTTCATCGAAACGTGACCATGAATCTATATGATCATACGGAAATATTCCTTTCCTTGTCATTAATTCGAAAGAGTCATTATCTTGGAAAATCGATTTTGTGACAAGCAAATCATCAGTTGATAGGTTTACAGCTAAAGCATCTAGACTCGATTGAAGGAATCTATTAGAGTCTAGAAAGCGCAATGCTTTTTGCTGTGCATTGTCATCTACAAATATTCTCTTTGAGAGAGAAATGTAGTTTTCTTTAGTTTGTGGTATTATATTAATACGACCGTTAACATTGGCAAGACTTTTCACAAAAATGTGACAATCATAGCCGGAAAAGTTATGTATTAGAATGGGGAAAAATTTGGGAACACGAAAAAGTGCGTTACATTGTTGATGAGCAGGCGCTCTGTATTGACCGGTTAGATGACAATGATCTCTAACTCTTAAATCGCTAAACTTAAATGTGTTCTTACATATGTAGCAAACAGGCATCGAGTTGAAAAAGTATGTTTCCAGATCTGTCAGTGGTTTCATCGGCTGAGGCTTCTGTAGAACTTCTGTGTATAGGTATCTGATGTCCTCCACGAGCATTTCCACGAAACGGTCTGGAGCATTTTCACCTAAGAACAAAAAATTAATAGAATGGATTTATTTATTTTTTTTCATACATACCAAAAATGTTCTTTGTCTGTTGTTTTTGGTGTCGAACGAGCACTTGATGTAGTATCCGAAAGCGCATGGGATGTGTAGTTGAACATCTGTTGTTGATGATGATTCCGGGTTGTTTTCACAATGATGAATTGGTTTGAGTATTGACTCAAAATCAGCGTAAATTGCAAATGGTACTTTTAGTTGTTTTTCGAAATGCTTGAAAGAGATTTCGTTTTCTCCCTCTTTTGGCATAATGGTTATAATTTTGCGGCAAGATCCATCTCTTTTGTGAGTATTTAATTTCTCAAGGGTGGAGAAATGCAAAAGGCATCCATTGCAGAGATTCAGTTGAGATGAATGTTGTGTCAACTGATTTCTGAGTAGACTACATATTTTTTGTTTATGTATACGTAATGCGTATTTCCCTGGTCAGTGATTAGGAAAAGTAGATTTATGTGTGTACTTTTCTCTTCCTGTGTATCCAAAAATATTTACACTGATGTCTGGATTGTTATCTTCAAAGATTTTCGCATCGTCTATTTTGAGGGGAAAATCCATTTTGGTGAAATTTGCGGATACATTATCAACGTGAATGATGTCCGCTGTAATGTCGGCAATTGCATATGATGTGATACGGTTTCTATTAGTTTTTATTTTACTTAGAGCCGAAATAATGGCCCATTTGAAGCAATACTCATCATTATTTTCCACATTGATGCATGCCTTTTTATTCGCTAATTTGGCAGGTAGCGGAAAATAATTGAATTAATGGTTGGTACTTGTTTACATTTACTTCGATTCTTGTAAACGAAAGTAAAGCCCATCCACTATCTCTTTCCTGGAATTCTTCCAGTTTCGATTTTACATAATCGATCATTGTCTTTAGGTGATCGGATAAGTCGTTTTCACTCAGAACGATCTTCATCTGAGTTTGCATACTCTTGGAATCCACGTTCAGGTCATCACCATCGCCCCTGATGAAATCGCAAAAGAGTTCAATATTGAATTTGAATGCATGTAAGAGTTCTAGTTCAGCTCTAAGCAATACCAAAATAACAATATTGTTCTGGTCAAAGAGCTTTTCAACATTAAGAATACTTTCATTGATATTTCTTGTGGAAAAAGTCTTGACGCGATTTTTGTAGGCTCCATAAATAACGCAAACGTTATCTCGGAGTAATTGTTGTGTCTTTAATTTGTGAGAGGTTTTTCTTAAGTGTTGAATCCATTTACTTTCCTCCACCTCTTCGTTGCAAACAGAACAACGTTTGAAGAGGGTTTTTCTAGGTCTTTTTGTTGGTGGTAGAGCTTGGGACGATGTTGGGAAATCAGTTCCTCGTTGCACTGCTGATGCATTTTGATTCGACGGTCGGAAATCAGTTGATTTATGATGGTCTTCATTCGTTATCAAATCAGATGCTCGTTGCACACCTGATGTTGATGTATTTTTTAAATATTTTTTTTTATGTCGCACTAGGGATGATTTCTCCCAAAAACACTTTTCACAGAAACTACACAAAAACATTTTTTTCCCTGTTCACACATCAAAAAAAAAAAAAAAAAAAATACGAAGCATTTTCTGGGCACTACCTACTGTCCACAGTAGTTTCTTTATTTATTTATTTTTATTTCAAACCAAGTATACAGTAAAACCCAATCAACCCCCAAGAAGTAAAACCCCAAGAACAAAAAAAGATAATCGGTTTATTATATTATTTATTTTTTGTAAATTATAGAGGAAACATTTACAGGAAATTTGTCTGAGATAACGTTCCATTCTCCTGCATCATTGGAGTCAGTTGCCCGTCAAAGTCCAGAACGGGTTTAATTTGGACCATCGCCGTCTGCCCCCAGAGACCTTGGTAACTCACCATATAGAGGTGATTCGCAATTGTTTGGATTGTCATATCGCTCATAGTTTGAAAACGTTGAGGGAGAATTATCTGGAAAAAAAAAATTAAAAATAAAACAAACAAAATTACTTTTTTACTTACGCAATGATCACCGATATCCAGCAATATCCTTGGCCCAAATTTTGTTTTAATGCGTCGTATGGCCAAAATGGGAAATTCGTGGTTCTCAGGTAAGGCTTTTATTGATTTGAACGTTTTGTTTCCGTTCAAAGAGTTCAGCTCCGTAGCAACTGCTCTCATATGCTCCTCGGCGGTTTTTGATGTCTGGTTTTCCATTTTTTTTTACTAATTTGCGAAATTTCTTATCTCACTTTACGTGCGAATAGTTCTTAGTGAAATTTAGATCTCACAGCAGGTTTGCGGTTTCCTAATTTAATTAGTTCATTCTATGCTGCTTGCGGTTGTGGCTGGGAAATGCGTGATCGTGGGAGACTCTGTGTTTGATTCTTTTTTTTTTTTTTTGTACATTCCCCATTTATTTTTTATGTTCACTCTAGTTTTGCGGTTGGAGCATAGTTTTTGCGTTGCATTTCAGGAAATCTTAAGTCTATCGGAGCTTTTGTAGCTGAGAATAACAAACAACAGTTTTTTAGCATAGGATTCTGATCGTGGGACACTTTGTAGCTGAGAACAGTTTTTTAGGAGGCTTTGGATTCTGATCGTGGGAACACTGAACTAATTCACAAACAGCGGAAATCTTAATTGCGTGACATTAGGTGTTTTATTCTAGCAAGTTTATATTTAATCATGTAACAAGCACATGTATCCGGACCATCCTCGCAATGATTTGGATGATTTATGAAATTACAGTCACAGTCATATCTCAGGAATATTATAGAGTTCAAAAGCTCAGCGTAGTGCTCCTCACAAAGTGTATGCTCATTGTTCTTGAGAAAATCTATTACCGATGTATCCATGTTGAACTTTCAATACGTACCAAAGGAAAAAAAAATTGTTTTTTCTTGTACTATATCTTTATTGTTTTTTTTAATCGATTATACAATAACATTAGTTTCTTAATTCTAACAAGTCTATTTTCAATCATGTCGCAAGCACATGTATCTGCTGCGACTTGACAATCATTCGATGATCAAGGACAATTTAGGTAATGACAACCATATTTACTGGTGGTGGTGCAATTGATATTTTCAAATTTCCGCAGGAATGCTATAGAATTTAATAGCTCTGCGTAGTGTTCCTCAAGAAGTGTGTTTTGATTGCTCTTGAGAAAGTCTAGTATTTGAGTGAATATTAGCGATGTATCCATGTTGGTTGAAGTTCCAATACTTACTGCTAATGGATGATATTCGACTCGCGAAGTTCCTCCACAATTGAATTTATTTCATTCCCAAGATTATTATTGCCAGCTGCTTCGGATGCGATCAAGAGTCTTAAACGATTAACCAATTCATTCGCATCATCCCAGTAGACATAATCAATCGTATGTTCAGAGTATTTCATTCCACTACCAGTTTTTTTTTTAAGAAGAAGCGGTTTGATTATCTGTTTGTACTTGTAGCCTCTATTGCTTTTAATATGTCCTTGATGATTTTGTTTTAGATGCGCTCCGGTTTTCTCCAATATCTTGTGGTATTCCTTCAAATCTTGCTGTGTAACCAAATTCGGTGTGGGTTTTCTATGGAAAATTAGCTGATAAAGACCGTTTGTACGGATGAAGGGCTCCTCATCGATGTAGAAATTTTGTTGATCTTCATCAAAAGTTGATTTACCCAATTTTATGGAATTTGTTTCCTTGTCGAAATATGGACCATAGATATTATCGTGATCTGAATCGAATGGATTGGGTTTTGGTGCCTGACGCTTCATCTTTTGGTTGCTTCTTTGGTGTTAATTGTTCATGCTTTGGTGTACTAAGCGATTTCGACTGCTGAGCGATTTCTTTTAATGGTTCAACTATTGGCTTGAAAGTTCTTTCCAATTCTTGGATGTTGGCAATTTTCGAGGACTTGAGAAGCATATACTTTTTCCTCAAATCGTTTTTCGTCTTTACCAGATCTTTCAGTAGTTTTTCATTCATACTATTCGCTGTGAGCTGTTCAGAGACCTGCTCAAAGCTGTTCAGAGAGCTGTTCCGAGGTGTTTAAGCTGTTCAGAGAGCTGTTCCGAGATGTTTAAAGCTGTTCAGGGGGGTGTTTAAAGCTGCTTAGGGCTGTTCAGAGAGGTGTTCCGACCTGTTAAGAGAGCTGTTCAAAGCTGTTCAGGGGGGTGTAATTCCTTGAATAGGTTTTTTATGAATGAATAGTTCTTATGGAATTATTGTTTCTTTAAAGCAATTATTATAGCGTCCTTTCTCCAATCATGTGTCCTTGTTAATAGCTAAGAACCCATAGGGAACTTTCCAGCACTCTGTACACATTTCCTTGAATTTGTTGAAAGACATATCAGAATTCACATTATCGTGCTTAAGATTAAGCTCATCTTGTTTAAATAAGACTATATAATTTGCGTTATCTCGAATCAAATGCTTTGGGATGTGTGTATAGGATTGACACAAGTAAAAACTATCTACACCATTATGACGACCCATACAGAAATATTCGCGAATGTTATTCTGCTTATCACAGGCCACATCATCAAAGATGAATATTGAATTGCGTTTTGCTTCCCCCGGTGGCATAATGTCGCAGTTATTTGAAAATTCATTGTACTCCATACCATTGATAGAGTCAACTAACTATTCTTTGGTTGGTGTAAGGATTTCGAATAAATGTAGATTCTCTCAAACTTTAGACCATTTCTATCTAGAAGCATACTCAACAGAACATTTGTTTTGCCGCAATTCGATGGGCCCACAATTAATCCACGGATACTATTCGGAAAGAAATCACCGTGCTTTTTCTTCTAATCGATTACACTGCGGTCGTAGTTTTTGACTTTTATTACACTTTGTTTTATGAACTTCATATTAACAACTGACAGATTTCCTATAAAGGTACTCATCTTATACATGAATATATCATTTTCAGATATAGTGCGCACCTATAAAGATTATTGATTACAGTCGGAGACACATTAGTCGAAAACACACCTTTCAAGGGTATGGACTGCTGAATAATTTGATTAATAAACTTCCATTTGAGGTACACATTCCATCGTATAATTTTTGTGGTCCAGGAACCAAGTTAAAAGTTCGTCTTGCCAGGAGTGATCGAGGAGTAAATTCATTGGATGAAGCCTGTTGTGAACACGATATCGAGTATTCTAATAAAAAAAGTTTAGCTGAACGTCACATTGCCGATCAAAATCTTGCGGAAAAGGCTTGGCAGAGAGTAAAAGCGAAAGATTCATCCATTTCAGAGAAAATTAACAGTCTATTGGTGACAAGTATTATGAAGGCTAAAACTAAACTTGGCATGGGTTGTCGGACTAAACTTGGTATGGGTTAGTATTTAAGACAACCCTTAGAGAAAAAGTCCATCAAGTCCCCAATTAGTGAGGATCCAAATGTTATTGCAATGACTGCCTTAAAAGCAGCAAAACGAGTCATCAGAAATAAACGAAAGCACATAGCATTGCCCCGAGTTATACCATTGCCAAAAGTCGGTGGATTCTTACCGCTCTTACCAATTTTATCAGTGTTATCAGCCGTGGGATCTTTAGGAGGGGGAGCAGCGGGTGTTGTTAAGGCAATTAATGATTCAAAAGCAGCAAAGAAACAACTGGAAGAGAACAAACGTCATAATCTTGCAATGGAAGCGATAAAGCTTAAACGCGGCAATGGTCTTTTTCTACATCCGCACAAAAAAGGATTTGGACTCTATCTTTCGCCACCAAAAAACTAATTGATCAACTACCCAATCGTCCCCTCACCAATATTGATGTGTCGGACTTTGGTAAACGTTATATACCCAACTTTCGGGGTGTGTACATGAAAGATACACTACCAAATGAAGTACATCATCAAGATTGTGGTGTATTTAATCTGGACAATGACAACGGTCCCGGTACACATTGGGTAGCATATATAAAAAAGGGCAATTGTGTCGAGTATTTTGATAGTTTTGGCAACCTAAGACCTCCTCCAGAAGTAGTGCGTTATTTGGGTAAAAATATTCAATACAATTACAATAACTATCAACAATTCGACACGTATAAATGTGGACACTTATGTTTGAACTTTCTGCTAAATAAAATAAATTTACAATAACAATGTGTTTCATTTCATTTATAGACGCAATGTCGCTAACACTTACTCTAAGTGGAAACCATTCCTCTCTTACTACTGATTGTTTTCCCCCAATTATTCTAAACTCGGATTATGTTTGCGGCTTAGTCGATCTGCAGACATACAACTCCATACCAAATGTGGATGTATTTAACAATTTATTTCATTTTTCCGATGATGTCATCATACAGTTTCCTGTAGGCTCCTATGAGATTGAAGACATCGACGAATTTGTTCAATAAGTTCTCAAAGTGCATAACAAAGATCGAAATAATAAGACATCAATCAAAATAAAAGCAAATAATAACACTTTAAAGTGTGAAATTGTCAGCAACGTTGAGATTGATTTCTCACATCGCTTTTGGGGTTCAGCAAGCAAATTCCCGGACTCTCACCTCCCCGTGGTGAAATCCGGGAGCCGAGTACCCTTGACAGAAGATGGGGTAACCAACCCTCGTGGGACGTCTGGGCGGCTGCAAACGAGAGAGGGGGGAGTGTGAGTCTACCAGGGCTCATCACTCTTATTAGGATGGCGGCGGAGGAGCTGGTCAACTGATTGGCCAACGGCGGCATCCACAACTCCAGTCAGCAGGAGCTACCTGGTTTCCGTGGTAAGGTCGGGACCCTGGAATAGAGATGGCGGCGGATGAGCCCTTCTTTTAGGGCCAACGGCGGCGCTCACAGCCTGCAAGAGGCTACCGACACCGGATCCCTCCGGACCCCTTTGTCCGGGGGCTAAACAAATGGACCTGTCCTCCCAGTTGGAGCTTGTGCGTGGGGTTAACTTCCTCACCACGTAAAAATGAACGAGTTCAGAAAGCACAAACTGCCTCGGATATGGACGGATTTACTGTTGACGACCCCAGCAAACGGAATAAGGACAATGACTTTCGGTTCTGCACGTGGAATGTGAGGTCCCTGAACAGACCACGTGCAGCCAATGAACTCGCGGAGGCCCTAGACTGCTATAAAGCAGACGTTACCGCAATCCAGGAAGTGCGATGGGATGGGCCGGGCAAAAAGAGGATGAAAAGCTGCGATATCTACTACGGCGATTGTTACAGAGAGCGAAGGCAGCGATTATTTGGATGTGGATTTGTTGTTCGAGGCAGACTTAGGCAAAAAGTCTTAGGCTTTAAGTACATAAGCGAGCGCCTCATAACAATCCACATCAAGGCTAAATCCGGCAACATCAGCCTAATCTGCGCCCACGCCCCAACAGAGGACAAAGATGACGATAGCAAAGATGACTTCTATGATCTCCTAGAAAGAACGTACGATCAATGCCCCAGCTACGACACCAAGATCGTTCTAGGAGATTTTAACGCTAAGCTGGGTAAAGAGGACATCTTTGCTAGAGTCATCGGTAAACACAGCCTGCACGACACCACGTCCGAAAACGGACTCAGGCTGGTGGACTTTGTTACGGGGCGAAACCTCTCTGTAGCTAGCACGCGGTTCCCACACCTCAACATCCATAAAGGGACCTGGCGGTCCCCTGATCATTCAACCGTCAACCAGATTGATCACGTTGCGATCGACGTCAGACACTCCTCCAGTATTCTTGATGTCCGAACGTTCCGAGGCGCCAATATCGACTCGGACCATTTCCTTGTTGTAGCCAAGGTAAGGACACGGATATCGATAGAACAACGGAGTCGAGGAAGACAACCACGGTTTGACGTCGAAAAGCTACAATCGCAACAGACTGCCAGGAACTTTGCCGATCGAGTCTCCCTGAAACTCTCCGAAAGTTCGACGCCGCCTGCACTAACAATAGACGAAGAATGGAAACGTTGTCAAAGAGCCATCAGAGAAGCCGCTACTGATGTGCTGGGTTTCAAAACACCACCTAGGAAAAACGAGTGAGTGAGTTTGACAACGAGTGCAGGCAGCCACATGCAGCAAAACAAGAAGCCTACCGTGCAACGCTGCATCGAACCACGAGAGCTGTTCGTGAGCTCTACGAACAGAGAAGAAGGGAAGAGAACCGGCTTCTCAGGAAGAAAAAGAAAGAGCACGAGAAGCGCGCGATCGAGGAGATGGAGAGGTATTATGGCAGGAATGATGTCCGAAAGTTTTACCAAAGGGTAAAACTTTTATCGAATGGATATAAAGTTCGGACAGAAGCTTGCCGGGACGAAAATGGACAACTAATAGTAGATTCGCAGTCGATACTGAGAATTTGGAAAAATCATTTCTGCAGACTGTTGAACGGCGATGAGGACACAAATACCGCTGTCAGGCAAAATGTTCCACTCAACACAATGGACGATGATAGAAGAGAATACCGTCCCCCCGACCTAGACGAAGTCAAGATAGCGATATCGAGACTGAAGTCTAATAAAGATGCTGGTGCAGATAGTCTGCCCGCCGAAATGTTTAAAGCAGGTGGAGGTGATCTGGTAGGGCGCATGCACCAGCTCATCTGTAAGATATGGTCGGAGGAAAGCATGCCCGATGAGTGGAATCTCAGTATCGTTTGCCCGATCCACAAGAAAGGAGACCCCTTTGACTGCGCCAACTATCGAGGGATAAGTCTCCTTAACATCGCCTACAAAATCTTCTCTGCCATTTTGTGTGAACGCTTGAAACCATTTGTGAACAAATTGATAGGTCTTTATCAGTGTGGTTTCAGGCCCGGGAAGTCCACCATCGATCAAATCTTCACACTGCGGCAGATCCTGGAGAAGACCCAAAAAAATGCAAATTGACACACACCATCTATTTGTCGATTTCAAGGCCGCATATGACAGCGTGTATATGTCTAGTTTTGACATTCCTGCTAAACTCGTCAGACTGAGCAGGATGACGATGGAGAACTCTCGCTGCTCCATCAAGGTCGGTAACGAACTCACCGAGACCTTTGATGTCAAAAAAGGTTTTAGACAAGGCGACGCGCTGTCATGTGATTTCTTTAACATCGTTCTTGAGAAGATCGTGCAAAACTCACTGGCCAACACAAGAGGCACGATCTTCCAAAAGTCCGTTCAACTGCTAGCCTACGCGGATGACATTGACGTGATTGGGCGAACACAGCGAGCCGTCAATGATGCGTTTGCTGGCATTGAAACGGAAGCGGCCAAAATGGGTCTGGCGGTAAACGAGGGCAAAACAAAGTATATGCTGTCATCGAGAAAGGACGCACAACATCGACGACTTGGCCAGAACGTCACCATAGGCAGCTTTAACTTTGAGGTAGTTAAGGACTTAGTCTACCTTGGCTCCGCGGTAAACAGTACAAACAACATCATTACCGAGATCAAACGCAGAATAACTCTTGCCAACCCCTGTTTTTATGGGCTCAAAAGGCAATTGAGTAGTAGAGCCCTCTCTCGGAAGACCAAGCTGACTTTATATAAGACCTTGATCATCCCAGTCCTGTTTTACGGCGCAGAGGCATGGACAATATCCCAAGCGGATGAACAGTCTCTTGGTCTTTTCGAGAGGAAAGTTCTGCGCGCGATCTTTGGTCCTGTTTGCGTTGATGTCATTTGGAGGAGAAGATTCAACCACGAACTGTACGGGCTGTACAGCGACATGAGTCTAGCCAGGCGTCTACGGATCCAACGTCTAAGATGGCTAGGCCATGTAGAGCGTATGGACAACTTAGCTCCAGCCCGAAGAGTCTTCGACTCTGAGCCTGTGGGACAACGCAACAGAGGACGTCCACGTACAACGTGGCGCACACAAGTCGAGGGGGACCTCGGCCGGCTTGGTGTGCGAAACTGGAGACAGCTGGCAAAAGATCGTGCTGGCTGGAGAGGCATGTTAAGTGAGCCCAGGTTCACCTCGGACTGTAGCGCCCTAAAAAGAAGAAGAAGAGCAAATTCTCGAAACTAATAAAAAACATGAATCCGATCTGTATGTCGATATCAATAGAGTGAATACGGTGCGAGTTGAATGCAATTTAATTGATGAAACGTACATTAATAACAAACCGGCACACATACTACATCATTTTTCGACTAAGGTCAGTCCAGGGTATAAAATAATTGAAGTTCCCTATAATGTTATCTATCTACCTGTGAACACGAGGAGGATAAGTACTGTTACAATAAACCTTTTAGATCAGGACGGTAACCAAATAAATTTTCGAGGTGAAAATATTACAATTCGTATACATCTTAAACCACAATGATTATATACGACCAACATCTAAACTATAAAATAGTTTCAAGCAACATTAAACCCATCAATACAACTTTAACTGTGAATCGCGGAACATCTCTTTCGCAAAGTAACATGCAATTCCTACTATCGTTAGGTTACAAATTAAAGTAAAAAAAAAACAACCATGCTCAACATATTTGAAGAACCATCATTTGAAGACAGTATCACAAAATTGGAATATCATACGTACTCACCGTTTCTAAATAATTTCGAAAAGAATGACATTATTCAGATTTATGTACAACATCAAAATCTTAATGTCTTACTTTCGGAAAGTTACATTTATATTGAGGGTACTGCATCGAAATCTGACGGCAGTGCAATCGGAAAAACAGCTCTTGTAAACAATGGGATAGCCTTCCTCTTTGATGAAATTCGCTATGAGTTGAATGGTTTTGAAATCGATATTAATCGCAATGTCGGAATTACATCATCCATCAAAAACTACATATTTTTAACCAGAAATGAGAGTGATATGCTGCTTAATGCATCATGGTCGCCAAATTCATCAATCAACGTGAATGGATTCTTCTTAATTTCTGCATACCACTCAATAAACTACTTGGATTTGCTGAAGACTAAAAGAAAATTATTCCAAACGGGCGTCATGATTTAATTTTAACGCGAACACTTACAGATGCAAACTCGTTAATCTGCGATGAGGACGAGAAAGCAAAAATAAACTTACTTAAAGTTCAATGGAAAGTTCCACATATCACTCTGTCAGATTCCTACAAACTAGTACTATACAAACCCATAAGCAATGGCCAATCTATGAGAATTTCTTTCCGAAACTGGGATCTATACGAATACCCAGCATTACCAAGCACCATCCATCATATTTGGAATGTTAAAACAACCTCCCATTTGGAGAAACCACGCTACATTATTGTCGCTCTACAAACCAACAAGCGTAATTTACTCAAAGAAAATCCGACATTTTTCAATCATTGTGATATCATATGTATTTGAGTTTTTCATTTATTATCGCTCGCAATGAGCAAACGTGGAACGCTTTAATCGTACACTCAAAGAAAAAATGTGGTTAGAATTTAGCTTTAATTCCAATCACAAATGGTTGGATATTTTGAAAAATATTCTACACACATACAATCATACCAAGCATAGAACAACAAAAATGCGACCAGTTGATGTAAACTCCAATAATCTATTGTCAACGGTGCACAATCACACTAAAGTATTTACGAAGGGTAAATTTAAAGTTGGCGATCAAGTACGCATTAGCAAACATAAGCATGCTTTCGAAAAAGGCTACACACCCAACTGGACAACTGAGATATTTACCATTAATAAAGTCAATGTCACACGTCCCATCACCTATTTACTAAACTACTTTCAAGGTCAACCAATTCAGGGAGCCTTTTATGAAATGGAACTCCAAAAAAGCAATCACCCAAATGTTTTCCTAGTCGAGAAAATACTTAAAAGCAAAGGTAATCAAATATTTGTAAAATGGCTTAGTTTCTCAGAAAACCATAACTCTTGGATAAATAAAAGTCAAATAGTAAAGTAAAAAAAACAATTTTTTATTTATTTATGATATATCCATATGGTATGCTTGCTTTACACTTCTCATATCTAACATTTCATAATTTGATTTAAACTCCGTATCGTATTTGGTCAAGTGCTCAATTTCACCACTGCTTAGAATTCTTTCCGATTTATATTCGCGATATTCATAACAACTTATTTTCAAGGATTTTCTCTCGAAATTACTATCGTATGAACATCGAATTCTCAACTCTTTGTCTCCGTCAAATTCCAACTTAAAGTGTCTATAAAATATGTGTTGACTTTCAATATAACCAGCAATATTAACCTCCTTTCTTATCAGATCTTGCCTATACGCTTCTATTGCCTCCTCAGCAGTCACAGTACTTGTTGGGGTCGTTGTTGTTGTTGTTTCATTCAAGTCCGAGTAAATCTGATGTTTTAACAATAGGAATGATAAATCAATTTTAATACGATCATGATTGGGTAAAATTATCTGAAACTCTAAATTCGATGAACTACTATCATTCAATTGAACACTGGGTGTAGGCGCACCAAAACTTGATGCAACTACTAAAAAACACACAAAATACACCGCAAACATTTCAACCTTTCACTTTGAATGTTTTCACCTAAATGTTTAACATTGATCTTATCTATCTTATTTATTCATCGGTCTTTGGTACTCCCAAGCAACACCTGTTTAACAACCAGCGCAAATATCTTCCAAAACTAAGTCCAATCTTGAATTTCCTCAGACGTTTCTTTCTAGTAAAATATCCCTCTATCACACAATCTTCAGACCTCCTCTCGTAATACATACCAAGGTATAAACAAACACTTATTATGCGCAATTATTTATATAAAAAACTTAAACGCCACAGCATTGCGCGTGCCAACCAGCAATTAACATCCTACCCAAAACCACAACATAGCACATGACATCCAAAAGCAATTAACGATCACCACCCAAAGCCACAACATAGCACGTGCCATCCCCAACCAAAACATTCCCACGATCAACACCCAAAACCACAACATAGCACGTGCAATCCCCAACCTAAGCCACAACATCCCACGCGCAAGCCCCCAAGGCGCACTCAAGATCACACAACACACACAAACGATCACACACCAACCACTCACACTCGCCGACACTCACGCGATAACAACTCACAGCACCAAACTACACCCGATAACAACCAGCTCCCACGACTCACACACAACCCCTTATCTTTCGGCACGCGACACACCTGACACCTGCCAAAACCACAACACACTTCCGGACTCACCTGGATCCAGAACATACATGAAGTAACTACTGATAGCTTCTGTGTGGACGTTATTGGAGGCCCCTTCTATGTCTAGAAAGGCGGCCATGGTATATTGTTTGTAGTGAATGGTTTTCTCAATGGTGTCGACCACCTCGTGCAGAGCTGTATCAGTGGATTTACCCTTGATATAGGCATGTTGAGATTTGGAGAGAGACTTCCCCTCTAGTTTGAGCCTAATGTGTGTTTCTATAATGAGTTCCAGGCCTTTAAGCATGAAAGACGATAGGCTGATTGGTCTGAAATTTTTCGCGGTTTCATGATCCCGACGGCCTATTTTTGGTATGAAGACTACTCGAACCCGTCTCCACGACTGGGGAATATAATTGAGTAGTAAACAGTTTCTGTACATTGCTTTGAGCCAAGGGGTTGCTACATCTTGTAGCTTTGTAGCGTTATAGGTAAGATACCATCAGGGCCTGGGGACTTGTAGGGAGAAAAACTATTAACCGACCAGATTATCTTTTCTTCTGTAATTATTCGATCGATTTCTACAATGGATGTTAGCAGTGGTCCCTGTTGGTAGTTGACCTCACAGTGGTCTTTACACCCAGGAAAGTGTGTAAGTAAGAGTGTATCTAGGGATTCTTTTGAGGATTCAGTCCAGGTTCCATCCTGTCTCTTAAGGAGAGAGGGATTGGAATGTTCTTTGGACAGAATTTTGCTGAGCCTCGAAGAGTCCTTGATGTTGTCGATTGATTCACAGAAATCCTTCCAAGATTGCTTCTTTGCTATGCTTATGGATTTCTTGTAGATTCTTAAGCAGTCTTTATATGGTTGCCAGAAATTATATTTATGGCAGATATTAAAGATGATCCTGGTCATCTTTCTAAGGTTAGAGAGGTCTTCTGTCCGCCAAGGAGGAAGTTTCTTCTTGCCTCGTTTGATTGGACACGATATATTGAAGGATGTGTTGAGCGCTTTCTCGAAAACTTCTATTGTTTTCTCCAACTCACTAATATTGCTTATATTGGAGAGCGGTGTTCCACAAAGTTTTTTCTTGGCAATCGTAACGAACTTTTGCCAGTCTGCGCATTTGGTATTTCTGTGTGGTACCTGGATATGGGTCTTCAGATTGATATTGAAGATAATCAATTTATGATCCGAGAAGGAGTTTGAATTGGATACTCTCCAACTGTCTATCTGACAATCGTTAAGTGTAACATCTAAAACTTCCTCCCAACCCCTGAAGTTTTTCGAGCTGGGAAAAGTAAAAGTGGGAGTGGAGCCGGTGTAACATACACTTATATTATTTATTATGATAAAATCAAACAATGACTCACTTCTTTAGTTGACTTCTGAGCTTCCCCATAGCGTATGTCTGGAATTGGCGTCGCAGCCCATCAGAAGGTATGTCTTGTTGTTTTTGGCGTGTTGTACCACGTTCCGCAATTCTTCTGGTGGTGTCTCACGATCGTGTGCCAAGCAGGTCGATGCTATCAGAAGCAAGCTTTCCACAGCTTCAAGTCTGACGACAGTTTGGTCGGGTGAACTTAGGTTAGGACAGAGGAAAGCGTTAAGATGTTTCTTAATTAAAATACACGTTCTGGTCTTACCATCATTGTTTAGGTAGAAGATGTTGTAATTGTTGTCTTTGAGCCCTGTCATTTTTGAACATCTAGTCCATGGCTGATGATGGCTGGATATTGTAGGAATCGGGTAGGCACTGATTGACGTCAACCTGGCGATGCCCAGTGTTGTAACTTTTCCTATACATCAATTGTGCTTATTTTACCTCCAAGTTGTAGCCATCGGGTACCGGTTGTAGTTCACCCGAACGCAACCTGCTAAACTTATAAGTGCGACGTCTTCTCCTAGGGGTTACAAAAAAAGAACTGGTCCTCCAGGTTGGGGGTTGTGCCGTCGGGGTAACCGCCCGACCACACCAGAAACTGAAGTTACGAAGCAACAACAAGCCTCGGAAACGGACGGAATTACTGATGACGAACCCCGCATACGAAATAAGGACATCGATCTTTGGATCTGTACGTGGAATGTAAGGTCCCTTTATAGGCCACGTGCAGCCGAACAAATAGCAGAAGCCTTAGACTGCTACAAAGCAGATATCACCGCCATCCAAGAAGTACGATGGGATGGGCTGGGCAAAAAGAGGATGAAAAACTGTAATATATACTACTGTGATTGCTACAGGCAACAAAAGCAGCGCTTGTTTAGATGTGGATTCGTCGTTAGAGGCTGACTTAGACAAGAAGTCTTATCGTTCAGGTGTGTGAACGAACGCCTCACGACAATTCGCATCAAGGCTAAATTCGCCAACATAAGCCTAATATGCGCAAGTTATGTTTTCAACGAAAAGCAAAAGCGGAAAATAAAACACTTGATTATTTTTATTTTTTGATATTCTTTATTTTTTAATTTGGTGTTACAACTTTAACTCTTCAAACTCGACTGATGCATCGCTCATCTGCCGTGATGTTCTTTTTCGTGCTCCGAAAGATCTAGCGGTAATATGTTGTTTTCACGCCGAGGTTGGCTTGGTTGGTGACGTTTAAAAGCCCTGATCTGATTCGCTGTTGGGACTTCTTCACAAGTCGTCGTTGGCTTGGCTTTCGTAAGACGCTGTTGCTGGGTAAGCCAAAAGAGAACTTTACAGGTTCAAAAATAGTTCTGATAGTGTCTATTTATAAGGAAAAGGGGAAGGGGTTGGAAAACTTGATAGTAGTTGCTCTGTATTTTAATTTAACTGCCTTTGAAGAGAGAAGGAAAAAAATTTTTAAATTTTAACTAACCAACGTTGAGAGAATTAATGTCAAAATTATATTATAAAACCGTAATAAATTCATAATTTTATTACTAATGATTGTTTCATGCAAACTTTTTTCTTTTAACCTTTTGTTTGTGTACTCTTCTTTTATTTGTTTGAATTGTAGTTTCATCGTTTCTTAACACTACATGTTCTGTCATCATTCTCAAATATTCGATCGTTAATTTCCATTATTGGAAGAATTTCACGCGATTTATTACGTTTTTCAATTATATTTTCTTTATAGGCTAAGCTTCTTCTATATGCTAAGTCTTTTAGAATGTCATATGTTTTTAAATGTTCTCTTAAATAATCTTGCCCTGTATTCGTCACTCTTTCCTTTGGGAAAATACTCTTTTTTGAAACATGGCCATTTAATAATTCAAATTAAGTTAGTTTGGTAATTGAATTAATAGAATTGTTATAACTAATTACTGCTTCATCTACAATCTCACTTATGGGCTTATTAGGAAAGTTTGCTTTAATGATTCTTATTAGCTCTGTCAAGGTGGAATGAAACCTTTCTATAACGGAGTTTCCAGTGGAATTTTTGGCACACGTTGTGTGTAAGTTTATGCTGTATGCATTCAAAAAATCTTTAAAAAATGATGAAAGAAATTCGTTACCATTATCCGTAATTAACTTTGAGGAATTCCGTGGTATAAAAAAAAAAATTGTTGAGGGATTGAATAATGTTAATACTATTTCTGGATGATAATAAATAAACACTTAAGAACTGACTAAATTTGTCAACTACAGTTAAGAAATTTTCATTATGAATTGAGTAAATATCTAAATGCAAAATTTGTAACGGTCTTGACGGGGTTTCGGTTAATTCGAATTTGAGGGGTTTCACAAGGGTTTGACAAGTATGGCAATTGTTTACTATTGTTGACACTACGTTCTTCATATTCGGAAAGTAAAATGTTCTTTAAATATGTTCTATACTCTCCGCTATCCCTCTATGATTTGATTTTTCGTGGTAAGTTTTGGGTCACGTCTTGTAGTAAGATGTTGCTTCTAACGAGTTTCATTATTGAAATATTTTGAATACACCTTTTGAGCGATCTTAAAGGTCTTATCATATAATATAAGATATCATAACAGCTGCTTACCGCGCTCCAGTTCAGACGCCTTTTTAAATCGCTCCGCAACAATTTAGCCCTTGTCTTTTTCTCTTCGCCACCCAATTTGCTACGCGCGCAATCCACTATAACTTATGCTGTTCGTGCAATTTATCCATACGACACTTCGCAACCTACCTCAACAATGGAAAAGTGCTGTGCAAACGAAACGTGCGGATTCGGGTCGGGTAACGTAAGTGAACTAATTACTTGCAGTGGTTTATGCCAAAAATCGTATCACCCGGTGTGCATTGGCCTCAAAGGTCGCTCTCTGACCTATATAAAAGAACTCTCAACCGTGATGCAATTCGTATGCCCTGATTGCAAAGAACTATCGTTATCGCACATCTTGCTAGCGATTAAGTGCCATAATGAGGCAATGACCTCACTATTTTCAGATTTATCAAACCAAAACAAAAAAGTTTTAAATAAGCTCTCCGGTATAGAGCTTATTCCCAAGTCCATCGATGATCTCCAATATTGTTTAGAAAATCGTACTGAGCCTTGTGATGATAGTCTGAAGGCTCTGGAAAAACATTTGAATAGCTCCTCCGATAATCGGAACATCATGGCCAAGGAGATCAGTGACTTATTTTGCTTAAAATTTAACAAACTAGAAAAAAACTTCACAGTGCTCTTGGAAATGATAAAATCGAAAAGTGAAGACTTGCGCCATACCAATGAAGGCATTAACGGTATTGGCTCGGATCTCGATGTGCTTCAGCAGTCAACCTCCTCCTCGACTTTACATCCTCAACACATATCCCACAGCATTGCATTATCGGCGATAGATTCGGCCTGTGACCGTTTATCCTCCATTTATATGGATATGGAGAAAGCCATCACTGAACTCAGGGAAGAAATCCAACATCTCGCAGCGAGGAACATGAACTCTCCTACTTCGCACGATACTACAAACAACATATCACTAATGGATGAACTTCTCAGTGTTAGCCCTGCAACCGATAACGTAACGGTCATTTCCAGCGACAGCCCAACTGATTCCACCTCTCAAACGCCTATTGAGTCTGAACCTCCACCATCCAAACTCCACTTCTTCGGTACATCATGGTCCAAGACAGAGTGGGACCATAGATTAAAAAAGCTTCAGGAGCAAAACCATCCCAGTGAGAAAGAGCTCACCGCATTTATCATCAGCAGAGCCCCACGAAAGATGACTGCTACACAGCTGAAGGAGTTCATGAAAGAAAGGTTATTTTTTGACATCTCTAAATGCAAGAACTTGAAAAATCGACGCTTCCTGTTTCACATCCCCAGTAAATACGAGTGGCTGCTTAGGAACCCGTTTGGCTTCTAGTCACCCTGTTAACCTAACTGTTGTAAATAATATACCCCCCTCTCTTAGTAACACCCACCAAGCTTACCCCTCTAACAAGGATCCCAATTGGAGCTTTAAAGTCGGCATTTTTCCGGACTTCCCTAAGCAAATTCGCGTGCCTCCTAAGCGAGTTTTGTTCAATTTGACAACTCAACCTATTAACTCAGATCCCTTTCCACAATTTTATCTAACATCTGGTGCCAAATATCCAAACTTTCGCAGATCCCACATTCTCAACCCATCATCAACATCAAATCTTAATCCTGACTCTGCGCCATTTACTCCCTCCACTTCACATCGCTCCGCACATCCCACCTCTGCAAAACCACCTTCCAACCCCCCTAACTTACCTACTGAACCTAAATCGTTCCTTGACCCACTGTTCCCTCCCGTTGCGAAAATAACCAAGCAACTCAGTGACATCGGTGAAGATGGCCGCTATGTTCTGTCACGCCTTCGTGATCGCAAAATTTACAGCAACGTTCGTCTCTATCTGGCATATTTACATGATAAGGACGACTCCATCTGCGTTGACGGAATAACCAAAGCAAATGTTATGGTCTCACTTCATCAAGAAGGTCTTCCCACCGACCCCACAGAATTAAAAAAGATTTTCGTCAATTTTCATGAGAGCTTAAATATACCACCCAATGACGTTGCAAATGATCTATCTATTGCGTCGCACATTGCCACGAAGCGCATTGCCCATCTTCAAAGAACTCGTTCTAATTATAAAAACTATTTTTGCTCCTAACCGTCCAAATCACGAAATTAAACACCTGTCTATTTATTATCAGAACGTTCGAGTTTTACGCACTAAGTCTTCTTCCGTGTTTCTTAGTTCTCAAAAGCTACCTTATGATGTCTTCGCCCTTACTGAAACTAATCTATATTCTTCCTTTAACAGCAATGAGTTATTTACCTCTAACTTTAATGTTCTCCGGAACGATGGCTCAGAAAAAGAAGATAATTCTAACGGGCGAGGCGTTCTCTTGACCATCCACAACCAATACAATTCATCAGTTTTTAAATCCTCTCACACTGCTAATTTCGAATTTATTTGTGCTAAAATTTCCATTCTCAAACGTAATCTTTATCTGTTTTGCTGCTACACTCGCCCTTCTCAGCCAATCCGAAGTTATCAGCTTGCTATTGATGCCATAGACTCTCTTTTTGACGTCATAGATACCAACGATGATGTTATAATATTAGGTGACTTTAACCTACCTCATCTTCAATGGGTACAATCTAATGGTGAATCATATTTTGTCGCGACCAATGTTACCACTGAATTGGAATCAGTCTTTTTAGATTGCATTTCCAATTCCAGTTTTTATCAAATTAGTGGTATAACTAACTGCCTTAGTAGGCAACTTGATCTCATTTTCTCATCTAACACAGAAAATTGCATTGTCGTTGAAAGTGATCACTTACTGTCTACTTTAGACCGGTATCACCCACCCCTATTTCTTTCTTTTTCTTACGGCGACTTAATTCAGAAAAATCATACACCAACCTCATATAGTTTAAATTTTCGAAACGCGGACTTTGACAAACTTAATAGCTTGCTCAGTTACGCCAACTTTAATAATGCTCATCTTAACGTTGAAACTGCTCTTTCGTCCTTTTACTCTATAATTTTTGATTGCATTCTAAAATCAGTCCCTTATAAGACCACCAGAACCTCTACTTCCTCCCCACCTTGGTATAACAAACACCTACGCTCGCCTCGCAACAAGAGAAACAAACTCTGGGAAACCTATTTAAAATCTCAGTCTGGTTTTAACTACTCCATATACCAGCGATTCCATTTACAATTTGCTGACCAAAATGAACGTCTTTACCAAGAGTACAACAATCGAATGCAATCTAATCTTATTACAGATCCCAAGAGCTTTTATCATTTCGTTAATACCAAACGGAAATGTGATAACTATCCTACAACTCTTAAATTCGAAGATACAGTTTCGTCAGACCCACAAGCCATTGCAAACATGTTCGCGGACTTCTTCAGTCAGTCGTACTCCGACCATTCCACTGACGTTGATGTTGATTATTTCTCCTACATGAACAACTGCGCCCAAACTTCACTAGTTTCCATCAACATCACTGTCCGCATCGTTGAAGAGAAATTAAATAACCTAAAGGACGATTATACTCCTGGTCCCGATGGGTTACCGGCAATAGTTCTCAAAAAATGCGCAAAACTCTTGTCCCAACCTCTGACGTCCCTCTTCCTTATGTCCACCTCGCAAGGATCTTTCCCACCGCCTTGGAAGAATTCATTCATTGTTCCTATACATAAGAAAGGCTTAAAAAATGAGATAAATAACTACCGCCCTATAGCCAAACTTTCTTGCATTCCTAAAGTTTTTGAAAGCATCGTTTATGATTTAATGTATTTCCATTGCAAATCTTTGTTTTCTTCTTCCCAACACGGTTTTCTCAAGGGCAGGTCGACCACGACGAATCTCACGCAATTCGTCTCTGAAGCACTATGCGCATTTGAACATGGGAAAGAAGTCGACGTGATAGCTACCGACTTCAGCAAAGCATTTGATAAAATATCACACGATATTATTTTGTTCAAATTAAACGCTCTAGATTTCCCACCAAGTCTCATCAAATAGGTAAATTCGTATTTGGAAGGAAGAAAATACGAAGTTTTATTTAGATCTGTTGTCTCCAAGTCTTTGAACGCTACATCAGGTGTTCCGCAGGGTAGCCACCTGGGTCCTTTAATTTTCGTCCTTACTACGAACGATGTTGTCTACATCATCAAGAACTCTCAACTTTCTGTTTGCGCTGATGATATGAAAATCTTTAATGACATCTCTTCTCCCTCCGACTCTAAACCATTTCAACGTGATCTCAATAGATTCTCTGTTCGGTGTATGAAAAACTTTCTGCAGTTGAATGTCAGCAAATGTTAATCTATTACATTCTCCCGAAAACGACTGCAACCGGCTAGAAATTACTTCCTATGCAATGAATTAATTCCTTCCGTCTGTTCTCTGCGTGACCTCGGTGTAATCTGCGATCGGGAGCTTAACTTCCGTTCCCATATCGATAACATAATTAATAGAGCCAACTCTGCACTAGGCTTTGTGAAACGTTGGTCAAGAGAATTTTCAAACCCCTATGTTACTAAGTCTCTGTATGTCACCTTCGTTAGAAATATCCTTGAATATGCCAGTCCGGTCTGGTCCCTCTACTATCTTGTTCACATCCTACGTATAGAAGCCGTCCAACGCAGATTCTTACGTTTTGCCCTTCGCGATCTCAACTGGGCTGACAGAATTAACTTGCCCCCTTATTCGGAACGCCTAAAACTTATACGTCTCGAATCTCTTGAAAAGCGTCGCGAAATTGCAGACTTACTTTTCCTCCACAAACTACTTACTGGTCCCACAGATTGCCCCCAGCTACTTGAACTCACCTCCTTTAGCACCAATTCCCACTACCTAAGATCTAGTTTTCTATTCCTCATTAGTTACGTTTTGCTCGCAAAATCATCTCTCCGAAATGGTCTTAAGACTCGCCATTCTTCCCCATAAGTTATGTTTTAGTTCTTAAGTTTAGTTTATTAATTAGATTAAGTTCGCTTGTATTAAGCAGAAATAAATAAAATAAAAATAAAATAAAATCATCTGCAAGAATAGCTATCACTCTTCTGGTGTTAGTAAAATTTTGCAGAATTTCAAGCATTGCGTCCTCGTTGCAGATGTTGTGGCCTTCGATTCGATGCCTTTTTTTCCTTTTGAAGAGGATACTCATAAATGCATGCAACTTCTTTCTATTAGGATTCTCTATGATAATAAGTTGATTGGAAAACTCATTGATAGGTTTTTCGGATATCGGAATTCCATCATCCATATTTTCGTTACCAGAGCGCAGACCCAAATTTTCTAGTTCATCAATGTTATTATCAAGAGATACCAAATCTAAAATATTTGATGGTATTTGGCTATGTTCATTTATATGAATCTCGACTCGAGACAGTGCATCGGTATTAGAGTTTAATTTTTCACTTTTGTGTACTATGCTGTAGTTACACACCTGATCAAAATAATATATACACCTCCAAATACCTCACATTTTTCATCTTTAGTGTTGCACAATGGAAGAAATGGTTAAAGTTCGCAAAAAGGCTAATATATTTGAATTCTATACACTTTTTAAAAACTTAAAACTTAACAATAGTTTTAATATTAACGTTAATAATTTTTTTATGAAGATAAAATTGTGTTAGCACATAAAAATCATGTGATCAAAAAAATAGATACACTTCAGATTATGATTAAAATTCAATTATATCATAATTTTCTTTGAGAGTTTTTTGTCAAAAATGTTTAAAATATTTTATTGTAAATGCTTGGTATCAAATAAGAAAAAGGAAATAAACGTTTTAGGCTTACCATGGCTGGAAATAGTCAATGCACTACAGAAGAGTAAGTTTTGCTTCTTTTGCACATAAAAATGTGTGTAACAATACTTTTATTTAGCGCAAAATGTTTTAAAGGCTTCACCCCAAAAAGAAATTCATGGCAAATCGAAAAAAAACGAAGCCCGCGGATGATCGCCGTATAATATTGTTATCAAAAAGTGACTTACAAAAAGCCAAACTTCTCGGACGAATAGCTAGGAAAGTTCCCCTAATGAGAAAAAAAGTTAAGAATAAGGCTACAGTTTGCCATGACAAATGCAAATAGAACGAGCGATATCGGTGAAAATAAATGTCGAAATATTTTGTTGAGCGACGAAACAACGATTAATATCTTTGGAAATGACTGTGAAAAGAATGAAGAGATTCTCGAGCCAAGGAATTCCATAACCGTTGCATAAAAAATACAGTGGAACATGGAAGCGGCAACATAATGGCCTGAGGATGTTTTTCTTAGAATTATGTTCGTCCAATATTCTAGACTACAAACAATTTGACGGCAGCCGAGTACAAAGACATTTTGCAAATCGTAATGCTATCATACGCCAAGAAAAACATGCCTCTGCGTTGGGTCTTTCAGCAGGACACTAGTAAAAAAATGCTTTGTTCACAACAAAATCGACCTGCTAGCATGGCCAAGTCAATCTCCATGCCTAAACTCTATTAAAACGTGTGGGCGCATCTAAAGAAGAAAATGTTTGAGCAAATATTTACCAATATACACTAACAGTGATAATTTGTTCAAAAAACTTGGTATGATATACCAGTAGAGACATGTCAAGCATTCATCATTAGTATGCCGAAAAGGATGACAAAAAATATAATGCAAAAGGGTAGCTCCCCAGGGTATTAGTGGTAATTGGTTTTGCAACTGAAATAAGTAAGCATTTTAGCTCTTAATTTAAAAATTTTGGAAAAAAATTACAGTGTATCTATTTTTTTGATCACACATTTTTATGAACTAACACAATTTAATCTTCATAAAAAAATTGTTTACGTAAATATTGAAAATATTTTTATGTTTTAAGTTTTAAATAAGTATATAGAATAAAAATATATTAGCCTTTTTTGCGCACTTTAACCATTTCTTTCACTGTGCAACACTAAAGACGAAAAATGTA
The DNA here is from genome assembly GCA_930367185.1 of Myathropa florea. NCBI lineage: Eukaryota > Metazoa > Arthropoda > Insecta > Diptera > Syrphidae > Myathropa > Myathropa florea. Next base: position 51,377,524 of record OV884004.1, read on the forward strand.
AGGGGTATCTATTTTTTTGATCAGGTGTGTATATTCCTCAAGACTAAGCCGCCAACGAACTTATTTTGAACCTGGTTCTTTAAGTGAAAAGAGCCAGGTTAAGGGCTTATGATCTGTAACGATTGTAAATTTTTGGCCGTACCTCTATGACAAAAGTATTTTGTAGCCCAATAAATTGCTAATAGTTCTTACTCTATGGTGCTATAGCTTTCTTCGGATTTTGACAAGGTGCGACTTGTGTAACAAATCGGTTTGTCTGCTCCGATTGGGCCTTATGATAGTACCGCGCCGATTGCAATGTTACTCGCGTCAGTTGTAAGATTGAATGGCTTAGCGAAATCAGAATATTGCAGTATGGGTTCGTTACATAAAAGGGCCTTACAGTTTTCAAAACAATTCATATACCTTGAATTTAAGACGATTTTATGACCTTTCCGAAGACACTCTGTCATGGGTTTGGTTATTTTAGCAAAATCCCCAATGAACTTCCTATAATAACCTAGCAAGCCTGAAAATGACTTTATTTGTTCAGAAGTCCGAGGTACAGGACATTTTTTTATTGCAGGGATTTTTTCCGGGTTTGGTTTAATCCCTTCAGATGTTATCAAATGTCCAAGAAAAGACACCTCCTTTTGAAGAAACTGAGAATTGGTTAGCTGTATTTTAAAATTAGCGTCTCGCAGTTTTTGAAATACAATTTCTAAATTTTTGCATGTGTTCTTGGAGCGATGTTGAATAGACGATTATGTCGTCCATATAGACGAAACAAATTTTCCCTTGCAACTCTCGTAAAACATTATCCATCACTCTTTGGAACGTTGAGGGGGCGTTCTTTAGGCCAAATGGCATTCTCACGAACTCAAAATGACCATTATTTACTGAGAAAGCTGTTTTGGGTATATCTTTTTCATCTACTTGGATTTGATGGAATCCGGACGCTAAATCGAGGTACTGAAATATCGGAGACATTTGGGATGGGATATTTATCATATATGGTTTTGTCATTTAGTTTCCTGTAATCTATAACCAATCGCCACTTTTCTTTACCATTCGGATCCTTCTTTTTAGGCACCATCCAAATTGGAAAAGACCAAGGAGAGAAACTTTGGCGAATGATACCAAAGCAAGCAAGCATTCATTCAGATCATCTTTTGTCTTTATGTGATGCTTGATTTTGCTAGAGAATGTCAGGTTGTCACCTTCCTTAAAGAAGATATCTTTGTATTTATGACAAAGCTTTTTAATCGCTTTTTTCTCTTCTAGATTAAGGTGATCAATCCGAAGCATATCAATAAAATTCAGTTCCCCTAGATTCTCGGTATTAGTGATTGATAGATTATGTACTTCGATCACATTATCTGCATTTATTTTTGTGGTTTTAATTGGTTGTTCCAGTGTTAAGATCTGAGTGGAATCAGTCGAATTAATAACCTTAACTAAGGAGTACCAAGCGTTTGCCTTATACAAGCCCTCAGGAATAAGCAGATTTGGTTTTATTAATGTAGGCTTAATAAAAATGCTACCAAATTCGACGACAGGAAGACGACAAACAATTTTACTCAATGCCGGGACAAAATACACTTCTGAGATAATGTTAGATTTAAAATTTACTTTTATTTCATAATATCTATTCCGATAAGGCCATCGAAGTAACTATGAAAATCAAAAACCAAAAAGGAGATTTGCATTTCAGTTTTCAATTCGGTAAGTCCATTTAATACTACTTCTTGATTGATGTACTGGCTATTAAAAACTGTTTTAATTTCTATTGGATCTATTGTTTGTATGTTGAATTTTGTTGCTATGTGTGGGTTAAGAAATGATCTATTGCTCCCTCAAATTTAAATTTTGAATTAGTTAAGCTTTCTATTGTTATGTAAGGTAGTAAATTGGTATTGTAATTATTTATGTTGATGTATCCTATTGACTTTCCGAGGCAAGTGTGAGAAAATGTATGTCATCTATTTCGGTTTGTACCATTTCCCCTGAAGGGTTCGAAAAACCTAGATTTTGGTGGTATCTTTGAGGTTGCTGGTAAACAATATTCTGTTCACATTCCTGTATTACATTGCACAAGCTATTGCCAGGTAGTTTATTGATTTCAGTATTATGTAAGTAACTTGGGGAAGTGTTATTTAAATAACTTCTGTTAGTGTTTCCACTTGCTACGTCCATGGGCTCTGGAATTGAGCGTTTTGATTGACTTGAATGTGATTTGGAATAACTATTGTTAGTAAATGGAATATTTTGGGATTTCGGGTTATTGTACGGGTAATCTCTACTTAAATTTGGTGCATTATTGCTGAACAGCTGTGGATCAGAAAATTGTTGGTGGTTCGAAGGAAAATGTGTTTTATTGGAATACTGCTGTTTATGGCGTGGGGTGTATGAATTAATTGGTAAAGGCTATCTGTAATTAGTAGAAGAGTTTGCATTATTTTGGCGAAAATGCTGTCTATTGACTCCAAACGAAGTTTTAATAGAAACAAATTGTGATTACAAGTAGCTATTATCACGAAAATATGTACAGTTTTGCTCCTTAAGACAAAAGCTGAGAGCATCAGACAACTTGTTTGGCCTCATGGCTCTAACGGTAGAACCTATCGGTTCCCGGAGACCCGACAGGAATGTGTTTAAGCACATTTCCTCATACAAATTAAGTTTGGACTGTATAACATTTTGGTTACTTTCATATACTCTAACACGGTTAATCATAGCTGATTGTAACTCAATGATTTTTGAACAAAAGACATCAACTGTACTTTGATTCTGTTTCAACTGGTGTAAGTCACGTATCAAGCTGGTTTCATTACGTTTATTCGAGTAGTGTACTATCAAATTATGCTTAATTTGTTCCCACACTACTGGAGTACCATACATATTGAGAACCTCGTTTGCCTCACCTATAATTTTATTGCGAATTGACCGTACAATGATTTTACAATAAGCGGAATCGTTTAATTGAGGTATAAAGCTCAATATCTCTTCAACGTTGGAAAGGAAATCGTACAGAAGTCGAGGGTTTTCATCGAAATGTGGCAAGTGTAATAATATTCTCACCTTATTTTGTCTTGAGAACCAAGGTCGATTATGATTCCCTTGGCGATCAATATGAAACCTCCTAAATAGCATACAATTACACCTTGGGAACCGTCACTACCTACGGTTCTCCAGGTGTATCACATTGCTCACGACGCTGCATGCGCGCGTGTTTGCTGACGTGGCGTATTGCCAAATTGTTTAAAATACTTGATCAACGCCAGGCAATTTCGACTTAAACCTTCAACCGAAACGTGCGTTGTTATTACATGGCGACCGTGACAGGTTAATAAAATTATTATATACGAGTAGTTGTCCGTTGAAAGTGATTCGGTACAAAAATGGCGTAAGAAGGCATCTGGACGACAAGTTGTCTGTACTATGAAAGGGATAATCTTTTCCGTCAAATTCTTCTGATTAAATTAAACTTCGACTATAATCTGTGAATAAACTTGCTTGTGTTTTGCATTTACTAAATAATAATGTCTAAAGAAAAATACAAAGTGCATGTGCGGTTAAAGATTCTCTAACTAAATGTTATCTAAACCGAATTCGCCAGATTCGGTGTAAAATCCATTCTTCGCGGGGGCAGATATAAAAACCAATTTATGAATAAAGTGAACTTAAGATGATTTTTTTTCTATTTTTCGCAATCAATCGAGTACCGAAGCAAAACAATGTTCATTGTCAGTGGCTGGTTTTCCTTCTCCTGTGCCCTGAGCAGCTGCAAGAAAAGCTGCACTGGATCCGATGGCGGATGGCCAATGAAGGCCAAATTTGATGGTGCCTCTAACGACATGTGACTGCGTGGTTTGCTTGCGGGGATTCACTACCTCTATGGGTTATGCTAAGGATATTTGAAACCGTTAAAGTGTTCCTAAAAAATCAGGTCCGTATACTTCCCCCCCCAAAAAAAAAACAAACACAGTTTCCCACTTGGATGTAAATTTAGGATAAGCTAATGGTATTGATTATTTAAGTAAAATTAAGTTATAGATGGACAAGTGGGCGAAATTTCTTGATACTATTTTACCTCACAAAGAAGAATTCTACAGATCTTATAAATGTATTAATAAAAATGCCCCAATAACAGATAAAACGGTTCAACTACACATTAATATGCTTGTAGGAAATAACAATAATATTAGAAGTCTTCTTAATGCATATTTCAGTAAATTAACAACTGCTCATAAAAACGAAGCTTTAGCAATCTTTCATAGTCTTAGAGATAAATTGCTTAAAGTTAGTAGCAAGCACGGGATAGAACTAGATATTCCCTTGAGTATACATGAAGAATTCACTTACAGTCAAGAATTGAATTTAGCCAACAAAGACGAACATAAATTCACAATGGTTGTAACAGCAATAGAGTTCATGAATTCGTCTGCAAAAATATTGCCGGAATTCGATGGCAGCCCAAAATTATAATGGCAAAACTTACAAGTACACAGCACGTACAAAGTAGCACAGATGAATTTGCCACTAAAATAGAGGATTTGACGAGGTCTCTCAACTCCGCTTATATATCAGAAGGCTTCACGCCTGAGGCTGCTAAGAAAATATCTACACAGGCTGCAGTAAGGACTCTTATAGACAACGCAACCAATTCCGAGCTGCGAATTACCATGCGCTCCAGTAATTTTACGAACGCAAGTGAGGCAGTTGCCAAGTACGTCCAAACTCATATGGAGGTAACTAAAAGTCAAGGTGAAATCAGATAATATAGACATCGAAACACACCAAATCAACAATCTGAAGGGCGATATAGAGGACGCAACAGAGGCTACCAACAACCACGATTCAACAATCGTGGTCGTGGTAGATATGTTGGAGGAGGAAACTACAACCGTCGGGAAAATAATAATAATAATAACAGGGGACGAAGAAATCAACAGTCTCAACATAGGCGGCAAGGACAAGTCCGATTGGTTAACAATCAGGACCAGGGAAACAACTCGATCCCCGAAGATATTCAAAACCAAGTTTAAAAATATACAACTTAAACTTAAGCTTGAGTTCCTACGTATCAATAAAAACAAGTCTTAGTAATACTCATATTTTGTTCCTATATGATACGGGTGCAGATGTATCGGTTCTCAAGCAAGGCAAAATCGGAAACAAAAATTTTAATCATTTAAACTCTATACGAATCAGTGGAATAGGTCACGGGGTAATCAATTCATTTGGAAACATAGAGATCGATCTTGTAGCAGATAATGTTCTGATATCACATACAAATCAGGTAGTCCCTGACAATTTCCCAATACCTTGTGATGGAATATTAGGTCTAGATTTTATAAAAAATTATAATTGTTCATTAGATTACCAATGCGATCGAAACTTATTGATATTACGCCCATGAAATTTCCATGACATCAGTATCCCAGTCAAAAGTTCTCCCTACAAAAATTCAGTTATAATCCCATCTAGATCCGAGGTAATCAGAAAAATAAACGTGAGATCATATGAAAATGAGGTTCTGATCCCAAATCAAGAGCTGGTGAATGGTGTTTTCATAGCTAATACAATAGTTTCTGCTGAAAGTCCATTTGTCCGAATAATAAACGTAACTGAAAAGGACGTCTTACTTAAAGATGTAGTAATTAAAACAGAAAGTCTGTCCGATTACGAAATACTTACCTCAAGTAGGGATAATCCCAGTCACAAAGAAGAGGTGCTACAAAAGTTAAACAAAAATTTCCCAGCCTTTGCCAAATCAAAACTAAATAAGCTATGTTCCGATTTCGTAGATATTTTCGCGTTAGAAAATGATAAAATTTCAACAAATAATTTTTATAAACAAAAATTACGATTAAAAGATAATACAGCTCTTTATATAAAGAATTATAGAACCCCTCATAGCCAAAAAGTAGAGATAAACAAACAGGTAGACAAAATGCTAAGAGATGATATAATAGAGCCATCAATTTCAGAATACAATAATCCGGTACTTTTGGTTCCAAAAAAGAACTTACCAGGTAAAACTGAAAAACGTTGGCGTTTGGTAATTGATTACAGACAAATCAATAAAAAACTTTCTGCAGATAAATATCCCCTTCCCCGTATTGATGATATTCTCGATCAGTTAGGAAGGGCGAAATACTTTTCATCCCGAATCCCGAATTGAATTGGAAGAAAACTCACGTGATATAACTTCATTTTCCACAGAAAAGGGATCATTTCGATTTAAAAGATTACAGTACGGATTGAAAATAGCCCCTAATTCATTCCAAAGAATGATGTCGCTTGCATTCTCAGTTTTAACCGCATCTCAAGCTTTCCTCTATATGGATGACTTGGTAGTAATCGGTTGTTAGGAAAACCACATGCTCAAAAATTTATCGAATGTATTTCTGTTAAAAGGCGACTTAAGAAAAATACGACCCTTACAGTTGGCAATTCAAAAGGTAGTGAAAAAAGTTTATTGACATGTAATAATATGAACAAATGAATGAAAATAATGGAAAGTGATCAAAGTAAAATTTTAACAAGTGATTAGAATACAGGTTCAATTATACAAAGTGCCTTAAAACAAAGAATAGATAAATTAATAGAATTTCTTAACACTCCTCAATTTTGAAACTAATAAGTTTTAAAATTGCATTCCCAAAGTAGTGAAACAGTATCGATGTTTATCGTTAGGAACGGCCTTGGTTAGAGCATCAGCTGGCATTTGATCTGTTTGAAGGTATTTAACTTGAACTGCTCCTTTTTCGATTGCTTCTCTTATAAAATGGTATTTGTAATGAATGTGTTTTGTTCGGGAATGTTTTCCTCCATAGTTAGCAATATGCTGTGCGCTTTGACTGTCGCAAAATATTGTAGTCGGCTCTTTGCAGTCAACATTCAACTCCTTCAGTAAAAAACGTAGTGAATACGCTTCTTTTGCTGCTTCTGAGAGTGCGATATACTCAGCCTCGGCACAAGAAGTTGCTACGGTGCGCTGTTTTCTTGACTCCCAACTAATTGCGGCTCCTGTAAGTAGAAAACAGAATGCTCCTTGAGATTTCCTATCATTACAGTCTTCGGCCCAACTAGCATCGACGTAACCCTTTAAAGAGGATGAACCCTTTTTATAAACAATTTTTGCGGTTTTTGTAGAATTCAAGTATTGTAATAAATAAAGTGCAGCATTCCAATGTTGTTTTTTCGGATTTTGTAAAAACTGAGCTAGAGAACTGACGCTAAAAGCAATATCTGGTCTACTAAACACTGCTAGATGCATGAGTGATCCAATTAACTCCTGATATTTGTGTATGTCGACAGCTACTCGCTCCCCAGCTATAGTAGGTTCCTTTTCCAATTTAAGTTTAACTTGCATAGGTATTTTAAATGGTTTACTGTTCTGCATGTTATATTTTGATACAATTTTATTGATGTAATGTGTTTGACAAATAGAGAGGGTCTCAGGATTTCTTTCAATTTCTAGTCCAATGCAAAATGTTGGTTGTCCTAAGTCACGAATTTCAAAACTTTTAGAAAGATGATTTTTGATCTGATGGTAAGTATTACTACAATTGGATGCAATAACAATATCATCCACATATATTCCGAGAATTGTAATCTCATTACAGTCAATTTTGTAGTATATGCATTGGTCATAATTTGATTGTTTTAAATTCAAGTCTTTTAATCTTTCATCTAAAATTTTGTGCCATTGCCTGCTTGCTTGTCTTAATCCATATATAGCTTTGTTAAGCTTACATACTTTATCCTTTTTACTCATATCAACAAATCCATTTGGCTGTTTCATATAAATTTCTTCTTCTAAATTTCCATTTAAAAAAGCTGTTGATACATCCAGTTGATAAAGTTGTAAATCATTTTCCACAGATAAAGCATAGAGAAGTCGAAGTGAACTCTGTCGAATAACAGGTGCGTACGTTTCCATATAATCAATCCCATATTTTTGCGAATAGCCTTGAGCCACCAACCTAGCTTTCCAACGATCAATGCTCCCATCTGGTTTGCGTTTTGACTGAAATACCCATCGACATCCAATTGCTTTACGTCCTAGTGGTAGATCACATAAAGTCCAAGTATTGTGTTTCATAAGACAGTTAAACTCTTCATCCATAGCCTCATACTATTTGGTAGCATAGGGTGAGTTCTGCACTTCGTTTAAATTTGTTGGGTCTGAAAAAGGACTCGCTTGGAGGGCAATTTCAATAACATTCTTGAAATGATGCCGCGGTCTAAGTCTATCCCTTATATTTTCTTTCATTTCATTTTCCTGTTTTGGTACGATTTCATTTTCAGTAATTTCACTTCTAGTATTTTCAGGTTCTGAAAGTATATACTCAAAATTGTTTTCTTCTCTTTCTTCATTTTCCTTTATATCATTTTTATCGCATTTATAATCGATCTTATCAGTCAGATTGTCATTTATCATCTCATCATTCAAAAAAAATTCGTAAGAACTATTTGTGACCTGCTCTTTAGAAAAGTCCTCTATGAAACGAACATCTCGGCTTTTAACAATCTTATGCGATCCCCTTTTCCATAAGCGATATGACTTGGATTCCTCTGAATACCCAACTGAAACAAATTCCTCACTTTTTGCATCTAATTTGGATTTAGAAATAGTTTTATTTAACACAAATGCTCGACAACCAATTTTTCTAAAATGTCCTACGATTGGTACTCTTCCGGTCCATACTTGTTCAGGTGTTCTATTTATATTGAGCAAGGTCGGGCAATGATTACGTATATATGCGGATGTGTTGATAAGTTCGGCCCATAGATACTTTGGTAAATTTACTTCTATCATAAAACATCTCGTCATTTCAACCAAAGTCCGGTTCATACGCTCCGCTACACCATTTTGTTGGGGTGTATATTCGGCTGATAGTTGATGTTTTATGCCATTGTCCCTCAAAAATTCAGTAAAATCTGAACTTAGTAATTCGGACGCGTTATCACTGCGAAGAATTTTGATTCTTTTATTGGTTTGGTTTTCTACTAGCATTTTAAAATTTTGAAATGTTTTCAAATACTCGCTCTTTTTTCTTAAAAAATAAACGAAAACTTTTCTTGACCAATCATCAATAAATGTAACAAAGTATATCTTTTTTCCTATTGACTCAACAGACATAGGCCCGCATAAATCCGTATGGACAATTTGCAATAAATCATTGGACGATTTTTCGGTTTTAGCTTTAAAGGGTAGCCTTGTTTGTTTTCCTTTTATATACGAAACACAGTTAAATGGCGTTTTATTAAAATTTGGTAATCCTAATACCATTTGGTGATCTTTGAGTTTTAAAAGCGATTGTATATTAAGATGGCCATAACGTTTGTGCCATAGTTCTAGGTTATTTTCTTCATGTGATATACTAAATGCTTTAACATTTCCTAAACAGTTAACCAAATATAGATTGTTTGATTTAACTGCTTTCATCAAAATGTTTCCATTTTTCCAAATCACTGCATGTTTTCCTTTCATTACAACCTTACATCCATTGTCAGTAGCTTTACTAGCTGAAATCAAATTACTTCTAAGATCAGGTACAAATAGTGTTTTATATAACAAAACAGTTTTCAAACTACCATTCAAATTAACATTTATCTTTACGGTTCCTATGCCTTTCACCTCAGAAAACTTATCATTTGCTACTTGAACTGCACCCATATAATCTTTATTTAGTACTGCAAAAAGCTCCTCTTTACAGCACATATGTGACGTAGCACCACTATCAATGTACCAACTGTTTTTTTCCGAATCTTGCTTGACAGATTTAACAGTGTGAGTAACAGCCTGAATTACATCACTCTTGTCTCTTAAAGATTCCAATGTCATGAATCCGTCATCTTGAAGAAAATCTTCATTTGAAAAATTTGACCTATGTGACTTATCTTTGGCTAAATTCACATGGCAATCCTTTTTCATATGGCCTTTTCGACCACAACGATGACAGTTATACTTAAAAGCAACGCTTGACATACCCGGACGTCGTTGAAAAGCATCGCTTGATATACCTGGACGTCGTTCATATTTCCTTGAATTGAACTTTACTTTCAAAGCATCATCTCTTCCATCACTGTTTTCCCGTCTTTTATCAGCGAATTCAAGCAAGCGGGCACGCAGCACTACCACAGTGGGGAATTCTAAGGACGCATCAAAAGCTGCTTGGAGTTCCTTATATGTTTCGGGCAAACTGTCCAGCAATATAACAGCCAACAAGTCACCGTCTAATTTGGCATTCATCTCCCGTAGTCGAGCAACAATTGAATTGAAATTAATTAGATGAGTTTCCATTTCTATATGTGCATGCATTTTTAGATTAATCAACTTACGGAATTCCTCTACTTTTTGTCGCGTACTCTTTCTGTTATAGGTTTCCTCCAGGAAATCCCACACCCCTTTTGACGTACTTATTCCTTTTACAAGCGATACCTGTGCTGGTTCCATAGAAATAATAATTTCGCATCTTGCATCCAAATCTTTGTTTTTCCACTCCTCCAATTTTGCTGCATCTTCCGGTTTCTTTTCATCCCCAGTCACCACCTTTAACAGCCTGTTCTTATGCAGAATTGCCTCCATCTGATGCTTCCATGTGCCGAAGTTTTCCCCATTAAACAATGGGATTTTTCCCGAGAAATTACTCATTTTAAAACAATTAGCTTATCCGTTATTCCTTATTTTAAAATTCCTGGTTACGGCTCTGGGCCCATAACCTGTTAAAACGCGACTTAAGAAAAATACGACCCTTACAGTTGGCAATTCAAAAGGTAGTGAAAAAAGTTTATTGACATGTAATAATATGAACAAATGAATGAAAATAATGAAAAGTGATCAAAGTAAAATTTTAACAAGTGATTAGAATACAGGTTCAATTATACAAAGTGCCTTAAAACAAAGAATAGATAAATTAATAGAATTTCTTAACAATTTCGTCTGTGCAGGAAATATAATCTAAAACTGCATCCAGACAAATGTTCATTTTTTGGTCACGAAGTGACTTTTCTAGGATATAGGTGCACAGATAAAGGTATATTACCTGATGAAAGTAAATTTGATATTATAACACATTATCCCACTCCCAAAAATGGCGATGAGGCAATTACTACAGACGTTTCATCCCGAATTTCGCGGAACATGCACGTCATTTGACAAGATTAAGCAGAAAGAATGTTCCATTTTCATGGACGGAAGATTGTGAGACTGCCTTTCAATATTTAAAAAATAAATTATTAAGTCCGTCTGCAAGTAAGTAAACATACCTGTGGGGCGGTACTTACCCAACAACATGGTGAAAAGTACATGCCCATATCTTATGCCTCTAGAGCCTTTACAAGGGGTGAAAGTAATAAATCAACCATTGAGCAGGAACTAACAGCTATACATAGGGCAATTACCCACTTTAAACCGTACATTTATGGGAAAAAATTCTTAGTAAGATCTGACCACAGACCGTTATCATACTTGTTTTCAATGAAGAACCCATCATCCAAAATGATGCGTATACGATTAGATTTAGAGGAATACGATTTTGAAATACAATATCTTCGGGAAAAGGAAAATTATGTAGCCGATCCTCTTTCACGAATAGATTTTAGTGATATTAAAGCGATTAGAGCAGAAAATAAAATATTCAAAGTAACGACTCGTCAAAGCACTCGGAAAAAACAACAGAATACATCAGACTCCACCAATACGAATGTAACTTATTACGCAAATGAACCCTAGAGATGTTAAGAAATTTCCTCAGCTTAAATTTGGTCAAGATCATTGTTATTTTTAACGTGGAAGAAAGATTGTTGGTTCACTCAAGTTAGAAGAAATCGATGTTAATGGAAAACTTTGTTTATACAAATTCTTTCCAGTGCTTCAAAAAGAAGCCAGCATCAGAAATATAACTAAAGTACAATTATCACTGAATGAAAATTTTCAATGATTTTAAGGAATTGGGCACCAAATTACTAAGTAAATTATTTATAGCGCTAACGCCCAGAGTGATAACCATACATACTAATGAGGAAAAAGACATGATCATGAAAAAATACCACAATAATTCTATCTGGGGAGGCCACCCAGGAATTACAAGGTTATTAAATAAAATTAGACGTGACTATCGTTGGCGTAACATGACAAAAGATATCAAAACGTACGTAAAGTCATGTGAACTTTGTCAACTCAATAAAAATCTGACCAAAACTAAGGAGCCAATGGTAATAATACCCACGACAGAAAAAGCTTTCAATGTTGTGTTAATAGACACCATTGGTCCTCTACCTTTAACAGAGAAAAATAATGAATACGCCATAACTATGGCATGCGATTTAACTAAGTATTTTGTAGCAATACCAATCCCAAATAAATCCGCAAAAACAGTAGCAAAAGCTATTGTTGAAGGTTTTGTGTTGAAGTACGGTCCTATGAAGAAAATTATAACAGACATGGGAACCGAATATAAACATCAAATTTTAACTGAACTTTGCTCCATACTGCAGATAGACAAGGAAACTTCAACAGCGTATCATCACCAGACCTTAGCCACTATAGAACATTCCCATAGAAAGTTTAATGAGTACTTACGGTCCTACATATCGGTCCAAAGAAACGATTGGGATGAATGGTTACAATTCTTCGCATATTGTTATAACACTACTCCATCAGTCGTACACGGCTACTGCCCATTTGAGTTAGTATTTGGTAAAAATCCAAACTCCCTTGAGTGTTTAAATGAAAACCTTATAGACCCAGTGTATAATATTGACTCATATGATAAAGCAGTTAAGTTTAGGCTACAGTCTGCCAATTTACGGGCCCAAACGTTTATCAAAAAAGCGAAAATGAAACAGAAACTACAATATGATAAACACGTAAAAGAACTAGAAGTTAATGTAGGAGACTGGGTGTTGTTAGAAAACACAGCAGGTCATAAGTTGTATAGTGCTTTCACAGGTCCATACAAGGTTTTAGAAACTAATGAAAATAAAAACTGTCTCATAGAAGACAGACAGAGTAAACGGTTGTTAGTTCATAAAAATAGGCTTAAAAAATTTACAGAAAAATAAATATTAAATAAAACTTAAATTTAAATAATTAAGAAAACAAAAGAAAGCAAATTCTATACTTTAATTCAATGCAAACAAAAATACTTTAATAAAAATTACCTCTCATCGCTTGATTAATTTTAGTTATAAGCCGTAACATAAGAATTTTAAGACTTAGCATGTAATAAAAAAAGAATGTAACAATATTGTTTTTCTATAACTATAATAAATATATTTTATCATTTTGTATCCCATTCATTTTGTAAACATACATTTTATAAGATATTTTTTCTATTTTTTTTTTAATAAAGGAAAAGGGAACTTATGGTTTTGATCAAGTATAATTTAATAAAAATAAAATTATTTTTTAATTATTTAATTATTTAATAAAAATAAAATTATACTTCCGAAGGAGGAAGGTGTAATAATATTCTCACCTTATTTTGTCTTGAGAACCAAGGTCGATTATGATTCCCTTGGCGATCAATATGAAACCTCCTAAATAGCATACAATTACACCTTGGGAACCGTCACTACCTACGGTTCTCCAGGTGTATCACATTGCTCACGACGCTGCATGCGCGCGTGTTTGCTGACGTGGCGTGTTGCCACAAATTGTTTAAAATACTTGATCAACGCCAGGCAGTTCGACTTAAACCTTCAACCGAAACGTGCGTTGTTATTACACAAGTCCTTAACTGCATCAGGTATCCTGAGCGAATTGAAGACATTTGATGCAACTGCTGAATCATTGACATTTATTTCGAACATATAACTGTTACAATTGAAAACGCTTTTATAATATTATTTAAATTACAAGTTAATTTTTTTCTATCTGTATTAGATACAGAGCAACTAGCTTCAAATTTGCTATGCATAAGGAAAATAGCCAAATATAGAAAGAGACTCACTTTGATTAGCGGTTCTTGCTTGATGCTGAATTTGTACACTTTACCAGCGTGTATTCGTCTTTTGTAAGCACATGAACTATCTTGATTTTTATTTGCATCACTTTACACTTCTTTTTTTGTATTTATTTGTATTTTATTCATAGATTTGTCTTTTCTTTTTTTTCATTAATAGTTTGAAATGCTTCAGTTATGCCGTATACGCGAAACTGTTCACAAGATCTATACTATATTTTTGAGTCTTTTTTTCTTTTTTGTTTTTTTACTTTTTTTGTGTTATTCTTGTAGATATTCTTATTTTATTATTTTATTTAACATATACACATGTACTTTTTCCTCACAAAGAAAACTTCAATTATATGTGCACTAATTAATAGGTTCTTCTCTGTAGTTGTGTTATGTATTTCGTTTTATGGCTGAAACACAACAGTGCGTCAGCGTCAACGTTGTCTTTCAACGCACATAATTCAATGGACATTCACGAAATACTGCGTCGACCGACGTAAGTGAAAAATTAGAGGATCGTAATAAAACGTAAAATGTAATCCCAACGCACGTCATTATTCAACATGTTGGATATTTTTTTGACAGAGGGATGCGCTGTGAGAGCGAAATTGAGAAATGCTTCCCAAATTGAGAGTTTTTTTTTTCCCAAATTGAGAACATTTTGTGGCAACTGACATTTGAGAAATGAAAACAGCTGACTAAAATTATTTCAACGACAAAACTAATTTGAATGAATACGCCAAATACTCGTGGGACCTACCTAAAAATTAAAAAAAATGAACAAACAAAACAATAAAAAAACAAAAGAAAAAGAAGCAAATGAGCCAATCGGCCCATCGCCGGAAGACGAGCTTCTAGCCTCCAGTCAGGAGACTATCCCTCCAACAGACTCCAGCAGTACCTGCCATAGTACAGCTGCGAAGTCTCACCCTGCCTCAACCCAAAACCCAGACGCCAAGGTTGCCAGCCATAGCGACCAGAAGCGGAAAAAATATAAATCTCCTGGAACCCAGCAGAAACTGCAATACCAGAAGGCCATCTTCATCTTAGGCAAGATTGCCAAAAATGAAGCAGCCGGTATTGTAGCAGAGCAGGATTCCAAGGATAAGCCAAAGTACCAAACCATAGTGGAAGAATACACTAGGTACATGGAGAGAAATAAAGACACGACAACGACCGCAACAAAAGCTCCAACAACGTCTTCCAAAAGAAATAGATCTCGAGATGAGATCAGTTCTGCTCCGAAAAGAAGCAAAGGAAGTGACAACACCAACCTTCCTTCAAGCAGCAGTGAAACTGCAAAGCGCTCCATGAGCGAGGTAGTAAGGGACCATCTTCAGGTTGCGTTGGCGGACAAGCTGCCTGCAAACGCAAAGAAGGTCCTTGAAACCTGGAGCGAGATTGAAAGCAGGTTGTCCGAGTTGGTTATGGATCATCTTCTCAACTCGGAAGACAAGTCCCTACCTGGATACGACTCAGCCGAATTCGTTAGAGGTTATAGGGTTTTTAAATGCGAGGACCAATTCTCCAAGGATTTCCTCTTCGCATGCATTGCTAAGATCAGCAATGAATGGGAAGGTCTGAGCCTCAGACTTATCCCAGCGAAGGAAATCCGAGACCGAGAGCTCGCATTTGGTTACCGAAGATGAAATTGGATAGTGAGAAGCTTCTCAAATGTCTCCAAATTCATAATCCCAGTATCAACATGGATACCTGGTCTGTAATCAAATCGGAACCTCCTCAGAACAACAGTATGACTTACCTGTTATCCATAAACGAGGAGTGCCTTCCAAGTTTAGCGAAGGCCGACAACAAATTACGTTTTGGCGTAAGATACGCCAAGCTAAAAATATTCCAATCGTCAAACCCAGGTGATGACACAGACGATGTCGACGCCGCGGACGAGCTGCTCGAGGGCATGGCGATTGACCCTATAAATTTAGACCCACCTATTCCCGATGTTGAAAGTCGTACAGATTAATCTGCAGCACTCTAAGTGCGCTTCAGACAATCTGTTGATGTTCCTCAAGGAAGAGGATTTCGACATCGGGATAGTGCGGAAGCCATGGACTAGGTGTTCAAAAATCTCAGGGCTCAAAGACAACAACTGCAACATCTTCTACCTAAATAACGATGGTAAGCCTAGAACGTGTATTCTAATTAAGAAACATCTTAACGCTTCTGTCCTAACTTAAGCTCATCCGACCAAACTGTCTTCAGACTTGAAGCTGTGGAAAGCTCGCTTCTGATAGAATCGACATATATGGCACACGATCGTGAGACACCACCGGAAGAATTACGGAAGGTGGTACAACACGCCAAAAACAACAAGACACACCTTCTGATGGGCTGCGACGCCAATGCCAGACATACGCTATGGGGAAGCTCAGAAGTCAACTAAAGAAGTGAGTCATTGTTTGATTTTATCATAATAAATAATATAAGTGTATGTTACACCGGCTCCACTCCCACTTTTACTTTTCCCAGCTCGAAAAACTTCAGGGGTTGGGAGGAAGTTTTAGATGTTACACTTAGCCTTAACCTTAACGATTCTCAGCTAGACAGTTGGAGAGTATCCAATTCAAACTCCTTCTCGGATCATAAATCGATCGATCGATCGAATAATTACAGAAGAAAAGATAATCTGGTCGGTTAATAGTTTTTCTCCCTACAAGTCCCCAGGCCCTGATGGTATCTTACCCATAATGCTACAAAAGATACAAGATGTAGCAACCCCTTGGCTCAAAGCAATGTATAGAAACTGTTTACTACTCAATCACATCCCCCAGTCGTGGAGACGGGTTCGAGTAGTCTTTATACCAAAAATAGGCCGTCGGGGTCATGAAACCGCGAAGGATTTCAGACCAATCAGCCTATCGTCTTTCATGCTTAAAGCCCTGGAACGCATTATAGATACACACATCAGGCTTAAGCTAGAGGGGAAGTCTCTCTCCAAATCTCAACATGCCTACATCAAGGGTAAATCCACTGATACAGCTCTGCACGAGGTGGTCGGCATCATTGAGAAAACCATTCACTACAGACAATATACCATGGCCGCCTTTCTAGACATAGACGGGGCCTTCAATAACGTCCACACAGAAGCTATCCAAGAATCTCTTATCGCCCAGGGGGTAGAGGAGATGCTAGTAAAATGGATAGTCTCTATGCTCAAAACTAGAATTATACAATCCACGCTAGGAAATAGCCAACAAACAAAGTATGTAACTAGGGGAACTCCTCAGGGAGGGGTTATTTCCCCATTGTTATGGATACTAGTCATTAACAACCTATTAGAAGAGCTAGACCGGGAAGGAATCAAAGTTGTTGCGTATGCGGACGACGTTGTGATTTTAGTATCAGGCCAGTTTCTCTCAGTGATTAGTGAAATCATGGAGGGGGCGTTGCAAAAGGTTAATAGATGGGCTACCAGTTGTGGCCTAAATACGAACCCAAGCAAAACCGAACTGATGCTTTTTACGACGAAAACCAAAATACCAAACTTTCCCCTTCCTAGACTAGCCAATCAAACCCTCACTCTGTCTTCAACTGCCAGGTACTTAGGCACTATTCTTGACCCAAGACTAAATTGGAAAACTAACATAGAGCAAAGAGTTAAAAAGGCATGCATAGCCTTATACGCTTGCAACAAAACTCTTGGCAAAAGCTGGGGACTTCGACCGAAGGTAACACTTTGGATGTATACTGCAGTAATACGTCCTATTCTTACCTACGGCTCCTTAGTCTGGTGGCCAGCTTTAGCCAAAGCATACAATATTACAAAACTGAACAAGATACAAAGAACTGCATGTATAGGTGTCACTGGCGCCTTAAGAACGACTGCCACAGATGCGCTTACAGTTATTCTGCACCTTCTACCTCCAGATCTACACGCAATGTTCATGGCCACATGTAGTGCACTTAGACTCAGAGAGTCAAACTGCTGGAATAGCAGAATTTATGGACATGGTAACATCCTTAACTCACTACCACAACAGGCGATACTGAGTCGTACTGACTATCTTATCCCAAAGCTAAATTTCAATAAAAACTATAGGGCTTTTTTTCCAACCAGAACTGAGTGGAAAAGCGATAGAGTCTTCCAAAACCATGACATAGCCATCTTCACAGACGTTTCGAAGATGGACTCTGGAGTGGGCGCTGGAATCTTCTCCGAAGCTCTTAAGCTTTCAAAGTCACTCAAGCTACCAAGCTTTGCAAGCATTTTTCAGGCAGAAGTGCTTGCAATATATGATGCGTGTCTTGAAATTAAAAACAAAACAGAACCAACACAGCGGATAGCAATCTTTCCAGATAGTCAAGCTGCTATCAAGGCTCTAACATCCAATAGCACAATGTCAAAACTGGTGGATTGCTGCTGCAAGGAACTATCCATTATAGGTGAACGGAGCCCGGTCTCTTTGATCTGGGTTCCCGGGCACACGGGTGTAATAGGAAACGAAGCAGCAGACGAGCTAGCCAGACAAGGATCCAAACTCGATAGTCTCGTTGTGGAACAAGTCCAGGCTCCACTAGGCTTCGTAAAAAACAACATCTACAATCTCTTCCTCAAGATCGCCAACGAAAGATGGACCAAGCTGGAAACATGTGTTCTATCCAGAAGTTTATGGCCCAACTACAACCAAAAGAGAACAAAAGACCTGCTCAACAACAGTAGAAGAAACATATTCAGAATCACTGCGGTCTGTACTGGACACTGGGTTGTTAGCAGGCATGCTGAAAGACTAGGCATACCATTTAACTCGCACTGCCGCAGCTGCCGGGTGGAAATTGAGCCAGAAACCCCCGAGCACTTTCTGTGCAAATGTCCGGCTCTAGCTAGAGTCAGGCAACGCACTCTGGGCAAAGCCTTCTTCAACACCCCTAAAAATCTCTCAGAAGCAAACATTCACAGTCTGCTAGCCTTCATAAATTCCACGAAGCGGTTTCAAAATTAGGCTAATCTGAGTGAATACACACTCTTTTTCACCCTCATCTCACAAAATAGGTATCCCATAGGATGTGGTATCAAAACGGCGCTTTCATGGCGCTAATTGGGTGCGAAAACAGGATCTGTATGTCCACCGCCACTTTTACCTACCTACCTACGCCAAATTAGCAACAAAAATCCCTTTTTTAATTTTTGGCATTCATTTTCCGCAATTAATTTCTTTAACGTTGAATTGTTTGATCAGAATATTTATTCATTTGACATTTCAGAAATTAAAACAGATGACGGAATATTTTTTATTTGGTATTTGAGAGAGAGAGGGAGGAGCTTATTAACGCAGTGCGTCAACGCACACCCTCCGTAACATGAAGTCGACTAGCGCAACGCACTGTTGTATTTCAGACATTATTGTTTTATTTAACTTCTGTTCTTTTCTTTTTGTTCGATATTCCAGTGGATACGTAAGCTACTTTCTGTTCACTTTTTCTCAATTGGAATAATACCGACTGCGCCAGTTATGTTTTTAAAGAAAAGCAAAAGCTTGATTATTTTTATTTTGATATTCTTTATTTTTTAATTTGGTGTTACAACTTTCACTCTTCAAACTCGACTGATGCATCGCTCATCTGCCGTGATGTTCTTTTTCGTGCTCCGAAAGATCTAGCGGTAATATGCTGTTTTCACGCCGAGGTTGGCTTGGTTGGTGACGTTTAAAAGCCCTGATCTGTTGGGACTTCTTCACAAGTCGTCGTTGGCTGTTGCTGGGTAAGACGCTGTTGCTGGGTAAGGCGCTGTTATTGCTTATTGTTGAGTAAATACTGGGTTGAGCGACAGGGTGGCACGTAACTCGCACACGCCCCCACAGAGGAGAAAGACGACGACACCAAAGACAGTTTCTATGAGCTCTTGGACAAGACATACGAGCAGTGCCCTAGATATGTCATTAAAATTGTCATAGGCGATTTTAATGCAAAGCTGGGAAGAGAGAGTGTCTTTGGTAGTACGGCCGGGAAGCACAGCCTACACGACACCACCTCCGATAACGGATTTAGGCTGATCGACTTTGCTGCGGGGCGAAATGTTGTAGTAGCTAGTACACGGTTCCCACATCTCAATATTCATAAAGGAACATAGAGATCCTGATCAATCAACCGTCCAACCAGATTGATTACATTGCGATCGATGCAAGGCACTCCTCCAGTATTATGGATGTCCGAACGTTTCGATGTGCCAACATCGACTCGGATCACTACCTTGTTGTAGCCAAGGTAAGGTTGCGGATATCCCGAACACCCGCCAAGACAAGTGAGGAAGTTCGACATCGGACGGCTACAATCGCAAGAGATCGCCAAATCCTTTTCCGATCGAGTCTCCCTTAATCTCAGAAGAAGTTCTTTGCCCGCCAACACCAAGTATTGAAGACCAGTGGCAACATTGCCAAAAAGCTATCGAAGATACCGCCTTGTTATGCTGGGTTTCACTCGGCCACCATAACAAAATCCCTGGTTTGACGACGAGTGTCGGCAGGCGAATGCAGCTAAGCAAGAGGCCTACAAAGCGGCACTGCAAAGAAGGACAAGAGCTGCTCGCGAGCTCTACGAGCAGAAAAGGAGCGACGAACACCAGCTTCTCAGGAGGAAAAAAAAAATAGCTTTCCAACGATCAATGCTCCCATCTGGTTTGCGTTTTGACTGAAATACCCATCGACATCCAATTGCTTTACGTCCTAGTGGTAGATCACATAAAGTCCAAGTATTGTGTTTCATAAGACAGTTAAACTCTTCATCCATAGCCTCATACTATTTGGTAGCATAGGGTGAGTTCTGCACTTCGTTTAAATTTGTTGGGTCTGAAAAAGAACTCGCTTGGAGGGCAATTTCAATAACATTCTTTAAATGATGCCGCGGTCTAAGTCTATCCCTTATATTTTCTTTCATTTCATTTTCCTGTTTTGGTACGATTTCATTTTCAGTAATTTCACTTCTAGTATTTTCAGGTTCTGAAAGTATATACTCAAAATTGTTTTCTTCTCTTTCTTCATTTTCCTTTATATCATTTTTATCGCATTTATAATCGATCTTATCAGTCAGATTGTCATTTATCATCTCATCATTCAAAAAAAATTCGTAAGAACTATTTGTGACCTGCTCTTTAGAAAAGTCCTCTATGAAACGAACATCTCGGCTTTTAACAATCTTATGCGATCCCCTTTTCCATAAGCGATATGACTTGGATTCCTCTGAATACCCAACTAAAACAAATTCCTCACTTTTTGCATCTAATTTGGATTTAGAAATAGTTTTATTTAACACAAATGCTCGACAACCAATTTTTCTAAAATGTCCTACGATTGGTACTCTTCCGGTCCATACTTGTTCAGGTGTTCTATTTATATTGAGCAAGGTCGGGCAATGATTACGTATATATGCGGATGTGTTGATAAGTTCGGCCCATAGATACTTTGGTAAATTTGCTTCTATCATAAAACATCTCGTCATTTCAACCAAAGTCCGGTTCATACGCTCCGCTACACCATTTTGTTGGGGTGTATATTCGGCTGATAGTTGATGTTTTATGCCATTGTCCCTCAAAAATTCAGTAAAATCTGAACTTAGTAATTCGGACGCGTTATCACTGCGAAGAATTTTGATTCTTTTATTGGTTTGGTTTTCTACTAGCATTTTAAAATTTTGAAATGTTTTCAAATACTCGCTCTTTTTTCTTAAAAAATAAACGAAAACTTTTCTTGACCAATCATCAATAAATGTAACAAAGTATATCTTTTTTCCTATTGACTCAACAGACATAGGCCCGCATAAATCCGTATGGACAATTTGCAATAAATCATTGGACGATTTTTCGGTTTTAGCTTTAAAGGGTAGCCTTGTTTGTTTTCCTTTTATATACGAAACACAGTTAAATGGCGTTTTATTAAAATTTGGTAATCCTAATACCATTTGGTGATCTTTGAGTTTTAAAAGCGATTGTATATTAAGATGGCCATAACGTTTGTGCCATAGTTCTAGGTTATTTTCTTCATGTGATATACTAAATGCTTTAACATTTCCTAAACAGTTAACCAAATATAGATTGTTTGATTTAACTGCTTTCATCAAAATGTTTCCATTTTTCCAAATCACTGCATGTTTTCCTTTCATTACAACCTTACATCCATTGTCAGTAGCTTTACTAGCTGAAATCAAATTACTTCTAAGATCAGGTACAAATAGTGTTTTATATAACAAAACAGTTTTCAAACTACCATTCAAATTAACATTTATCTTTACGGTTCCTATGCCTTTCACCTCAGAAAACTTATCATTTGCTACTTGAACTGCACCCATATAATCTTTATTTAGTACTGCAAAAAGCTCCTCTTTACAGCACATATGTGACGTAGCACCACTATCAATGTACCAACTGTTTTTTTCCGAATCTTGCTTGACAGATTTAACAGTGTGAGTAACAGCCTGAATTACATCACTCTTGTCTCTTAAAGATTCCAATGTCATGAATCCGTCATCTTGAAGAAAATCTTCATTTGAAAAATTTGACCTATGTGACTTATCTTTGGCTAAATTCACATGGCAATCCTTTTTCATATGGCCTTTTCGACCACAACGATGACAGTTATACTTAAAAGCAACGCTTGACATACCCGGACGTCGTTGAAAAGCATCGCTTGATATACCTGGACGTCGTTCATATTTCCTTGAATTGAACATTACTTTCAAAGCATCATCTCTTCCATCACTGTTTTCCCGTCTTTTATCAGCGAATTCAAGCAAGCGGGCACGCAGCACTTCCACAGTGGGGAATTCTAAGGACGCATCAAAAGCTGCTTGGAGTTCCTTATATGTTTCGGGCAAACTGTCCAGCAATATAACAGCCAACAAGTCACCGTCTAATTTGGCATTCATCTCCCGTAGTCGAGCAACAATTGAATTGAAATTAATTAGATGAGTTTCCATTTCTATATGTGCATGCATTTTTAGATTAATCAACTTACGGAATTCCTCTACTTTTTGTCGCGTACTCTTTCTGTTATAGGTTTCCTCCAGGAAATCCCACACCCCTTTTGACGTATTTATTCCTTTTACAAGCGATACCTGTGCTGGTTCCATAGAAATAATAATTTCGCATCTTGCATCCAAATCTTTGTTTTTCCACTCCTCCAATTTTGCTGCATCTTCCGGTTTCTTTTCATCCCCAGTCACCACCTTTAACAGCCTGTTCTTATGCAGAATTGCCTCCATCTGATGCTTCCATGTGCCGAAGTTTTCCCCATTAAACAATGGGATTTTTCCCGAGAAATTACTCATTTTAAAACAATTAGCTTATCCGTTATTCCTTATTTTAAAATTCCTGGTTACGGCTCTGGGCCCATAACCTGTTAAAACGCGACTTAAGAAAAATACGACCCTTACAGTTGGCAATTCAAAAGGTAGTGAAAAAAGTTTATTGACATGTAATAATATGAACAAATGAATGAAAATAATGAAAAGTGATCAAAGTAAAATTTTAACAAGTGATTAGAATACAGGTTCAATTATACAAAGTGCCTTAAAACAAAGAATAGATAAATTAATAGAATTTCTTAACAATTTCGTCTGTGCAGGAAATATAATCTAAAACTGCATCCAGACAAATGTTCATTTTTTGGTCACGAAGTGACTTTTCTAGGACATAGGTGCACAGATAAAGGTATATTGCCTGATGAAAGTAAATTTGATATTATAACACATTATCCCACTCCCAAAAATGGCGATGAGGCAATTACTACAGACGTTTCATCCCGAATTTCGCGGAACATGCACGTCATTTGACAAGATTAAGCAGAAAGAATGTTCCATTTTCATGGACGGAAGATTGTGAGACTGCCTTTCAATATTTAAAAAATAAATTATTAAGTCCGTCTGCAAGTAAGTAAACATACCTGTGGGGCGGTACTTACCCAACAACATGGTGAAAAGTACATGCCCATATCTTATGCCTCTAGAGCCTTTACAAGGGGTGAAAGTAATAAATCAACCATTGAGCAGGAACTAACAGCTATACATAGGGCAATTACCCACTTTAAACCGTACATTTATGGGAAAAAATTCTTAGTAAGATCTGACCACAGACCGTTATCATACTTGTTTTCAATGAAGA
Organism: Myathropa florea; assembly: GCA_930367185.1. Classification (NCBI taxonomy): domain Eukaryota; kingdom Metazoa; phylum Arthropoda; class Insecta; order Diptera; family Syrphidae; genus Myathropa; species Myathropa florea. The sequence continues at coordinate 51,401,581 of OV884004.1, forward strand.
ACCCATCATCCAAAATGATGCGTATACGATTAGATTTAGAGGAATACGATTTTGAAATACAATATCTTCGGGAAAAGGAAAATTATGTAGCCGATCCTCTTTCACGAATAGATTTTAGTGATATTAAAGCCATTAGAGCAGAAAATAAAATATTCAAAGTAACGACTCGTCAAAGCACTCGGAAAAAAACAACAGAATACATCAGACTCCACCAATACGAATGTAACTTATTACGCAAATGAACCCTAGAGATGTTAAGAAATTTCCTCAGCTTAAATTTGGTCAAGATCATTGTTATTTTTAACGTGGAAGAAAGATTGTTGGTTCACTCAAGTTAGAAGAAATCGATGTTAATGGAAAACTTTGTTTATACAAATTCTTTCCAGTGCTTCAAAAAGAAGCCAGCATCAGAAATATAACTAAAGTACAATTATCACTGAATGAAAATTTTCAATGATTTTAAGGAATTGGGCACCAAATTACTAAGTAAATTATTTATAGCGCTAACGCCCAGAGTGATAACCATACATACTAATGAGGAAAAAGACATGATCATGAAAAAATACCACAATAATTCTATCTGGGGAGGCCACCCAGGAATTACAAGGTTATTAAATAAAATTAGACGTGACTATCGTTGGCGTAACATGACAAAAGATATCAAAACGTACGTAAAGTCATGTGAACTTTGTCAACTCAATAAAAATCTGACCAAAACTAAGGAGCCAATGGTAATAATACCCACGACAGAAAAAGCTTTCAATGTTGTGTTAATAGACACCATTGGTCCTCTACCTTTAACAGAGAAAAATAATGAATACGCCATAACTATGGCATGCGATTTAACTAAGTATTTTGTAGCAATACCAATCCCAAATAAATCCGCAAAAACAGTAGCAAAAGCTATTGTTGAAGGTTTTGTGTTGAAGTACGGTCCTATGAAGAAAATTATAACAGACATGGGAACCGAATATAAACATCAAATTTTAACTGAACTTTGCTCTATACTGCAGATAGACAAGGAAACTTCAACAGCGTATCATCACCAGACCTTAGCCACTATAGAACATTCCCATAGAAAGTTTAATGAGTACTTACGGTCCTACATATCGGTCCAAAGAAACGATTGGGATGAATGGTTACAATTCTTCGCATATTGTTATAACACTACTCCATCAGTCGTACACGGCTACTGCCCATTTGAGTTAGTATTTGGTAAAAATCCAAACTCCCTTGAGTGTTTAAATGAAAACCTTATAGACCCAGTGTATAATATTGACTCATATGATAAAGAAGTTAAGTTTAGGCTACAGTCTGCCAATTTACGGGCCCAAACGTTTATCAAAAAAGCGAAAATGAAACAGAAACTACAATATGATAAACACGTAAAAGAACTAGAAGTTAATGTAGGAGACTGGGTGTTGTTAGAAAACACAGCAGGTCATAAGTTGTATAGTGCTTTCACAGGTCCATACAAGGTTTTAGAAACTAATGAAAATAAAAACTGTCTCATAGAAGACAGACAGAGTAAACGGTTGTTAGTTCATAAAAATAGGCTTAAAAAATTTACAGAAAAATAAATATTAAATAAAACTTAAATTTAAATAATTAAGAAAACAAAAGAAAGCAAATTCTATACTTTAATTCAATGCAAACAAAAATACTTTAATAAAAATTACCTCTCATCGCTTGATTAATTTTAGTTATAAGCCGTAACATAAGAATTTTAAGACTTAGCATGTAATAAAAAAAGAATGTAACAATATTGTTTTTCTATAACTATAATAAATATATTTTATCATTTTGTATCCCATTCATTTTGTAAACATACATTTTATAAGATATTTTTTCTATTTTTTTTTAATAAAGAAAAAGGGAACTTATGGTTTTGATCAAGTATAATTTAATAAAAATAAAACTATTTTTTAATTATTTAATTATTTAATAAAAATAAAATTATACTTCCGAAGGAGGAAGGTGTAATAATATTCTCACCTTATTTTGTCTTGAGAACCAAGGTCGATTATGATTCCCTTGGCGATCAATATGAAACCTCCTAAATAGCATACAATTACACCTTGGGAACCGTCACTACCTACGGTTCTCCAGGTGTATCACATTGCTCACGACGCTGCATGCGCGCGTGTTTGCTGACGTGGCGTGTTGCAAATTGTTTAAAATACTTGATCAACGCCAGGCAGTTCGACTTAAACCTTCAACCGAAACGTGCGTTGTTATTACACAAGTCCTTAACTGCATCAGGTATCCTGAGCGAATTGAAGACATTTAATGCAACTGCTGAATCATTGACATTTATTTCGAACATATAACTGTTACAATTGAAAACGCTTTTACAATATTATTTAAATTGCAAGTTAATTTTTTTCTATCTGTATTAGATACAGAGCAACTAGCTTCAAATTTGCTATGCATAAGGAAAATAGCCAAATATAGAAAGAGACTCACTTTGATTAGCGGTTCTTGCTTGATGCTGAATTTGTACACTTTACCAGCGTGTATTCGTCTTTTGTAAGCACATGAACTATCTTGATTTTTATTTGCATCACTTTACACTTCTTTTTTTGTATTTATTTGTATTTTATTCATAGATTTGTCTTTTCTTTTTTTTCATTAATAGTTTGAAATGCTTCAGTTATGCCGTATACGCGAAACTGTTCACAAGATCTATACTATATTTTTGAGTCTTTTTTTCTTTTTTGTTTTTTTACTTTTTTTGTGTTATTCTTGTAGATATTCTTATTTTATTATTTTATTTAACATATACACATGTACTTTTTCCTCCCAAAGAAAACTTCAATTATATGTGCACTAATTAATAGGTTCAACGCACGTCATTATTCAACATGTTGGATATTTTTTTGACAGAGGGATGCGCTGTGAGAGCGAAATTGAGAAATGCTTCCCAAATTGAGAGTTTTTTTTCCCAAATTGAGAACATTTTGTGGCAACTGACATTTGAGAAATGAAAACAGCTGACTAAAATTATTTCAACGACAAAACTAATTTGAATGAATACGCCAAATACTCGTGGGACCTACCTAAAAATTAAAAAAAATGAACAAACAAAACAATAAAAAAACAAAAGAAAAAGAAGCAAATGAGCCAATCGGCCCATCGCCGGAAGACGAGCTTCTAGCCTCCAGTCAGGAGACTATCCCCCCAACAGACTCCAGCAGTACCTGCCATAGTACAGCTGCGAAGTCTCACCCTGCCTCAACCCAAAACCCAGACGCCAAGGTTAGCGACCAGAAGCGGAAAAAATATAAATCTCCTGGAACCCAGCAGAAACTGCAATACCAGAAGGCCATCTTCATCTTAGGCAAGATTGCCAAAAATGAAGCAGCCGGTATTGTAGCAGAGCAGGATTCCAAGGATAAGCCAAAGTACCAAACCATAGTGGAAGAATACACTAGGTACATGGAGAGAAATAAAGACACGACAACGACCGCAACAAAAGCTCCAACAACGTCTTCCAAAAGAAATAGATCTCGAGATGAGATCAGTTCTGCTCCGAAAAGAAGCAAAGGAAGTGACAACACCAACCTTCCTTCAAGCAGCAGTGAAACTGCAAAGCGCTCCATGAGCGAGGTAGTAAGGGAAAATCTTCAGGTTGCGTTGGCGGACAAGCTGCCTGCAAACGCAAAGAAGGTCCTTGAAACCTGGAGCGAGATTGAAAGCAGGTTGTCCGAGTTGGTTATGGATCATCTTCTCAACTCGGAAGACAAGTCCCTACCTGGATACGACTCAGCCGAATTCGTTAGAGGTTATAGGGTTTTTAAATGCGAGGACCAATTCTCCAAGGATTTCCTCTTCGCATGCATTGCTAAGATCAGCAATGAATGGGAAGGTCTGAGCCTCAGACTTATCCCAGCGAAGGAAATCCGAGACCGAGAGCTCGCATTTGGTTACCGAAGATGAAATTGGATAGTGACAAGCTTCTCAAATGTCTCCAAATTCATAATCCCAGTATCAACATGGATAACTGGTCTGTAATCAAATCGGAACCTCCTCAGAACAACAGTATGACTTACCTGTTATCCATAAACGAGGAGTGCCTTCCAAGTTTAGCGAAGGCCGACAACAAATTACGTTTTGGCGTAAGATACGCCAAGCTAAAAATATTCCAATCGTCAAACCCAGGTGATGACACAGACGATGTCGACGCCGCGGACGAGCTGCTCGAGGGCATGGCGATTGACCCTATAAATTTAGACCCACCTATTCCCGATGTTGAAAGTCGTACAGATTAATCTGCAGCACTCTAAGTGCGCTTCAGACAATCTGTTAATGTTCCTCAAGGAAGAGGATTTCGACATCGGGATGGTGCGGAAGCCATGGACTAGGTGTTCAAAAATCTCAGGGCTCAAAGACAACAACTGCAACATCTTCTACCTAAATAACGATGGTAAGCCTAGAACGTGTATTCTAATTAAGAAACATCTTAACGCTTCTGTCCTAACTTAAGCTCATCCGACCAAACTGTCGTCAGACTTGAAGCTGTGGAAAGCTCGCTTCTGATAGAATCGACATATATGGCACACGATCGTGAGACACCACCGGAAGAATTACGGAAGGTGGTACAACACGCCAAAAACAACAAGACACACCTTCTGATGGGCTGCGACGCCAATGCCAGACATACGCTATGGGGAAGCTCAGAAGTCAACTAAAGAAGTGAGTCATTGTTTGATTTTATCATAATAAATAATATAAGTGTATGTTACACCGGCTCCACTCCCACTTTTACTTTTCCCAGCTCGAAAAACTTCAGGGGTTGGGAGGAAGTTTTAGATGTTACACTTAGCCTTAACCTTAACGATTCTCAGCTAGACAGTTGGAGAGTATCCAATTCAAACTCCTTCTCGGATCATAAATCGATCGATCGATCGAATAATTACAGAAGAAAAGATAATCTGGTCGGTTAATAGTTTTTCTCCCTACAAGTCCCCAGGCCCTGATGGTATCTTACCCATAATGCTACAAAAGATACAAGATGTAGCAACCCCTTGGCTCAAAGCAATGTATAGAAACTGTTTACTACTCAATCACATCCCCCAGTCGTGGAGACGGGTTCGAGTAGTCTTTATACCAAAAATAGGCCGTCGGGGTCATGAAACCGCGAAGGATTTCAGACCAATCAGCCTATCGTCTTTCATGCTTAAAGCCCTGGAACGCATTATAGATACACACATCAGGCTTAAGCTAGAGGGGAAGTCTCTCTCCAAATCTCAACATGCCTACATCAAGGGTAAATCCACTGATACAGCTCTGCACGAGGTGGTCGGCATCATTGAGAAAACCATTCACTACAGACAATATACCATGGCCGCCTTTCTAGACATAGACGGGGCCTTCAATAACGTCCACACAGAAGCTATCCAAGAATCTCTTATCGCCCAGGGGGTAGAGGAGATGCTAGTAAAATGGATAGTCTCTATGCTCAAAACTAGAATTATACAATCCACGCTAGGAAATAGCCAACAAACAAAGTATGTAACTAGGGGAACTCCTCAGGGAGGGGTTATTTCCCCATTGTTATGGATACTAGTCATTAACAACCTATTAGAAGAGCTAGACCGGGAAGGAATCAAAGTTGTTGCGTATGCGGACGACGTTGTGATTTTAGTATCAGGCCAGTTTCTCTCAGTGATTAGTGAAATCATGGAGGGGGCGTTGCAAAAGGTTAATAGATGGGCTACCAGTTGTGGCCTAAATACGAACCCAAGCAAAACCGAACTGATGCTTTTTACGACGAAAACCAAAATACCAAACTTTCCCCTTCCTAGACTAGCCAATCAAACCCTCACTCTGTCTTCAACTGCCAGGTACTTAGGCACTATTCTTGACCCAAAACTAAATTGGAAAACTAACATAGAGCAAAGAGTTAAAAAGGCATGCATAGCCTTATACGCTTGCAACAAAACTCTTGGCAAATGCTGGGGACTTCGACCGAAGGTAACACTTTGGATGTATACTGCAGTAATACGTCCTATTCTTACCTACGGCTCCTTAGTCTGGTGGCCAGCTTTAGCCAAAGCATACAATATTACAAAACTGAACAAGATACAAAGAACTGCATGTATAGGTGTCACTGGCGCCTTAAGAACGACGGCCACAGATGCGCTTACAGTTATTCTGCACCTTCTACCTCCAGATCTACACGCAATGTTCATGGCCACATGTAGTGCACTTAGACTCAGAGAGTCAAACTGCTGGAATAGCAGAATTTATGGACATGGTAACATCCTTAACTCACTACCACAACAGGCGATACTGAGTCATACTGACTATCTTATCCCAAAGCTAAATTTCAATAAAAACTATAGGGCTTTTTTTCCAACCAGAACTGAGTGGAAAAGCGATAGAGTCTTCCAAAACCATGACATAGCCATCTTCACAGACGTTTCGAAGATGGACTCTGGAGTGGGCGCTGGAATCTTCTCCGAAGCTCTTAAGCTTTCAAAGTCACTCAAGCTACCAAGCTTTGCAAGCATTTTTCAGGCAGAAGTGCTTGCAATATATGATGCGTGTCTTGAAATTAAAAACAAAACAGAACCAACACAGCGGATAGCAATCTTTCCAGATAGTCAAGCTGCTATCAAGGCTCTAACATCCAATAGCACAATGTCAAAACTGGTGGATTGCTGCTGCAAGGAACTATCCATTATAGGTGAACGGAGCCCGGTCTCTTTGATCTGGGTTCCCGGGCACACGGGTGTAATAGGAAACGAAGCAGCAGACGAGCTAGCCAGACAAGGATCCAAACTCGATAGTCTCGTTGTGGAACAAGTCCAGGCTCCACTAGGCTTCGTAAAAAACAACATCTACAATCTCTTCCTCAAGATCGCCAACGAAAGATGGACCAAGCTGGAAACATGTGTTCTATCCAGAAGTTTATGGCCCAACTACAACCAAAAGAAAACAAAAGACCTGCTTAACAACAGTAGAAGAAATATATCCAGAATCACAGCGGTCTGCACTGGACACTGGGCTGTTGGCAGGCATGCTGAAAGACTAGGCATACCATTCAACTCACACTGCCGCAGCTGCCGGGTGGAAACTGAGTCAGAAACCCCCGAGCACTTTCTGTGCAAATATCCGGCTCTAGCTAGAGTCAGGCAACGCACTCTGGGCAAAGCCTTCTTCAACACACCTAATAATCTCTCAGAAGCAAACATTCACAGTCTGCTAGCCTTCATAAATTCCACGAAGCGGTTTCAAAATTAGGCTAATCTGAGTGAATACACACTCTTTTTCACCCTCATCTCACAAAATAGGTATCCCATAGGATGTGGTATCAAAACGGCGCTTTCATGGCGCTAATTGGGTGCGAAAACAGGATCTGTATGTCCACCGCCACTTTTACCTACCTACCTACGCCAAATTAGCAACAAAAATCCCTTTTTTAATTTTTGGCATTCATTTTCCGCAATTAATTTCTTTAACGTTGAATTGTTTGATCAGAATATTTATTCATTTGACATTTCAGAAATTAAAACAGATGACGGAATATTTTTTATTTGGTATTTGAGAGAGAGAGGGAGGAGCTTATTAACGCAGTGCGTCAACGCACACCCTCCGTAACATGAAGTCGACTAGCGCAACGCACTGTTGTATTTCAGACATTATTGTTTTATTTAACTTCTGTTCTTTTCTTTTTGTTCGATATTCCAGTGGATACGTAAGCTACTTTCTGTTCACTTTTTCTCAATTGGAATAATACCGACTGCGCCAGTTATGTTTTTAAAGAAAAGCAAAAGCTTGATTATTTTTATTTTGATATTCTTTATTTTTTAATTTGGTGTTACAACTTTCACTCTTCAAACTCGACTGATGCATCGCTCATCTGCCGTGATGTTCTTTTTCGTGCTCCGAAAGATCTAGCGGTAATATGCTGTTTTCACGCCGAGGTTGGCTTGGTTGGTGACGTTTAAAAGCCCTGATCTGATTCGCTGTTGGGACTTCTTCACAAGTCGTCGTTGGCTGTTGCTGGGTAAGACGCTGTTGCTGGGTAAGGCGCTGTTATTGCTTATTGTTGAGTAAATACTGGGTTGAGCGACAGGGTGGCACGTAACTCGCACACGCCCCCACAGAGGAGAAAGACGACGACACCAAAGACAGTTTCTATGAGCTCTTGGACAAGACATACGAGCAGTGCCCTAGATATGTCATTAAAATTGTCATAGGCGATTTTAATGCAAAGCTGGGAAGAGAGAGTGTCTTTGGTAGTACGGCCGGGAAGCACAGCCTACACGACACCACCTCCGATAACGGATTTAGGCTGATCGACTTTGCTGCGGGGCGAAATGTTGTAGTAGCTAGTACACGGTTCCCACATCTCAATATTCATAAAGGAACATAGAGATCTCCTGATCAATCAACCGTCAACCAGATTGATTACACTGCGATCGATGCAAGGCACTCCTCCAGTATTATGGATGTCCGAACGTTTCGATGTGCCAACATCGACTCGGATCACTACCTTGTTGTAGCCAAGGTAAGGTTGCGGATATCCCGAACACCGCCAAGACAAGTGAGGAAGTTCGACATCGGACGGCTACAATCGCAAGAGATCGCCAAATCCTTTTCCGATCGAGTCTCCCTTAATCTCAGAAGAAGTTCTTTGCCGCCAACACCAAGTATTGAAGACCAGTGGCAACATTGCCAAAAAGCTATCAGAGATACCGCCTTTGTTATGCTGGGTTTCACTCGGCCACCATAACAAAATCCCTGGTTTGACGACGAGTGTCGGCAGGCGAATGCAGCTAAGCAAGAGGCCTACAAAGCGGCACTGCAAAGAAGGACAAGAGCTGCTCGCGAGCTCTACGAGCAGAAAAGGAGCGACGAACACCAGCTTCTCAGGAGGAAAAAGAAGGAGCATGAGAAGCGCGCGATCGGTAGAATGAGGTAAGGAAATTTTACCGAAGGGTAAAGTCAACCAGTTAGGGTTATAAAGCCCGAACCGAAGCATGCAAGGACGATCAAGGGAACATCGTAGTAGAATCACAGTCGATGCTGAGGATATGGAAGAACCACTTCTGCAGACTGTATAACGGCGATGAAGAACCGAATTCCGCTGTCAGGCAGATTGAACCATTCAACCCGAATGAAAGGGACGATGCAGATCAACAATTCCGTCCCCCCGACCTGGACGAAGTGAAGATAGCTATATCTAAACTAAAGTCCAACAAAGCTGCTGGAGCTGACGGCCTAACGGCTGAGCTTTTCAAAGCAGCAGGCGATGACTTGGTAAGGAGCATCCACCAACTCATCTGTAAAATATGGTCGGAAGAAAGCATGCCCAATGAATGGAACTTCAGCATTGTTTGCCCGATCCACAAAAAAGGAGACCCTCTGAAATGCGCCAACTATAGAGGCATCAGTCTTCTGAACATTGCATACAATATCTTATCTGCCGTGTTGTGTGAACGCCTAAAGCCATTCGTCAACAACCTGGTCGGTCCATACCAGTGTGGCTGTAGACCAGGAAAAACCACCATCGACCAAATATTCACACTGCGGCAGATCTTGGAAAAAACCCAGGACCAGCAAATCGATACACACCACCTTTTCATCGATTTTAAGGCCGCGTATGACAGCATCTATAGAGACGAGTTATACAGAGCAATGTCTAGTTTTGGCATCCCTACCAAACTCGTCCGTTTGTGTAGGATGACGATGGAGAATGCACGCTGCTCCATCAAGGTCGGTAAAGACCTAACCGAGACTTTTGATGTCAAAAAAGGATTCAGACAAGGCGACTCGCTGTCATGCGATTTCTTCAACATCATACTTGAAAGAACTGTTCAAAACTCGCACGCCAACACCAGAGGCACAATCTTTCAGAAGTCCGTCCAGCTACTCGCATATGACGACGATATTGACATAATCGGAAGAATACAGCGTGATGTCAATGGCACTTTTGTGAGTATTGCGACGGAGGCCGCGAAGATGGGCTTAACGGTAAATGAGGTCAAGACCAAGTATATGCTGTCAACCAGAAAGGACACCCAACAGCGACGTCTCGGACAGAACATCACAGCAGACAGATACAACTTTGAGGTAGTCAAGGACTTTGTCTACCTAGGTACCGCTATTAATTCAGAATATGGCACCAGCGCTGAAATCAAACGGAGAATAACTCTTGCTAATCGCTGCTTCTTTGGGCTAAGAAAGCTATTGATAAACAAAGCCCTCTCTCGAACAACCAAGGTAACCCTGTACAAGACCTTAATCTTTCCAGTCCTGCTATATGGCGCAGAAGCATGAACTTTGTCAAAAGCGGATGAGATAGCTCTTGGTTGCTTTGAGAGGAAAATTCTTCGGGTGATTTTCGGTCCCGTCTGCATAGAGGGTGAGTGGAGGAGAAGATACAATAACGAACTGTACGAGCTGTTCAGCGACATTGACTTAGCCAGAAGGGTGAAGATCCAACGAATGAGATGGCTGGGTCATATAGAAACCAATGCTCCGGCCCGGAAAGTCTTCGAATCCACCCCCGAGGGACGGCGCAGTAGTGGAAGACCGCGACTCAGGTGGCGCACGCAAGTGGAAAGGGACCTCAACCAACTGTGCGTGCGAAACTGGAGGCAGCTAGCTAAAGATCGAGCTGGCTCGAGACGATTGTTGGTTGAGGCCCAGGTCCATCCCGGAAGTAAGTAAGTCTATGGCTCCTGCACTATCCCGATATCGAAATCCTCTTCATTGAGGAACATCAACAGATTGTCTGAAGCACACTTAGAGTGCTGCAGATTAATCTGTACGACTTTCAGCATCGGGAATACGTGGGTCTAAGTTGATAGTGTCAATCGCCATACCCTGGAACAGCTTGTCCGCGGTGTCGACATCGTCTATGTCATCACCTGGGTTTGACGATTGGAAGATCTTTAGCTTGGCGTATCTTACACCAAAACGTAGCTTGTTGTCAGCCTTCGCTAGGCTTGGAAGGCACTCCTCGTTTATGGATGGAAAGTAAGTAAGTCATGCTGTTGTTCTGAGGAGGTTCTGATCTGATTACCGCCCAGTTATCCATGTTGATACTGGGATTATTAATTTTTAGACATTTGAGAAGTTCACTGTCTAATTTCATCTTCAGTAACCAAATGCGAGCTCTCGGTCTCCGGGGGATTTCTTTCGCTGGGATGAGTCTGAGGCTCAGACCTTTCCATTCATTGCTGATCTTAGCAATGCATGCGAAGAGGAAATCCTTGGAGAATTGGTCCTCGCATTTGAAAACCCTATAACCTCTAACGACTTCGGCTGAGTCGTATCCAGGTAGGGACTTGTCTTCCGAGTTGAGGAGATGATCTATGACCAACTCGGACAACCTGCTTTCTATGTCGCTCCAGGTTTCAAGGACCTTCTTTGCGTTGGCAGGCAACTTGTCCGCTAACGCAACCTGAAGATGGTCCCTTACTACCTCGCTCATGGAGCGCTTTGCAGTTTCACTGCTGCTTGAAGGCAGGTTGCTATTGTCACTTTCTTTGATTCTTTTCGGAGCTGAACTGATCTCATCTCGAGATCTGTTTCCTTTGGAAGACGTTGTTGGAGCTTTTGTTGCGGTCATTTTCGTGTCTTTTTTTTTTCATCATGTACCTAGTGTATTCTTCCACTATGGCTTAGTACTTTGGCTTATGCTTGGAATCCTGCTCCGCCACAATACCGGCTGCTTCATTTTTGGCAATCTTGCCTAAGATGAAGATGGCCTTCTGGTATTGAAGTTTCCGCGAGAAATAATGGGGTCCGCCATACCAGAGCTCCGGATTAGTATGGTAAGGCTGAATTGAAATGAGGCCTCGCCTGTGCACCTCAAGTCCTCAAGCTAGCGACTAGTCAAACCACTAGCCATGCATCCCTCGGCGCTTGATGTTCCACCTTAGATTGGGGGATTTGTTCGGGATTTCTTTCATACATTCCTCTTACATTCGCACACTCAACACAAACATTCACTCTTCTTAAGTATTTAAGATTTTATCATTCTTCTTAAGTAATAATATGAAAATATAAATATGCCTGTACGGTACATACATCTTCAGTCGACATACCTCGTCTTAATTTAAAAGAAAACATGTTTTGCAGATGTAAAAATATAAAAGTTGCGTTTGTACTATTTTGTTACGGAACCCTAAAAAGTAATTTAATACGAACAAAATAGAAATTGAAGTTGTTGTGGTTGCGATCGCGATGACGTCTGGGATCCCTTAACCCATTTGGTGGAGCGGACCTTCCACGAACAATGCCCCACCATCTCAAAACGTCAAAGGGAAACATTTGATCACAAACAAAAAACATAAACAAAACTATATATAATAGAATCTCGTAAGGAATAAAACTGAGTTAAATTATAACGTTGAAACAAGTGGTTTTATTTCTTAATTACAGTAAAAATAAAAGTATAATTTTCAATCATACAGTTGTTCTTTCATTTAGTTTAATTTACCCCGTTGTTCTAAACCCGAACATTTGGTCCTTCGAGCCGGATTTATATCCCACCCTACACTACTTAAACTAAGTGATTTGCTTAATTATACAATTACAACTAAAATAATAAACTTAAAATAATACTTAAATTAAACATTCAACTATACATATATACTCTGCGTGTGCTGATTCAACGCCTGCTGTTAATCCTGAAGACTCAACAATCAACCGTATATATTCATCAATCAATCGAGTGTGTGATTTCTTCGCTCGTATAATTCTTAAAAAATTGGCCAACATCTAGACTGCGAGTAAATCTGTAAAAGTCAACTAAGTGGACTGTAGTTAGATCTGTGTAATATATATATATACATACATGCCAAAATGTCCAAAGCCGGAAAGAAACTGTGTAGATTACTTGCACAATTAGAAAAGGACATCGCCAATTTCCGCAAGAGAGGAACAAGTAGCAGAACGGCGAATTATTTGTCTGTAAGATTGTCTTTGTTAGAAAAGACATTAGAATCTACGGAAAGTGCGTATGAGGAGATTATGGGTAAATTTACAGATAGTGAAGAGGATAAGTGCTCTGAAGTGAAAAATGCCTTCGAAAAGTTTCGCGAATTGTATTTAGAATACAGAGTAGATCTTCTCGATGCGATGGATAAGGTGAAGGCAACAAACACCAAGGGCGACACCACTGAAAATCACTCCAATGTTAATAAAACATCTCACACCGCAGATGTGCCCTTGAAAAGTATCCCGATTCCTGTGTTTTCGGGTAGTTATGAGTCATGGCGAAGTTTTCGTGACTTATTCGTTTCGTTAGTACATCATAACGTGCCGTTATCAGAAATTCAACGGTTGCATTACCTGAAAACTAGTGTGTCAAGTGAGGCCGAACGAATGTTGGCACATTTGCCCGTCGTAAACGGGAACTATGTGAAGGCGTGGACTATTTTAAACGAACGGTATGATCATCAACGATTCTTGGTGAATACACAGTTGAAGTGCATTTTAAATCAACCGTCAATCACGCAAGAACGATCAGACACTATTAAAGAGTTGTTAGACAGAACCACAGAAATACTCCACAGCCTCAAAAGTTTGAATGTTCCTGTTGAACATTGGGACGCTGTGCTTGTTTATATGTTGCTGCAGAAATTGCCGTCGAAAACTCAACAGATTTGGGAGGAAAAATTAGGTTGCAAGGAAGATAGTAAAAAATTACCCACGTTTGAAGAATTCACTCACTTTCTGGAAATGAGTTTCCGTACTCCGGAGGCAGTTACTGCTCAGCAAGTGCGACCAGTAACAGACGTTTCAAAAAAGGGACCACAACGAAATGCATTCTTCACTCAACCCAACACGTTAAAATTTATCTGCAAAATCTGCAGCAAAGGTCAGCATGCTGTGCGAAAATGCAATAAATTTCTCAAAATGGGCATTCCGGACAAGTATGACTGTATTAATAAATACAATATACTATGTAGTAATTGTCTTGCCTACAGTCATTCATTTCAAAATTGTCCAAGCTCAAGCAGGTGTTACTATTGTCAACAACCTCACCACTCACTGTTGCACAATAGTAAAAACAAAGGTTCACAAATAAATAATGCTACAACAAACAATAAACCATGTTTTAATTACATTCAGTCCCATACAAACAGAAATAGTCAATCACATCAATCACATTCAAACAACAGTCAACGACCTCGTCAATCCTACACCATTTCAACTCTTAACACCGATGCTCCAATTTTCACGTCCTGCAACGAGGAACAACCGTCGACCAGCTCAGGCGTAAGAAATCATCACTCTACGCACAACGCCAACACTCAAGTGCTGCTGGCCACGGCAGTAGTGAAAGTAAGGACGTCAACGGGGAGTATGGTTCCACTTCGTGCTCTGTTAGATTTCGGTTCTGAGGCGTCATTTATCACCGTATCTGCTGTGCATCTGTTAGGGCTGAGAGGAAGAACTACACACTTCGAGGTATCTGGATTAGGGTCAGTCAGCAGTGGCACTTGTAAAAGAATTGTAGATGTCAACGTTGGTTCATACCAAACAGCCTTTGAGACCAACATTCAGGCTCTAATATACATGTCCCTGTCTGGCCATCTTCCACCTCGAACTCTATACACCGACGGTTGGACTCACCTTACAGGTTTACAGCTTGCAGATCCAACCTTTTACAAGCCTGCAAAGGTTGATCTGCTATTGGGCAGTGATGTTCTAGCCGAGGTAATGTTGCCAGAGTTGGTGCGTCATCATAATCAAAACGTGCCAATAGCACAAAACACCAAATTGGGATGGATCTTGTTCGGCAAATCTACAAGCGTACCTCAGCGGGTCAGAAGCCTGTTCCAAAGGTCAGATCTTGACGCTGAACTAAGACAGTTTTGGGAAATTGAAGAAGCTCCATTACAGCACATCCAAATCCCTGAAGACACCGCCTGCGAAGAGCATTTTCTGAAAAACGTGAAGAGATTAGCAGACGGACGCTATCAAGTAGCACTTCCATTCAAGGAGGATACTCACCCAAGACTTGGTAGGTCTAAGGAAGGAGCTCTTCAAAGATTCAAGTCCCTGGAGCGTCGACTGGCAGTAGATCCTCAATTGCACGCACAATACTCGTCATACATTGAAGAATACCTCCAACTAGGGCACATGTGCGAAGTGGAAGAAGACGACATTGGGACTAGAGGTCACTACTACCTTCCACATCATGCGGTAGTAAAAGAAAGTAGCTCGACAACAAAACTGAGAGTAGTTTTTGACGCGTCCTTTAAAACTTCCGATGGATCGTCACTAAATGATCATTTGAGGATAGGTTCTTCGCTACAAAATAATTTAATGGACATCATACTGCGTTGGAGGTTGTATCGCTTTTCCTTCTCATCCAACATTGAGAAAATGTATCGGCAAATTTGTGTTACGAATCTGGATTCGAATTACCAATTAATTTTATGGCGCAACAGTTCATCGGAGAAGGTCAAAACTTTCCGGTTGAAAACGGTGACATTCGGGACAGGTTCAGCACCCTATTTGGCGATACGAACACTTATGGAAACAGCGAAAGATGCAGAAGCCCAATTTCCAAAAGCAGCGAAGATGATCCGGAGTGAAATGTACGTTGATGATCTATTGTCCGGCGCAGACACCATCGAGGAGGCTTTAAAGAAAAGAAGTCAAAACCGTCTTAGAAGCTGCAGGATTTTACTTACGTAAATGGACAGCAAACGAAGAAGATCTCCTTAAGGACATACCGCCACATGATCGTGAGACATCTCTAGCCGTTCCATCAGAAGCGTCGAATCATATAAAGACGTTGGGCATCCACTGGCTTCCCGTCGAAGATCGCTTCTGTTTTCGTTTCAACCCACCAGGAAACCCACAGCCGACGAAACGATTTATCCTTTCAACAACCGCACGGTTGTTTGACCCCATGGGATGGATTTCCCCATGCATCCTGAAGGCAAAACTCATTTTGCAGTCGTTATGGAAATGCAAAGTTGCCTGGGATGAAACAATCAACGGAGAGTTGCTCGAACAGTGGAGCAATTTCTACAACGATATGCCCGCCATAAACCATGTCCGTATACCGCGATGGGTTCAAACACGTGACGGAAGTATTAGGAAGGAGTTGCATGGTTTCAGCGATGCGTCGGAAAAGGCGTACGGGGCAGTTGTTTATCTTCGGACAGAAGACAGTGAAAGTAAAGTACATATGCACCTCTTGATGTCGAAGTCCAAGGTTGCACCGATACAACCAGTTAGCTTGCCACGTCTGGAGCTCTGTGGGGCAGTGATGTTAGCCAAACTGCTACACTATGTGGCTAACACCTTCGCGATGAAGGGTATTCAGATGTACGCATGGACAGACTCCTCAATAACACTGGCATGGATCCTTGCAACCCCTTCAAGATGGAAGACATTCGTCAGAAACAAAGTAGGCGAAATACAACGATTAACAGAGGTCTGCATATGGAAACACATTTCAACCAAACTTAACCCAGCCGATTTAGTATCGAGAGGAATGCTGCCAACATCGATTATTACGGAAAACTTGTGGTGGTATGGGCCGGAATTTTTAAGATCTACATGGTATTTCGAAATCCCTTCACAACCCACAAATATCAACACAGAAGAGGAAGAGATAACATCAGTGATAGTTCACCACATCAGCTTATCGGACTTGATGACAGTTGTCGAGCGTTTCTCGGATTTAAACCGCCTCGTACGTACCATAGGCTACTGCAAGAGGTTTATCCAGAACGCTCGGAGGCCCCATGGTTCAAGAATCTCTGGCCCCTTATGTCCGGAGGAAACCAACGAAGCGCACAACACGCTTCTCAGATGCGCACAACACACCATGTTTCCCGAGGGCATCTGCAGGGCCAGAGGCATGGGTGCTCTCAATCCATTCATGGACAATGATGGAATTCTGTGAGTCGGCGGAAGACTCAATCATGCACAACTTCCGTATGCTCAAAGGCACCCCATCATCCTAAAGCCTGGACAATACTTCACGGATTTAATAATAGAAACTGTACAAACTAGAACACTTCACGGCGGATTGCAATTAATGGTATGCTGGCTGACGACAAAGTATTGGATCTTACAAATCAAACGTGCTGTAAAAAAGTACATTCATAGCTGCACAATTTGTCACCAGTTCCGCAGTAAACCAGCCCAGCAACTATTGGGAGTGTTACCAGCCCCGAGGGTCACTATTTCCAGACCATTCACGCATATGGGAGTCGATTACGCCGGTCCGATTACTATAAGAGCATGGAAAGGTCGCGGAGCCAAGTGCTTCAAAGGCTACATATCTATCTTCGTCTGTCTCTCAACAAAGGCAATTCATTTAGAGGCAGTAAGTGACTTGACAACGCAATCTTTCCTAGCTGCATTTCGTCGATTTTCTGCGAGGAGAGTAGTTTCCAGTCAAGTCTACAGTGATTGCGGCACGAATTTCGTCGGAGCAGAGGCCGAGTTGGGGCGTCTCCTAAAGGCTGGAGTTATTGATTGGAAGGAAATCGCTGTAGAACTATCCACACAAGGAACAAAGTGGAATTTCATTCCCCCCGCTTCTCCTCACTTTGGAGGATTATGGGAAGCGGGTGTGAAGAGTGTCAAGCACCACTTCAAAAGGATCGTCGGAAATGGGACTCTAACTTTCGAGGAACTCACCACGTTACTGACACAAATCGAAGCGTGTCTTAATTCGAGGCCTCTGTGTCCATTGTCCGACAACCCGGATGATTTCCAAGCATTAACTCCAGCACACTTTCTGATAGGAACCACAATGCTCACCGTCCCAGAACCAGATATGAGCTTATGCAAACATACACTGCACGATCGCTGGAAGATGCTACAGGCTGATCTACAAAGCTTCTGGAGGCAGTGGCAAGGCGAATATTTGGCTAGACTTCAACAACGCCCGAAATGGTTGAAGCAGTGCCCGCAACTGAAGATAGGTGACCTTGTCTTGGTCAAAGACGAGAGACTCCCGCCAACAAGATGGACCCTCGGCCGAATCATCACCACACATCCTGGATCCGACCAGCTAACCCGAGTGGTAACCATAAAAACGCAACACGGAGAACTTCGACGACCGATCACGAAACTTTGCCCGCTACCAACAAACGAATCACAAGACACACAAGAAAACTCCAATGAAAACACAGAAGAAAACACAAAACATTAAGATATACCAACATCTATAGGATTTTTTGTATTTACATCCTTTCTACCCCATAGTCTATTCCACTCATTCATCATAGGCATTTCACACAACCCTACCTCTGCAATTCACTCATACACCACCCACGCACTTTCCCAAACAAATCATACAACACAGTTCCGCAAAGGGTAAAACACACAGTCCATTCATCACACTCAGTTTGCATGAAGTTACACATATATTTATCATTTACGCATCATTTTACAATTTCATTTTTCAACACATCACACAATTTGCAACAAATCAAACAATTTGCAATAAATTACACACAATTTGTAACAAACAAACATACACACGCACACGCACACACATAAACATACCCATGCGAAACAAGGATACAGGATGGTTATGACCAAATTAAAAACCAGTAGGTCCCCACAAGTAACATGCCCAAACATGCTGAGAACCATCGTGGAGCACTTGTTTCCAAATAGGCCACACACAATGGTCACAATCGTTCGCGAAATGGATGTAGGCAGTATAACAGATGTCACGATCGAAGAGCTACAGAGAGCTCTGAACAGAACAGGAGACAAAAAGGCGCCTGGACCAGATGGAACTCTGAATAAAGCATTAAAAGCTGCTGCCGCAATAAATCCAGGCATGTTCATTGCAACAATGCAAAAATGCCTAGAGGAAGGCGTGTTCCCTGAACCGTGGAAGCTGCAGCATTTAGTACTGTTACCGAAAGGAAACAAACCACCCGGAGATCCATCGTCATATCGCCCAATATGTCTACTAGATACAATGGGAAAGGTATTGGAACGTATAATATACGATAGACTGTTGTCGCGTGCAAAATTGCACGCTACAAAATTGTTCGTCTTCCCTGACCCACAATCCCCATGCGAGGTAAAGGGAAACCTCGACCACCTCGCCAACACCTACGTACCCCTGTTGAGAAGATCTGCCCGGGATCTTACGCGATGATAGGGTTCGCGGAAACACGGGTTACTTATCCGGGAGTGACAAAGGAAAAAAAAAGTAAAGATATAAACCAATAGCGAAGGCAGCATTGCATTGCCAAACGGCCCAAGGCTCTTCAAAGTTCTCCGAGTCGCCGTCCAACGCCTAAATGTAGGCCACAAAAAAAAGAAGCGGAAAGCTAAGAATGCCAATAAACCACGGCAGAGAAGAAAAAAATAATAATTAAAATCTTTCCAAAAGAATAACAAATATACATATAAAGATAACAATTATAACCATTAAAAAGATCATAAACGCAAAATAATAACTGAACAAACCACATAACATATATACATCGACATAATACAAAAAAGAAATAACCACCACCGTTCGAAGGTATGAATGTGGATGGAGAGAGTGAGGCACCGAGGGAGGCTGCCAGTGCATTGGATGTGATTCCCTTTGCCCTGGTAGCCGATCAACGAGACAGCGGATCGACGGAACCGGCACACGTACCAGTGGACCAAAACCCACCCGCTCCATAAGAGACTGGCCAGCGGGACGTGGCATCGCGATGGAGGGGAGAAGGCAGCAGCAGGCAAACTCACCAACGAGTATGCACCCACCCGCCCACGGATGACTGGCAGCGGGAGGTGTTACCTCGATCGAGGGGATGCCGCTGTATATGAATATACAAATACTAGCAAACACGGAATGCGTGCCGATGCCGGGTCCGACGATCACGTGTGAGAGAGTGGGACGCACGATCCAGTGGTGAGATCGAGGTGCGTCGTGTGCGTGTGAATTGTGTTGTGAGTGTGAGTGGACAAAGGAATGATGTCCGAAGGATGTGTGGTATGCGTGAAATGTATGGAATGTGGGGAATGCATGGAATGTGTGTGAATGCGAACGAGTGGTGGAAACCGGCATTCTTAGCTTGACCGAGTAAGGGACACCACGTCCCAGAGTTAGTTCGCGAGAGAAAAAAAAATAAAACAAAGAAAATACATATATCCAGAGTTGGAGTTGGAAAGCGGGAACAAGCAATAAGTGCTACAAAGGAAAAAGGAAAAGACATACAAGAAGACATCGGACCCCCGAAGGAAAGGGAAGATTATAGAAGGGACGAGGACGACGGAGAACGAGAAGACACCGAGGACAACGGGAGCAACAAAACAAAGAGAAAAAAAACGGATAAGTAACCCGTTGTTTGATTTTTTTTGATATTTTTTTAATTTCTTGGGGAGTGCATCGTACGGTGCAAATATATATATATATCGGGAGATATATATATGTATAAGCGCGTTGTGCAGTGCACCCCACAGTAGAGAGTAGTTTAAGTGGTGCGTGGGGAGACTCCGAGGGAGCCCCAGGTATATATATATATAGCAAGTGGTAGGGCGTAGCGCCCAAAAAGAGGGCAGAAGGGTCGCGTAAGGTCCCGTTCGTCGAAGAAGTTTAGGGTAGAGATACCCACCGGTTCGCGACACAAAGGTCGCTTCGCGAGTTGGCCGTTAAGTTTCGGTACCGAGCCGGTACCGCGCGATTGTGTTGGCGGAGTACTCGGGGTCGCCCGGTATCCGTACCCTCTTGGTGTGTGTGTGTTCGTGTTGTCCATCTGTGTGGGGACAGTTGGCCACCGAGCCCAAGCGTGTAGCTGGGTGAAAGTCAATCCCGAGGGGTTGACGTGAGGGCGGAGGTTCGGAAGAACCGACGCGTATATCGGTTTCCCCTGATACTTCAGGGAGGAGGATATATATATACCGGGCGGGGTATATATATATATACAGACACAAAAAGTGAAGGTTTCGGTACGTATATATATATACATATATATACGTATCATCGGGTTTCGTCGTTCCTGACGAAAGACGACGTGGCGCCCACTTTCTTCGGGAATTTTGGGAGTTTTTTTTTTGGACGGTTGGTTGTGGAACCCACCCCAGCTGAGTCGGCCGGCAGGGAGGTTTATTGGGACCACCCATTGTCGCCAGGTACGCGACATTTTTGGCGCCCAACGTGGGGCAAGTTTTGCGAGTAGTACGGGCCAAGTTTCGGGTCAAGTTTGAACGGGACCTCGTTTTTTTTTTTTTTTTTTTTTTTTCTATTTTTTCATATTTTGTTTTTTATTATCTTTTTATATTTTTTATTTTTTTTTTATATTTTTATATCTTTTATCTTTTTATATAATTTTGTGGTGGGGGACAATACATTTTTTATATCTTTTATCTTTTTATATAATTTTGTGGTGGGGGAAAATAAATTTTTATATATATCTTTTAATTTTTTTTGGGGATCTTTTTTGATTACACTTTTTGAATTTTATACCTTCTTGTTTTTGTACATTGGGATATAGGTGGAGATTTTGCTCAATTTTGTTGGGTTCTTATAGATATTTTTTCTGGATTTTTTTTTATTTTTTTTTCCTCTTAAAAGTTTTATATTGTTTTACGTGGAGGGGATCAGCGAAGTTTCGTGTCGTTTGCTTTAGTAGCAGTGCATTTTGGGTTTTTGCTGGTTTATTTCGAGAAGCATTTGGAGTTCTTTTTGGAGGAACAAATTTTTGGTTGGATTTTGGGTTTCGTTAGTTCCATTGAGATCATTGTTCTTTTAATAAATAATAATAAATATTAATAAATAACTTTTAGTCTGGCATTTTTCGGGTTTATCTTCTCTCACGTTTGCTTTGGTAGACTTAGGGTCGTCTCTTTTTTTGTTGGTTTCGGTTTCCATAAGTTATGGAGATTAACAGGTTGTCCCAAGAGGAGTTGACCTATGAGGTCGTGTGTCGAGGGTTGAAGGCCGGTACCGTTGAAGTCATGCGGAAGTCACTCAGGGCCGCGAGGCTGCTGGAGCGGCGGGGGTCACTCGAGGCGATCGAGTACCCTTTTAAGTTTACCCAGGATAGCGAGGCCGTGGTGGCCAAGATAGAGGAAATTGAGGACCTGCTGGGGAGTACGTTAGTACGAGGCTCCTCAGAATTTAAAAAGGTGGCTACGAAAATCGAGTGGGCCATGTCCCGACTCGCGAGGTCACAGCCCGTGTCGGAGGAGGATGAGGACCAGAAGAAACAGCTCAAGACGGAGCTGGTGATCCTCTTGGCCACCCTGGAGGGTGATGAAGATCTGGAAGAAGAAGAGGAAAAGGAGAAGCAGAGGAGGGTTGGTGGGGGTGGAGAGCAGGCCACCACACTAGCACCCTCAACATCAGCAGCAACAACAACAGAAGCAGCGAGGACGGTCCAGGTGGTGGCGGAGAAGGCGGAAAACTTGTCCAAGTGGGGACTAAGTTTCACTGGAGACCGTTGCGGTGCATCCGTCAACTCGTTCCTCGAGCGTGTGGAAGAGCTACGGGAAGCTAGGGGCGTAAGTGAGGCCCAGTTGTTTAGGTCGGCAGTGGATTTGTTCCAGGGGAAGGCGCTCTTATGGTTTAGGGCGGTTAGGAGGTCGGTCAGTTCCTGGGAGGAATTGGTGAGGGAACTCAAATTGGAGTTTCTCCCCCCCAATTACGACGATCTGTTGTTGGAGGAGATCAGGCGCCGTACACAGGGCAAAGAGGAATCCATCGGGGTGTACGTAGCAATAATGGGAAGTATGTTCGGTCGTCTCGCGGAACCCCTGACGGAACGGAGGAAACTCGGCATCCTGCAAAGGAACTTGGCTCCGTTCTATCAGACCCAGTTGGGCCTGGCGGAGCCAAAAACCATCTCGGATCTAGTCGCACTAGGAAGGAAGCTGGAAATGGTGCGGGCAAATGTAGATGCGTTCGCACCACCACCCACATCAAGGGCGAAGAATCTGTTGGAGCCAGATCTTGCCTACGTAGCGGTAGAGGAGCCGAAGTTGACGACGATCAGGAAGGAGCCACCACCTACAGTCCGGCGAGAACCACAGCCAAGTGTTCCTCGAGAATCGTCGTCCACCCGATATCGAGAGCCATCGTCCACCAGAAACAGAGAGCCACCGGCTGTACATAGGACACCACCATCGGCCAGATACGGAAATCCGCCAACAACGGCGCGAAGGGATTCGCCACCAGTGGTACGGAGGGACCGACCACCAACGAGGAGTATTCGTTGTTTTAACTGCAACCAGGAGGGGCATATGTCGAACGTCTGTTCGGCACCAAGAAGATGCTACGGGTGCGGGCAGCCCGGCGCGATCCGGAGAGATTGTCGCAAATGTTCGGGAAATGGGCAACGACCTCTTGCAGCAGCAGGGCAGGAGCGTCGGCATTAGTGGGGAAGTTGCCTGCTGGCAACCAGTCGGGGAGGAAGGTTCATCTAGGTTTCACTTTGGAGAGTCAGGAAAACGACGTACGGCCATTTGTAGGAGTTAGTTTGTATGGAGTCAGGGTATTAGGGCTTATAGATTCCGGGTCTTCACGTACGATCGTTTGTAGGGATGGATGGGATATTTTGAAGAGCTTAGGGATTAAGTTAGCGCAGGGAAAAATTAGTAGGGTCTTGTTAGCAAACGGTGCAGGAGTAGGTGTAGCTGGGGAAGTATGTCTACCAATTGAGGTGCGTGGAAAATCCCTCATGCTAGATTGCTTGGTGATTCCTGCTCTACCCCAAACCTTGATTTTGGGGGCGGACTTCCTACGCCGATCGGGAGTGGTATTGGATATGGGCTCCGGCGAATGGAGTTTCCACAAACAACCCACCGTTGCGGTGTCCGCAATTATGGAGAGAGCAGAGCTAAGTGTCAACCAAGAACGGCAACTAGCGACCCTTGTGGAAGGGGCCTTCAGGGACGTTCCCGAAGGTATTGGGTGTACCCAGTTGGTGGAACATAAGATTAGGACGTCGTCTGAACCGATCAAACAGAGGTATTACCCGGTATCTCCTGCGGTTCAGCGATATATAGATAGTGAGCTGGAGGATATGCTCAAGAACGGAGTCATCGAAAAATCGAACAGTCCGTGGGCCTCACCGATCGTCATGGTCAAGAAGAAGGACGGCTCGTTCAGATTCTGCGTTGACTTCCGGAAACTAAATAAAGTGACGGAAAGGGATGCGTATCCGCTCCCCTACATTACGTCCACCCTGGACAAGTTAAGAGATGCGAAGTTTTTATCTTCCTTGGACATCAAGTCCGCATATTGGCAGATTCCGATGGAGGAAAAATCGCGGCAATACACGGCCTTCACGGTCCCAAATAGGGGTCTCTTTCAGTTTAAGAGGATGCCCTTTGGGTTGCATAACGCACCAGCAACGTGGCAGCGATTTATAGACACGGTACTAGGCCCCGACCTAGAACCACATGTATTTGTATACCTCGATGACATCATCGTGGTTACGAATCAATTCGATAAACACCTCGAAGTACTAAAGGAAGTATTCAAGCGTCTCCGGGAAGCTGGTTTAAAACTTGGCAGGGACAAATGTAACTTTTGTATGTCCTCCTTGAGATATTTAGGCTACGTGGTCGATCGTCGAGGATTACACGTAGATCCAGAAAAGGTAGCTAGTATGGTTAGGATTCCTGCACCAAAGAATGTTAGGGAGGTTAGGAGCTTTTTAGGGACAGTATCGTGGTATAGGCGGTTCATACCAAATTTTGCGACCGTGGTCAAACCATTGACCAGTTTGCTCAAGAAGAGCACCAAATTTATATGGAGTGACGAGTGCGAGGGGAGTTTCCGAAAGGCAAAGGAGTGCCTGGTAACCGCCCCGATCCTGACCTGTCCGGATTTTAAGCGTCCGTTTGTGGTGCAAACCGACGCCTCGGATTATGGTATTGGAGCAGTACTCAGTCAAACGTTTGATGACGGAGAAAAGGTAATTTGTTACCTAAGTAGGTCGCTCAATAGGTGCGAGCGGAACTATTCCACGACAGAGAAGGAGTGCTTGGCTGTACTATGGGCGGTGGAGAAGTTACGACCATATATCGAAGGTGTTCGATTTACGGTCGTGACGGATCACTATTCCCTGGTATGGTTAAGTAATATGAAGGACCCTTGTGGCAGGTTAGCGAGGTGGGCGGTAAAGTTGCAACAGTACGATTTCGAGATCGTACACCGAAAGGGAAAGGAACACGTCGTTCCGGATATGCTCTCGAGGGCCGTGGAGGTGGCGGCTGGAATAGAAGAGCACGTAGTTTCGGACCCTTGGGTTCAAAAGATGATCAGAAAGGTTGCAGCGAACCCCCTCTCTTATCCATCGTGGAAGGTGGAGGTAGGGAAATTGTTTAGATTCGTTAGGGCCAAACAGGTGGTTGTCCGTGACCAGGGCTTAGAATGGAAAGAGGTGGTACCAAAGGCGGATAGGTTAGCAATACTAAAAGAATGTCACGACAACCCACTAGCAGGACATATGGGGGTGAAGAAGACGTTAGCTAGGGTAGGAACCAGGTATTATTGGCCGAAAATGCGGGCCGATATTACCCGGTATGTTAGATCTTGTAGGATTTGTCAGGCAGTGAAACCAGTGAACACCAAACCGGCTGGTTTGATGGTGCAAAGGAGAGGGGTAGTGGACCCCTGGCAGATGATCTGCGTCGATCTGGTGGGACCACTCCCGAGGTCTACCAGTGGATATACCTATATATTGACCGTGGTGGATTATTTTACAAAATTTCCACTCCTGTTCCCTTTGAGAACAGCTACCGCAAAATCCGTGTCGAAGATTCTCGAAGACCATGTCTTTCTGTTGTTCGGGGTACCAGCGACGATAGTATGCGACAACGGACCTCAGTTCCGCGGTTCGGAATTGAAGAAGTTGTGTCAGTCGTACGGAACGCGTATCCGCTATACCGCGCATTACCACCCGCAAGCCAATCCGGCAGAGCGAATAAACCAGATTTTGAAAACAACGTTACGCGCGTACGTTTCGGAAAACCACCGGTCATGTGATACACACCTGGCGAAGGTCGCGTGTTGTATCCGGACCGCGCAACATGATGTATTGGGGGTTACCCCGTACTACGCGAATTTCGGGCGAGAAATGACCACGTCGGGAACGAGACGGGGAAAGGAGATGGGGAACGGTCAAAATAATTCGGAAGCTGAAGAAGATGAACGCGCGGAAGATAATCTGGAACAATCGGGCGATGGAACCAGAGCGGAATGGACGGAAGTCGGGAAAAGGTTCCAAGAACTGAGGGCGGATATAGGGAAGAAGTTGTCGGTAGCGATACAGAAAACTTCCGACCTATATAACCTAAGGCGGCGGGATGCCCAATACCTACCAAACGAGTTGGTATGGCGACGGAATATGATGCTGTCGGACGCAGCAAACTACTTCGCGGCGAAATTGGCACCGAAGTATGTAGGGCCTTTCATCGTGCGGAAAAGGTTGTCCCCGTGGACATACACCCTCGAAGACGAGAGCGGGAAAGAACGCGGAACATGGCACGTGCAGGATTTGAAGCCATATCGCGAAAGGGAGTAGAAAAAAAGAAGAAAAGGGGACGCCTACTGCGAAATTTGCGAGCAAATTTCGCGGAGGTAAGGGTGGGGTTGTCGCGTGCAAAATTGCACGCTACAAAATTGTTCGTCTTCCCTGACCCACAATCCCCATGCGAGGTAAAGGGAAACCTCGACCACCTCGCCAACACCTACGTACCCCTGTTGAGAAGATCTGCCCGGGATCTTACGCGATGATAGGGTTCGCGGAAACACGGGTTACTTATCCGGGAGTGACAAAGGAAAAAAAAAGTAAAGATATAAACCAATAGCGAAGGCAGCATTGCATTGCCAAACGGCCCAAGGCTCTTCAAAGTTCTCCGAGTCGCCGTCCAACGCCTAAATGTAGGCCACAAAAAAAAGAAGCGGAAAGCTAAGAATGCCAATAAACCACGGCAGAGAAGAAAAAAATAATAATTAAAATCTTTCCAAAAGAATAACAAATATACATATAAAGATAACAATTATAACCATTAAAAAGATCATAAACGCAAAATAATAACTGAACAAACCACATAACATATATACATCGACATAATACAAAAAAGAAATAACCACCACCGTTCGAAGGTATGAATGGGGATGGAGAGAGTGAGGCACCGAGGGAGGCTGCCAGTGCATTGGATGTGATTCCCTTTGCCCTGGTAGCCGATCAACGAGACAGCGGATCGACGGAACCGGCACACGTACCAGTGGACCAAAACCCACCCGCTCCATAAGAGACTGGCCAGCGGGACGTGGCATCGCGATGGAGGGGAGAAGGCAGCAGCAGGCAAACTCACCAACGAGTATGCACCCACCCGCCCACGGATGACTGGCAGCGGGAGGTGTTACCTCGATCGAGGGGATGCCGCTGTATATGAATATACAAATACTAGCAAACACGGAATGCGTGCCGATGCCGGGTCCGACGATCACGTGTGAGAGAGTGGGACGCACGATCCAGTGGTGAGATCGAGGTGCGTCGTGTGCGTGTGAATTGTGTTGTGAGTGTGAGTGGACAAAGGAATGATGTCCGAAGGATGTGTGGTATGCGTGAAATGTATGGAATGTGGGGAATGCATGGAATGTGTGTGAATGCGAACGAGTGGTGGAAACCGGCATTCTTAGCTTGACCGAGTAAGGGACACCACGTCCCAGAGTTAGTTCGCGAGAGAAAAAAAAATAAAACAAAGAAAATACATATATCCAGAGTTGGAGTTGGAAAGCGGGAACAAGCAATAAGTGCTACAAAGGAAAAAGGAAAAGACATACAAGAAGACATCGGACCCCCGAAGGAAAGGGAAGATTATAGAAGGGACGAGGACGACGGAGAACGAGAAGACACCGAGGACAACGGGAGCAACAAAACAAAGAGAAAAAAAACGGATAAGTAACCCGTTGTGGGATTTTTTTTGATATTTTTTTAATTTCTTGGGGAGTGCATCGTACGGTGCAAATATATATATATATCGGGAGATATATATATGTATAAGCGCGTTGTGCAGTGCACCCCACAGTAGAGAGTAGTTTAAGTGGTGCGTGGGGAGACTCCGAGGGAGCCCCAGGTATATATATATATAGCAAGTGGTAGGGCGTAGCGCCCAAAAAGAGGGCAGAAGGGTCGCGTAAGGTCCCGTTCGTCGAAGAAGTTTAGGGTAGAGATACCCACCGGTTCGCGACACAAAGGTCGCTTCGCGAGTTGGCCGTTAAGTTTCGGTACCGAGCCGGTACCGCGCGATTGTGTTGGCGGAGTACTCGGGGTCGCCCGGTATCCGTACCCTCTTGGTGTGTGTGTGTTCGTGTTGTCCATCTGTGTGGGGACAGTTGGCCACCGAGCCCAAGCGTGTAGCTGGGTGAAAGTCAATCCCGAGGGGTTGACGTGAGGGCGGAGGTTCGGAAGAACCGACGCGTATATCGGTTTCCCCTGATACTTCAGGGAGGAGGATATATATATACCGGGCGGGGTATATATATATATACAGACACAAAAAGTGAAGGTTTCGGTACGTATATATATATACATATATATACGTATCATCGGGTTTCGTCGTTCCTGACGAAAGACGACGTGGCGCCCACTTTCTTCGGGAATTTTGGGAGTTTGTTTTTTGGACGGTTGGTTGTGGAACCCACCCCAGCTGAGTCGGCCGGCAGGGAGGTTTATTGGGACCACCCATTGTCGCCAGGTACGCGACACTGTTGACTATAGCAGAAGAGAAGGGAGCCCTGTCAAACCGCCAGTTTGGATTCAGTAAGTCACGCTCTACTGTCGATGCTATTAAAACAGTAGTCGACATAGCGGCTGCAGCCATAGAAGGCCGTTCTTGGAGGTGGGGCACAAAGCAATACTGCGCTGTTGTCACACTAGACGTTAAGAACGCATTCAACACAGCCGACTGGTGTCAAATAAGGAGATCGTTGATGAGGATGGAAACACCGTACTATTTACAACGGATAATTTCCAGCTACTTCACAGGTAGAAAACTAAGATACGACACAGAAGAAGGGGTTAAGTACTATAACGTATCCGCCGGCGTCCCCCAAGGATCGGTGCTGGGCCCACTGCTCTGGAACATCATGTATGATGGAGTACTAAGGCTAAGGTTGCCCACAGGAGTAAATATCATCGGCTTCGCTGATGATATAGCTATTGTAGTCGTTGCGAAACAAATTCACGAAGTTGAGTCAACCACGAATGCGACAATTGGCCAAATAAAGCTGTGGCTTGAATCAGCAGGCCTCGAACTAGCGGGCCACAAAACGGAAGCCGTTCTCATCACGAGCAGAAAAACAGTGGAGTATATTAATATTCAAGTCGGCAACCAAAATGTTCAGTCAAAGGAAGCGGTAAAATATCTAGGAGTGATGCTTGACAACAGGCTACGCTTTAATAGACATGTGGATTATGTGAGCAAAAAGCTTCATCCATACAAGCGGCACTTTCCAGGATACTGCCGAACGTGGGCGGACCCGGATACGCAAAAAGGATGCTTTTAACTAGAGTCGTCAGCTCGGTTATTTTATACGCTGCACAAGTCTGGGCGGATACCCTCAAAAAAAAATAAATCAACATACCGGAAACAATCATCGATCTACCGGCGATGCGCGTTAATAGTAATAAGCGGCTACAGGACGATTTCGGACGAAACCGCATTTGTTATAGCGGGAATGATCCCCATTGATATCCTTGCGGATGAGATGAGGAGGATTCACCACAGAAAACCCTTAATCCCAACGGAGGCTGGGGAAATAAGGAATATGAAAAAGGAAGAAAGGACTCGTTCAGTAGCTCTGTGGCAAACTCGATGGGATAGCAGCACGAAGGGCAGATGGACCCATACCTTGATTCCACAAGTTTATACCTGGATTAGCAGATCGCAAGGAAACTGCAACTACCACCTAACTCAGTTTCTATCTGGCCACGGTGGGTACCGAAAGTACCTGCACTGTTTTGGCCATGACGACTCGCCGTACTGTCGCCGTACTACTAGACCCACCAGATCTAGTAAAGAGAATGATGGAGTCGGAAGATTACTGGGTGGACATATGCGGACGCATAAAAAACATACAGGTTAAGCTGCGGAGAATAGAAGCAGCAAGAATAGCAGTAGCAGCAGAAGCAACAGAGTCTGCTGAAGCACAGGAGTAGCATTAATTGCTTGCCAGCCCCGCGAAGTAATACCTAACGGCAGTTCCGCGGAGAGTGGTAGAAGAGTGCAGGGTGTGGGTTAGTACGTAGGCGTGTTCCCTAAATCGAATAGTTGGGCTTGCGAATCGTGCATGCTGATAGCACGGGCTATTAGTATCTTTCGAAGATTGCCACATCCTTGGACGTAACCAAAAAAAAAAAAATGCGAAACAAAATGCATATAAACAATTAACAAACATATCACACAATATTCGCAAATAATAATAATGAAAATATAATAATAACAATAAATTAAATAATAATAATAACTAATACCACTCACCACATATAACATCGCACTGAATTCAAATTAAATAAATAAATAAAAAAAAAACACTCGAGTAAAATCCCGCACACCCGACACTGCGAAACACAATTATGTTGCCAAAAAACATGAATGAAACAGCCCCCTCTTCACTTGGAGTTCCAGTCCACAAGCAGCAGAGGCCCCTTCCACTGTGCGCCGCATTCCAGTCTATGATCGTGATGTCAACAAACAATTCATATGATCAAGGTGGCAGTGTAACAGGGATAGATGCAAATAGTTGTTAGCACTAAATTGTAGTCTTGTCCTTGTCCATTTCATGCATGTTTCATTCCATTGTAATAATATGGTTTCTCTTTACATGAAACATCAATGAGTTCAAGGCACCAGGGTCGTCATGAGGATGATAAGGAAGTGCACTCTCAAGACACAAAAGTAGCAGCGAATTTTTTAAAGGATGTAACTGAGAACTTCGTTCACCGGTTGCGATCGCGATGACGTCTGCGATCCCTTAACCCATTTGGTGGAGCGGACCTTCCACGAACAATGCCCCACCATCTCAAAACGTCAAAGGAAAACATTTGATCACAAACAAAAAACATAAACAAAACCATATGTAATAGAATCTCGTAAGGAATAAAACTGAGTTAAATTTTAACGTTGAAACAAGTGGTTTTATTTCTTAATTACAGTAAAAATAAAAGTATAATTTTCAATCATACAGTTGTTCTTTCACTTAGTTTAATTTACCCCGTTGTTCTAAGCCCGAACAGTTGTTGTAAAACGAAAAAAGGTTGCATTGTATATAAATTAATATTTTATCAATTGTAATTATGAAATATTTTAAGCCATATTGATTTTTTTTATACATTATTTAACTTTTGTCTAGATTAACGATAGTTTTGAGAAAAGAAACAAGGTTAGTCTAATTTTCTTTCGAAATGTACCCAACTCTTAAACGAATATTTACATAATCTTTTAAAATTCTGTTTTATTTTGCATTAACAATAAAAAATGGTCTATTCATTTCCATAACAATTTAATAAGTCTTCGAAATCATCCATAGAAAATGTCATAACAATATTATTTTAAACATTGCTGTCGACAAAAGAGTCGTGTGAGCATGTGATATTGGTGGCTCTTGGAAGGTGAAAAGCGAACAGAACGAATTTCATTGACATTTGAGAAGATCTGTCAAACAGACAGCGCGCGCATGCGTATTCTGCTTTGCTTCGGTTTTTTTTTTGTCCTTTGTTATCGCCACCCGCTGCCGCCTGCCAAGAGTCACCAATAAGTAAGTATATAAATATTATTTGTACAGATTCATGAAGAAAAAAAATAAACCCCACATTCCCACGATAAACCCTGGGATACGAAAAAGGCGTTTTATTTTGAACGGTGAAGAATGGAGCGACGACAAGCTTTATTTTTTATTGGCAAATAATTTTCGCAGTCAGACAACGAAATTTAAAACAGCAAGTGATTGCCAGAGTATTCCTACAGTAAGCGGACGGAAATATCATTCAACGTTGGAATTCCCGCAGCTAGCGGAAGAAAATTTCCTGGAATACCCGCAGCCAGCGGACGGAACGTAAAATCCATATATATTCGCCGTATTACTGCAACAACCGTTAGAGCCGCAACAAGCGGAACAAGTTGCCGTTACTTAAACAAATAATTGATATAAGCCAATGCCAACGGAAAGGAGAAAAACAAGGCAAACTTCAAAGAAGAGCCAGCAGTCTGACGACCAAACCGACTCTTTCGATAATTGCCCTACCAAAGGCGAAGATAATAGGACAGTGCAGGAAAGTGAAGCCCAGGATCCCACAATGGAGGTAGAATTGTTGCAGCTACGAAAACAGTTTGAAGTAGCTAAAGCCACCCCCAATAAGAAAAAGCAGGAACGCCTGCGATCCGAAGAACTGCTGCAAGAGAAACAGATTGATAGTGCGGTTATGTCAGGTGCCCCCAAAATCACCACAGTTACGTCTACCGTTTTTACATCTGTGTTCGCTACTTCCACCGCAACAACTGTGCCGCATGCCGCTAGTCAAGACAACTTTATTTTAACAAACCGCTACATCGGGGCACGTGCCATGTACTTCCAATGCTGCATATTCTTGGCCACCAGTGACTTCATCATCGTCTCCACATATCACACCGGCAAGTTCAGCCCACCGTCAACAGAGCAGAACGCCGACTTTCCTGCAACCTTTGAATGGTTTCCAGACAATGCAACGCCAATACCCGATTCCCTCGTCAGCCGCCGAGCAGCCACAACACGCCGAAGGGCCACCTTTGTCATTGGTCGCATATGGATCACAATGAAAGCTTCATGGACGTCAGAAGTGTGGCCTATGTTTTGCACAGCATTCGTAGAGTCCACCTACACAAAAGCCTAAAAGGGGAAGCCAGGGAGGTAGTCGAGTCTCTGCTCATCCACCCAAATAATGTCGATGAAGTAATGGCCAGCCTGGAGTTTCGTTTCGGACGTCCAGAATGCCTTGTTCAGAGCCAGGTCAAGAAGGTGAGGGGATTCATACCGATACCAGATAACAAACTGGAATTAATAGTGCCATTCGCTACAAAGGTACAAAATCTTTCAGTGGGGAAAGCCAGTGGAATGCACCAGCACTTGGCAAACCCAATCTTATTGGATGATTTTTTTTTTTTTTTTAAAGATTTTAGAAACACTACTGGAGCACTCAGACTCAAAACTGGTCCATTGTACTACCAGGTAGCAACCTACTCCAGTGCCGTTAATTTGATCCCAACGGCAAATGGTGACTGGACCGATTTCGAAATCGAACCTGGGACCCCTCGAACTTGGGGCAGGCACCTAACCAACTGCACCATCCAGTCGTGTTTATTGGATGATAGTTGCCAATGAATAAAAGGTTAAAGTGGGCACAGAGCAGCATTAGTATACGACCATACCCCACAGTCAAGCACTTCAGCGAGTGGATCAACCGGGTAGCTAGACTGGCCTGCATCGTAACCTCGACTCAGGTGCCATCGTCAAGTCAGAGCGACTCGTCAAGGAGGATGACGAGAGGAAACGTTCTTCATGCCGTCGAAGTGAAGGAGAAGTTTGGAAACAGGAAGTGCCGTTACTGCGAGGAAACGTCGCATGCAGTAACAGGATGTAGCAGCTTCACCAAACTGCATACGCCAGCTAAAAGGGACTTCGTGAAGCGACACAACCTATGCTTTGGATGCCTGAAGTTTGGGCACAACATAGAGACCTGTCGCACAAAACGATCATCTGGCAAAGAATGCACCACCAGTCTCTTCATGAAAGCGAATCACCTACGAAGTCATCAGCTGGAGAAAGCATAGCCTTTGCTAAGCTGCGACGACACCAGAGCGCACGGATCCTGTTCAGAGTTTTGCCTATCAGGATTTATAACAAAGAAGCGATGGTTCGAACCTTTGCCCTTCTCGTTGAAGGGTCATCCGTCACAATCATGAGCTCAGAACTGGCCAAACGACTTCGCCTCAGCGGAAAGTCCAAGAACTTACATCTACGATGGATTGGAGACAAGCCAGAAACCAAGAGATCATTTGCTGTTGATGTGGAGGTAAGTACAGACCAGGAAGATGCCAAGAAATTCAGATTGTGGAAGACCACTTTTGCATCGAAAGTTTTGGTGTAAGAAAACCGACGGAGAAACCAGTATCTCAGAGTGACAAAAGAGCTACGCACCTGTTAAGCACCACCACAAAAAGGTTGGATAAGCGGTATCAGACTGGCCTGCTATGGAAGGGGTCCAATTACCGAACAATTATGAACTAGCCAAGAAGAGGCTTTTCAATCTAGAAGCAAGAATGCGAAGAGATCCCGACTTTAGTGCCACGTACAAAAATAACATCGCCAGTTATGTAAAAAAGGGTATGTCTGAAGCAGGTCCGTTAACTCCCAGGACTTGGTATCTCCCACATTTTGGCGTAAAAAACTCCAACAAGCCGGGGAAGATTCGGCTGGCTTTTGACGCTGCTGCTGAGGTTGATGGCGTTTCTCTAAACTCCGCATTACTGAAGGGACCGGACAACTACGTTTAGTAAAAGTGTTATTCAAATTCCGGATCCGACCTGTCGCGGTCACAGTGGATATTAGAGAAATGTTCCATCAAGTGCTGATACGCCCAGAAGACGAACACTCGCAGCGTTTCCTCTGGAGAGAGGAAAAAGGGATGCCGATAGACACCTACGTAATGAAGGTCAAGACCTTCGGAGCCGCCCGCTCCCCTTGCTCAGCGAACTACATAAAGAACCTCAACGCCGAAAGGTTCCGAAATGAGCATCGAAGAGCCACCGAAGCCATCGTGAACCACCATTACGTTGATAGAAGCCATCACTGTCACCAAAGCAGTTTTCAATATTCACAGTGATGCAGGTTTCGAATTGCGTAACTTCACATCCAATTCCAAGGAAGTTCTACATAACTTGTCGAACGCCACTGAGACACGCAGTTCCATTAACACGATCAGCTGGGACATGGAAGCCGCCATGAACGATAAGGTCTTGGGTCTATGTTGGAACAGTGAGGAGAAGCCTCACCATATCCGTTTTTGATCCCCTTGGGATGATAGCCAACTACATGCTACCGTTGAATTTAATATTGAAGTCAATCTGGCGCCTCGAGATTGGATTGGATGAACCTATACCCGAAGAATCACTCACACGTTGGAAGGAATGGAAGTCACAAATGCCAACCTTAACTACACTTAAGATCCCTAGATGTCACAGTCGCAATATGACCACAGCCGCCCGGCTGGATCTGCACACCTTTGTGGATGCCAGCGAAGAAGTTTTCAACGCCGCCACATATCTTCGCATCGAGCATCATGGAGAGATCCACGTATCATTCGTTTGCTATAAAACAAGTGTAAGTCCTAACAAACTCCTAACCATACCTCGCTTAGAATTGTCCGCAGCTATCCTTGGGATGAGACTTTGCAAGTCCGTCGTCGAATGTCACACTCTGCCTATAGCCGATCGAATCTATTGGAGTGATTCCAAGACCGTCTTACACTGGTCAGACCCCTGCCGCCATAAAGAATTTGTAGGGCAGCAAAGCCGCTCAATGGTGATGGGTGCCATCAAAGTCCAACCCAGCCGACGACGGTACCCGTGGCGGTCACTCACTGGAGTTCCACAGTAACAACAAGTGGATAAAGGGTCCGGCCTTCCTGAGACTGCCCGAAACAGAGTGGCCCCAACAACCAAATTATATCTCCTACCACTTGTCAACGGAGAAGATCCGTCCGAAATATCTGCTAAGCAAATCCCGCTAAAGAAAGTCACCCTTCGATGCTACCAGATTTTCAAGTTTCCTGAAGTTACGACGCACCATGGCCTGGGTGCCATGCTTCATAAACGCGTGCCGACTTAAACCGACGGAACGAGGTGAATTAACGGCAGTAGAAGTTAAGGAGGGTGAGGATCTAGTATGCCGACAAGTGCAGGGCGAGGTCTATGGCGAGGACATCGAATGCCTACTTACCAATACGGAAGGGTAGCCAGCTCTACCAAATGACGCCATACCTGGACGAATTTGGACTTGTTCGCTCACTCGGCCGAATGGACGCTGCTACAACCGTACCTTTCGAAACCAGACGCCCTGTCATCATGCCAAGAGTCCACGCAGTAACAAAGCTCCTCGTGAGTGACTATCATCGCCGCCCTCGCCATCAGAATGACGACACCATAGTGAATGAAATACGACAACGATTTTGGGTGGCTGGACTTCGTTCTGCTGTCAATGCGAAAAGTCAATGCCAGTTGTCTCGAATTCGGAGAGTCAAGCCGCGAAGACCGTTGATGGGTCAGCCCCTTACGTCCGACCATTCACGTTTACCGGCCTTGACTACTTTGGACCCGTGAACGTCGCCATACGCCGTCGCAGTGAGAAGCGGTGGGTCGCGCTGTTCACTTGTCTCACCGTAAGAGCAGTTCATTTGGAGATCGCGGCCGATCTGTCCACGGATGCTCGTATCCTATTCATCCGCAACTTCGTCAACCGCCGAGGGACTACGCTGCGAATCAGGATTGATAACGGCACAAACTTCTTAGGAGCCAAAAAGGAGCTACTAACCAGCGACATCTTCGACAGCGAGGCCATCAAAGCGGAACTTTCCTCAGTTGGCGTAAATGGGTGTTCAACTGTCCACTGAACCCACACGCCGGAGGATGCTGGGAGTGTCTTGTCCAGTCCACGAAAAGAGCTTTAACATACACGCTCAAGGAGGATACGCCTAAAATCGAAGTCTTGTATAGTGCGCTCATGGAGGCCGAAAATATCATTGATAGTCGTCCGCTGACCCACTTGCCGATCACAATCGAGGATGAGGAGCCTCTTACACCAAACCACTTCCTTCTAGGGGTCCCGAATTCAACCCAAACACCAGGGCCCATCGACGAACGAGCATTATGTCTTCGAAAACGGTGGAGGGTGAGCCAGCAGCTGAAGAACAGTTTTTGGAATCGATGGTTACGTGAGTATCTGCCGGTGTTAAAAAGACGCTGCAAATGGTTTCAAAAGGTGCCGCCGCTAAAATTCGGGGACTTAGTACTGGAGTGCGACGGAAAACTCAAAGGCAACGATAAATACAAAAAAATCCGTTATCACTGGAAACGACGCTTTGAAAGAGACGAAGATAATTTTATTATCGTCTGACGTCTTTACTCTCTAAGTGATGCCAAGACTCTGATTGTTTTTAGTTATTCCAGACGTCTCAACAGTTATTATTCGGAGAATGTATTCCATTCTACTGTTATAACAAAATTAGAAATAATACAATATCTAAAAATACAAATTCTTATTATTGATATAAAAAAGAAATAATGTCATTTGAATTACATTTATAATATGATGATGATGTTCTAAATCTGCTTCAGTTACAAAAACCCGCGAACAGAGTCCTTAAAAATTTGGGTGCTGCCAAATTCATGGATTTGTGACATTACCGTGGCAAACAATCATGAATGTGCTGCCATTTTCGTAGTGTAATGATGAAGCCAAATAAGTGTGAGTGAAAATGAGGAAGGATTTGTGCCAGAAATCAACTAATAGAGATATTCAATTTTTTTGACAGCTTGTTGTTTTTGCACCATCTGTGAATAAATGGGAGCTCTTTCGAACAGCTGATAGCCATACACATTCAAACAAAAGAGGTGAAGTACAACCCTTATTAAAAAAGTCTTTCGTTATTTGAACGTTATTTCAAATCTAAATTTTCAATACGAAAAGTAGGAGGAACTTAACATAAAAGGATCATGTTCAGTTGGTGCGTTCATGTAACTGGAAGGACTATTGGAATACATTCATTATTATGTTATTATTTGAATATTTGAAAGTTATAAAATAGATTTATCGAATGGGATTCAATTTGTATTGTTAAACGTAATTGAATTAGTAATAATGAAATAACGAGAAAGAGAAAAGGAAACAGGAAATGAGTTGTTTTAGCATTTTATTCGTAGTTTTGAATAATAAGTTATTCATTTTAAAAAAAAGTAAAGTGAAATTGTATTTGATTTAAATAACAAATAAAGGTTGAATATGATCGCAGTGGGCGCCGTGGCGTAGTGGGTGGGTGCATCGACTCCTACGCTCGAGGTCGACCAGTTCGAATCTCGAAAAAAAAAAAAAATATCAAACATTTTTTTCACGGCTCCACCTCTTTCGAGTCACTGACAATGCTCAAAGAGTATAACTGTCTAGAAAAAAAAAAAACTTCTCAATCTCGCCGTTCGGAGTCGGCATTAAACTGTAGGTCCCCTCCGCTCCTGAGAGAACAATAGCACGCACAACACGAATGGTTGCTGAGAAGCTAGGCCCAGGTCCACCTCGGACTGTAGCGCCGCCATTATTATTATTATGATCGCGGTAAAGGTTATTATGGACAAAGCCACAGAATTAAATGTAGATTATAAATTCCACTATAATATCAACGATTTATTTCTGCATTGTATAATTGCATTTCTAGTATTTTCTAGCAACTAAATACATTGCAAAGCAATATGTGTTTTTATTAAGGTGACTGCCATATATGTAAATTAATAAAACGTCACCTATGGTGATCGTACACGAAGTGTCGCTTTATTGCTTTTTCATCTTAAACCTAACTTAACAATTTGATAATAAAAGCTTACTAAATTAAAAATGTTGGAACTGCGTACGGCGGAAATGCTGAATGCCCTTCATGTTGAGTAGGTCGTGCTGTTGCGGAAATGTTGAATGGGTTATTGCACTGGATGGATTGAATGACTGTGGCGGAAATGCTGAATGTGCTGTTTACGTTGAGTATGTCATGCTGTTGTGAAATTTTTGATTGGGTTGTTGCACTGGGTAGGTTGAATGACTGTGGCGGAAATGCTGAATGTTAACTCCTCCCCTTCTTAAGATTGAACGTCCTGGTTCAAAATCTCTGAAACTTTCTTACAATTAGTTAGGGGATAACATATTTCGTTACAGTCTGCAGTTGAGATATTTCTTAATAAAATAAAAAAGTAGTTCTTCGTAAAGGTAGAATTTAACATCGGCAACATTAAGTAAGTCATTTAACTGGGAAACAACATATTCTTTAGAATTCAGTAATTTAATCTTATCTACGCTTAACAATAATGGATATACATTTGCATTTGCTAAAACTAGAGCATATAAATTATTCCTTAAATTTTCAATTACAATTATATTTTATGTCGTCGTTAACATTGTAAGCAAATTATTCTATTTGTAATTTCATTAAGCTGATTTTCAATTTCTTTGTTTATCTAATGTTATTTTTATGTGCCTGCCTTCCGTCAATGAGTACAGCTGTACCTAAATCAGCTTGCACTGTTTTCTGATTATAAAGTTTGGAAAATTTGTTTCCAATTCTTTTATTGGTTTTCAGATAGACTTTATCACCTGGTTTAAATTGTTTATGATTTGTATTATGTTTATGATATCTTAAGTCTTTATTCTGTTTGACTTAAAAATTATTTCATTTCTCATTTCCTCAGATATATTATGAAAAACATCGACAGGCTTGTGTTCTGTTACTGAGTGAATTGAGTTATTGTATTTATGAGTCGAGAGTAGTAATAGTTCGATCGTATCGAAAATGTTATTTTTTGTACATCTAGCTATTTCTGCAAGCGTGGAATGAAATCTTTCTACCTGGCCATTGCTTTTCCTATGAAGCGCTGGGACCGAATATGTAGAAATGTTAAATTCATTTTTTAATAGAGCCTGAGTTGCGACAGATGTGAACGCGCCTTCATTATCGATCACTATGAGTCTTAGGTTTTTGAATTGCGAAATGATTTCTATAAGGGGCTTTCTTATATCAGCGGAGTTTCTAGACACAATGTGCTTTATAATAGCAAACTTTGAAAATTTATCGACACAGGTAATAAAATTGTTCTTTCCCGTGTTGTAAATGTCTAAATGAAGTATTCCTCCTACATAAGTTGGAATTGGAGTTGCACCAATGGGATGTTGAGTTGGTCTACGTTCGTATTTATTCTCTTTGCATATTCTACACGTGGCCGCGAAATCCTTACATAATTTGTTTATATTTGGAAAATAGTAATCAGCGATTATTTGTTTGTAATTTTCTAAGTATCCCCTGTGTGCTCTGTTATGTTCATTAGCTATTATTTCGTCTTGGTCATTTTTGTTAAAAACATCCTGTACGAGTTTATAGGTATGTCTCATTTTAACTTGTGGAAAGGAGTTAACTAAATCGTTCTGTATTTTTGCTAATGTTTCAAGGTTACAGTAGAGTTTGAGTTGAGGACTTCACTCATTATTTTTATTAGTTTTGGCATAGATGCAAATGTTACTGCATGTCGTATTTGCTTTTGAAAAACAACTTTAATTTTTTTACAGCTACTTGTACCTGGTTCAATAAATATTTAATTTTTAAAGGAGTTAATGGGATTTACCACGGAAGGTATTACTTTTGTTAAAGATTCTTCACTATGGACTGTTTCATTTGAGTTTGACAATGCATTTATGTGCTGGCGAGATAACGCACCTGCGACTTTATTTTCCTTTCCTGGTTTGTAATGAAATTTGGGAGAGTATTCTTCAATAAATGCTCTCCATCTTTTGAGTTTGGTATTAGGATTTTTGTCAGAAATCGAAAATATGAGTGGCTGATGATCAGTGAAAATATTGATAGCAGGAGCACCATAAAGGTAATTTCTTAGTGATTTCAATGCCCACACTATTGCCAACATCTCCCTTTCATTCGTAGCGTAGTTTTCTTCTGCTTTACTTAATGTTCGGGATATCATTGTGATGGGCCTGCCGGCTTTGAGTTTGAGTTTGAGTTTGAGTTTGAGTTTTTATTGTCTCAATATAATATAATTAATAGGGTACAATATATAATATATTAAGTATGTATGCCTTCGAACATCTCCATGGAGTTATCTCTTCAATGCTGGTTAATACCTTGAAGCTGTAGAGGAGAGTCCATGTGGGACATCCGTTGGCCTTACAGTATTATTTTTAAACGATTATTCTCATATTACATTAAAGACAATACAGAATCTGCGAAGCCTAGAGGCTTTTCTGCAGAAGGTTATTTGCATAGATTTTACATATATACAGAGTAATTCTCATTTTCAATATAGATTAAACATTGTATCATTTAATAGTTTATATTGTTTAAAAGTAAATATTTTTTGAGTTCTTTTTTTCTTCTGTGCACCGGCCGTATACTCCATAAAGAGCGTGGGAGTTGGTTGTATATTATTGGTACCGCAAAGGAAAGTTGCTTTCTTCCATACGCGTTGTGTATTCTCGGAATCTTCAGAAGTCTATGTGCCCTTTGTCTTGTGTTGATGCCGTGATCAATAGGTTGTTTAAATTGTTGATCGTCGTAGGTTTCATTAATTAAATTAAAAAGAAAAAGTTTTTGGACGTTTAGTAAGTTTAAATCTTCACTAGGACAATACAAATTTTCTACATAGTGACTACCATACTTAGCTCGTAAGAGAATCTTAAAAATTCGGTTTTGAGCCCTTTGAAGTTCCATAATTCTGTAATGCGCTGCATTACCCCACGCTGTTATACCATATTGAAGTACTGACTCCACCAAAGAGTAGTATACTTGCTTCAGTACTTCGAACGACGCGTAGTTGCTCAGGTGGTAAAGAGCGTATGTCGACTGCCGAAGTCGCTTGCCTACGTATTTTATGTGGTAGTCCCACTTAAAGTTGCAGTCAACTTCGACGCCAAGATATCGATACACACTCACTGTATCAATATACTCTGCGCAGTCATCTGTCTCAGGTATTTGATGAGACTTGTGCAGGCACTCAAAATTATGGAACTGTATTTTTATTCGAGTTCTTATTATGTGGTTAGGTCGGATATGCATCAATTTGGTTTTTTTCGAGTTTATAATAAGGCCATTGTCGTGACACCATCGTACAATATTGTTGAACTCAGTTTGCATTGTCTGAGTAGCAATGTCAATATCTTTGTTGCTCACAACTATGGCAGTATCATCCGCATATTGGAAGCCGATGCTATTTTGCAACACAGATAGCATATCGTTCACATAAATTATGAAAAGAAGAGGCCCCAGGATTGATCCTTGAGGTACACCGAACTCAACATTCTGCAGATCACTAAAACTGGACGATAATTTTACCATGAAACCTCTATTCCGAAGATAGCTCGCAAACCAGTCTAGTATTCGACCACGAATGCCTATCTTTTCCAGCATTTGAATAATTTTTGTATGACAAAGTGTGTCAAAGGCTTTCTTGAAGTCTATAAAGATCACTAGCGAGTGAAAGTTCTTATTCAGACTACTGTTGATGCTATTGGCAAACTCTCTCAATAACTGGTTTACATTTCGGTTTCTCAGGAAACCATACTGGTTTTTATTTATGACTTTGTATCTACCAATATAGTCTTGTAGTCTTCTTGCCATTACTTCTTCTAACACTTTGTCAAACACTGGTAATATGGAGATAGGCCGATAATTCGAAACATCGTTTTTCTTCCCGGATTTGTAGATAGGTCTTACAATGGCAATTTTAAGTTTCTTCGGAAATTGACTTTCCTCCAAAGATTTATTCACCAATTGTGTGACTGTGGGTGCTAAGACACTCGAGTTGTGTTTTAGGTCTTTAGCCCTGATATTATCTACGCCGGGAGATTTATTCACGTTCATTTTAGCTAGGATATTTCGTATTTCGGTTTCTGAGACATGTCCAAGGAACATTGATTGAGTTGCACTTCTATCTCTGCCATTATATGTTTTTATGTTGCATTTGTGAGTTATTGATTTAATTTCATCCGTAAATTGTGTCGCGAACTTATTTGCTATTTCTGTTGAATTTAAGTCCAATGGAAAATTTCTACTGATGATTTCGTCTATGTTATTGGTGGTTTTTCCTAGTAATTTGTTTATGAGTCGCCAGGTATTCTTTGCATCCTTTCTATACTCTGCAAATTTTTGTTTATAATATTCCGATTTTATAGTTTTAATTCTCTTATTTACATAGTTTCGGAAATATTTATACTGATTTTCATGACTCTGGCACTGTCTGTTGTTTTTCCATTTTTTGTACAGCTTATCCCTTTCTTTGCACAGAGCGAGAGTTTCCGCTGTTATCCATGGATTAGGCTTTTCTCTTTCTTTTACTTTAGTATTTACATAGGACTTTTCGTACACACCATTAAATATATCAGAAAACTTATTATAGAAATCTTCAACATTGTTTTCATTATTCAGAAGGTTCCAGTTAACTTTCGATAATTGTTCACGTACTTTGTTTTCGCTTAACACAGTTTTCGTCGTTGCTTTGCTCTGTGGTTTAAGATCTTTAGGTATTCCACATATCAGCGCGTAGTGGTCGGATATGTTCGATTCTACAGTAGCTGCATAAATTCTTTTAAACTCACATCGTACCAAACAATGATCGATTGTTGTACTGGAACCTCTGTTTATGTCCACTCTGGTATTTGATTGAACAACATTTTGAAGGCCTTTTCCACTTATCATTTCAATGTATCTCGCAGCATAAATATTTTGATCGTTGCTTACATCTATGTTCATGTCACCAATTACTAATAAATTTCGATTTTTGCCTACAGAATTTATTTGGTTTTCTAGTTCTTCTGTAAAATCATATGCGTTTAGACTTGGTGATTTATAAATCGCTAGAAGGCTATATTCTTTGTTGTCTACTTTAGCTTCTATCTGTATGTTTTCATAATTTGTTGTTCTGTGGACGATTCTTTCATATCGAACTTCTTTTCTAACATACAGAGCAATTCCACCACCACTTCTATGTGGCCTAAGTCATCTAATTGATACAGACAATTTTCTTCATCATAGATGTTTGTTTCTATTAATATAATAATTTTAATATATTTAATTATGTTATTTATGCTACACACAAAGTTATCCCAGTTCCGTCTTAAAGATCTTATATTCATGTACAAACAAAGACAATCCAATTTTTTTATATCACTATTACTTATGTCGGTAAACGTGTTATACACCCTATAATCCACACTTGACATCAGAACACACTCATTTTCGTTGCTGTCATTTTCGTTGTTGCCAAACATTTTGACGTTTTGATGTTTATTTACTGTGTTTGACTTGTGAATTAAAGGGGTTTTTATATAAT
Source organism: Myathropa florea (assembly GCA_930367185.1). NCBI lineage: Eukaryota > Metazoa > Arthropoda > Insecta > Diptera > Syrphidae > Myathropa > Myathropa florea. The sequence goes on from OV884004.1 coordinate 51,445,672, forward strand.
TTTGTTTATGTCTTCAGCCTCAGTGATTCTTAATACTGTTGCACCCTCATTTTTACGTGCCAGTATATTATAATCGTGAATCCACACAAACTTCCAACCGGCAGTTCTGGCTTTAGTTTTTGCTTGCCACAAAAGTTTCTTATTTGCTGCCGTTAGTTGGCTGTTTATGTAGATCTTACTGTTCAATAGTTCGGTTTTTCTACTTTCACTGATATTTGAATTCAGTTTCTTTACAACACTGTTTGCTTTTAACGGACCTCGGGTTTTGGCAGCTTTTAAGATCTTTTGTTTACAGATCGAGTTTGTAAAAGATATCACTAATTTTGGTGATTCTGAGGTTTGTCGTGTGTTAGTGCGATATACGCTTTCAATATCAGTTTCTTTTATTTCAGAACCGACCGCTTCAGCAATATCCTTCACTACGTCCAATAGATTTTCATCTCTACTATGTGGAACGTTTGTTATTTCTATGTTGTTCTTGATAATTTCTTGTTCCATTTTATTCATTCGTTTTTGCATGTTTGTGATGATCGTGTCTTTATGTTCACATTGTGTTTTTAGCTCGTTGATCTGTCCCGTCAGTGCGTGTAGGAGTTCATTATTTTTTCGTATTATCTCCTTCACGTCGTCATAGCCCTTAGACAAGAAGTCTACGGATCTCACATATTCTTTTAGCGTTTCTTTGATTTCAGTGATGTCTTTTGAAACATCTGCGCTGATGATGATCTCCGTAGGCGCATTCGCATCATGACGTGTGTCTTCTCTTCGGGCTTGGTCACTTGGAGTTGCGGGACGAGAGCGGCAGTATTGACACTTCCAGGATTTTTTCTGTTCGGTCGACATCCCCCTGAAAGTTCTGGCTGTGATGGTGGTGCAGCCGAAGTGTAATTTTCTGGTGCAAACGGAGCACCTGACACATTCGCTTTCATTGTGGATGTCTTCCTCACAGTTTCCACACCTTACCATTTTTTTTTTTTTTTTTTTTCTTATATTTTTACGTAAATTATATATATATATATTTGAATGTAAAAATTACTAAGAGCTTGAGAAATAAAATTTTACAAACCCTTGTGTTTAATTTGCGAAAAAATCTGCTTGAGATTGATATCAAAAATAAAAGTAAAATCTGGAAGGCACTTTATATTGACTTTGGCACTTGAAGACACTTCTAAAAAATACGTCTTTAGCTTTCGAGAGTTACTCAAAGAGCGAGAGAAAGTACTGCTCCTAATGCTTGGGTGAAGCATCAGTGGTCAAGTCAAAAGGCTTTCGGAAGTCAGGATACAGCAATAGGACATCTTCCGATGCCAGGTTATTCTACATGGCCTAGCCATCTTAGGCGTTGGATCCGTAGACGCCTGGCTAGACTCATGTCGCTGTACAGCCCGTACAGTTCGTGGTTGAATCTTCTCCTCCAAATGCCATCAACGCAAACAGGACCAAAGATCGCGCGCAGAACTTTTCTCTCGAAAAGACCAAGAGACTGTTCATCCGCTTGGGATATTGTCCATGCCTCTGCGCCGTAAAGCAGGACTGGGATGATCAAGGTCTTATATAAAGTCAGCTTGGTCTTCCGAGAGAGGGCTCTACTACTCAATTGCCTTTTGAGCCCATAAAAACAGGGGTTGGCAAGAGTTATTCTGCGTTTGATCTCGGTACTGATGTTGTTTGTACTGTTAACCGCGGAGCCAAGGTAGACGAAGTCCTTTACTACCTCAAAGTTATAGCTGCCTATGGTGACGTTCTGGCCAATTCTTCGATGTTGTGCGTCCTTTCTCGATGACAGCATATACTTTGTTTTGCCCTCGTTTACCGCCAGACCCATTTTAGCCGCTTCCGTTTCAATGCCAGCAAACGCATCATTGACGGCTCACTGTATTCGCCCAATCACGTCAATGTCATCCGCGTAAGCTAGCAGTTGAACGGACTTTTGGAAGATCGTGCCTCTTGTGTTGGCCAGTGAGTTTTGCACGATCTTCTCAAGAACGATGTTAAAGAAATCACATGACAGCGCGTCGCCTTGTCTAAAACCTTTTTTGACACCAAAGGTCTCGGCGAGTTCATTACCGACCTTGATGGAGCAGCGAGAGTTCTCCATCGTCATCCTGCTCAGTCTGACGAGTTTAGCAGGAATGTCAAAACTAGACATATACACGCTGTCATATGCGGCCTTGAAATCGACAAATAGATGGTGTGTGTCAATTTGCATTTTTTTGGGTCTTCTCCAGGATCTGCCGCAGTGTGAAGATTTGATCGATGGTGGACTTCCCGGGCCTGAAACTACACTGATAAGGACCCATCAGTTTGTTCACGAATGGTTTCAGGCGTTCACACAAAACGGCAGAGAAGATTTTGTAGGCGATGTTAAGGAGACTTATCCCTCGATAGTTGGCGCAGTCAAAGGGGTCTCCTTTCTTGTGGATCGGGCAAACGATACTGAGATTCCACTCATCGGGCATGCTTTCCTCCGACCATATCTTACAGATGAGCTGGTGCATGCGCCCTACCAGATCATCTCCAGCTGCTTTAAACATTTCAGCGGGCAGACTATCTGCACCAGCAGCTTTATTAGACTTCAGTCTCGATATCGCTATCTTGACTTCGGCTAGGTCGGGGGGACGGTATTCTCTTCTATCATCGTCCATTGTGTTGAGTGGAACATTCTGCCTGACAGCGGTATTTGTGTCCTCATCGCCGTTCAACAGTCTGCAGAAATGATTTTTCCAAATTCTCAGTATCGACTGCGAATCTACTATTAGTTGTCCGTTTTCGTCCCGGCTAACTTTATATCCATTCGATAAAAGTTTTACCCTTTGGTAAAACTTTCGGACATCATTCCTGCCATAACACCTCTCCATCTCCTCGATCGCGCGCTTCTCGTGCTCTTTCTTTTTCTTCCTGAGAAGCCGGTTCTCTTCCCTTTTTCTCTGTTCGTAGAGCTCACGAACAGCTCTCGTGGTTCGATGCAGCGTTGCACGGTAGGCTTCTTGTTTTGCTGCATGTGGCTGCCTGCACTCGTTGTCAAACTCACTCACTCGTTTTTCCTAGGTGGTGTTTTGAAACCCAGCACATCAGTAGCGGCTTCTCTGATGGCTCTTTGACAACGTTTCCATTCTTCGTCTATTGTTAGTGCAGGCGGCGTCGAACTTTCGGAGAGTTTCAGGGAGACTCGATCGGCAAAGTTCCTGGCAGTCTGTTGCGATTGTAGCTTTTCGACGTCAAACCGTGGTTGTCTTCCTCGACTCCGTTGTTCTATCGATATCCGTGTCCTTACCTTGGCTACAACAAGGAAATGGTCCGAGTCGATATTGGCGCCTCGGAACGTTCGGACATCAAGAATACTGGAGGAGTGTCTGACGTCGATCGCAACGTGATCAATCTGGTTGACGGTTGAATGATCAGGGGACCGCCAGGTCCCTTTATGGATGTTGAGGTGTGGGAACCGCGTGCTAGCTACAGAGAGGTTTCGCCCCGTAACAAAGTCCACCAGCCTGAGTCCGTTTTCGGACGTGGTGTCGTGCAGGCTGTGTTTACCGATGACTCTAGCAAAGATGTCCTCTTTACCCAGCTTAGCGTTGAAATCTCCTAGAACGAGCTTGGTGTCGTAGCTGGGGCATTGATCGTACGTTCTTTCTAGGAGATCATAGAAGTCATCTTTGCTATCGTCATCTTTGTCCTCTGTTGGGGCGTGGGCGCAGATTAGGCTGATGTTGTTGAGGATTTAGCCTTGATGTGGATTGTTTTGAGGCGCTCGCTTATGTACTTAAAGCCTAAGACTTTTTGCCTAAGTCTGCCTCGAACAACAAATCCACATCCAAATAATCGCTGCCTTCGCTCTCTGTAACAATCGCCGTAGTAGATATTGCAGTTTTTCATCCTCTTTTTGCCCGGCCCATTCCAACGCACTTATTGGATTGCGGTAGGTAGGATTGCTAGGGCCTCCGCGAGTTCATCGGCTGCACGTGGTCTGTTCAGGGGCCTCACATTCCACGTGCAGAACCGAAAGTCATTGTCCTTATTCCGTTTGCTGGGGTCGTCAACAGTAAATCCGTCCATATCCGAGGCAGTTTGTGCTTTCTGAACTCGTTCATTTTTACGTGGTGAGGAAGTTAACCCCACGCACAAGCTCCAACTGGGAGGACAGGTCCATTTGTTTAGCCCCCGGACAAAGGGGTCCGGAGGGATCCGGTGTCGGTAGCCTCTTGCAGGCTGTGAGCGCCGCCGTTGGCCCTAAAAGAAGGGCTCATCCGCCGCCATCTCTATTCCAGGGTCCCGACCTTACCACGGAAACCAGGTAGCTCCTGCTGACTGGAGTTGTGGATGCCGCCGTTGGCCAATCAGTTGACCAGCTCCTCCGCCGCCATCCTAATAAGAGTGATGAGCCCTGGTAGACTCACACTCCCCCCTCTCTCGTTTGCAGCCGCCCAGACGTCCCACGAGGGTTGGTTACCCCATCTTCTGTCAAGGGTACTCGGCTCCCGGATTTCACCACGGGGAGGTGAGAGTAGGAGTTCGTTAATAGAGGCTAGGTGCAGACGCTTGTGCCTGCATGGTTCGCATATTAACGCTTCGAAATCCAATAGTTATATCCTCTAAATGTTTTTCTTTTGTTGAAGAGAATATAATTACGTCGTCGATGTATACGTGACAATTTTTACCTATTTCGCTTCTAAGCACGTCGTCGATTGCGCGTTGAAATATGCTAGGGGCATTCTTTAACCCGAAGGGTAATCTGCAAAACTCATATTTTCCATTGTTCACTGAAAATGCAGTTTTTTCCCTATCTTTTTCTTCCAAAAGTATCTGGTGAAAGCCAGATTTGAGGTTGATCGTCGTGAAGTACTTAGCCTGACCTAAGTTGGATAGGATAACAGAAGTTTCCGGAATTGGATGGCGGTCCGGAATAGTACGTTCATTTAATTTTCTACAATCAAAAACGAGCCTAGATTTGTTACTTTTTTTTAACAACCAATATGGGAGTATAGTATGGGGAACGCGATGGTCGAATTATATTATCATCTAACAACCTTTTTATTTCTTGATTAACAAATGGCGCAGCGGATATATTATATGGCCTCGGTTTAGAAAAAATTGGATCTGAATCTATTGTCCGGATACATGCCCTTATGTTTGTGTTGAATGGCAGTTTCTCATCCGGTTGCGCAAAGACTTGTGAATATTTTATCAATAATTCCTTAAACTTTTCTTGCATGTCTTCGGGAATTGTATCTGTGTCAACTGAAACATTGTTTACTTGTTCACATTTGAATAGTTTTATATGCTCTTGTCCTCCTTCGTATATTAGTAAGGACTGGTTAATGACAATTTTAGCCTTTATTTGGTAAAGGAAATCATATCCGATTATTGCATCAAAGGTTGTGAGTTGAGGTAGAATAAAAAAATCAGTTGTTGTACCGCAAAAATGCATTTTGCATTTGTACGAGATTTTATTTTCACCATTTAAGGTTTTGACGGTAAAGGGTTTACTACTTGCAGTTATGTTTTTTAAATGATTTCCTTTTGGTTCTTGTTTGGGAATGTGGTGGAGTCATTTTGAATAACTCTCCTGTATTGAGGGTTACTAGTGCTAGGATCTAATCTAATATTTTGATTATCGAAGGCACGAGCAAATCGGTAACGATGTTGGTTGGCTTCGAGCTCCTGTGCTTTCGCCAATGCAGAAGGTAAATCTTCGCATCCAGTGGAGAAAAGTATGTCACATAACGGTTTGTTAAGACCCGATAAAAAAAAACACGTAATGCATCTGTTCGATATTTTGCAGCTAAAGAATTTATTAACTCATTATTTCCTGAGTATTTCATTGATATTTTATTAATAATTAGAGTTAGGTTTTTTTTCAATTTGATCGTAGTAATCGGAAATTGACTTGCGACCCTGGTAGAGAATGCTCATTTGATTCTCTAGCACGTGTAGAGGCCTTTTATCACAATAAGTGTGATTCATTTGCCTGAGGACGTTTTTGCAGACAGACCCTACTGCGACTTCTATTGCAGAAGAAAGAACACTGGAGGGTATTGTGGCAGAAAGTTGATTACCTGGATCTGTCATTTTTATCGTGTATTTGCAATGGAAATTAGGGCAAAAAACTGAGAAATTGAAAATCACTCGGATACACTTGATTCACACTTAATTTTAAACAATTAACAAAACTTTACTTTGCTTATTACTATTTACTTATTACTATTGGACTATTATGGTACTGTTCTTTTAACAAATAAGAATAAAAACAACTATCTTTTATTTTTTTCAATGTTATCTATCGAGTTTTTCAATAGTACTAAATTAACTACATACTCGTAACATACGCAAGAATGATGGTTATGATGATCATCTCGTCTGTAGAGTTTCTTTGGGACCTCGGTGTTTTACAGTTGTTTTATCTCGGTTTTCAATTCATGTATTCTCACACACTTTTGTTTATTTAAGTTCAATATGTCTTGCGTTTAACTTGCACTTAATTCGCGCACTCTTTTTTATATTTTCTCAATACTGATGGTGATGTGAGATGTGACTTTCCTGTGTGTGTGTGTGTGCACCTAGACCATAGTTGATCCATTGTGCTGCCACAAGGTTTGATCGTGATCAAACCACTAAGTTGTCTGAGGGAAACCATTTGGAGCCTGTAATAAAGCGAAGTAGATTATTTATGGGAACCTTACTAATCATCAAAAAAGTAGGCCCCTAAATATTGACGTCGAATAGACGCCAGGGCCGGACAGGAGCATAGGAGGTGTGGGACACTTTCCACTTCCTCCTCATCAAGGCAGCTTCTACAGAAATCATTAGCCGGGACACCTAGTCTGATGGCATGGTTTCCTATGAGGCAGTGTCCTGTGATGACACCGACGATAGAGCTTATATTCGATCTGTGAAGAGATATTAAATCCTTAGATCTTTTGGAATCTAGCCTAGGCCAGATTAACCTGGAGGTGTGACACGAAGTGCCATCCACCCATCTGTTATCTATTTCGCGAGTTGCCTCTAATGAGAGCAACAATTTGCAAGTTGTGAGGGGCATACCCAAGCTACTGTGTTTGGGAAGTAATGGCTGTGAAGTAGCGAGCTTGGCGAGCTCATCTGCTTTGCAGTTGCCTGGAATGTCTCTATGTCCTGGCACCCAGCACAGGCAAATATTGAACTGGTCGGCCATCTTGTCTAAAGATGAGCGGCAGTCTATTACAGTCTTAGAGTTCGTAGAGACCAATTCCAGGGCTCTGATGGCTGCCTGGCTGTCAGTGAAAATGCAAATATCACGAGCGGATATTACATTCCATTTGAGCCAAGACAGCGCTTGACTTATCGCCATAATCTCCGCCTGAAACACACTACAGTAGTCGGGTAAGCGAAAGGAGAGACTTATATTTAGTTCATCAGAGAAAACACCACTACCCACCCCCTCCTGGGTTTTAGACCCATCCGTGAAAAAGTGCAGGGAGTCTGCAAAAGGTTTGGGATTATTATTCCATAAGTCTCTATCTGGAATAAGGGTTTCAAAAAGTCTATCAGGGAAGTAAAGGGGTGTGGTATGGTCCAGAATTCTCGTGGGGAAGTTAGAAGAACTTAGTATAGTGGAGTGGCCAAATGGATTGTTGGTCCACTGGGAAGAGGCTGTAAGACGGATAGCCGTATTCTTTGCTAGTTGTTTGCCGAAAATGTCGATTGGGGATAGGTTCATTATAACGTCCAGTGCATCTGAGGGTGTGGTTCTCAACGCACCTCCTATACAAATGCAAGCTTGACGTTGAACTTTCCTAATGAGATTATAGTGTATGGCTTTGTCTAGTATTGGCCACCAGACATGTACTCCATACAACAGAATGGGTCTAACGACGGTTGTGTAGATCCAGTGGATCATATGAGGTTGGAGACCCCATTTCTTTCCTAATGCTCTTTTACAAATGTAGAGAGCCAGCGTCGCCTTGCGGGTGCGCTCCATTATGTTCGGCTTCCAGTTTAGTCTCTTATCTAGGATGAGCCCCAGATATTTAGCAGACTCCGAGAATTTGCAACTGGTGCCGTTAATGGTAGGGGGGTCGATCGAGGGGATACTATATTTTCGTGTGAAGAGGACAATTTCCGTTTTAGAAGCATTAATTCCCAAACCGTTGACTTTGGTCCTCGCCGAAAGTTTTGAGAGAGCATGCTGCAAGAGATCCCTTAGCACTGATGGATATTTTCCCGAGACAGCCACAGCAATGTCATCCGCATAGGCTATCACCTTGCACCCTGCCTTATCTAGCAACAAAAGTAGTTCGTTGACTACGATGTTCCATAGCAGGGGAGATAGAACTCCACCTTGTGGTGCTCCTCTGCTGGCAACTCTGGTTGCTGTGGTAGAACCCAGCTTCGATATGATAACTCTACTGATAAGCAGTTGGTAAATCAGTCTACAGAGTCCTTTGTCCACGCCAAGATTTACCAGTGCACTGATAATAGAGGATGGGTAGACATTGTTGAAGGCTCCCTCGATGTCCAAGAAGGCTACCATAGTGAATTCCTTATGGTGAAGGGATTTTTCGATGGAGCATACAAGCGAATGTAGGGCAGTATCAACTGATTTGCCTTTAGTGTATGCATGTTGGGAGGCTGACAATCTAGATGGGTCTATATTTCAGCGAAGATGGATATCTATGAGTCTTTCCAACGTTTTGAGTAGGAAGGAAGATAAACTGATAGGTCTGAAATCTTTGGGGTTTACATGAGAGCTGCGACCAGCTTTAGGTAGGAAGACAACCTTCACCTGTCTCCATCCCAAGGGGATATGGGACAAGCTTAGGCAACCTTTGAGGATAGTTTCCAACCATGGAAGAATTAGGTCTAAGTTCAGTTGGAGTTCCGCTGGTATGATACCGTCCGGACCAGGGGATTTATACGGTTTGAAGCTACGAATAGCCCATGCTATTCTGCGCTTAGTGGTGAGCTTCACGAGGCTGCTGATGGGATAACGAGAATCCATGGCTGAAGAGGGTTGGTCATCAGAGCAGCTGGGGAAGTGAGTATCAAGTAGAATCTCAAGTGATTCTTTACTAGACGTAGTCCAAGTGCCGTCCTGCTTCATGTAGTAGCTTGGTATGGCAGGACACGAGGAGAGGATTTTTCTGAGTCTTGAGGTCTCCGAAATATCTTCTATTCTTCCGCAAAACAGCTTCCAGGATTTCCTTTTTGCCGTTTTCATTTTGGATTTGAATAATCTGAGGGATTCTTTATAGGATTCCCAGTGGAGCTCATCCCCGGAGGACTTAGCTTTATTGAACTTCCTCCTGCTGGCTTTGCGAAGATGTTCAATTTCACTATTCCACCAGTGTGGCTTGGAGTTAAACTTCAGTGTTTTGAGTGGGCAGGCCGTGTCCATTGCTTCATTAAGGGCAATAGTGAACGAGTTGATTAGCCATTCCAGCTCATTGACGTCAGTAGGGGAGGGAGGTGTTCCCGAAAGGGATTTCCCTACGATACTTTTATAGAGAGACCAGTTGGTTTTCCTATAGTTCCTGACTGGAGGTTGCTCGGGGGGAAGACCGTTAAGGTCGAATTGGAGATATCTATGGTCCGAAAAGGAGTGGATATCAGAAACCCTCCAATTACTAATGTAGTTGGAGAAGTTATTTGAGACAAGGGTAATATCAAGTACTTCCTGTCTATTTTTGGTAACATAGGTGGGTACATTTCCTGTATTGCATATAACTAGATTCTTATTTAGAATAAAGTCTAACAGAGACTCACCTCTTTCGTTGTTGTTGGAGCTACCCCATAATTGATTGTGTGCATTGGCATCACAACCAATAACGAGGAAAGCGTTGCTGGATTCCGCCATAGCGACCGTCCTTGTGAGTGTTGTGGGTGGGATGGGTCCGTCGTATGCAAGGTAAGCTGAGGTCATCCAGCACGTACTCTGACTCAGCTCCAGGCTTACCAAAGTGTTATCAGGGTCGCTAAGGTTGGAAATGAGGAATGAGTTAATAGAGCTTTTAACCATAATGCAAGATCTAGGTTTACCTGCATTTTTGGTATAAAGCAGCTTGTAGCCCACTGTCCTGAGTCCCAGCACCAGACCTTTCGCGGTCCAGGGCTCCTGGATCAGGACAATGTCCTCCCCATTCTTGGCTAAACGAATGAGGAGGTTGGCGGAGGCCGCCTTGGAGTGGTGAAGGTTAATCTGAATCACCCGCAGCATTGCGACTGATTGCAGATGCCTCCACCACAGTGTCATTGGCCTCGTCCGAGTCGGAAGACATGAAGTCATCCTTCTCCTGTGGTGGATGGTATAAGTTAGCGGTGAAGAACCGCTCAAACTCTGAGTCCGACGAAAGTGTATCGTCGTCTATGCCCAGATTATTGAGCGTAGTCGTGAGGACTTCTTCTGATGCGTCCGGTGGTTCGTTGTCAGTGGGGGTAGCACTTGTTTCGTCTGGACAAGTGTTGCTCCTCCATCGACCTATCGCGTTTGACCGCATGAGGTACGGAGGTTCATATGACTCTTTTTGCTTGCTGTTCCAGCTGTCTTTAGGGAAGGGCGCCAGCTTGTCTAGGATACGAGTGGCTGCGCGCCGTTCCCTAAAGTTGCTAGTACTAGCATCCGTTGAGGACAGATGGTGTTTCCTCGCCTGCTTTGTTGGAGCCGTACCAGAACCTGTCTTAGTGGGCAGGTTGCTGGCTTTGGATCCTTTAACAGGCACGGTTTTCCTAATACGGTCCGTTAGGGTCCTTGCTGGCCTAGCAGCAGCACGCGCTTGTTTGCTCGTGCAGGGTTTATCCCGTGCTTGAGCTACAGGCGAGCCGCCCGGCAGAGGTTTGTCAGAGTCCGTGTTGGACAAGTGGGGGGAAGTTATCCTCACCGATCCAGATGAAGGGCTGGGGTTCGGGAGGGGTGGGGTAGGTTTGCTAGCCTGCTCCCCCACCGGTTCACGACTTGAACCTTCTTCCTCTCTTGGTTTTTTATTATTAGTATTGTTTTGTGTGTTATTTGAGTTTTTGTTATTTGTAGACATTAAATTTGGTTCCCACGAGTATCGGAGAAAGGGTGGTCCGCCTACGCAGGGCTCCGTGTACGTAGGTAAGGCTAGCTAATCCAGAGGTCGCCAGGTATCTGGATGCTCCGTACGCGACTGAGCTATTTGTCTGGGCCCTCAGCCTGGTTGATCATCAGCACGGGTCGCATGACACTTTGATCCAGCCCAGGGGAGTGGGGTAGAGGGGAGGAGAAGAGGAAGGGTTGAGGTGGGATAGAGTTTGATTACATCTTGGTTTTCAGATTTCAACCAGGACCTTTGCGACAAGGGTGACCCTGATGGATATGCTTTGCCGCATGTCCGTCGCCATAGCTCGCTGGTATCATTAATCCTACTTAAGCCCCAGAACCGCTGCAAGGTGTGTAATCACTGATGGTGATACTGACTGTTGGATTTTGTTTTTCATTTTTATGTTTTCTCACTACTTATGGTGATACTGACTATTTTATTTACTTTGTGCTCGGGCGCCAATTAATAAAACGTTCTTTCACCTATGGTGATCGTACACGAAGTGTCGCTTTATTGCTTTTTCATCATAAACCTAACTTAACAATTTGATAATAAAAGCTTACTAAATTAAAAATGTTGGAACTGCGTACGGCGGAAATGCTGAATTCCCTTCATGTTGAGTAGGTCGTGCTGTTGCGGAAATGTTGAATGGGTTATTGCACTGGATGGATTGAATGATTGTGGCGGAAATGCTGAATGTGCTGTTTACGTTGAGTATGTCATGCTGTTGTGAAATTTTTGATTGGGTTGTTGCACTGGGTAGGTTGAATGACTGTGGCGGAAATGCTGAATGTTGACTTGTATGTACAAGTTAATACTAATAATCGGTAAATTTGAGTGCAATCGAAAAATTAAACTTCGTAATAAAACAATCTGACAGAAGTCGAAAAATCGGCAATCGGATATGAATCATCGGATCCGATAATTAAAGTAATTATACTAAATAGCTGCAACATAAGCCTTTGTAATATAACTCTGTTGTTTTATACTTTACATTACATCACCACAATATTTCTGAGCAACATTTACAATTTGTTTGTGTTTTGTATTGACATATTTTCACATTTCAAATACTTTTGCCATTATTTGGAACGTAATTCATTCAAAAATATGAAAGACATTTATTTGTTTCCCTTATTTATAAACTTGTAAGTGGTGTTAATGATTAAAGGAAGTTGTCATATCTTACGAACACAGTTCATGACATCTTTCCAGATCATTCCAGATCGTGGGAAAACTGACGTACAGCTAATAAATAGCTGACGAAAGACACCATTTGAGAAAGTATGCATAAAATATATTTGACAAATATAGAAGTATGCATGTTTCGCTATAGACGAGGGTATTTTCCACTGGAAACAGACCTATATCGTTTAACTGATTTCTGATTTGTGCATTAATCATTAAATGTCAAATTTGTGGAACCATTCGTGATTAGCTGTCAAATTTTTGAATGAGTTAAGCGATTTCTAGTTGGGAAGTTCCGTATCTCTATATTACTGATCAGTAATTTTTGCGGAGTTTTGTCTTGTTTCCGAAATAAATTTGTTGTGTTGTTTTGAGAATTCGTTTAAATAAAATAAAGCAATGCAAGTTTCCACTGCCTGTCTTTCTTCCTTAACATTCGCTTTGACTAGTATTGTAATTGGAAATGCGTTTTCTAGAAAAAAACAATTTTACCCATCAGTTGTTTATATCACAAAGTCAAACACTTCAATGGCGGTGAGTATATTTAATTCTAATTTCAGCAAAACATTGGTTTTTCTAGGTTCATAAAGTCACATGCTAACAATATTATTTGCACGAAATTTCGGGTCTACTTTTCAACACAACATTAAGAAAAAATAACTTCTGTTGTTTTATTATGTACATATTATCAGGAACTTCAAAATAATACGAAAATTTGCTCTGTTGTACATAAAGGAAATTTAAATTTTAAACTTCAGATAAGATACAAAACCATTTACAATTTTAATGTCTGAATTAAACCGATTTTTAAGTGTTACATGTATATCTTAACCTTTTAAGTATCTTTTGATGTTTTACGGATTTTTAATACATAGATGTTCAAGATTGAGAGTAACGTTGCAGGTGGTGTATGTAGGAGGCGGTTGATTGTTGAGTAGATGTTCATGAATAATAGCCATGTAACCAAGCCTTCAGCGGACGAAATTTGTGATATTTGTTTTAGGGAGCATTGGGTACCGTGGATGCGATTTGTTGGGATTGATTTCCTTATAATGATGGTGGTATTGGCTTCAATCGTTTAGCCGTTTCTATCTTAGCATATTCTTAATCATGGTTGTTAAGTCCGGTTTCATAAAGATGTTAGAATAGAGTACTGGTGCTTCCCTAGTTGATTTAGTAGTATAATCTGCTTCGTTAGCGTTTATTCGTGAGTGACCTGGAAACCATATTAGTTTTATTTTTCTGGGGTATTTGAGAAGCTGGCCTCTTATCTCATTTGTAAGTTCGTCATTTTTTCGATTTCCGACCGATCTATTGTATCGACGGGCAGGAGTTAATCCAAAAGATTTACCACTTTCCTTATGAAAGATAGTATATCTTTTGTAGTGGAGTTTTTCAATTCCATTGAAGTCAGTATTTCCCTGTGGAGAATACGTTTCCTTAACCAATGTAGTGCCGGACATTCACATAAAATGTGCTGGGATGTTTCGTCTTCTTCAAGACAAAACCTACATTCCGTGTTTTGACACAAGTTCATTTTGTTAAGGTGGTAGTACAAGCCGCAGTGGCCAGTAAGAAAGCCTGTTAGCTTTCTTATGCTCTCCTTATCTAAGCTAAGGATTTCCTTGTAGGAATAGGGTCTGATTAATCGCTTAGATTGCCTGAGACCTAACCCATTGGTCCAATGATCTAGGCGAAGTTTGTTTTCCCATTCGTTAATCAGCGCTGCAGCCGTCGTCCAATTGACACTGCAGTACGGTTCAGGACCTATGAACGCAGTACTTGAACCCGCTCTAGCGAGTTCATCTGCGGATTCGTTACCTGCAATCCCTTTGTGTCCAGGGACCCAGCCAAGTTTCACTTTGTTGTGTTTGGCTAGGGATTGCAGAGCATCGTGGCAACATTTGACGGCTTTGGAGTCTATTTGACTGGACGATAAGGCCTTAAGTGCTGCCTGGCTATCTGAAAAGATTTGTATAATTGCGCCCTTGATACCTTTACCAAGATTATGTCTCGCGCAGATCTCAATGGCATGGATTTCGGCTTGGAACACAGTGGGACTAGACCTCATCGGTACAGAGATCCCAGTGTTGGGTCCACAGACACCAGCTCCGACTCCAGAATCCATTTTCGATCCATCTGTGTACCAAACTAGACTTCTGGGGTCTAGTGTTGGGACACCATTGGACCAGTCTACCCGGTCCAATATTTCAACTTCAAATAACCTGCCGAAACAGTTCTGCCTGACCATAGTGTCCGGCATTGTACAAAACATGTCTCTATTTGGGATTGAGTTGAGTATCCTAAGGTGACCCACTAGGTCACCTGGTTTGAATTGATATTCTAGCTGCATTTTAATGGCATAAGTGGCAGCTATCTTCCTAACGAAGTTGGGTAAAGGTGTCAGCCCGATAATAGCTTCGAGACCTGTTGTGGGGCAGGTGCGCATGGCACATGTTATGCCAAGACAGGCAACCCTTTGCAGTTTTTGCAGTTTGTTTGCCGATGACTGTTGAAGGGTTTTTGGCCACCATACGATGGCCGCATATGTGATAATGGGTCTCGCCATCATTGTGTACAACCAATGAATAATTTTGGGAGAGAGACCCCAAGTCCTACCGTAAAGACGTCTACTGGCCCACAGTGCTCAGGTAGCTCGCTCTATGGCGGACTTAATATGTGAATTTCAGTTAAGTCATCTGTCCAGGATTACTCCGAGATATTTTACCTCGCTGAAATAAACTAGTGTGGTGTTGCCGATTATTATGGGTTCAAGGTTGACACGAGTCCTCCTTGAGAAGGGCACTAGAACGGTCTTGCAGGGATTGATCGATAAACCCTCTGCGTTGCACCATTCAACGACTTGCAGTAGCGCACTTTGCATCATATTGCAAATAGTCGTGTCGTGCTTACCCCTTATAACAATCGCCAGGTCATCAGCATAAACAATTGTGGTGTAGCCTGATCCTTGAAGATCTACTAACAGTTTGTTATTTACTATATAGATAATATAGTGACCATAATAAGGGGGAAAGAACCCTCCCTTTGCCGCGGTTACAGAAACCGACACCCCTCCGGAAGAAGATGTAATCGAACGACTTTCCAACATGGCTCTGATCCATTTGTTAGTCGATTCTTCGATACCTTTGCTACTGATCGCTCTTGCGATTGAGTCGTAGCCAGTGTTATCGAAAGCGCCCTCGATGTCGAGGAATGCACATAGGGCTATTTCTTTGGAAGCAAGTGCGCCTTCTATCTTTTTGACAAGATAATGAAGGGTACCTATGGTGGATTTACCTTTCCTATATGCATACTGGTTCGAGTTTAGAGGGTTAGACAACTCTAATCGTTCTCTAATGTAAACATCAATTAGTCTCTCCATCGTTTTGAGTACAAATGATGTTAGACTAATAGGTCTATATGATTTAGGCAGCTCACTAGGTCTATTACCCGGTTTGGGAATGGATATTACGTTGACCTTTCTCCAGGAGATTGGTATGTAACCCCAGTTATAGCTGGTTCTAAATAAAGCTGTCAGTTCCGGTAGGATGAGGTCTATTGATCTTTGCAAAAGTGCAGGGAATATACCGTCACCACCGGGAGCTTTGAAAGGATCGAAAGTGCCAACAGCCCATTCAACCTTATCTGTACTGAAAATTTTTCCAGATAAACTTTTAACTCTTCTATTAACAAAGACCCTATGGCCTGTTGTGTTAGAGTGCACTTGAGAGGTGCTATAAGACGAGCCTGGGAAGTGCACCTGAAGCAACGTTTTAAGTGTTTCTTCTCTGCCCGTCGTGTAGGTACCGTCGCTTTTCTTTAAAAACCCTACACAGTTTGCCTGATGTTTTGCGAGCGATTTGTGGATGCGTGCTGCTACTGGCATGTTCGCAATGTTTTCACAGCATTTCCTCCAAGTGGCCCGCTTGGATCGTCTAAGTTCAGAATTGTATTCTGTGAGAACGGACCTATATTCGTTCCACCTCTTCGTTTTTTTGGCAGAATTGAGGAGTTTTCTGACTACTCCTAAGTTTTGTCAGATGATCATTCCACCAAGGCACTTTACGACTATTTGAAGTGGTCTTTGGGACACAACTGTCGTGATAGGAATTGATCATTACATTGTTTAATTGGAAGGCTGCTTCATCCAGGTCCCCTATGGACTCAATAGACGTAAGAAGCATCCCTTTTTGTGAGAGAACTAGTTCTCGATAGCGACCCCAGTCGGTGCGTTTGGGATCGTATCTGTTAGAGACATATGAGAGTTGACCAGGGATGTCAAACCTAATATGTTGGTGGTCTGACAAAGATGGTTCATCTGACACATGCCAATTTTCAATAAAATTCGAAATAAATGGACTTGCAAGTGTGAGATCAAGTACCTCTTCGCGAATCGCATTTATGAAGGTAGGCTTTGAGCCTCTATTTAGTATATCTATTTCACTACTAATAAGATATTCTAAAAGACACTCACCTCTTCTGTTGGTGTCACTACTACCCCAGACCTCATGATGCGCGTTAGCATCGCAACCGATAATGTAGTGCATGTTGCCTGATTTGCAGTAACTGATGAGGTCCTGGACGTCCTTAGGTGGTATGACGCTGTTGTCATCCGGGAAATACGCCGAGGCGCACACGATGGTATGTGTTCCCCTCTCCGTCGGAACTTCCAGTAGTAGGGCCACCAGGTCTCTGTTAATGAAATTAGGAATGGGAAGAAAGTTAATATCATTGCTGATGAGACAGGCCGCTCTTGGCGCAGGGTCTCCACACTTAGAGATTAACTTACTATTGCCATTCCGGAGACCTTTAACACGTCCGCTTCTAACCCAAGGTTCCTGGATAAGTCCAAGGGTTATATTTTCTTCGGCGAACCGCTTGCTAAGGGTAGCGGACGCGCCCTTCGCGTGATGCAGGTTCGCCTGTAGCACCTTGATGGAGCTCATCGATCCTCCATCGAGGATCTGGCCTACCGCATCAGTTGGGCCTTTTTAGGGCCTTTCTTCTTGCGACAAGCAGTCGTTGAGGGATGACCTTTTTTGGAATTCCCCCCCGACTCTTCCTTCCGAGTAACGTGCCCTGTGGCGCCGGTTGTTTTCCTCGGAACTCCGGGCTTTTTGCCGGTATTACGGTTTTTCGGTTCAACAACACGAGTCACCGTCTTTCCTGCTGCACTAAGGCCGCTGGTGCTAGCAATTGGCTCGCTGTCAACGGTCTTGGTTGCTGAGGCAGTACTGACTTCTCTTGCATCATGCCCGACAGCGCTGCAAGAGGGGACTGCGGATGAGGTTGTTGTTGCAGAAGCAGATGGAGAATCATCTGCGTTGACCTTGTGGGAGACGATCAACTTGACCTGACCAAATCTATAGCAAACCTTGTTGTTTAGTTTGCTCAGGGTCTTCATGAACGCATCGTCAATGGCAAAGACGAAATGAAGGAGCGAACCTTCTTTCATCCTTTGCATTGCCTTCCATGAAGAAGCTTGAAGGCCCTCATTTTGTGCTTCAAGCGTCGCTAAGACTTTGGTCGTTGGCAATTCGGTGTTCTGTGGAAAGAAACCACGGACTATGTGAGATTTGGGAAAAGATCCCTCCTCCACAAGTACAGTATCAAGACCACTTTTAGCCTTGATAGCATCGAAATTGCATTTCATCCACTCAGAAGTAGCACTGTCAGAGCAGATGAAAATTAGCCATCCCGACTTGTGTTGAGAGCCTGAGAAATGTTCAGTTCAATCGACACGTCGATGACTGCCTCCTGGATTAGAGCCATTTGCTCTGTTGACAGAGGCTGTTTATCAATGTCAGCTGGGACGATTCCTAGTCTGACAGGAGCCATGAGAACTTGCCCAACTGCGGCCATGGAGGTGCTACTGGAGCTGACTCCTTTGCATCTAGTGGTAGCAGAGTGTGAAAACAAAACAATTACGAGAATGGCAAAAAAAGGGATAGGTAAATACAGGTGCATTACATCGAGGCAATTCGACGCACTAGTCAAAAAGCTACCACTCCTGGCCATTCCGAAGTATGACGTGATTAGAAAATTTAATTTCCAAAAGAAATTTACCAGTAATCTCAGCACCAAAAGGGACTGGAGCATAAATCCATGGTCCACAGACTGAGCAGCAACACGGTAAAATGGTGTACACACGGATCAAGAACTGATGAAGGAACTGGAGCAGGAGTTTTTGGACCCAAGACAAAATACTTCGAATCCATGGGCAAATGTACCAGCATCTTTCAAGCGGAAATTTATGACATAGACAGATGCGTTCAGATCAATCTTGAAAGGAATTATACCAACTGCGACATAGCAATAATGTCGGACAGTCAAGCCGCTATTATGGCACTGGACTCCTACACCATCAAATCCAAACTTGTATGGGAATGCTTGCAAAAGCTCAAAGAATTGAGTAGGAGAAACCGAGTAAAACTCTGCTGGATACCTGGCCATACGGGGATAGAAGGCAACGAAATGGCCGACTCCCTGGCAAGGAAAGGAGCAGCAGAACCCTTCATAGGCCCTGAACCATTCTGTGCTGTAGGAGACCATCTCCTCAGAGAAGAATTCAGGGAACTGGAAAGAAGGAATCAGATTGAAACCTGGAATAACGCCCATGGAATGAAGCAGGTCAAGAA
Organism: Myathropa florea; assembly: GCA_930367185.1. NCBI lineage: Eukaryota > Metazoa > Arthropoda > Insecta > Diptera > Syrphidae > Myathropa > Myathropa florea. The sequence goes on from OV884004.1 coordinate 51,464,534, forward strand.
ACTCTTAGGGCAGTATAACCGGAAGAGATTTGAGGCATGCATGAAGCATGAGCAAGAATAACCTCCATATCTTAACAGGCTTCCTAACGGGGCACTGTAGACTCAAGAAGCATCTAAGGAAACTAGGGGTATCAGAAGAAGGTCTCTGCAGATTTTGTGGAGAATTTAATGAAATTCCAGAACATATACTGGGATTTTGTGAGGCACTAGCCCACAATAATAAATAAGATAAAGAAAAATAAGTCTGGGCAGGTACCTACTATCAGAAGAAGAAATGCAATGACTAGAACCATCTCTCATTCTCAGATTCCTGAAGGAAACTGGCTTAGAGAGAATACTCTAGAACAAATTTCTTCACCTATGCGCAATAGGAGACCATTACCCTATTATTGTAGTATTGACAACTCTGAAAAGAACTGCATTTGAGGGGAACTCGTAATTGTGCTAAGGTATTGAAAGGGGGCACAATAGATCTTAAAGGTTGCTTTGCAATATACCCTTAACCGTAATAATAATAATCCATCATCTTTCAAAACGTGTCCGGCCTACAAACAGGCCAAGGACATTATTACAATTAAGACATTGAAGAAATGTACAATTGCCCATGCCAAACTAATTTACAGTCAACAAAACGCAACCCAGATTCCACCTCTAACTGTGACATTCGCTGATAAAATTAAGCAAACAACAGTTTCACATACTCAAGAGAATATTTCTCAAGCTTCTCAACTGATTTCATCCCGCTCACCTCTCTCATCAGACCCAAATCTAACAAATAACAACCCAACTTCACACAATAAAATAAATTCTAACTTGGCATCAAAATCCACAAATATTAGCAGAACCGAACCCACGCTATCCTGCTCAAACTTAAAAAAAAATATCTCCAATGCTAATGCTATTCCTGCCACTCAATCTGCTCCTGAATTGTCGCATCCAATCCTATGTCCCGATCAATCCAATTTAAAATCAAACTATAGAAAAGCCTACGACTGCATTTAACGCTAACCTAATCTCTAACCAATACTCTCAATCCATCTCAAGCCCATTACAACATCTCCTCAATACCAACATCAACTCAAATAATCAACATCTACCTTCTCATTCACCTTCAAATAATAAATCCAAATCCACCTCTCTTCCTCCTTCCACTTCACCAATATCAGCTGTCCCTCAAGCACTGTTAGACAAAAATGAATACTACATTCAAAACACCATGGAAATCCATGATGCTGAGTTGCAATAATGTAAATATAAAACAAACTATTGACCCTGCGATTCGGACCCCGGACAACCTTTTTCCGACCACTCCTATAATTCATAACGACATACATCCAACACAAACAGACAACATTACCGAAACACAACTAACCACACTTCATTTGCCTCAGGTAAATCAAGCTTGTGGAGCCAGTGTAATCGTTACCGACCCATCAATATTCTGCAATGGAATATGAAAGGTTTCATCAATAACATCGATGAGCTCAATATTATAACAAAACAACATAATCCCAGTATTATATCAATTCAAGGAACATACTGCTCTTTCAATCAAACCCCACTTTATCCAAAGGTCTTTGAAGGCTACTTTCACAACTTGCCCAATATTGATACCCACAAGCCAGGTATAGCACTACTAGTGAACAAAAACATACCTCACGAAATCATTCTGCTAAACTTAGTCCTACAAGTTCAAGCTGTAGAGATAGAATTCTCTACAAAGTTTACATATATTAACATATACATTCCTCCAAAGCAAATTATTAATAAGAACGAATTGTTAAATATGTATAATCAAACATGTTAAATCCCCTATTATACTTCGAGGTGATATCAACGCCTGAAGTACACTTTGGGGCTCTCCAAGAAAAAACAAGAAGGCTGACGCTTTTGAAAATTTCCTTTTAAATACCAACTTTATTATCTTTAATGATGGATCTCCTACCCACCTCTCTACTCACAATCCACTTACACATGTTGACGTAACATGCTGCTCTCCAGATTTGTTCCCGAAAATAACATGGAAGAAGTTAGACGATCTTAATAACAGCGACCATTATCCAATACTTACCACAATAAATATTGAACGTTTTGACAAGCATATACTATACAAAAGGAGTTACGAATACCCTTAAGTGTCCGGAATCAAGATACAACACGGGCCGAAGGTAAAGAGGGAGAAAGGGAAAAAGGTACATGTGCACATTGGTCTTAAATGTCTGCGGATTGTAGTGAGTGGGAAATATTGGGCTGGGAAGAGCATTCCATATTCGTGTGGTGCGGCTAAAAAACGACTCTCTAAACTTAACTGTACGTTCGAAAACAGGCTTGAGGGTGAACTGATGAGCATTTCTGGCGAGACGAGTATTGCGGGTGAATTCATGAAGGGGAGGATCGTTTGTTAAAATAGCGATAAAACAGTGATAAGGATGAGACATTACGGCGATGTTCGAGCGAGTCTATCGACTTCGCGATATTACTATCTCCTATAAGTTTTATCGCTCGCAGTTGTATTCTATCTAGCAGGTGCAAGAGTTCTTGGGAGCACCAGACCAGATATGAGCGTTATACTCAAGTTTGGGGCGGATCTACATCCTTTGTAAATTGAAGCCAAGTCAGAGGGGGTGAAGTATTTCTTGCATCGTTTAAGGAAACCTAGACATTTCGCAGCATTTTTGGCGACCTCGAATATGTGATCATTCCAACTAAGTGTTGAGTTGAAACACATACCGAGGATGGAAAGCTTTTCGGTTTCTTCGATGCAAGTGCCATTCAGGGATAATGGCTGATTATTTTGGGATCGCTTAAGAGACAGTAGACAGCATTGAGTTTTGGAAGCATTAAATTCCACTCTATTGTTTTTACCCCAAGTGATAACGCTGTCAATGTCGGAATTTAATGTGCTTAACATACGCTGCCGCTCCAATTCTACTGCCGAAGGACAGGGACGTGAGTCTTGGAACGAATATGAACAGCTGAGAGCACTGTCATCAGCGAAGGAGTGGATTGGATTAGAAGTAGCAGACAGGAGATCATTTATAAAAATGAGGAAGAGAGTCGGAGACAAAACAGAGCCTTGGGGAACACCAGCATTAATTTGGTGGATATCAGACTTGAACCCATTCAAAACGACATGAATTGAATGGTTCGAAAGGTAATTTCTAATCCATAGAAGAAGAAACTCATCGATACCATAAGCACGCATTTTCGACAAAAGAGCTTGATGCCAGACTCTGTCAAATGCCTTAGAAATATCAAGCGCAACAATCTTGCTTTCTCCACTTTTCAGTGAGATATGCCATCAAATCACCAGTGGACCTGTTGCTGCGGAAACCATACCGTACCATGCCGGTCATTAAGAAGCTTCCGCGAATCAAGATATTTCACAAGCTGACGGTTTATTAGCGTTTCCATGACCTTAGAAAGAAGGGACGTAAGTGCTATGGGTCGGTAGGAGGAGGGTGACGAAGATTTGCCCGTTTTAGGGACCGGCTGGACAAATGCTATTTTCCATCCACTCGGAAAGAGACCAGAAGAATAGGACAGATGAAAAAGCTTACGCAGTGGTTTTGCCAGCACAGAAGAACACCTCTTCAGAAGTATCGGGGGATACCATCCGGGCCAGCGGATTTATGCACGTTGAGATCACTAAGTAGTCTTGCAACTGTACGAGTGCGGAAATGGATTTGTCCCATGGTACAATCGACGCTCTCAAGAACAGGCGGAGGCAAAGTCGAAGCTGGTAGCGTTGAGCTGGCCGCGAAATGCGCAGCAAGCAGATTGGCCTTGTCTAAAGAGTTGACAGCTGGAATGTCATTGCAAATGAGCGTGGGAATTGAAGATGAGGCTGAATTCCTTATATTTTTAACAAATGACCAAAAGTTTTTGCTACCCATGGGACATTGTAGCACTTTTTGCCTCAACTTTTGGTCATATGAGAATTTCACACGTCTTATTAGTGCATTGCAGTCATTTTTGACCCGTTTAAACTTTTTCCGGTTTTCCTCAGTAGGGTTGGATTTGTAAGTCCGGAAACTCAACTCCCTCAACCTGATAGCCTCTTTGCAGCTCGAGTCATACCACGCATTTGCTTTGGGTTTGATACTCTTCACTCTGTGAGGAATGAAGGATCTCATACCCAGCAGAATGAAGTTCGTGATCGTATCAGCAGCGGCATCCACGTCACTATCGAGGAAACATAGTGACCAGTTCAAATTCCTAAAGAAGTCGTTAAGGACGCTCCAATTGGCTTTCTCGTATAGCCATACGGTCTACCTCAGCGAAGATCTTAACATACCGTCCTTCGGGTGTTGTCTGGCCTGAATGTCGAAGCCAATGAGAATTGTGTACATTGAAATCGCCCGCAATGGCAATTTCAGTGTGAGGATACAGGGATACAATTCTTGTGATGGAATCGGATAGCATATCAAACTCATTGAAAGTTGAATTGCTATCCAGGTTTGGACTTCTATAAATGAAACAGTAGTGGATTAAATGCTTACGGACATGGACTTTTAACCGCAGAAAATTAAATTCCGGATTGGAACAGAGACCGTATTGTGGTTGAACTTGGTAAGCTACATCACTACGGCGCTTCTGAATTGTCCATCTTTGCTTTCGATTAGCTTGACGACTCTTGCCTTTGGCCACACTTTTCAGGGTAGACTCTCATCTACAACTATGACAATATCTCCTTGTATTTTTTTAGTGAATGAAAACCATTTACCTTTCCGAGTTAACGTAGGCAGATATTCGCGAAGCCACTTTTGCCAAAATTGATTAGCAACCTGTTCCAATTTCAATCAATTCTTCTTGGCAAATTCACGTCATCGCAAAGTGGACCCCACGGTTTTTTGTCATTTGTCGACCCAAGAATGAAATGATTCGGAGTCAAGGCTTCTTCGGCGTCACTGTCAAGTGGTACATAAGTCAAATGCCTTGAATTTACCACAAATTCCACTTCCGCCGTCATTGTTATCAATAGTTCATCAGACGTATTTTTTTGCAATTTCATTACAGCCAAAGTTTGTTTTACAGTTCGGATCATTCTTTCCCAAACGACACCCATGTGTGGAGTGGCAGGTGGTATTATTATTATGGTTGAGGGTAGAGAGACAGAGACCTGATACCCCTAGTTTCCTTAGATGCTCCCTGAGTCTACAGTGCCCGTTAGGAAGCCTGTTAGGATAAGGAGGTTATTCTTGCTCATGCTTCATGCATGCCTCAAATCTTCTTCTTCTTCTTCTTAGGGCGCTACAGTCCGAGGTGGACCTGGGCCTCACTCAACATGCCTCTCCAGCCAGCACGATCTTTCGCCAGCTGTCTCCAGTTTCGCACACCAAGCCGGCAGAGGTCCCCCTCGACTTGTGTGCGCCACCTTGTTCGTGGACGTCCTCTGTTGCGTTGTCCCACAGGCTCAGAGTCGAAGACTCTTCGGGCCGGAGCTAAGTTGTCCATACGCTCTACATGGCCTAGCCATCTTAGGCGTTGGATCCGTAGACGCCTGGCTAGACTCATGTCGCTGTACAGCCCATACAGTTCGTGGTTGAATCTTCTCCTCCAAATGCCATCAACGCAAACAGGACCAAAGATCGCGCGCAGAACTTTTCTCTCGAAAAGACCAAGAGACTGTTCATCCGCTTGGGATATTGTCCATGCCTCTGCACCGTAAAGCAGGACTGGGATGATCAAGGTCTTATACAAAGTCAACTTGGTCTTCCGAGAGAGGGCTCTACTACTCAATTGCCTTTTGAGCCCATAAAAACAGCGGTTGGCAAGAGTAATTCTGCGTTTGATCTCGGTACTGATGTTGTTTGTACTGTTAACCGCGGAGCCAAGGTAGACGAAGTCCTTTACTACCACAAAGTTATAGCTGCCTATGGTGACGTTCTGGCCAAGTCGTCGATGTTGTGCGTCCTTTCTCGATGACAGCATATACTTTGTTTTGCCCTCGTTTACCGCCAGACCCATTTTAGCCGCTTCCGTTTCAATGCCAGCAAACGCATCATTGACGGCTCGCTGTGTTCTCCCAATCACGTCAATGTCATCCGCATAAGCTAGCAGTTGAACGGACTTTTGGAAGATCGTGCCTCTTGTGTTGGCCAGTGAGTTTTGCACGATTTTCTCAAGAATGATGTTAAAGAAATCACATGACAGCGCGTAGCCTTGTCTAAAACCTTTTTTGACATTGAAGGTCTCGGTGAGTTCGTTACCGACCTTGATGGAGCAGCGAGAGTTCTCCATCGTCATCCTGCTCAGTCTGACGAGTTTAGCAGGAATGTCAAAACTAGACATGGCGCTGTATAGCTCGTCTCTATACACGCTGTCATATGCGGCCTTGAAATCGACAAATAGATGGTGTGTGTCAATTTGCATTTCTTGGGTCTTCTCCAGGATCTGCCGCAGTGTGAAGATTTGATCGATGGTGGACTTCCCGGGCCTGAAACCACACTGATAAGGACCTATCAGTTTGTTCACGAATGGTTTCAGGCGTTCACACAAAACGGCAGAGAAGATTTTGTAGGCGATGTTAAGGAGACTTATCCCTCGATAGTTGGCGCAGTCAAAGGGGTCTCCTTTCTTGTGGATCGGGCAAACGATACTGAGATTCCACTCATCGGGCATGCTTTCCTCCGACCATATCTTACAGATGAGCTGGTGCATGCGCCCTACCAGATCACCTCCAGCTGCTTTAAACATTTCGGCGGGCAGACTATCTGCACCAGCAGCTTTATTAGACTTCAGTCTCGATATCGCTATCTTGACTTCGTCTAGGTCGGGGGGACGGTATTCTCTTCTATCATCGTCCGTTGTGTTGAGTGGAACATTCTGCCTGACAGCGGTATTTGTGTCCTCATCGCCGTTCAACAGTCTGCAGAAATGATTTTTCCAAATTCTCAGTATCGACTGCGAATCTACTACTAGCTGTCCATTTTCGTCCCGGCAAGCTTCTGTCCGAACTTTATATCCATTCGATAAAAGTTTTACCCTTTGGTAAAACTTTCGGACATCATTCCTGCCATAACACCTCTCCATCTCCTCGATCGCGCGCTTCTCGTGCTCTTTCTTTTTCTTCCTGAGAAGCCGGTTCTCTTCCCTTCTTCTCTGTTCGTAGAGCTCACGAACAGCTCTCGTGGTTCGATGCAGCGTTGCCCGGTAGGCTTCTTGCTTTGCTGCATGTGCCTGCCTGCACTCGTTGTCAAACCAGGGGTTTTTTCTTGTTGGCGTTTGAAAACCCAGCACATCAGTAGCGGCTTCTCTGATGGCTCTTTGACAACGTTTCCATTCTTCGTCTATTGTTAGTGCAGGCGGCGTCGAACTTTCGGAGAGTTTCAGGGAGACTCGATCGGCAAAGTTCCTGGCAGTCTGTTGCGATTGTAGCTTTTCGACGTCAAACCGTGGTTGGCTTCCTCGACTCCGTTCTTCTCTCGATATCCGTGTCCTTACCTTGGCTACAACAAGGAAATGGTCCGAGTCGATGTTGGCGCCTCGGAACGTTCGGACATCAAGAATACTGGAGGAGTGTCTGACGTCGATCGCAACGTGATCAATCTGGTTGACGGTTGAATGATCAGGGGACCGCCAGGTCCCTTTATGGATGTTGAGGTGGGGGAACCGCGTGCTAGCTACAGAGAGGTTTCGCCCCGTAACAAAGTCCACCAGCCTGAGTCCGTTTTCGGACGTGGTGTCGTGCAGGCTGTGTTTACCGATGACTCTAGCAAAGATGTCCTCTTTACCCAGCTTAGCGTTAAAATCTCCTAGAACGATCTTGGTGTCGTAGCTGGGGCATTGATCGTACGTTCTTTCTAGGAGATCATAGAAGTCATCCTTGCTATCGTCATCTTTGTCCTCCGTTGGGGCGTGGGCGCAGATTAGGCTGATGTTGCCGAATTTAGCCTTGATGCGGATTGTTATGAGGCGCTCGCTTATGTACTTAAAGCTTAAGACTTTTTGCCTAAGTCTGCCTCGAACAACAAATCCACATCCAAATAATCGCTGCCTTCGCTCTCTGTAACAGTCGCCGTAGTAGATATCGCAGTTTTTCATCCTCTTTTTGCCCGGCCCATCCCATCGCACTTCCTGGATTGCGGTAACGTCTGCTTTATAGCAGTCTAGGGCCTCCGCGAGTTCATCGGCTGCACGTGGTCTGTTCAGGGACCTCACATTCCACGTGCAGAACCGAAAGTCATTGTCCTTATTCCGTTTGCTGGGGTCGTCAACAGTAAATCCGTCCGTATCCGAGGCATATTGTTGCTTCTCAACTCCTTACTTTTTTACGTGGTGAGGAAGTTAACCCCACGCACAACCTCCAACTGGGAGGACATGCCTCAAATCTCTTCCGGTTATATTGCCCTAGGAGTTTCTTGGCCTGCTTCATTTCTATCCGATTCCTTCTTTCCAGTTCCCTGAATTCTTCTCTGAGGAGATGGTCTCCTACAGCGCAGAATGGTTCACAGTTCTGATTCTCCTTTCCTTTCCAGGGAGTCGGCCATTTCATTGCTTTCTATCCCCGTATGGCCAGGTATCCAGCAGAGTTTTACTCGGTTTCTCCAACTCAACTCTTTGAGCTTTTGCAAGCATTCCCATACAAGTTTGGATTTGATGATGTAGGAGTCCAGTGCCATAATAGCGGCTCGACTGTCCGACATTATTGCTATGTCGCAGTTGGTATAATTCCCTAAAGATTGATCTGAACACATCTGTCTATGGCATAAATTTCCGCTTGAAAGATGCTGGTACATTTGCCCATGGATTCGAAGTATTTTGTCCTGGGTCCAAAAACTCTTGCTCCAGTTCCTTCATCAGTTCTTGATCCGTCTGTATACCATTTTACCGTGTTGCTGCTCAGTCTGTGGACCATGGATTCATTGCTCCAGTCCCTTTTGGTGGTTTTCCCACTAGATGCAAGGGAGTCAGCTCCAGTAGCACCTCCATGGCCGCAGTTGGGCAAGTTCTCATGACTCCTGTAATACAGAGGCATGCCAACCTTTGAACTTTGCTGAGTGTCTCCCTCGCGCTGATCAGATTGGTTCTCTGGGTCCATGCTATTGCACCATAGGTTACTGTAGGTCGAACAATAGAGATGTACATCCATCTTAGAATACTTGTACTGCATCCCCAGGATTTTCCCGCCAAGCTTCGACAAATCATCAGAGCACGCGTCGCTTTCCTGGTTATCTCTTCTGTATGTTTTTTCCAGATGAGCTTTCTGTCTCCCATCATTACTCCCAGATATTTAACTTCTTTTACCGGAGTCAGTGTTGTACCCGACAGACTTATTGGTTTTAGTCGTTCCAGTTTTCGTTTTCTTGTGAAAGGTACTATGGTGGTTTTTGCCGGATTTAGGCTTAGCCCAGCTGACAGGCACCATTCTTTAGTTAAAGTTAGCCCCCATTTGATAATATCGCATAGGGTCTCCTCCATTTTTCCTCTGGCTATGATTACTATGTCATCGGCATATGCCTGACATCTGATGCCATGGTTAGTTAGTATCTCTAGAAGCTCGTCTACAACTAGGCTCCACATAAGAGGAGATAGAACTCCTCCTTGTGGACATCCTCTTGTTGTGTCGACTTTTATTATGCCTCCTACTGTGTGGTTTACTTCCTTTTTGTCCAGAGCCCGAACAATTGCATCATGGGATGTGTTGTCAATTGCTCCTTCAATATCCAAGAAAGCACATATAACTATTTCTTTTGCATCAAGGCCGCTTTCTATGGTTTCTGTCAGTTGATAGAGTGCAGTCTCTGTGGATCTGCCTGCCCTGTAAGCATGCTGACAGTAATGAAGAGGGGATGTCTGTAGTACTTCCTCTCTTATGTAGTTATCCACAGCCTTTTCCTTAACTTCACCACGTAAAAAAACTAACGAGTTGAGAAGTAACAACCTGCCTCGGATATGGACGGATTTACTGTTGACGACCCTAGCAAACGAAAAAAGGACAATGATTTTCGGTTCTGCACGTGGAATGTGAGATCCCTGAACAGACCACGAGCAGCCGATGAACTCGCGAAGGCCCTGCTATAAAGCAGACGTTACCGCAATCCAGGAAGTGCGATGGGATGGGCCGGGCAAAAGAAGGATAAAAAACTGCGATATCTATTACGGTGATTGTTACAGAGAGCGAAGGCAGCGATTATTTGGATGTAGATTTGTTGTTCGAGGCAGACTTAGGCAAAAAGTTTTAAGCTTTAAGTACATAAACGAGCGCCTCATAACAATCCGCATCAAGGCTAAATTCGGCAACATCAGCCTAATTTCCGCCCACGCCCCAACGGAAACCTCACATTTAGCTAGCACGCGGTTCCCACACCTCAACATCCATAAAGAGACCTGGCGGTCCCCTCATCATTCAGCGATCAACCAGATTGATCACGTTGCTTCAAAGAAAGTAATTAGTGAAAAGTAGTGAAGTGGTGAAAGTGGCACCCGAAAATCCAAGTAGCCCGTGGTTGGAGAGGTAGAGTCGATACTCGTAAGTCGGCAGAACCCATGTTCGACCCCCGGCGGGGAAAATACAATTATTGTTTTTCTAATAAAATAAAGACAATTATCGAAAAGTGTGTGAGAGTGAAGATGGAGAAGTGTGAGCGGTCCGCGCTCTTACAAGCGGACGACGAGCGCAATCAACCGATGGCAGAATCAGGCCACCAACCAACGGCGTCCCAAGAAGGGAGTTCAAAGAAGAGAAGCAAACCGACTCCCAATGCAGCTGTGGCGTCCCCACAACACATACTCCACACGAACAGAGCCGACAGTGATGTGGCGTCCCCACACCACATACTCCACACGAACAGAGCCCGACAGTGATAAATTTTTCGTGAAGACAGACATCTTCCTTCGAGCTGTCAAACAGTCTTTTTCCGGCTCTTTCTTTTTGGCGTGAACATCAACGGCGATAGGATCTCTGACAGCCTCGCTCCGGTATAGATTCAAAAAAATTGATTATTTTTTATATCATTAGAATGTATTTAACAGCTTAAAAAATAAATAAATATTAAAAATAAAAAATTAGTAGTAGAAACATTACACCCTAATTCTAAGCCCCAGAACCGCTGCAAGGTATATAATCACGTCCCGTTTTTATTTTATGATTTTATGACTGAATTCCCGTAAGAAGTGAGCTCTTGCTTAGAATGTCCACAAAATTATTATTTGAGAACATAAGAAAATGCAGACTAGTCAATAAATGCAGATTATTCTTGAAAGGTTGTGCTTGAAATGGATCTATATATTTCCTGATTTCGAAATATCTAGTTCAATATTATGGTAATGTATATTTGTCGTTGTGTGGGCGCCGTGGCGTAGTGGGTAGGTGCGTAGACTGTTACGTTCGAGGTCTAAGATTCAAATCTCGAAAAAACATCTAACATTTTTTTCACGGCTGCTTCTAGACGGATTATAACTGTCTAGAAAAAAGTTCTCAAAGCCTTTCGGAGTCGGCATCAATCAAACAGTAGGTCTCTCCCACGCGTGCGCGAACAATAGGACGAGTGGTTGGTGAGAAGCTAGGCCCAAGTCTACCTCGGACTGATGCGCCGATTATTATTATTATAATTGTTGTCATAATGGTTTTCTTCTCAAATCCTTGCAAATACATATTGGCTCAGAAATACGTGCTTGCATCATTCACTCTTCTACCGTCAACGAATCATTTCTAACACCAAGGGAAGAATGATAACGAAGCAAAAGAATAATTTCCGATTGTTCAGGAATTGCCGCTCATCGATTGCTATATATTGTATAAAAACAAAATTCAATCACAAAAGAGAATTGCCGGAAATATTTTGTGCCACCAGTGTTACCAAAAAGTGTAATTTTAGGCCCTTGGGTGCCACAAACAATTATGCCAAAATATATGTAATGAAATGCACAATGCCATCAAAAACCGCTATAGTTTACTTAAATTTATAGCTTTCTTTTTAATTATAATATTAAAATAGCTAGCCTGCTCTTGCTCATTGCTTAAATTTCAAAGCAAACGAATTATGACAGATAACAGGTGATCGTTTTTTCGAAGTGTGTTAAACTTTGTTGAAAATGAATGCGTTCAACTACTTCGGAAGGTGGATGCAGCAATTGTTTTATAAACGTTGACGTAAATATGTTCAGAGTGCCCCATATTCAATCTTAAATTGCCACAGTGCCATTTCAATGAAAAAGTGCCATAATAGCACGATCGTGCCATATCGGCAACGCTGATTGTCGTTAAGCAAGGCAAATTAGGTCACGTCGTAAAGTGTAAAGCCCACCTTAAGGATCTTCTGTGTTGTCGCTAAAACCATTTTTAAGGTTCCGTCTACAAAAACAGAATATCTTTACAGAGAATTTCGGATGGATTATCAATTTCATCCACGAGGTCCTTCATTTATTTCTGTTCACTATTAATTAATTAATTTTGAAACTCTTCTACAACGTTTGGAACTTTACTTATTTTACTTTTTATTTTAGGTTATATACATTCAATTCTTTGTCGTGGTATTTATCTTTGGAAAAATACTTAGAAAGGTAAGATTATTAATTTTTTTGTTTTAAGTACATTACAATTTTATTTATAATTTTAGATATTCATGGGAACCTTAAGATCAACCGAATTCGAACACTTGTTAGAAAGATTTTGGTACGCTTTAACAGAAACTTGTTTAGCTTTTACCGTTTTTCGAGATGATTTTAACCCTCGCTTTGTTGCACTATTTACGGTATTGCTTTTTTTGAAATCTTTTCACTGGTTGGCTGAGGAAAGAGTTGATTTTGTAAGTATATTAACAAGATCACACGATTTTTATGTGCTAACACACTTTTGTCTTCATAAAAAATTATCAACGTAAATATTGAAAATATTGTTAAGTTTTACGTTTTTAAAAAGTATATAGAATTTAAATATATTAGCCTTTTTTTTGTCGTCACGGAGCTTTTGCTGTGTATGTCATCTGCATCTGACTTTCGTTCTAGTGAATATCTTAAATTTACCAAAATTTCGAAACGCGGAAGATCTCCGGAAATCAAGGACAATCCCTTGCCCTTGAATAAAAAAACTAGAGGCATGAGGAACAGTGCTCGGAAAAAAGAAATTAGTCCAATCCGAATAAATTTCTATGGCCCTCTTCAAACACGCGAAAATGATGATATGGAAGATGAAATCGTATCTGCACCTGTGAAAAAAGTGTATGTTCCGCCTATAAAATTGCTTCAAAAGTCGTGTGATTTTGTGCATTCACTTAAAAATGTCAGTCGGGATAAAAATTATATGTGAATCTCTTGAAGCATACAATTCGGTGATCAGCTGTTTAAGAGCACAAGACTGTCAATTTTTCTCGCACGATTTAAAAAGTGCTAAAGCTTTTAAGGTCATTCTGCATGGCATGGATGAAATAAATACAGAATATTTAAAAACAGAACTTATTAAACTTGGAATAAAGTGTATTGAAGTGAAAAAAGTTGTTAAGAAATTCGAACAATACAGTTACACAATTTACATCATTTCTCTTGAAAATGGATCTGTTAAGTTAAGCGATCTGAACAAAAAACATCGCTCTATTTTCCATACCCAAGTCAAATGGAATTATCAACGAAAGCTCAAAGGTAAGCTCACGCAATGCCACAATTGCCAGATGTTTGGCCATGGAGAGAGGAACTGTCACGTTAAGACCTATTGTTCGATCTGCTCTGGCACACATAAAACTGCTGAATGTAATAACACTCTCGCTCACAAATGTGCAAATTGTGGAAAACGCCACAGATCCACTGATCTCTCATGTGAGAGTAGAGCAGAACATATGCTGTTGATGGGAAAAAAGACAGTAAAGAGCAAATCGGCCGCTCATCAGGCATCGCATGTTTCTGGTCATACTCTCCCAAAACCGATATCGATCGCTTCTCTCTCCGAGTTTCCCATCCTACAACAACCACATCGACGACGTCAGCAGACCGTCAGTAATGCACAGAGTGCTTTTATTTCTACACCACCAACAACAAGTGCATGGCTGAATAACTCTCCACAAAATCCTCTTGTGCAATTCAGCAGTAAACCCAGCAACATCACAAGCAACATCGCTGACGATACTCCCGGAAACACAACTGGCTGCAACACCGGCTCATTGTTTTCGCCGGAGGAATTAAACTCTCTTGCCATGGAAATGGTCACTAAACTTTCTGTTTGAAAAACTAAAATTGAACAATTCAATGTTATCGCACAGTTAGCTACAAAATTTCTGTATTCAAATGTTAATTAATATGATAGATAGAAACATAAACATTGTAAATTGGGTATTCGTAACAAAACCACAGAGTTCTTTAATTTCTTAAATAATAACGACATTCATGTTGCTCTAGTCACCGAAACTACTAAAAAATGATATAAATTTGTCTACATTTGATTTTAAATGCTATAGAAATGACAGAATCGGAAGAGGAGGTGGAGGTGTCGCCATCCTTGTAAAAAGATCAATTCAACATTCGCTTTTACCTGTTATAAAAACTGAGTTGGTAGAAAATGTAGGTATTAAGATTAAACTGAGAAATCAAAATTCTATAAGTATTTTTTGTGTTTATTTCCCCGGAGGAAATGCAGGAGCTGCAACAAAAACTGTCCTTAAAAATGACTTCATTAAATTATTTAATCAAGGCAATAACCTACTTTTTGGTGGCGACCTAAATTGTAGGCATAGGGCTTGGGGCTGTCAAAGAGCAAATGCTTGGGGAACTATTCCCCATGATCTCTCTATTACTCACCCCTTTTCTGTTTTGTATACGTCCACCCCAACTTATGTACCATCAAATTCTCGTTATAGTCCGTCTACAATTGATATTTTCGTTACCAATGTTTCTAGCAGTAATATAACCCAACCTGTTTCAGTAAACGACCTCAGTTCCGACCACAATCCTGTCCTTTGTCATCTTCTATGGTCTGGGGAGAGGAAAACGGAGTATTTTCAAGACCTTAAAAATGCCAATTGGACTCGTTTTAGAAGTGAAATCAATGCAAAATTGAGAAACTCACCAATGAATTTGGAAAGTATTTCTAATATAAGTGATGTGGATGCTGCACTAAATGAATTCTGTTCAAACATTTTAAGCGCGGTTGAAAACTCTGTCCCGAAAGTGACCATCTTAACCTTTCAAAGGTCAGTGCAAGGTGGGTGCCACGAATGCTCACAGCGCCTCAGAAAAATGTGAGAATCGCATGCTGTAGAGAGCTTTTGGAGATGTGTAGTGAGAACGCGGACGGTGTTATGGGTCGAATTGTTACTGGTGACGAAACATGGGTCCACCACTTTGACCCTGAGAGCAAACAAGAGTCCATGCAGTGGCATAAAAAATGAACAGACCCCCCGAAGAAGTTCAAAGTCACTCCGTCTGCCGGGAAGCTCATGGCCACAGTTTTCTGGGGCTCAAAGGGAATCTTGCTCATTGAGTACAAAAAAAAGGTGAAACCATTAACGCCACATCCTACGCTTCCACTTTGCATAATTTGCGGGAGGAAATTAAAAAGAAAAGACGGGGTAAACTCGCAGCGGGTGTGTTGCTTCTTCATGACAACGCTCCTGTTCACACGGCGCGAGTTTCCAAGGCTGCTGCGCGAGATTGTGGTTTCGAAGAAATCCAACACCCACCCTATAGTCCAGATCTTGCCCCTAGTGATTATTTCCTGTTTCCGGATTTGAAAAAATCTCTTCGTGGAAAAAGATTTTCGGATGATGAAGACCTCTAGTCGGCAATAGGAAAAGAAAGAGGAAATTTATTTTTTTGAGGGTTTAAAAAAGCTTATCTCAAGATGTAACAAATGCATTGATGTTAGGGGAGATTATATTCAAAAATAAAAACAATTTAAATTTTCCTTCATATCGATACCGAGAATATATTGAACGCCCCTCGTAATTAGCAAGCAAATTTTTGAATTTCGCAACAAGAATTGGAACTCCAAACTTAAAATGCTCGAAAAAAATGATAAGCCGTTTTGGAATATAGTCAAAGTTATTAGGAATAGGAGCAAGTTTTTGCCAGTTCTCAAATCTTCTTCTAACGTGTTCTTTACGGATTCTGAAAAAGCAAATGCTCTTGCACAATCATTTTCAAATAACCACGTCGTGGCTAGTGGTCTAATTGACCAAGGTACACGCGACACAGTGCAGAGCACTATTCAGAATTATTTCGAGAACAGCTCTCATCAAATCCCTTCTGATGTTTATGTATCAGAAAACGACATTGCATTTTTCGTCAACAACTTAAATGTTCGCAAAACAGGACTGCTTGATCTGATTAGAAACATCTATATCAAGCAGCTGCCCAAAAGTGGAATAGTTTTTAATATTTCTTATAAATGCGTGTCTCAAAATGGAATATTTTCCTGACTCCTGGAAAAGTTATTCCTATACCAAAATCTGGCAAGCTTCCTGAAAATCCTGAAAGCTACAGGCCAATAAGTTTGCTTAGTAACCTTAGCAAACTTTTTGAGAAAGTTCTTAAAGAAGTGATTTTAAAACATATTTCTGAAAACAATATATTCCCCAATGAACAATTTGGATTTAGGGCTCACCACAGCTCCACCCATCAAGTATTAAGAATCTGCAATCACATAAAGTCAAACCGTGCTATAGGCAAATCAACGGGGATGGTTTTACTTGACATAGAGAAAGCATTTGATACTGTCTGGCACGACGGACTTTTGTATAAATTGATACACCTCTGGTTTCCTCCTTATATATGTAAAATTGTCCAAAGTTTCTTAACTCGTCGTCGTTTCGTAGTCCAAGTGAACAGTGGTGTTTCTGACCTAATTTTTTTCAATTCTGGTGTTCCACAGGGTTTAGTTCTAGCTCCAATTTTATATAATATTTATGTACCAGACTTCCCAAAATTGCCAAGTTGTCACACTGCAATTTTTGCAGATGATACCGCCATATTTTCTTCACATGAATTAGCTCTCAATATTGAGAGCAATCTCTCAAATGTGATCAAAATTGTGGAAAAATATTTCAGCAAATGGAACATCAAATTGAATGAGGAAAAGACGCAGGCTATCTTTTTCACACGAAAAAGAAAGCCCTGCTTTGTTCCTACAAGGCAATTGCAGTTAAATGGATTGTCTATAAATTGGGAAAACTCCGTACGTTACTTGGGTATTAATCTAGACACGAAACTAACTTTTAATGATCACATTAGTAAAACAATTAAAAAGGTAGGGGTAGCAACAAAAATGTTATACCCATTTATAAATAGGAAATCGTTACTTTCACTTGAAAATAAAATGATTATTTATAAGGTGATTTTTCAAGCCATTGTGCTATATGGGGTGTCAAGTATGGGGTAACAGTGCGAAATGTCACATAAAAAGATTGCAAGTATCTCAAAATAAACTTCTTAAAATTATGTTAAATTTTCCTTGGCATCACTCAACTAAAGACATACACAAAAAAGCGAATGTTGAATTGATTTCTGATAGGATACAGAAACTG
This sequence comes from Myathropa florea, assembly GCA_930367185.1. Classification (NCBI taxonomy): domain Eukaryota; kingdom Metazoa; phylum Arthropoda; class Insecta; order Diptera; family Syrphidae; genus Myathropa; species Myathropa florea. Next base: position 51,481,987 of record OV884004.1, read on the forward strand.
AAATTAAAATTCCAAGAACGCTGTAGTTTTGTTGAAAACCCGCTTATTAATATTCTAAGTGATACTTAATCTCTATTGTTTATTCAATGTTACTGTGTTATATTTATTTATTTGTTTATTTATTTATTTATTTATGTATTTATTTATTTATTTATTTATTTTCTTTATTTATTTATTTATTTATTTATTTTCTTTATTTATTTAGTTATTTATTTATTTATTTATTTATTTATTATTTATTTTACTTATTACAAAACTTGTGTGTTTACTAAAATTGTATTGTTCACTTATTTATATACTTTTATACTTTTGTTTTTGTTTTTTTCTTCACATTGGAGGTTTTTTTTCGTATTTTATATCCAAAGTATAATCATATTATTTTGAAAAACACAATTTTGCATAATTAATTGTAAAATATTATAGAAGAAAGATATTATAATATCATATCTCTAATCTGTAAAATGTGCGGTAACAATACTTATGTCATCAATATTATGCGAAATAAAAGATCTATCTTTCTATCATTAGCCTTTTTTTGCAAACTTTAACCATTTTTTTCATTATGCTACCCTTAAAACGAAAAATGTAAGGTATTTAGAAGTGTATCTCTTATTTTGATCAGGTGTGTATTTGCTATTTCTGTTGAATTTAAGTCCAGTGGAAAATTTCCACCGATGATCTCTTTTATGTTATTGGTGGTTTTTCCTAGTAATTTGTTTATCAGTCGCCAGGTATTCTGTGCATCCTTTCTATACTCTGCAAATTTATGTTTATAATATTCCGATTTTATAGTTTTAATTCTCTTATTTACATTGTTTCGGAAATATTTAAACTGATTTTCATGACTGGCATTGTCTGTTGTTTTTCCATTTTTTGTACAGCTTATCCCTTTCTTTGCACAGAGCGAGGATTTCCGCTGTTATCCATGGATTAGGCTTTTCTCTAAAATAACAAAAAAGGCAATTGATTGGGGAAACTGGCTATTAGCCTGTGATATTAAGAATGAAAATAAGGAAATAATGTTAATAGGAGTGTTTCTACCACTTTATCAAGGACAATATTGAAAATATGACAATTGTAATAATATAATTGTGGGCGCCGTGGCGTAATGGGTAGGTGCATCGACTCCTACGCTCGAGGTCGTCGGTTCGAATCTCGAAAAAAACATCAAACATTTTTTCACGGCTCCATCTCTTTCGAGTCACTGGCAATGCTTAAAGAGTATAACTGTCTAGAAAAAGCTTCTCGATCTCGCCGTTCGGAGTCGGCATTAAACTGTACTCGTACCCTCCACTCGTGAGAGAACAATAGCACGCACAACACGAGTGGTTGCTGAGAAGCTAGGCCCATGTCCACCTCGGACTGTAGCGCCGCCAGTATTATTATTATTATTATATTAATAATATAATTATAGCTGATGATTTCAACATTAGAAACTGTTTAAGGTAAAAGGTAGAAGGACATACCAGAATTAGGAACACGTCAAGAACTATAGTGGATTACGTAGTTACAAACATGATTAACCTGAATGCACAGACCAAGGAAACGGAGAAAATTTCTGATCACTAAACAATAGAAATCAAAATAAATTCACATAACATACAAGAGGTAGACGATCGAGGGATAACAGCATTCAAGTACAGAAAAGATGAGTTTATACAACAATTAATGATGAGGAACCTGGAATATGACGAAGATATACATTTACATGACAATGTCAAAAACATACTGTTAGGGATACTGTTGGCGGATTTAATATGTTGAAAAAAATCTCATCTCATCTCATCTCATTTTCAATGACCCGCATGTTCCACTAAAGGGGTCGCGGGGGCGATGGATGCACGAGAGATCTCCAGGCCACTCGATCCTCCGCCATCGACTCTAACTCATCAGGAGCTATGCCCAAGCGCAACCAGGCGAGTGTTTGGACTTGGTCCAACCATCTCATCCTAGGTCTGCCAAGCGGTCGCCTACCTGATGGAATCGCATTCAAGGCACGCCTCGGAAGTCGTGATGATGGGGACATTCGTGCCACGTGACCAAACCATCGAAGTACAGCCCTTTCCGTTCGAAGAAGCAGCTGCCCAACATTGAGTTCCCCGCGCACTGTCGTGTTTCTCACCCTATCCCGGCGAGTAATTCCCACAACAGCACGAAGAAATCTCATTTCGGCAGCTTGTATTCGCGATCTTATTCTTTCGGTCATTACCCAAATTTCATGACCATAGGTGAGAGTTGGAACAAATACTGCGTTAAAAACCGCTAACTTGGCTTTGACACCAAGCTCGACCAAGCTGTTTCAAAATTGAGCCAGCTTGACCAATCCTACAGGAAAGCTCAGCATTATTCCTCCCATCACTCGTGAAGAAGACCCCGAGATACTTGAACTTCTCCACCTGTTTCAATGGGACTCCACTAACATGTAGAGTGCATTGAACAGGGGTTCTGGAAATAACCATAACCTCGGATTTGTCCACGTTAAACCTCATCCCAGCATCAGCACATACAGCCACAAACCTTTCTAGCGCGCGCTGAAGTTCCATCTGGGAGGATGTGAGGATGACTAAGTCATCTGCAAAAAGAAGATTACTGACCGTCAACTCTCCCAATGTGAAACATTCCTCGCCTCGACTGCGCTGTAACATCCAGTCCATATATATAATGAAAAGGAGAGGTGACAAAACGCACCCTTGGCGAAGTCCAACGCCCACGGTGAAAGGTGTTGATTTACTACCGTTAACCCGAACACAGCTACTACAGTTTGTGTATAGAGACTGAATGGCCCTCAACAAAGAACCATCAATCCTGTACTCCTGCAGAACACTCCAGAGTTTAACTCGAGGAACTCGGTCGTATGCCTTTTCCAAATCTACAAAACAACTGTAGATCGGTTTGGCGTACTCCCAAGCCTTCTCAAGTACCATTCTTAGAGTGAAAAGCTGGTCGGTTGTACTTCTGCCGGGACGAAAACCGCACTGTTCATCCCCCATCCTGGATTCGACCATAGCTCTAGAACGCGCCTCCAACACCTTAGCGTAGACTTTACCTGGGAGACTTAAAAGAGATATGCCCCTGTAGTTGGAGCACTCTTTCTTGTCCCCTTTTTTGAAGAGAGGGACAATCACCCCAGTCTGCCAATCACCAGGTGTTTCACCGCGTTCCCAAGCCACCTTAATGACACGAGAGAGCCATAAAACTCCCTCTTTACCCATAGCCTTAAGCATTTCTGGCCGGATTTCATCCACACCGGCGGATTTGCCAACTTTTAGCGATTCAATCGCCAAAATGACTTCCTCCACCGTTGGACTATTCTCCGCCCTACTCAAGACTACAGGTCTGTCACCCTCAGTGCCCTGTTCGGGATTGAGCAGCTCCGAAAAGTGCTCGCTCCATCTGCGCAAGATGTCCACCTCATTGGAAAGCAACACGCCATCTTTGGATTTGACTCCTTCGATGGTGTTGTATTTCCTCCCTCTGAGCCGGCGAATGGTTTGCCAGAACACCTTTTTCGCATATCTATCTATATCTATGTCGCTTTCCAACTTCTCGCCGAACTCCTTCCAAGTCTGCTCTTTAGCTGCTCGCACAGCCAATTTGCAAGTTCTTCGCGCCTCAGTGTACCGGTCACGAGAACCAGAGTTCCCCAAGAGAATCCAGTCTCTGTAGGTCTTCTTCTTCTCTCTGATGGCTTCTTGAACTCCGGGTGTTTTAAACCACGCAGTTCTTTTCTCACCACCAGCCGCCACACCAAGCCGCTTCACCCCACAAACATCACGTGCAGAAGCAATGACAGCTGTTGAAAACAGTCGCCATTCGTCCTCTACATGCGATGGAACAGTTGGAATTTGCTCAAACCCTTCGGATATGCGCCGTGAAAAATGTTGCTGCACCTCACTGTTCTGTAGTTTCTTCCACCGTATGCGTGTAACCACTCTTGGTTTCCGCCTTGGCAGAAGAGGTACTTTATCAGAAAGATACAGCGTACACAACACCAGGTGATGATCAGTTGACAGTTCAGCCCCTCTCAACACACGAACGTCACAAACCATCCGTTTCACACACGATGGTACCACAAAGAAATCTATCAACGATTTCTGTTGAAGACTCCGACGGTACCATGTGTATTTATGGATGTCTTTGTGTGGAAAGAAGGTGTTCATAATGGACATGCCATTTGCACAGCAAAAATCCAACATCTTCTCTCCGTTCATGTTTTGATGAGGATCACCGTTCCTCCCAATCACACTCCCCCATGTCGTTACATCCACACACACGTGAGCATTGAAGTCACCCATCAGAATAAAGGAATCCATCTCAGCCACCCTGTCAAGGGCAGCATCAACTTCATCCAGGAAAGCCGCATACTCTGACTCTAGATTCGGTGCATACACCTGCACTAGAGCCAAAGTTGATCTTTCAAGCTTGAGCTTTAAGATCCCGACTCTCCCTCCTAACGGTATCCACTCCAATACTCTGTCTGCCAGCCTGGGACTTGTGAGTATCCCCACTCCCGCCTGTGCAGACATTTGAGGTGCCACTCCCGACAGGAAGAGTTTCCACCCGTCCACAGTTCTAGATCCTCTTTGCTTGGTCGAAGAAATGCCTACGATATCTAACCGATATCTGGCAGCCTCTCCAACCAGCTCGAAATCCTTTCCTGTGAGCGATGAGACGTTCCATGTGCCTATCCTAAGCCGATGCCGTTGTCCGTTGCCTTTTAACCCTCGCACGCACTGGTTAGTGCATGGCGTGATCCCCCTCCCACCCCCGTAGTGGCTCACGAGGCCACTGCCGGGTTGCTCGTAACTGCTTCGGGCTGAGCCCGACCGGCTGCCGAGCGGGACAGGCCGGCCACCAGACGCTCGCATACTGCCACCATTCAGGCCTGGCTCCGAAAGGGGCCCTGGCACACCAGGGTAGGCGGTATCCGAGGCTGTCTTATGTCTTCTTGTCATCCGAGGGGGTTGCGCTTCGTTAGCCAGGCCTGTGGCGTACAATATGCACACCACAAACCTGTTGCCCGCCCCCCACCACGAGGAGGTCAGCTGCCGGGGGGGCTTGAAAAAAATTAAATTGATAAATTCGATTAAATCGTTTGACAATGAATTACGACTGCTTAAAAATTAAAAATTTAACCTTTACCAGATTGCAAAAATGACGAATGATAACCAAAAACGGTTGGAATACAGAGCTAAGAAACAAATATAATATTAAAATAAAAGAAGCTAAAAACAAATTCATAAAACGGAAGATAAATCAGGCTAATGGACAGAAAGAAATGTGGCGTGAAATAAAAGAGTTAGTACTTAGACAAGAAAGAAAAAGAATTAATAAAGTGACTTTTAATAACTTTGAATATGGCAATGATTTGGACATTGCTGAAAAATTTAATAAATATTTTGTGACTAGTTTCAAAGAAGTGCAAGAGTCAATTAAAAACGTAGAATACATCAATCACATCACGCCAACTGTGACAATTTTTAAGTTTTGCAAAGTGACAGCGGAAGAGTTAATTAACATATGCAAGTCGATGAAAAAAAAATTTGATTATGAGCGGATATCACCAAAAATTATAATGGATAATTGGAGAAAACTAGCTCCAACGCTTGTGGAAGTAGTAAATAGATCTCTGGAATCAGGAATTTTTCCAAATTCATGGAAGGAATCCCTATTGATACCTACAGAAAAAGTTACAAACACTATAAAATGTGAGGAGCTTCGACCGATTAATAAACTGTGGACAATGGAAGAGATCACCGAAGCAGTTGTTAAAAAGCAACTCGTGAACTATATAGACAAATACAAAATTCTTTCCAGCTTTCAGTCAGGATTTAGGAAACACTATTCATGTGAAACAACAGTAAACCACGTAATAAACGAGTGGCAGAGAAATAAAAACAAGACAAAAATAAATGCAATTTTTTTAGATTTTCGAAACAATTGTTAACGAAGCTAAAGGCGTATGGTATCAAGGGCAATGAATTGAAATAGTTTCAAACGTATCCAAAAAACAGGAGACAACGGACTAGGGTAAATAATAGTATTTCAAGCATCACGGACATAAACATGGGTGTACCTCAGGGCTCAATATTGGGTCCGATACTATTCACATTATATATAAAAAATTTACCAAATATAATAAAATATAGCAGAATAGTAGCAGCTATAACTTTGAGGTAGTTAAGGACTTCGTCTACCTTGGCTCCGCGGTAAACAGTACAAACAACATCAATACCGAGATCAAAAGCAGAATAACTCTTGCCAACCGCTGTTTTTATGGGCTCAAAAGGCAATTGAGTAGTAGAGCCCTCTCTCGGAAGACCAAGCTGGCTTTGTATAAGACCTTGATCATCCCAGTCCTGCTTTACGGCGCAGAGGCATTGACAATATCCCAAGCGGATGAACAGTGTCTTGGTCTTTTCGAGAGAAAAGTTCTGCGCGCGATCTTTGGTCCTGTTTGCGTTGATGGCATTTGGAGGAGAAGATTCAACCACGAACTGTATGGGCTGTACAGTGACATGAGTCCAGCCAGGCGTCTATGGATCCAACGCCTAAGATGGGTAGGCCATGTAGGAGCGTATGGACAACTTAGCTCCGGCCCGAAGAGTCTTCGACTCTGAGTCTGTGGGACAACGCAACAGAGGACGTCCACGAACAAGGTGGCGCACACAAGACGAGAGGGACCTCTGCCGGCTTGGTGTGCGAAACTGGAGACAGCTGGCGAAAGATCGCGCTGGCTGGAGAGGCATTTTGAGTGAGGCCCAGGTCCACCTCGGACTGTAGCGCCCTAAGAAGAAGAAGAAGAAGCTGACTTTTAAAATCACTTATAATTTTAATTTTAATTCTTCCTTACATTTATTCAAGATTATTATCATTTCTTGGCTGTTAATTTTCAATTAAAGCTTTGTTATAGTTATGGACACGGAAATTGTTTAAGCTTCATTTTGCTACAAGGTGAAGTGAAGGAAACCACTTGCAGACTTTGTTTCACATTTTTTCACGGCTCCACCTCTTTCGAGTCACTGACAATGCTCAAAGAGTATAACTGTCTAGAAAAACCTTCTCAATCTCGCCGTTTGGAGTCGGCATTAAATTGTTGGACCCCTCCACTCGTGAGAGAACAATAGCACGCACAACACGAGTGGTTGCTGAGAAGCTAGGCCCAGGTCCACCTCGGACTGTAGCGCCGCCATTATATATGTTAGATATGTACACATATATTGTTCTATGTTTATATTATATCTATGTCGGTACATTTCCTGAAAACAGTCTTTATCTGCATGTCTTTATAAATTAAAAGTGAAATAAGACCGACACGGCGTTATTTCACTTTAGCACAGCGAAATAAGACCGAAAATGGAAATTCGGCGTTATTTCGCTTTCATAAAGTGAAATAGCGCTGAATTCCAAAAGTTGGCGTTATTTCACGGCACCGAAAATACCCTCGCCCATAGCGAAACACGCATTCTTCTATATTCGTCAAATATATTTCACGCATTCTTTCTCAAGTGGTGTCTTTCGTCAGCTGTTCATCAGTTTGCCCACGATCTGGAAGTGTGTCAAGAGCTGTGTTCGTAAGTTGTGACAACTTACTTTAATCATTAACACCGCCTATAGTTTTAAAAATAAAGGAAACAAAATTAAATTAAATACAAAAATCAATGGAGTTCAAAAACTAAAAAAAAAACTGTTCTGGACTTCAATATTAACGCTTAACAAAGGAACATTTTGAAAAAACTAAAGAGTTTTTTACTTAAATTTGAAGACCACAAGGAGAAACTTCGGTCATTTCAGTATTTCAATGATGCATTTAAATTTCATTGACTGTTTTATTTGATTCTCAGGCTCAACGTCATTAAGTACTCTTATACATTTTCTCTTATCACTCTGATTGTTTCATTATTTCCAATGAAATTGAAATAAACAAAAAATATATCAAACCTATGTTCCATACATTTCATAAAATAATAATTTAAAGTTTAATTTAAAAATATCGTAAATCATTGATAACCAATAATTAATAGCTTCCAATAGTCCTTCCAGTCGCAATTATTCATGTAAAATGAGTGCTCCTACTGAACACTAACATTTTCGTTTAACTTCCCCTTCTTTTCGTGGTGAACGTATTGCAAAGGATTTGTGATAGCGTTTGGAAAAAAAGGAGAGTGGGGGTATGCCCAACCCCCTGATAGGTTTCTTCCCATATGTAAGGAATGCATGTTTTGCATGAATTTGTTTGGAGGGGAAGTCAATCAACTGTTCAAAACAAATCACACGTATTCACGGATACTGTACGAAAAAATGTTATAAAAAACGCTGTCAGATGACGTCATGAGGGTAGAAGGGAAAGAGTTGAGTATCTCTCTGTAGCTGATTTCTAATCCGAAGGATGGGACTTCATCTACACGGATGCATCGAAATCTGAGAACAATACGGCTTTCGCGATCACAAGAAGCAACGGAACTGTATTAAAACAGGGTATCCTACCAAACCTTGCAACCGTATTTACAGCGGAAGCGCAAGCCATATTATCGGCATTAAAAATTGTTACCAAATGTAACCGGAAATGGATAATCTGCTCCGATAGCCTTTCTACGTTGCTCGCAGTTAAGAACTTAAAAAATAACTCATCTATCATCCAACAAATAAGAGACATTCTCATAAAGAACACAAACAAATGTAAAGTAATGTGGGTACCTGGGCACGTAGAGATACCTGGAAATGAAGCTGCGGATGCTGCTGCAAAAATGGCCTGTGTAGCACCCACATACCTGTATAACATCTACAGCAAAAGAGATCTCCATAATCTTATCGTTGACAAACTGCGCACGGAGCTCTTAGACGTCTGGCACCTATACCACCACCACTACAAAAAAATATACCGCGAGCATATACCACCCCTATACCCTCCTTCAGCCACCAAAAGTGCAATCACCAATTTTGTCAGACTTAGACTGGGGCACACGACAATAACCCACCAACATCTTTTAAAAAAGGAGCCACCACCAACTTGCCACAAATGCAACATTACACTTAATTTGGATCATCTTCTGGGAAATTGTTACTTCTCCTCTGCCAATGCAAAACGTCTCCTCAATGAGGACATCATAAAAGTTCTGAAGATCCATACCCTCCAAAATATTAATTTAATCAACAAATTAGTTACCACACTCAATATAATATTATAATTATTCTCCTTACACCAGTGAGCCGAAAGCCCCTGCAGCCTGTGCTCCCTAATAATGTTAGTATATAAGTATTCTATTATGTACTAATAAATAATAATAATAATAATAATATAACTGTCTAGAAAAAGCTTCTCAATCTCGCCGTTCGGAGTCGGCATTAAACTGTAGGTCCCCTCCACTCGTGAGAGAACAATAGCACGCACAACACGAGTGGTTGTTGAGAAGCTAGGCCCAGGTCCACCTTGAACTGTAGCGCCGCCAGTATTATTATTATTATTATTTATAGAAAATCACTGAATATTTCACTAAAACTTCTATTTGCCCTTGTTTTCAAATTATTGAATTATAGACTTCGAAATCATAATCGATTATAGACTATTTTCGGAATTGTATCTTATTACCACTTTCTCCACTAAAATTGCGGTTACTGTAAAAAAAACATGTCTACACCGTTTGACATTTACTATACACGAAAGTCAGAGTTATTCAGCCATATCCATTAAAAAACTGTAACGACTTCAGATTTTTTTTATTATTATTTATAAGTATAAAATACTTTTATAAAAAACAGCTCTAAAATTCATAATCAAGATGTCCTTTTTACCCAGGTTAGCGTTGAAATCTCCTAGAACGATCTTGGTGTCGTAGCTGGGGCACTGATCATACGTTCTTTCTAGGAGATCATAGAAGTCATCCTTGCTATCGTCATCTTTGTCCTCCGTTGGGGCGTGGGCGCAGATTAAGCTGATGTTGCTGAATTTAGCCTTGATGCGGATTGTTATGAGGCGCTCGCTTATGTACTTAAAGCTTGAGACTTTTTCTCTAAGTCCGCCTCGAACAACAAATCTAAAATAATCGCTGCCTTCGCTCTCTGTAACAATCACCGATATCGCAGTTTTTCATCCTCTTTTTGCCCGGCCCATCCCATCGCACTTCCTGGATTGCGGTAACGTCTGCTTTATAGCAGTGTAGGGCCTCCGCAAGTTCATCGGCTGCACGTGGTCTGTTCAGGGACCTCACATTCCACGTGCAGAACCGAAAATCATTGTTCTTTTTTCGTTTGCTAGGGTCGTCAACAGTAAATCCGTCCATATCCGAGGCAGCTTGTGTGTTCTGAACTCGTGAGTTTTTTACGTGGGGAGGAAGTTAACCCCACGCACAAGCTCCAACTGGGAGGACAGGTCCATTTGTTTAGCCCCCGGACAAAGAGGTCCGGAAGGATCCGGTGTCGGTAGCCTCTTGCAGGCTGTGAGCGCCGCCGTTGGCCCTAAAAGAAGGGCTCATCCGCCGCCATCTCTATTCCAGGGTCCCGACCTTACCATGAAAACCAGGTAGCTCCTATTGACTGGAGTTGTGGATGCCGCCGTTGGCCAATCAACTGACCGGCTCCCGGATTTCACCACGGGGAGGTGAGAGTAGGAGTTCGTTAATAGAGGCTAGGTGCAGACGCTTGTGTCTGCATGGTGCGCGTATTAACGCTTCGAAATCCAAAGTCGAAAAGTCAGCTTCATATAGCTGTAATTAATATAAAGGAGGATATGAAGAATGAAATACACCAAAAGCATGACGAAATAAAACTAGAAATTAGCATTTTAAATAAACAGCGGAAAAAAAAACAAGGGCTTCTAGAAAATGAAATAAAGGGTCTAAAGGAAGTAATTGCTAACCAAGAATTTTATAGAACTGATCGGAAAATTATAGAAATAAATGAAGAAAGAATAAAACTAATAAGTCTGGTCATAGAATTCATAGAGACTAAGCTAGATGTCAATATATCGGAGTCAGAAATTAATTTTATTAAGAGAATAGTTAAGACTAAGCGAAATAAAACAAGATCCATCTTAATCGGATTAACGTCTAATCAAAAAAGATGAAATCATGAAAGAGAAAGCGGAATTAAAAAGGACATATATCTTCATTCAAAACGATCTGTCCTTGGTTAAGAGGAATAAAAGAAAGAAAATTATCTTGATACAATGGCTAAAAAAAATGAGCTGAAGTTACTTTAAGAAGGGGCAAACTGAAAAGAAGGGGCAAACCGATCTACCAGATACATCTAAAAAACCGCGATAATGCAAAAGATACGGGCCACCTGAAGAAGAGAAAAATCAAAGAAATAGCCGGCCCTCTGGAGGATGTAGTTAATGAGGGAAAACAAGAAAACATCGTACAGTAAAGGGAAAAGGGGCGAACGAAATGAAGAATTGTCCACGACATCACCGAAGGCAAAGAGATAAGAAATACTTATAAACTTCTCCCATGTATACTTAATTTTCTTGTATCTTGTTGTACTTTATCTATACTATTTACGAGGGGCGTTCAATATATTCCCGGTATCGGGGTGAAGCTGTGGTTGTATATATAAATTGACTTATTTATCAAGTAATACTATTATTTTAGTGCATTCATGTAAAATTTCATATAAATGTGATTATTAATTCGCGTTTTATCTCTAGTTAAACAGAATCATAATGGCAACTGAGACGATGATGGTGAAAATTGAGCATCGCGCTGTAATTAAAAAGGAAGAAAAAAGTCAAAAAACTATTCATGAAGAGATGGTGGTTGTTTAACAGGCTTCCGCACCTTCATTATCAACTGTGCAAAAGTGGTCAAGTGAGTTCAAGAGAGGCAGAGAGAGCATTGAAGACGACCCCCGCTCCGGGTCATTATGATTCTGTTTAACTAGAGATAAAACGCGAATTAATAATCACATTTATATGAAATTTTACATGAATGCACTAAAATAATAGTATTACTTGATACATAAGTCAATTTATATATACAACCACAGCTTCACCCCGATACCGAGAATATATTGAACGCCCCTCGTAAATAGTATAGATAAAGTACAACAAGATACAAGAAAATTAAGAATACATGGGAGAAGTAAGAACTCCTTCCACTGATTTTAAAAACAAGATACAAGAAAATTTAGTAAACACGGGATGAAGTAAGAACTCCTTCGACTGATCTAAAAGTTATTGAAATTAATAGTTAAAGTGTCTAAAATGTGCACTTATACTTGGATTGATATATTGTGTCGTCTCATGGATTGACTGTGGTCGATCCAATTGTCCAGTAGTGAGAAACAATTTGAAGCTGTTTATGTAGCGCAGTAGATTGCTCATTGGAACCTCGCTGAGTTTGCAAATACTATCGTAAAAGTAGGCCCTCAAAAATTGCCATCGAACGGACGCCAGGGCCGGGCAGGTGCAGAGGAGATGTGGAACGCTCTCTACTTCCTCCTCGACTAGGCAGGTTCTGCAGAAATCGTTAGCCAGAATACTGTAATGATAGGGTAAGCGAAAGGAGACACTTACATTTAGTTCGTTGATCGTTGACCGCATCCTACGAAGGGTCTAGAATTACCACTCCAAAAGTCCCTGCCGGAATTAAAGTTTCGAAGCTCCTATCAGAGAAGTATTGCGGTGTGGCGTGGTCTAAATTTCTAGTTGGGAAGCATCCACCAGTTGTTTGGTGGATGCACTTCACGTGCAAAAAAGTAGACTGCTGTCAAGACTCAAACTCTTGTACAGACGGTTTACAGATCCGCAGAACGCTGAAGTCATTGAAGTCGGAAATCAAAATTCTCCAACAGTTAATTCGTCAACAGTACAGCCTAGCTGTAAGCTTGCACTGGGGCAACAAGGTTCGGGCTGTAAAATCCAACAATCCGAGCATGTTCCCGCAAGTAAATAAAATCTTCCGGAGAAAATATCAGAACGACGAAAATGTACCCGGCTCATTCTGGAGTAGTCGCGGTTGATAAAGCCAAAACAATATGCCTGGAGTTGCCTCAGCCCCAAAATCCGTCAGTGGTGGTGTCAGCTAAGCCTATTCCATTGGAAATATCATTTTAGAGGTAGGTAAAGGTTTGGTGGCTGAAGTATGCACTTAGACCAGATTTGACCCATTGTGCAGCCACACGGATTGACTGAGGTCAACCAACTGAATGTTAGCGGGAAACCATTTGGAACCTGTGATAAAGCGTAGTAGATTACTTGTGGGAACCACGCTGAGTTCGCATAAGTTCTCAAAAAAATAGTCCCGTAGATGATGGCGTCTAAGAGACGCCAGGGCCGTACAAGAGCAGAGGTGCGAAACGCTTTCACCTTCCTCCTCGCTTAAGCAGCTTCTGCAGAAATCATTAGCCGGAGCACCTAATCTTCTGACATGATTTCCTATGAGGCAGTGTAATGACACCGACAATTATACTTATGTTAGATCTATCTAGAAATATTAATTCTTTAGATCTTCTGAGATTTAGCTTATGCCAGATCATTCTGGAGGTGTCTCGCCCATCTGTTATTAATTTTACTTGGGCATACCCAAGTGGCTGTGTTTAGGTAGTAATGGCTGTGCGTTAGCGAACTTGGCAAGCTTATCCGCTTTGCAGTTACCTGTAATATCTCTATGGCCTGGTACCAAACACAGGCGAATATTGAACTGATCGGCCATCTTGTCTAAAGATGAGCGACAGTTGATTACTGCTTTCGAGTTTATACAGACCAATTCCAGGGCCCTGATAGCTGCCTGGCTGTCCGTGAAAATGCAAATATCACGCGCGGATATTACATTCCATTTGAGCCAGGACAGAGCTTTACTAATCGCCATTATCTCCGCCTGAAACACGCTACAATGGTCAGGTAAGCGAAAGGAGAGACTTACGTTTTTTTTTTTTTGTCGGAGGTTTTTGTTATACTACATTGGAGTATTCAAACTTGAAAACTGGTCAATTGTACTACCAGGCAGCAACCTACTTTTACTGAAAGGAAGACCAGCAGCGGCTTCTGTAATGAGGAGCCTACATCATCAGCTCTCACCTCATTAGCACCGAATAATTGCCACCTGATCCGAGCAAAGGCGGGACAATGGCAGAGGAAGCGCTCTGCAGTGTCATCGTCTTCTGCACAGGCGTCGCAGAGGGTTTCATCGCTTAGGCCAATGTGAAAATGTATGTTTAATAATAATTAAACTCCACGATCCACTTACAGTTTCGGCGGTTTTACTCAAACTGAAAATTCTTTATTCTTTCTTCTTCGTTATAATATAAAATTGTCAATGTACTAAAGTAAATAAATGACATATATACACAAGAGCATGTATTACATATCATGGGATAGTATGCATAATGAGTGAGAAATGCACATTAGTGTATGATTGTATGATTGTATGATCATCACCGACACCTGTCGCTTCGAAAGGTCTACTTGTGATCACTCGTTCTCGAGGCAATACTGTCCATTGTTCGTATGCTGCCTTGCCATGAAGTCGTTTGCATATAACACAGCGCTCAACTATGGTTTTGATTAGCTGCCGGCCTTGGATAATGCAGTACTTCTTGCGAATATCTGACAGCACTGCGTTAATGCCTCCATGTAGAGTTACTTCATGTGCCTCAATTATAAGCAGCTGACTGAAATGAGATTGTTTTGGTAAAATAATAGGATTACTTAACATACCAAAGGCCGATTTAGGTAGACGGCCGCTAAGTCTCAAGATGCCATCCACAAGAACCAATTTTTGAATCTGAAGAGATCTTCACGGATTTCGTCAAAGCCGCTATCTCTTTTCCATAACACTGTTGAGTATATTTGACCCAATAAATCTCAGTATCTTGCAATTCACGAGCCGTGAGTTCTTCGACTGCCGCTACTGTGCTTAATTTTCGCTTATTTTCAGAACGATTCTTTGATGCCGCTACAAACCGAAATACAAATGCTATAACCCGCAAAAGCTTCTTGATACGGCTGAAGTTATCTATTGATATAATCGGATCTGAAATTACTGATTGCTCGTTAATTTCCTCTGCTGCGTGGGTTGTAAAACTGCCTCAACACTCGGTATGGTGCTCTTCCACAAATATTTTTGACTCTATTAACCATGAAGGTCCATGTCTTCATAAGTAAAATCCCATGAGTACGCTTGCCTTAACTCCTCTGGTGAGCAGATCAGCGGGATTGTTATTTCCATTGCAGTGTCTCCAATCATAGATGTTCGTTAATCTGTTAATCTCACTTACTCTGCTTTTCATATGGCTTTATTTGTTTCCCGTTACCTCTTATCCAGGTGAGTGCGATGGTAGAATCTGTCCAAAGGTAAACTGACTTTACTTCAAAATCAAGAGAATGTATTAAGAAATTCTTTAATCTCGCTGCTACCAAGGCCGCTGTTAACTCCAGTTTAGGCAGAGTAAGTTCGCTGTTAGATTTACCCTTTCCTAATGGACTTACTCGATTTTTAGAGGAAATAAAATTAGTGGTCACCGTATTATTTGGTAACACTTGACGAATGTATGCGACCGCTCCGAATGCCTTTGGACTCGCGTCTGCGAAAATATGCAATTCAGACTCAGAGTCATTACAATTCCATTTCCGTAAATTGAAATTTGCCGCTCCCATTATTTCCTTAGAGACATGATAGATCCTCGTTGCAGCTTCTAATGTCGCTTCGCTCAAGACTAAATCATCGACGTAAAATGAGTGTTAAAGTCTATCGCATATATCCCCATATCGCTGCAAGACTCCAGATGTTTGCGTATTGTGGCTGCTAGTAAAAACGGACTTGATACCACTCCAAATGTCACGCGTGTCATTCGGTAGACAACCACTTCTGTCAGCTCATCATTGTTTTTGGGAACGGTTCGGTACCATAAAAATCTGTGAGAGTCGCGATCATCTTCGGCAAGAGAGATCTGTAAGAAAGCCTTTTGAATATCTGACACTATTGCAATTTTATTGGAACGAAACCTCACCAGAGTAGACAGAAGGTTTTCAACGAGATTGTCACCAGCGCTCAGACTACCATTGAGCGACGAAAATCCTGGTTCACTAAATGAAGCGTCGAACACTACTCTCAATTTCGTGGTCGTTTTGTCTTCGCGATAAACAGGCTTATGTGGCATGTAGTAAACTTTCTTTTCACTGCAATCTTCCTCAACTTATATACCTTCATCATATTCCAGCAGCCTTTGTGGGTTTTTCACTAACTTCGTAGTCAAACTCCGAAGACGACACCATGCAATTCGTTTCTTGTCGTTCAACTTTTCATCAGTTATTCTACATGGAAACCGGACGACATAACGACCGCTGTCTTGTGTAAACTTCACGACTATTTTATTAATAATGGACTCCTCTTCGCGAGTTTGACAATTATTAATCCCAACTGATTCCAAATTCCAGAAGTTTGTGATATCAAACTATTCTTCATGGACACCTACGATATTCAGATTACATTCTGTTTCGCCTCTTAATTCACAAGAATATTGTCCCTGCAGAGTCCATCCGAAGAATGTTTTCACTGCCATCAAATCGTTATTGGTTTAACTTCGCCATTGTTGAACTTCCAGTAGAGGTCCTGACCGATAAGTAGGTTGATTCCATTATTAGCGCTCCGTTTTCTCAACAGCGTCTTTACGAAAACATCTGCCACATTTGCGGCATGATTAGTTTTCTTGCAGAAGACACATTGTGGTTTCTCATTTTCGCTGATAAATAGACCGGTTGCTGTTCCTGCCGTCGCTCGTGAGTCTTTTCGTACTTTATCGTCAACTCTTTTGTCTCTCTCCTCTAAATTGGACTTTTCAAGTGCTTCCACTTCCACCCTTATAAATTCGAGAAGAGTCTTTAGTACTTTCTCTTCTTCTGCCACATTGGATTTTAGTTCACCGTTACTAGTGTCTAGTAATGTGCTAGACAAAGAACCCCTGATACCCAACCTGTGATACTGTATACGCATATTAGCGGGTATAGCTCTGAGAAGGGCTGATTTCACAACAATTTCATATTGGGATGATGACACTTCCAACGCCGTTAGCGACCTCATATTCACCGTCACCTCATTGTACAGTTGTCTTAGGCCTTTGATTTCGGTTGATGAATTTACTGGCTTAAGATTTATCATCTTCTGAATAAAATTGTCCACTAATTTTTCAGTACTTTCGTACTCCTCCTGTAAAAGAGAAACTGCTTTGTTGTAACACTTCTCAGTAGGCTTAAATCCCGCTATTGTGGCCGCTGCTTTTCCGATTAATGCCTCGCTGAGGAAATTTAACTTACCTGATGTAGGTAGATGATGTTTGTCATGAACTGCCCTTTTAAACTGTTCCCAGAACGCAATCCAGTTCTCGAACTTCCCATCAAATTTCTTCAAATCGAAGGATTTCAGCTTCACGCCACCATAGTCATTCTTTTCGGTTTCTGTGAAATTTCTGTGTAAATTCTTTGAATTTAGGTTTTAATTCATACTCCATACTGGGCGATGATTGTAGCGACCTTGTCATCATACTCAAGGGCGCCTTCACATTCTTTTTCGTCTGGTGTAGTGACTTTCTACAAAGCCTCATCTGCCCGTTTAAGGTTGACTTGGGCGCTCTTTATTCGTTCAATATGAATGGCTATGACCAGTTCCTCATTCTCGACTGCTCCACTTACCTCTTCAGCTCTTTTGGCTTTGTACGCCTTCAGTTAATCAGACGTCGCTTTAAACAATTTCGTTACCTGTGTCCTGCACGTGGCGCGAAATACGGCTTACATTTTTACACGACTTAATTTCTCGATATTTTCCGAACGCTAATAAACGAAATTTATAACGCACGCTTAACTATTTTCCATATATTTTTAAAGAAAAAAGTAACTGTCCCGGGTTTCGGCACCATGTGAAAATTGATGTCTAATAATAATTAAACTCCACGATCTACTGACAGTTTCGGCGGTTTTACTCAAACTGAAAACTCTTTATTCTTTCTTCCTCGTTATAATATAAAATTGTCAATGTACTAAAGTAAATAAATGACGTATATACATATGAACATGTATTACAAATCATGAGATAGTATGCGTAATGAGTGAGAAATGCACATTAGTGTATGATTGTATGATCAGTAAAATTCGCTCAATTTTCTACAACATTGGAGTATTCAAATTTGAAAATTGGTCAATTGTACTACCAGGCAGTAGCCTTCTTTTACTGAAAGGAAGACCAGCAGCCGCTTCTGTGATGAGGAGCCTACATCATCAGCTCTCACCTCATCAGCACCGAATAACTGCCACCTGATCCGAGCAGAGGCGGGACAATGGCAGAGGAAGTGCTCTGCAGAGTCATCGTCTTCTCCACAGACGTCGCAGAGGGTTTCATCACTTAGGCCAAGCACAAGTTTGGCGAAGGTGTAGTGCCGCGTTAGTACGCCGGTAAGTTGTCTGCAATCTTTTCTGTTAAGAGATAACAAGAAAGCCGCGGATTTCTTACAGACGTTGGGGAGCATGCGCTTGGTCTGTCTACATCCTGGAGAGTCATGCCACCTGCGGTTGTGCTCTCGAGAAATCCAACCATCGATGTAAGCCCTAACCAAGGACGCAATTCATTCCTGAACTGTCCTGGAAATGGTTAAAGGCTTGAGTAAGGCCTTAAGACGACTGGATGGATCGGATGGTTAAGTGCCCCCCAAGTTCGGGGGGTTCCAGGTTCGAATCCCAGTGAAACCGAATCTGGTCCAGTCACCATTTGCAGTTGGGACCAAATTAACGGCAGTAGTTTTAAAAATCCTCCGAAAAAGAGGCCGTAAGCACAGCTTGGCTGTCGCTTCACCTATTCTTCACAATATATTTCGTAGCCATTAGGATCGCATAGTTTTCCGCTTGGAAAACCGACGCAAATTTACCTGACAAAATGTCCAAATCGCAGGAAATGAATTAGCCGACCAAGCCACCAAAGAGGTACTCAACCCCGTCAATTTTCTCCCCTAACTCCAACACCATTGACATTAACAACTTTATAAAAAAAAAATCCTGTTTCTTCCAATCTCCTCTGTGAGAAAACTTCGGATTGGTACAAACAGCCAACAACAACAAACTATTCATCAAAGACTATGCCAGGCATTTAGAACCTTCCAAATTTTCACACCAAAAGATATTACCAAAATCACTAGACTCAGACTCGGTCACACGAGGCTTTCCCATGAACACTCAATATAAGTCATCCATCTGTACAAACTGCAATCAATCACCCATTAGCATCCGCCATATACTTTTCGAATGTCCACCGTTTCAAAACCATATACCTCACACCCCAATATATGAATTCCTTTATAGTCATAATAACGTTTTACGACAGAACTATAAAATATTTTATAATAAGGCCCTTGGTGCTTTAGCATATAATAAAAAATAAAATGACAGTGTAAAGAATTAAGCTGGCATATTAGGTAATTGTACCAGAAATACAAAAAAGGGTTGCCGTTGCTAATCAAACCGAAAGAAAAACAAAAGAGCATTAAAACGAAGGAAGATTTAACTAAAAAGGTGGATCCAAAAAAATGTAAGATCTCAAAAATAGAAACTACAAAAAGTAATTATAGAAAGTGAGAATAATGAAGAGAGAAACAAAATACATAAGATAATTCAAAAACAACTCGGAGACAAGTACGACAATAATACCAAAGAAAATTGAACCAAGAATAGTAATACCTTTTATGAAATTTAAAAATACTGATGAGGAAATTATCGATAGACTAAAAAACAAAACGATGTATTGGTAAATAGTGAGTTGAAATTGTTAAGATACGCTACAAATGTTAAGAGTAACATTAAGAACTAAATAACTAGTAATTTTGGACAGCAAGCTCATCTGGAAAAAACATGCAGAAGAGATAACCAGGAAAGCGACGCGTGCTCTGATGATTTGTCGAAGCTTGACGGGCAAATCCTGGGGATGCAATCCAAGTATTCTAAGATGGATGTACTCGTACAATAGAATGGACCAAGAGAACCAATCTGATCAGCGCGAGGAAGACACTCAGCAAAGTTCAAACCTTGGCATGCCTCTGTATTCTACGGCCATGGAGGTGCTACTGCAGCTGACTCCTTTGCATCTAAAGAATGGCAAAAGAAGGGACAGGTAAAGACAGGTGCATTACTTCGAGGCAATTCGACGCACTAGTCAAAAATCTACCACTCCTGGCCATTCCGAAGGGTGACGTGATTAGGAAATTCAATTTCCAAAAGAAATTTACCAGTAAGCTCAACACCAAAAGGGACTGGAGCAATGAATGAATGGTCCAACAAGAAGTGATGAAGGAACTGGAGCAGGAGTTTTTGGACCCAGGACAAAATACTTCAAATCCATGGACAAATATACCAGCATCCTTCAAGCGGAAGTTTATGCCATAGGCAGATGCGTTTAGATCAATCTTGAAAGGAATTATACCAACTGCGACATAGCAATAATGTCGGACAGTCGAGCTACTATTATGGCACTGGACTCCTACACCATCAAATGCAAACTTGTATGGGAATGCTTGCAAAAGCTCAAAGAATTGAGTAGGAGAAATCGAGTAAAACTCTGCTGGATACCTGCCCATGCGGGGATAGAAGGCAATGAAATGGCCGACTCCCTGGCTAGGAAATTAGCATCAGAACCGTTCATAGGCCCTGAGCCATTCTGCGCTGTAGGAGACCATCTCCTGAGGGAAGAATTCTGGGAATTGGAAAAAAGGTATCGGATAGAAACCTGGAATAACGCTCGTGGAATGAAGCAGGCCAAGAAACTCCTAGGGCAATATAACTGGAAGTGATTCGAGGCATGCATGAAGCATGAGCAAGAATAACTTCTGCATCCTAGCAGGCTTCCTAACGGGGCACTGTAGACTCAAGGAGCATCTAAGGAAACTAGGGGTATCAGAAGAATGAAATTCCAGAACATATACTGGGATTTTGTGAGGCACTGGCCCACAAAAGAAAAAGAAGTCTGGACAAGTACACACAATCAGAAGAAGAAATCCAATCACTAGATCTATCTCTCATACTCTAGAACAGATTTCTTCACCTATGCGCAATAGGAGTCCATAACCATTACTTACATTAATACAACTCTGAAAAGACCTGTATTTGAGGGGAACTCATAATTGTGCTTAGGTATTGAAAGGGGGCACAATAGATCTTAAAGGTTGCAGTGCAATATACCCTCAACAACATTAAGAACTACAGTGCAATCTTAGAGATCGATGATGCGTCATTTAAAAACTTACTTGAAATCGGAAAAAAGATCATAGGATGGGAGAGTTGTAAAGTTTTAGATGGTGTACAAATAATGCTGTTACTAATGTAAGGGCTTTAATCACAAAGCATGTAAAAAAGAAAATACTATAAAACATAAACTGTACCAAGGTTAATGAAAAATTCAATTTAGGGCTTAATGAAAATCATAACACTTTAAGTAGACTATGCCAGACGTACTTAAACAAACTAAATTAAAAAAAGAAAAAGATTGGATACTTGCAATCAAATGGTGACATAAAAGCATTCTACGCTAACATACGCTAATATGTCTCAGAGTCATTGAAAATATGGACCGTCGGATAGAGGTATGCCACCGAAGCCGTGGCGAGCATTTGGCCAATGTTTTGTTTCACGCATAATAAATAACAACAGACTGCATCCTGTATACCCCACTTCAACGCCCAAATCTATGATAACCTTTGTGAGATTGCGATTAGGGCACACAGCAGTAACACACAAGCATCTTCTTAAAAGGAAGATCCGCCCACATGCAGTGGCTGCAGATCCATATTTGACATAAAACACATTCTAGGCATTGGCACATGCCCCTCTGCGACCCAGTATAACCAGTTTTTATCGCTGCAACATCAATCTATCCAGCAAATTTTGAACGAACCAACACAGGATAATGTTTTAAAAATATATAACTTCATCCAAAAATTTAAATTTGATATCTAACATTGTAATTAGTACTATTGAGTCGAAGGTCTCGCAACTTGTGCTCTTGTTTTTTTTCTGTTAACACTATAATTAAGTTATATGTTAATAAATTATAATAATAATAATAATAATTTTGAAGAATTAAAAACAACTATGAAAAATAACGAATATGAAGTAATTTTACTAACGGAAACGCACTTAACCAAAGACGATGAACTAAATGAAGTACAAATAGATGGGTACATATGTATGTATATCGTGCTTATTAAACTCAAAAAGAACAGGAGGTGGAAGTATATGCAGCCTTGGCCAAATGTATTATGCACTCGTTAAGATTCGTTATATCTTCAAACATATCAATGAAATGAGAGGCAAAAATAAAAATCGTTTACAGCCTTAAATAGTGTCGTCGAAAACCATAAAATTCAAACTTATTACTACCGACAAAAAAAGTGTGCCTAATACATTTGGCCAAGGCTGTATATAAAAAATCACTGGAATATTATAAACACGAAACATATAGCGTAGGATTACCAAATATGGTTGCTCGAATAGAAAATAAAAAAAAACGTAAAAGTAATTATAGTGGCTATCTCCAAACTGCTCTGAAAGAGAATTTTGCATATTCTTTAAAGTATAATAGCTGGGAATTTTAACATATACTGATCAAAAAACGAAAGCTCAAAGAGAGAAATTTAAAGAATACTTGATGATAATTATCTTATGCAAAAAGTGAATAATCCCAAATGAATAACAGGTGAGTCTAAGACAATCATAGATTATGTAATATGAAATGGTAACATGCTAAGTGTTGAAACCAGAGAAGACTTAAATATAGCTGATCATGAGAGCATACAGATATTTTATTATTTTACATTATAGAAATATCGTTGGGAAAACAAACAAGTCGAAGTACAATAGAATCGCGATAATTCGTACCCCGAAAAATCGAAACTTCAATAATTCATAACAAACTGCTAGTCCCTTGAAAAATCGTCGCTAATTCGTAAATTGTTAATTTTTTTTGCTCCCCTCGTTATTTCGTATTTTATTTGCAAAGCAATAAACACAAAAGCTCTTATATATTCGTAATTCGTTTTTTGCACAACGCATTACTACTACCGTTAACTTTTGTAGACAATTTTGCCTGGATGTCGCCTTCATTTCGCCTTACTATACATTTTTTAAGGAACAAGTTTTTTCTTATTTTTTTGTATCGAAGCGGACCTGTAAAATTTATGTAATTTTATGTTTCCTTTTTTTGTATATGTATAGTATTACATTAATAATATTACATATTAAGATGTAATTACATATATGCGAATTGTGTGTTTAGTTTTAATAAAGTTAAACAATATGTATTGCAAATAGTATGAAATGTAAAACCCCCGTAATTCGTATTTTTATGTTTTCCACCTCGCTAAATCGAAATCTCTATAATTCGTAAAAAATTTTGTTTTCTTGCCATTTCGAATTATTGGGATTCGATTCGGAATAAGAAACCATGAGTAGCAAAGAGAGCGAGCTCAGAATTACCTCTAACAAAATATTTTCCACCCAAAAAAGACTTTAAGAAAATGGTATACTTGCACTGGGAACGTAAAAGATTTGAATCCTGGAATCAGTACGCCAACCACTACTCCTATATTAACCCGAAGGCTGCTGCAACTTTATACTCCACCAAAACAACAGTCACGATGAACAAATGTTTCCTCAGACTCCAGCTTGGGCACACAAAAGCAACACATGAACATCTCCTTAAAAAAACAATCCACCCACCTGCCATCTCTGCCAAACCAATAAATAATATAATAAACATCAAACACCTTACCCTAGAATGGCCAACTATAAACACAAATGTACCGATCTATTTAACAAAAACCTTTACCATCTAATATCCAACCCCTCTGAACAAAATATAAAAAAGGGTATCTTCTTCTTCTTCAGGTTCCTCTCCGCTTCGGAGGGGAAATCATCATATTTAACGTTTGCTTATTTGTTACTCCTCGTAATATTTGCGGTGTTGAGAGATTAAGCCATTCTCTCAGGTTGGCACTCCATGTTGTTTTTTGTCTTCCTCTTGTTCTCGTTCCTTCTATTTTTCCTTGTAAAATATTATGCAGTAGATGGTATTTGCTATTCCTGAGTATATGCCCTAAGTATTTCAGTTTTCGTTTTTTTATTATAAACATTATCTCTTTTCTTTGATTCACTCTTCTTCTTCTTCTTCATTTGATACTCTGTCCATCCAAGAGACTCGTAGCATCCTTCTGTAGATCCACATTTCTAAAGCTTCTATCTTCTTTGTGGATTTCTTCTTTATTGTTCAGGTTTCGGCACCGTATAATAGAATTGGCTATATGTAAAATTTCACCAGCCTTGTTTTAGTTTTCATATTAATTTCTCTGCTACATAGGAGCTTTTTCATCTTACAGAAGGCGGCTCTGGCTTGTTCTATTCTGCACAGGATTTCTTTGCAAGGATCGTCGTTGCTGCAAATCAAAATTTCGTTTTTGATGCGTTGATTCTTAATCCGTACTTTTCGCTTGCGAGATTCAGTTTATTCATCGCGATGCTCAATTCCTTTAAGTCATTAGATATTATTACTGCATCATCCGCATATCTTAGGTTGTTTATTCTCACGCCATTAATCTTTACTCCATATTCGATGTCTCTTCTGCTTTCCTTGAAGATTTCTTCTGAATACATATTGAAAAGAAGTGGGGATAAAATACAACTTTGTCTGACTCCTCTTTTTATATTTATCTCCTCTGATTCTTCTCCCTCTATGTGTATTTTCGCTCGTTGATTCCAGTAGAGGTTTTCGATTATTTTGCACTCATTGCTATCAATGCCCTTGTTCCTAAGAATTTCAATCATTTTTTTGAGCTGGACTTTGTCAAAGGCTTTTTCATAGTCCACGAAACATGCGTAAACCTTCCGGTTCACTTCCAGGCTTCGTTGGATTATCATATTGATAGCGAATAGTGCTTCTCTAGTACCAAAACCGCTCCTGAATCCGAATTGTGAAGGGCTTACATCCTCCTCAAGCTTACTGAAGATTCTTCTGTGTATAATTTTTAGGAATAACTTCAAGGCGTGGCTCATTAGGCTGATTGTCCTATACACTTTACATCGCGTTGAATGTCGATTTTAACCAGTCTTCAGGGATCTTGCCGTATTTATATATAGCGTTGAACAGGTTGGTGATTATTTGGATATTGTCTTCTTCTATTAGTTTGAAGAGCTCGTTTGGTATTTCATCTGGACCTGTAGCTTTTTGTTTTAGCATCGTCTAGTACCTTTTTTATTTCCTCTTTCAGTATAGGTGGTCCTTCATTTCCCCCTGTTTGGTTGTAGCTCATCTCTGTCGTCCCAAAATAGTTCTTCGGTGTACTCTTTCCATCGTTCTAGTTTCTGGATTGTATTCAGCAATATCTTTACATTTTTATCCTTTAGTGCTGCGTATTGTTTTTTCCTTTCTAACCCTGAGATTTCCTTTACTTTTTTATGGATATTAAAGTTGTCGTAGTTCCTGTCGTGTTGTTCTAATTCTGCACATTGTTGTTAAAGGTAAGTCTCTTTGGCTACTCTGATTTTGTTCCTGTTGAGTCTCTCAATTTCCTTGTATTTAGTGGGATCTGGTTTATTTACTCTTCTCTGCTCCATTAGGGTCAACATTTCGTTTGTCATCCATTCTTTCTTTGGTAGATTTTCTCTTTTCTGTAGGTGCTTCCTTCCTGACTCTATCCATTTGTTGTCTATGTTGTCATCATTAATTAGATCCGTCCTCATTTGTTTTAGCCTATCGTTCATCTCTTTTTTCAGTTGTATTCGTATTCGATCGTTTTTTAAAAGATCTACTTTAAATTTTTTGCCTTTTGACCTCTTCTGAATCTTTTTCATCTGTATTTGAATTTTGGCTACAGCCGGGTTATGACCTGATCCTACATCTGCTCCTGGGTAAGTTTTTGCAGATTTCACCGCGTTTCGGAATCTTTTATTGATGATTATGTAGTCTATTTGGTTCCTTTTCGTTGTCTCTCTGTTATGTCTGGGGGCCGTCCACGTGTATAGTCCTTCTTGGAGGGAGCTCGAACCATGTGTTCATGATTGTCATTTCGTTCAGTTTGCAATATTCGATTAGTTTTTGACCTCTTTCATTTCTATAGCATAGGCCGTGGTCACCTACAACTTCTCCGATTCTCCCTTTTCCCACTTTTGCATTAAAGTCTCCCATTATTATTGTAACTTCCTTCTTTTTTGTTAGTTTAACTGCTTGCTCTAGTTCCTGATAGAATTCAATAGTTGATTCCTCGCAGTCAGCTGTCGGCGCATATATTTGAATTACATTCATTAGAGTCTTCTCCGTCTTAAATTGCATTAATATCACTCTTTTTGATAGGTATACTACTCCCGTTATCGAGTTTTTAAATTTTTCTACACCATAACGATTTTGGTTTGTATCGGAGCATGCGTAGTATCAGTGATATCCATTTATCGATGTATTACCATTTCGGAACCATTGTATTGTAAATCCGCTATTCCTAGGATGTCTATTTTAAGTCTTCCAACTTCCTTTGTTAAATTGTTTAACTTGTCAGGTTTATATAAGCTTCTAACGTTCCATGTTCCTATAATAGAACTGAGGGTCATTTGATTATTTTGTATATTCGTGATGATTTTACCAGGGAAGAAAAAAGTTATATGAGGTGGTTTCCCGTTGCTTTTCTCACTTAATTTATTTGCTATATCTATTATTACAAAACTTTTAAAATCTGTGGGAGGGGTTCTTACATCGTCCTATCTTTACTATATTTTATTTTATTTTGCTTGGTATCCTATTAGTTTGTCTGTGCTATTTGTCTTCAACGTTGTTACATTGTACAGTTCGTGTCAGTCTTATGTATCAATGCCTATTTGAACTGGCGGCATTTACTCGCCATTTTATAATAGTGTCTTCAAATTTGATACTATTGCCTATTTCGATCGTCCTTGTCTATCTTGTTATTTGTTTGTTATTGTAAGTATCGAGTGTATTTTCTATTTATCAATATTCTTACCTTATCATATCCATTCTATTTACTTTTTCCATAGCCATGTCGAGATCGTGCGATCTTTTTTTTGTTAGTTAATAACTACACCTTCTAGAGAACCGGCTTTTTTCTTTTTCCTTTCTTTTTTCTCTCCTTCAGGTGATCTGTATCCTTGTGGATCTACGCTTTTCCATGTTACTGGATCGACTCTTTTTTTGTTGTTTTGTTGAAGACCAACTTCCCTCTTTTTAAGATAACTTCTCCTTTTTCTCAGTTCTTGTGCCAAGATATCCGATTCTTTCCTCTTAGGATAAATCATTTTTAATGTATTTCTTTCATTATTTCATCTTTTTTTATTTGAGCTGTTAATCCCATTAAGATGGGTCTTATTTTATTTTCATTTGGTTTACCTATTCTTTTAATAAAATTTATTTCTGCTTCTGGCATATTGATGTCTCGTTTAGTTTTCATTAATTGTTTTACCAGGCTTATTAATTTTGCTCTGTCCTCATTTTGAACCTTGATACCTTTACCAAGATTATGTCTAGCGGAGATCTCAATGGCATGGATTTCGGCTTGAAACACAGTGGGACTAGACCCCATCGGTACAGAGATCCCAGTGTTCCGTCCACAGACACCAGCTCCGACTCCAGAATCCATTTTCGATCCATCTGTGTACCAAACTAGACTCCTGGAGTCTAGTGTTGGAACACCATTGGACCTGTTTAGTTAGTTTAGTTTTAATGCATTTTTTTATTTTTGTCTTTTAAAAAATCTTACATTCTAGAAAAAATACTTAAACTAGATATACAAAACGGGATTCTTATACTATCTTACTGGCCCTATGCGGGCACTCTAAGTTTATCTATGAATTTACAATTTACTTTGCCTTTCGGCTTCTTTTTGTTTATTTTAGATATATTTTTAAATAATACTAAAAAAAATACTTATGCTAAGAAAAATTAATTAAAAACTTAGTAATCTAAAATTTTTTCTATTTAAAACTGGGGCGTCTGATGGGGCTGCAACCACCAATAGAACCCCCGAAGCTTTTCACAATCCGTTCTGTCGCGAACAGAGATGGATCTGCTGAACCTGAGATCATCCCGACTAACTCTTGCAACATCGCCCGCGTAGAGGAGTCGCCTATCCACTGTCATTCGCACCACGTGGTAGATTAATGGACATCCCTCCGCATCCTGGATTAAGCCAATCCGGTCAAGGTACAAGAACGCTTCCGGTGGAATGAATCCACTCCGGCGAGCGTTCTTATGATATGCTTCATTGTGGTAGTAGGCTCCAAATATAAGCTCGTTTTCCGAGGTCATGGCTCGTGCAATGTGCCTTCGAATCAGCTTAATAATAAAATTATCCACCCTGTTCACGTTTGCTTCGTTATACAAGAACTCGTTGGAATATAACTTTTTGTACTCAGATTCTGGGGTTCTGTACTTCTTGAGACAATCCCGGAGACATTGCCTCTCGAACAGTCTCATCTTTTCCATCTGGGAAGGACTCACGTTGAACCACACTGGACAACCGTACGCCATGACTGGCCGGATGAGGGCCATGTAGCAGATTACCTTCACCCTGGTATCAAGTTGGCTGCTATAAAACCACCCCTTTTGCCACAGCAGAGGCTTTTCTGGCTTTCGTCAGAGCAGTAGCTATATGTCTGTCGAAATATAGATACTGATCCAGCCAAATGCCTAGGTATCTTACTACACTTTTCACTGCTAACGGCTCCCCCTGCGGGTTAACTATGCCGAACTTGCGCCAGTTTTTTTTCGTGTCCCTTGAGGCCTTGTATAACGGAGTTCGGAATAGGATGGTTTCACACTTCTGGTAGTTGATTTTTAACTTCCAGTCGTCGCAATGTCGTCGATGTTGATAGTCTCAACCTTCTGCGCTGTCCTGTACGCCACCAAATCATCGGCGTATGCAATCAAGTTCTGCATGGAGCCAATCAGTTCACTGGTGAAAATAGTGAAGAGGATTGGTGAATTAACTGCACCCTGCTGGAGCCCATTTTTTATTTGGAAAACTTTGGTAGAAATCATGTTGCCACTTTTAACAACAAAACTTCTACCTGCTATCATATCATAAATCGTGTAAAGCAGTGACTTGCTTATACCCATCCTCGTCAACTTAAGGAAGAGACCTTTTTTTTTTTTTTTTTTTATGCATTTTATTTTTTTTATTTTTTCCCATTACTCTTACTTGCTAGACAAAAAACGCTTAAAACTAGCTTAACTAAATTAATTATTTTATCCTAACTTACTGGCCCTATACGGGCGCTCTAAGTTACACATATTTTCCCTTAAAATTTGTCTTTCGACGTGATAATGTAGTAGATAAGAGACCTTCTAACCATACGGTGTCGAATGCCTTGTCCAAGTCAACGGGGCAGGCCCCGGTGCACTGGGTTTTTGCTTTGTTCCATTGAATGTCCGACACGAATTTTGACGCGGCATGTGCAGTATTATGCCCCGCCCTAAATCCAAATTGGTTATTCGGTATTATTTTTCTGTCCTCAGCCCACTGTACCAGAACTCTATTGACAATCTTCTCAAAAACTTTGCTTATGCATGGAAGGAGACTAATCGACCGAAGATTTTTCGGAAGAGAGGAATCTTTGTCCCTTTTGGGGAGGGGTTTCACTACCGCCGTCTTCCAATGCGCTGGATAATATGCACTACTCAGTGCATTGTTGAATAGGATTGTGTATATCTCCACCGCCTCATCGGGGAGATGACGCAGCACAATATTCGGTATGCCATCTATTCCCGTCGACTTATTGTTCCTAAGACTGTTGAAGATGCCCTTGAGATTCTCCCTCGAAATGAGGATGGAATCAGATCCACCATAGGCGACGGCATTATTTGCCATATTTTCGTCATTGAACCTGGTGAAACCAGGGTTCTCAGAACGCCATTGTTGTATTTCATTTCGAAGATAGAAATGGTTAAGCAAGGCTCTGTTCTCCAAGTCGTGGTTAGGACAACGAGACTCGTTGACCGTGTACACTTCCTGAAAAACTGCTCCTATTGCTTCAACCTTCTCCTGAGGATCCTCAACAATCAAGAAGTCATTGTCTAGCACGGCCCCATCTGGATCTATGCCAACTGACGTCAGTAGGTTTGCGTTGTAAGTCGTTCTGTCAAGTCGAATAGCCTCCAAGTCATTGTGATCCCTCCTTCGGAAAATTTGATTGATTTGGGGAAACATACCAGGACCGTTGGAACGAACAGCCCGAATCCTGTCGCCCCAATACGAATTGACTGCAATTCGGTAGTTCATCCGAATTAACTTCTGGAGGTTTTTGATCTGCGACTTGAGCGACCTTAGTTCCTGGTCGTCTCTGTCCGTAAAACGTCTGTAAAGTGTCTTAAGTCGCGACAGCAGTCTGCTTTTGTTCACGTGCAGTGCGTCGATAGTAGCGTTCCGATAGATGTCGCCATCTGTGGTCGGTGCAACTTTTGAAAGCGTCGTGTCCATGGTGCGTTTTATTGTATTGTACACTCGTACGAGGTACCTGTCAACCTCTTCGTTCGTCAGGTTTCTGTTTGCGGGTGGAGTGATGTCACTCGAACGTAGTTCTCTGGATAAGGCCCTAGAGAAACGCGGCCAACGAGCCTTACGATAATTGTAAGGGTACGTCTCCACGAATTGCTCCAGTTCGACCAGCTCGTTCGGGAACTGAATAACCGCGGCAAGTCCACAGTGATCACTGTCGTACTCCACCGTTGTTAAGCAGTTCATTGTGTCATTGTCCACATCGCGTAACGTCAGTCGTCTGTCAATGAGCATTAGATCCAAATAAGACCCACTTCTGGGAAATGATGGTCTATCGGTTGCAAGCAAATTCAGCTTGAACTCAATAGAGTGCTGTGTCCACCAATCAAGGATGGAGTTTCCCCTTTGATTTGGCACAGAATTACCCCATTCCTCATGCTTCGCGTTCAAATCGCCGGCTATGATAAAATAGTTTTCGTCCAAGCAAAGTCGAAGTTTTCTAAAGAGAGTCTCGAGCTCCGATATGAAACCTGTGGCCCGAGGTGCGTCTGGCGCATAGACCGCGACCACGTACAATTTCCTTCCACCTTGGAGAGAAATGCACGCAATACACGCTTCCAGTACACCGAAAGTTCGCAATTCGCCGCAATACACGATTTTGAGCGACCCCACCCCCTTGTGTGGAGTGGGGGCGGTCCCTTCGAATAACGGTATAATCTTTGTACCTGAGAATGTGCTTCCGGTTTAGCTTAGTTTCGCTAACCATCAACACGTCAGGCTTATGGGTCTCCAACAAGTTGAGTAAAGTCAACCTTCTTTCGATCCTGACGAGTGAATTCGCATTCACCGCCAGGATCGAAAGGTCTCCAGCAGCCGGCGTATCCATTATATTGGATACGCACTTGACCCAGTGGGTCTCGACGAAAGGACTTGGTCCATCCGCGCAAGGTCTTTTTGGAACTGTGCCATCTGGGCCTGCATTGAGGCCATCATTGACAACAGCTCCGCGAAACCCACATTTGGAGCCTCTACTGTAGCCTGGGCTACCTTTGGCGCTGTCTGTTGTGCCTGTCGTCTACCAGACGCCATGTGGGCGTAGGAGACAACCGGCGTAACAGGAGTGGCAAGAATTCTTAACATCGGCCTTGAATCCGCCACTTTTGTTTTCTTTTGCATTTGTTTTTCTTTTGCATTTTTTGTCATTTCCTTGACCTTTGGACAACCCCGATAGCTGGAAGGATGTCCATTGGCACCACAATGGATGCACTTCAGCCGAGATCTGTCCTCGACCTTTCCCTCGTTATGTTATGTTATGTGAGATGTGGCTTTCCTGTGTGTGTGTGTGTGTGCACCTAGACCATAGTTGATCCATTGTGCTGCCACAAGGTTTGTTCGTGATCAAACCACTAAGTTGTCTGAGGGAAACCATTTGGAGCCTGTAATAAAGCGAAGTAGATTATTTATGGGAACCGTACTAAGTTCACCCAAATCATCAAAAAAGTAGGCCCCTAAATATTGACGTCGAATAGACGCCAGGGCCGGACAGGAGCATAGGAGGTGTGGGACACTTTCCACTTCCTCCTCATCAAGGCAGCTTCTACAGAAATCATTAGCCGGGACACCTAGTCTGATGGCATGGTTTCCTATGAGGCAGTGTCCTGTGATGACACCGACGATAGAGCTTATATTCGATCTGTGAAGAGATATTAAATCCTTAGATCTTTTGGAATCTAGCCTAGGCCAGATTAACCTGGAGGTGTGACACGAAGTGCCATTCACCCATCTGTTATCTATTTCGCGAGTTGCCTCTAATGAGAGCAACAATTTGCAAGTTGTGAGGGGCATACCCAAGCTACTGTGTTTGGGAAGTAATGGCTGTGAAGTAGCGAGCTTGGCGAGCTCATCTGCTTTGCAGTTGCCTGGAATGTCTCTATGTCCTGGCACCCAGCACAGGCAAATATTGAACTGGTCGGCCATCTTGTCTAAAGATGAGCGGCAGTTTATTACAGTCTTGGAGTTTGTAGAGACCAGTTCCAGGGCTCTGATGGCTGCCTGGCTGTCAGTGAAAATGCACATATCACGAGCGGATATTACATTCCATTTGAGCCAAGACAGCGCTTCACTAATCGCCATAATCTCCGCCTGAAACACACTACAGTAGTCAGGTAAGCGAAGGGAGAGACTTAGTTCATCAGAGAAAACACCACTACCCACCCCCTCCTGGGTTTTAGACCCATCCGTGAAAAAGTGCAGGGAGTCTGCAAAAGGTTTGGGATTATCATTCCATAAGTCTCTATCAGGAATGAGGGTTTCAAAAAGTCTATCAGGGAAGTAAAGGGGTGTGGTATGGTCCAGAATTCTCGTGGGGAAGTTAGAAGAACTTAGTATAGTGGAGTGGCCAAATGGATTGTTGGTCCACTGGGAAGAGGCTGTAAGACGGATAGCCGTATTCTTTGCTAGTTGTTTGCCGAAAATGTCGATTGGGGATAGGTTCATTATAACGTCCAGTGCATCTGAGGGTGTGGTTCTCAACGCACCTCCTATACAAATGCAAGCTTGACGTTGAACTTTCCTAATGAGATTATAGTGTATGGCTTTGTCTAGTATTGGCCACCAGACATGTACTCCATACAACAGAATGGGTCTAACGACGGTTGTGTAGATCCAGTGGATCATATGAGGTTGGAGACCCCATTTCTTTCCTAATGCTCTTTTACAAATGTAGAGAGCCAGCGTCGCCTTGCGGGTGCGCTCCATTAAGAGAATTTGCAACTGGTGCCGTTAATGGTAGGGGGGTCGATCGAGGGGATACTATATTTTCGTGTGAAGAGGACAATTTCCGTTTTAGAAGCATTAATGCCCAATCCGTTGACTTTGGTCCACGCCGAAAGTTTTGAGAGAGCATGCTGCAAGAGAAAAGATCAGTGCAAGAGCACTGATGGATATTTTCCCGAGACAGCCACAGCAATGTCATCCGCATAGGCTATCACCTTGCACCCTGCCTTATCTAGCAACAAAAGTAGTTCGTTGACTACGATGTTCCATAGCAGGGGAGATAGAACTCCACCTTGTGGTGTTCCTCTGCTGGCAACTCTGGTGGCTGTGGTAGAACCCAGCTTCGATATGATAACTCTACTGACAAGCAGTTGGTAAATCAATCTACAGAGTCCCTTGTCCACGCCAAGATTTACTAGTGCACTGATGATAGAGGATGGGTAGACATTGTTGAAGGCTCCCTCGATGTCCAGGAAGGCTACCATTGTGAATTCCTTATGGTGTATGCCTTTAGTGTATGCATGTTGAGAGGCTGACTATCTAGATGGGTCTATATTGTAGCGAAGATGGATATCTATGAGTCTTTCCAACGTTTTGAGTAGGAAGGAAGATAAACTGATAGGTCTGAAATCTTTGGGGTTTACATGAGAGCTACGACCTGCTTTAGGTAGGAAGACAACCTTCACCTGTCTCCATCCCAAGGGGATATGGGACAAGCTTAGGCAACCTTTGAGGATAGTTTCCAACCATGGAAGAATTAGGTCTAAGTTCAGTTGGAGTTCCGCTGGTATGATACCGTCCGGACCAGGGGATTTATACGGTTTGAAGCTACGAATAGCCCATGCTATTCTGCGCTTAGTGGTGAGCTTCACGAGGCTGCTGATGGGATAACCAGAACCCATGGCTGAAGAGGGTTGGTCATCAGAGCAGCTGGGGAAGTGAGTATCAAGTAGAATCTCAAGTGATTCTTTACTAGACGTAGTCCAAGTGCCGTCCTGCTTCATGTAGTAGCTTGGTATGGCAGGACACGAGGAGAAGATTTTTCTGAGTCTTGAGGTCTCCGAAATATCTTCTATTCTTCCGTAAAACAGCTTCCAGGATTTCCTTTTTGCCGTTTTCATTTTGGATTTGAATAATCTGAGGGATTCTTTATAGGATTCCCAGTGGAGCTCATCCCCGGAGGACTTAGCTTTATTGAACTTCCTCCTGCTGGCTTTGCGAAGATGTTCAATTTCACTATTCCACCAGTGTGGCTTAGAGTTAAACTTCAGTGTTTTGAGTGGGCAGTCCGTGTCTATTGCTTCATTAAGGGCAATAGTGAACGAGTTGACTAGCCATTCCAGCTCATTGACGTCAGTAGGAGAGGGAGGTGTTCCCGAAAGGGATTTCCCTACGATACTTTTATAGAGAGACCAGTTGGTTTTCCTATAGTTCCTGACTGGAGGTTGCTCGGGGGGAAGACCGTTAAGGTCGAATTGGAGATATCTATGGTCCGAAAAAGAGACCAGTTGGTTTTCCTATAGTTCCTGACTGGAGGTTGCTCGGGGGGAAGACCGTTAAGGTCGAATTGGAGATATCTATGGTCCGAAAAGGAGTGGATATCAGAAACCCTCCAATTACTAATGTAGTTGGAGAAGTTATTTGAGACAAGGGTAATATCAAGTACTTCCTGTCTATTTTTGGTAACATAGGTGGGTACATTTCCTGTATTGCATATAACTAGATTCTTATTTAGAATAAAGTCTAACAGAGACTCACCTCTTTCGTTGTTGTTGGAGCTACCCCATAATTGATTGTGTGCATTGGCATCACAACCAATAACGAGGAAAGCGTTGCTGGATTCCGCCATAGCGACCGTCCTTGTGAGTGTTGTGGGTGGGATGGGTCCGTCGTATGCAAGGTAAGCTGAGGTCATCCAGCACGTACTCTGACTCAGCTCCAGGCTTACCAAAGTGTTATCAGGGTCGCTAAGGTTGGAAATGAGGAATGAGTTAATAGAGCTTTTAACCATAATGCAAGATCTAGGTTTACCTGCATTTTTGGTATAAAGCAGCTTGTAGCTCGCCGTCCTGAGTCCCAGCACCAGACCTTTCGCGGTCCAGGGCTCCTGGATCAGGACAATGTCCTCCCCATTCTTGGCTAAACGAATGAGGAGGTTGGCGGAGGCCGCCTTGGAGTGGTGAAGGTTAATCTGAATCACCCGCAGCATTGCGACTGATTGCAGATGCCTCCACCACAGTGTCATTGGCCTCGTCCGAGTCGGAAGACATGAAGTCATCCTTCTCCTGTGGTGGATGGTATAAGTTAGCGGTGAAGAACCGCTCAAACTCTGAGTCCGACGAAAGTGTATCGTCGTCTATGCCCAGATTATTGAGCGTAGTCGTGAGGACTTCTTCTGATGCGTCCGGTGGTTCGTTGTCAGTGGGGGTAGCACTTGTTTCGTCTGGACAAGTGTTGCTCCTCCATCGACCTATCGCGTTTGACCGCATGAGGTACGGAGGTTCATATGACTCTTTTTGCTTGCTGTTCCAGCTGTCTTTAGGGAAGGGCGCCAGCTTGTCGAGGATACGAGTGGCTGCGCGCTAATCCAGAGGTCGCCAGGTATCTGGATGCTCCGTACGCGACTGAGCTATTTGTCTGGGCCCTCAGCCTGGTTGATCATCAGCACGGGTCGCATGACACTTTGATCCAGCGCAGGGGAATGGGGTAAGAAGGAAAAAGAGGAGAGGAGGGGGTGGGATAGAGTTTGATTACATCTTGGTTTTCAGATTTCAACCAGGACCTTTGCGACAAGGGTGACCCTGATGGATATGCTTTGCCGCATGTCCGTCGCCATAGCTCACTGGTATCATTAATCCTACTTAAGCCCCAGAACCGCTGCAAGGTGTTTAATCACTCTAGGGTGACCTTTCCCTCACCCAGAGGACACTGCGCAGACAGATGCGCCTCTGCGCATTTACTGCACCGAGTCGGCATGTTGCAGTTTCCTGCAGCGTGCCCGAATCTCTGGCATCTTGCACAGAGAAGCATCTGCTTACTCCTCCTCAACCTCTCCCAAGAGACGGCCTGAAAGTCAAGGAACTTTATGCTCCTTAGACTCTCAAGCCTGCTCTCTGGTGTCACCTGGACCAAGAAAAGGGGAAGCAAACGTGCCGGTTCCATCCTGGACCGGACAGTGGAGAAGCGCTTGACTCCCAAAAACTCTACGTTGGCGACGCTCGCTTGTCGCAACGATTTCAATATGTCCTCCGGCTCCGCAGAGACTCTCAATCCCTTGAGGAGAACGGTCTGAATCTTTTCTCCCCTGGGAGTATATGAATAGAAGTCAGCCCCAGCTGACGCCATCTTCTCTTTCACAAGCTTGAAGCCATCCACTGATGAGCAGTGGATGGCCTGTCTGCGAAAGCCTTTATTTTTAATAAAAAAATTGTCCCTTATGGCCAACTTACATACCTGAATGGTGTCTTCGGCGTCCATTCCCGTAATGTTTATTGGAGGCAGTTTAACCTTCTTGTCCTTCTGCTGATGGTGTTTCTGTTGTTGCTGCTGCTGATAGTGTTGTTGTTGTTGCTGCTGCTGCTTGGGTTGCTGCTGCTGTTTGTTTTGCTGCTGCCGCTTGGTTTGCTGTTGATGCTGCTCTTGGGGTTGCTGCTCACTTTGTTGCGTTTGTGGCAAATTTTGTTGTTTTTCCTGTTCTTTTTTTCTTTTTTCTAACTTCAGCTGGAGGGCTTTTATTAATTCCTCCAGCTCGTCCTTCTCCTTAATTTTCCTGGCCAATTCCACTTCATCTTCGGCCTGATCTGCGGCCTTGGCAGAAGCCAGTTCCCCGTACAGGTTTCCGCTGCCGCTGTACGAGGCTTCTTCTTCATCATTTTTCTTGCCGGAATTGTCCGGCAGCTTTTTTTGACCCTCTAGGTCACCTTAGGATACTCAACTGTTGACTGTTGAAGGGTTTTTGGCTACCAGACGATGGCCGCATATGTGATAATGGGCCTCGCCATCATTATGTACAACCAATGTATAATTTTGGGAGAGATACCCCAAGTCCTAACGTAAAGACGTGTACTGGCCCACAGTGCTCTGGTAGCTCACTCTATGGCGGACTTAATATGTGAATTCCAGTTAAGTCGTCTGTCCAGGATTACTCCAAAATATTTTGCCTCGCTGGAATAAACTAGTGTGGTGTTGCCGAATCTGTTAGAGACATGTGAGAGTTGACCGGGGATGTCAAACCTGATATGTTGGTGGTCAGAATTGATTCATCTGACACATGCCAATTTTCAATAAAATTCGAAATAAATCGACTAGCGAGTGTGAGATCAAGTACCTCTTCGCGAATCGCATTTATGAAGGTAGGCTTGGAGCCTCTATTTAGTATATCTATTTCACTACTAATAAGCTAGTCTAAAAGACACTCACCTCTTCTGTTGGTGTCACTACTACCCCAGACCTCATGATGCGCGTTAGCATCGCAACCGATGATGTAGTGCAGGTTGCCTGTTTTGCAGTAGCTGATGAGGTCCTGGACGTCCTTAGGTGGTATGACGCTATTGTCATCCGGGAAATACGCCGAGGCGAAAACGATGTTATGTGTTCCCCTCTCCGTTG
Organism: Myathropa florea; assembly: GCA_930367185.1. Lineage (NCBI taxonomy): Eukaryota > Metazoa > Arthropoda > Insecta > Diptera > Syrphidae > Myathropa > Myathropa florea. Next base: position 51,519,826 of record OV884004.1, read on the forward strand.
GAACTTCCAGTAGTAGGGCCACCAGGTCTCTGTTAATGAAATTTGGAATGGGAAGAAAGTTAATATCATTGCTGATGATACAGGCCGCTCTTGGCGCAGGGACTCCACACTTGGAGATTAACTTACTATTTCCATTCCGGAGACCTTTTGCATGTCCACTTCTAACCCATGGTTCCTGGATAAGTGCAAGGGTTATGTTTTCTTCGGCGAACCGCTTGCTAAAGGTAGCGGACGCGCCCTTTACGTGATGCAGGTTCGCCTGTAGCACCTTGATGGAGCTTACCGATCCTCCAGCGAGGTTCGGGCCTTTCGTCTTACGGCAAGCAGCCGTTGAGGGTTGACCTTTTTTTTGAATTCGTTTTTTTTTTTCGGTTCAACAACACGAGTCACCGTCTTTCCTGCTGCACTAAGGCCGCTGGTGTTAGCAATTGGCTCGCTGTCAACGGTCTTGGTTGCTGAGGCAGTACTGACCTCTCTTGCATGCCCGACAGCGCTGCAAGAGGGGACTGCAGATGAGGTTGTTGTTGTACCGGTTTTTCGTTTTTTCTGTGCAACAACACGGGTCACCGTCTTTCCTGCTCCACTAAGGCCGCTGGTGCTAGCAATGGGCTCGCTGTCAGCGGTCCTAGTTGCTGAGGCAGTACTGTCCTCACTTGCATGCCCGGCAGCGCTGCAAGTGGGAACTGCAGATGAGGTTGTTGTTGTCGCTAAGATCTTGGTCGTTGGCAATTCGATGCTTTGTGTAAAGAAACCACGGACTATGTGCGATTTGGGAAAAGATCCCTCCTCCACAAGTACAGTATCAAGACCACTTTTCGCCTTGATAGCATCAAAACTGCGTTTCATCCACTCAGAAGTAGCACTGTCGGATCAGATGAAAATTAGCCATCCCGACTTGTGTTGAGAGCCTGAGAAATGTGGCCACACGTCCCTGTTTCTCAGTTCAATCGACACGTCAATGACCGCCTCCTGGATTAGAGCCATTTGCTCTGTTGACAGAGGCTGTTTTTCAATGTCAGCTGGGACGATTTCCAGTCTGACAGTACTAGCTACCTGACTGAAGGTGGGCGTGCCAGGTGCACGTCAGGCTTCTGCCTTTTTGGCTGCCGGTTCAGAGAGGGTGCGATCCTTTGATATCACCCTTTGAAACTCATTTCCAGGAGGAGATTTCGCATATATTAGGGCATTTTCCCTAGTTTCGCCCTTGCGAATAGCGTGGTTGTATCTCCTCTTTTCATCTGAGTTTAACTTGACGAATCCACCTGGTCCTAGACGCAGCTTGTCAAGTTTCTTCCCAAGGAAGAACATCCGGATTTCCGCGTGACTACACTGCAAGTGTCTATGACCGTGGATGTGTCAGAATCCTCTGAACTGACACTAGCGCTGGTAGCTGTCAAGGATTGTACCCATTTGGCTCCGATCTCCTTGTCAGCTGAAATTGTAGCTAGCTCGCTTTCGAGCTGGTAGACATTGGCCGAAGGTGATGTGGCCGTCGGAGGCTCAATAGCGTCCCGAATATTGCCGTCTGTATGCTCCACAGCATGAACAGACGCTGGTGAATTTTGAGCTTCACCATACTCATATTTTTTTAAATTAAAATTGGAAATGATGGTCCCACGAGTATTCGGGAAATATACGTCACTCCAGGCAGCGCCCGATATGCCTAGGGAAGGCTAGATTAAAACCGAAGGTCGCCAGGTATATACTAGAGACTAAGCACTCTCTTAGCCACGCATCCCTCGGCGTATGCTGTTCCACCATTGGATTAGAGATTATTTTAGAGAATCCGTGCAGAAATGCGAAGTCAACCAAAAACTAGGAGACAAATACGAAGTAAACATTTTTAGCAAGAGACATTCTCAAATCATGATATGAATAAAAAATGGGAAATGGAGAATCTTGAAGTGGCTTTGAAAAAGCAGAACAATCTAATTGGAGCGGTAAAATGTGTAAAAGTTTGTAAACATAAAAACACAGAGGCTTATTATGCGGTCGTCGAAATTGATGAGTGCGATTATAAAAACGTACTCGTCAACCGCAAGATCAACATAACAACAATTCAAATTGAAGTGCTCAAACACACGACATTTCTCCCACCCTATGTTGATCTTGCGGTTGACGAGTACGTTTTTATTTTTTTATTTATTGCTGTGGATATCACCATATTGCGAAGAACTGCAAAAACGCTACGAAATGTGCGAAATGTGGAAATAATCATAATACGAGAGATTGTAAATCAACAGAGTTGAATTGTCCTAATTGTACATGGTACAATGAAAGATATTCTTTTAGCCTAGATACAAAACATGATTGTAGAGACATTAAATGCTCCGTGTACAGGAGATTGCTACAAACAGAGAAAAACAGATTTGTGATATAGCAAAGAAGAAAATTTAGAGGAGTATACTGTAATATTCAAGGACTAACCGGTAACTTAACAGAGGCAGAACAGAATTTTTTAAATAAAAATTTTGATTTTATAATTCTGTCGGAAACACATCTCACGAAAAATATCGATGATAATGAAGTTCAGCTAAAAGACTATAACATATTGTGGGATACCGTATTTCAGTTTGTGGATGTTCAAATAGATGTTGTATTGCCTAACACGAAAATTCCGGCTGCACATGAAAGATTTTATGAATCCAAAGATTTTAGGGCCAATTTTCCATTTTAGCTGTTGATTTAGTACAACGTGTACACCAATCCTGTCAAAGGCTTTATAAAAGTCTAAACTTAACATGGAAACATGGTTTCTCTCAGATAGCGTTATAGACACGAAGTGGTCTAGATGAATAAGGGCATCTTGAGTGGAGATACTTGTTTTAAAAGTCTATTGTCAAGTAGTCTCTCTTTTGTGAGAAACCAGACAAGGCGTTTGGCGATGATTTTTTCCAAAATGTTGCTTGTACATGAAAGAAGGGAGATAGGACGATAACTGGAGGTGGAGTATGGGTCTTTGTTTGGTTTAAGAATTGGGATGATACTGGCAACTTTCCATGAGTGTGGAATAGTGCCTGAGTCTATAATCTTGTTGTAAAGTGATAATAAGCGCTGTTCTAAAATTGCAGGGGAGTTTTTTTAACATGGGATAGGAGATTCGATCGAAGCCTGGTGATTTGCCTTTTACTTGGTTCAAACAGGATGCTAGTTCAACCATATTGATACTGGATTCGATCGAAATAGCGGAAGGAGTGGGATTAAAGGAAATGTTAGGGGTGTTAAGAATTTTGTATTTTTCGAAGATAAATTTTGAACCGAAATTAGAGTTATCAGCAAGCTGTTCAAAGGTCTGAGCCATATGTTCGACTATCTCTGTAGGACTGGTAATACTTGTAGTGTTGATTTTGATGCTGTTAGGAGTTAATGTGCCAGCTAATTTTCTGATGTCAGCCCAAAGTTTTGTTCGCAGAAAATTTTTCGAAGCAGGTCTTTTTTTCAGCCTTGACTGTTTTTTTGAATTTAGCGTTCAGCTTGCGATAAAGGATGAGGTTAGGTTTAGTGGGGGATTTTTTAAAACTGTACCAAGCCTTTTGTTTTTGTTTACGAAGATAACTAATTTCTTCATTCCACCAGGGTACTGTTTTCCTATGAAATTTGTCGCTTGTTTGAGGAATAGCAGCAGTGCGTAGGGATTTGTGGATATGCGCAAATTCTTTGCTGATATTGGGGGATATTATCCTGGCAAGAAGTTCGTTTGACAGAGTGGAACAGAAAAAAACCCATTTAGCTCTGTCGAGAAGACATTTCTTATTGGGTTTAACGTTTAAATTGTAAGGGCCACAGGTAAGGGTGATAAAAATGGGAAAGTGATCGCTACCAGAGAGGTTGTCGGAAATATTCCAGGTAGATTTCGGAAGAAGTGAAGGAGATATAATGGATAAATCAACGTGAGTCAATGTACTGTGTGTCGAAAAGTGGGTGGGGCGGCCGTCATTAAGAATTGATAACCCTGAGTTAACAATAAAATGATCAACAAGCTTGCCACGTTTGTTTTGTTTTGTAGAGCCCCAAGAAGGACTCCAAGAATTGAAGTCCCCAGTTATAAGTATTGGAGTATTTATCCCAGCTAGAATAACTTCGAGATCTTGTAAGGTGAAATTTTGATCGGGGCGAATGTAAAGGGAAATGACAGTTATAAGGATATTGAGGTTAATTTCGACACCAATGGCCGAAATGTTTGAGTTTATTGTGACAGGAGTGTGTGGAATAGATTTATGAATGAGAAGGCAGACGACTTGTTTAGAAATTGTGATAGAATCATGGTTATGGGAATATGCCGAATATTGTTTAGGTGTAAAAGGGTGGGAGCTGGAGGGAATGTGAGTTTCTTGAAGGGAAATTATGTTTGGTTTCATGTCGCTTATCAGAAGCTGTAGCTCATGTAAGTTGTTCTTATAGCCATTTAAGTTCCATTGCAAAATATTGAGAAGTAAATTTGAATTAGACGACGAATTCTTATCAACGCGAAGAGTTTCACGTTGAGCAGAATTTAGTGTGGTGTTGTTGTTGGGCTATTTATTATGACTCCGCGGTACGGGTGTTGAGGCAGGCAGGCCTCGAGGTGCCTGAATATTTTTTTTGTGTCAGCCATTGTACATTTCCTTATTGTTTTGATTTTTAAAATTTCTTTAGCCATGAGGTACTGTTTACATAATTTGGAAGATGATGTGTGGTCTTGGGAGCAGTTGGCACATGAAGTGCGTGTGCATTCGTTGGATGGATGAGGAGGGAGATTACACTTCTCGCAGGATGCTGCCCCAGTGCATCTCTTGGTAGTATGACCAAGGAGTTGGCAATTGCGGCAACGCATCGGATTTGGGAAGTATTCCTCTACTTTAACATTGTGCCATCCAATGTTGATATTGCTAGGAGCACGGAAACGATCGAATGAAAGAAGAATAAGACCAGTGGCTCGAAGATTATTTTCGTGTGTTGTTATTTTTTAATTTACAAGCTTCAGTTACTCCCTGGCTCCCGGATACTTGTATTAGGCAAGGTGCATATACAGTACCCTTGGAAGAATTTAAATTAGATGAAGTTTGACGGAAATTGGGCATAGATTTGAAAGATTCTTTTTTGACAGGAATAAATTAGCAATTTTTTCTGATTTTACAAGTATAAGGAGACTGCCGTCTCGCAGTTCCGTTATGTTTTCATAAGCGGTACTAATGCCATCAATAGTTTTTTTAATAAGAAAATACTTATGGAAGAAATGGGTTTTTTTCGTCATTAGAGGAAATAGTTATGAATTTAGGGTCAGGTAGGGCTGAAGTAGTTTGAGACGGTTGGAGAAGATCAATATGCGTGTAGTTTGTTTTTTTAAGTTTTTTGTTATTATGGCCAGGTTGCAGCTCCATATCGAGGGTGCTGAACCTGTTACCTGATATCACTGAAAGACGCTTTGTGAATGAGTTCAAGGTATTAAAATACAACAAACATTCGTTCCTGTGTCAACTAAGAAATAGTGATATAACGATAAGCAGTGAGGACCCAAACATAATTGGGAACATAGTTCAAAATTAACTAATAAGAATTACAAGGCTACATGATTGTTATAAAACCAGCCATAACAAGTGTAAATAAGTGGTTTAAATATTGCCTGCTACAAATGAAGCGAGAAAAAACAAAAATATACTAAGAATTATCGCACCGCCAGAAATCGGTACAAGGCAGAAATCGTTAAGCTAAGAACAATAGCATTAAACAGATTGTCGCAAAGGCAAATAACTAAAAATCGATGTGGAAAGTAATCAAGTCATACGTCTTAAATGAAACAAGACCATCGATCAAAAACATATCCTTCCATAACAAGTGTGTGAACGACTATGAATCAATGCCTATGACAATGAATTCATTCAATACGTATTTTGTAAAAAGTGTTTATGACATTAATATGACGATACCACATATGCAATTTTGCCATAAAATGACAACTGTGAATACGACCTTTGAGTTCAAAGCTATAAGATCCGCAGACATTAAAAAAGTACTTAGACTGATTAGTCAAAAAAGAGACTACAATCAAATGAAAGCAAAAATGCTGTTAGACAATATCTGTAATAGGACCGGTGATGAAGCGACTTTTCAATCTTTCTATGAGGGCTGGCTGCTTTCCAATAACATGGAAAGAATCAGTTATTTCTTCTGTAGCCAAAGTAATTGGTACCAATAAATGTGAAGATTTCCGTCCCGTTGATGCTCTCCCAATATATGAAAAATTATTGGAAAAAGTAGTTCAAATTCAACTCGAGGAATGTTTTGAAACAAACGAGCTATTAATAGAAAACCAATCAGTGTTCCGAAAAAAACACTCGTGCGAATCAGCGTTAAATAGCGTTCTTATTAGTTGGAAAGAGGAGATGGCTGCTGGTAAATATGTCTTAGCAGTATTCTTGGATCTGAAAAGAGCATTCGAGACCATTGACAGAGATATTCTACTACAGAAGCTTCAACTATATGGTGTTAGAGGTCATGAACTAAACCGGTTTCGGTCTTTTCTAAGTGGTCGGACCCAAACAATAAGTGTCAATGGAGTGATGTCTAACAGTGTTGAAACAACTCACGGAGTTCCCCAAGGATCCATACTTGGCGCTCTGTTATTCATCATTTACATCAATGATATAAAAAAAGAGCTAAACAACTCTTAAATTGCATTATTTGCTGATGATGTTCTACTCTTCATTTCTGGCAACAACTTCGCTGTTAAGCAGTACACTGAAGCATAACTTCAATCATCGATCAAGTCAGTCTACCTCGTTGAAAGGATTTCCCAACAAGGACTCAGGAGTTCGTGACAGTTCGTTCCGCGATCAAGATATGGCTACTCTTGTCACAATTCTTAATCGCTACAATGTACAGGAGTTACCACAATTTTCTGGTGAGAACAGAAGAGAGTGGCCCTACTTTGAAGAGGTATACAAATCTACCACGCTCGAGAGAAGATAGAGTGCTAAAGAAAACGTTGCTTGTTTGCGGAGAACTTTGAAGGGAGACGCGTATCATATGGTGAGTGGTCGTCTGAATTACTCGTCAGACGCTGACTCATCATTCGCTTCGGCCAATGTTTCGACATGCTGATGTTCTGGTACATGACTGGACTTCAGAGCTGTTAGGACTTCCAAAGCTGTCGTCAAAATGTGATCCGAAGTAGCGGATGTGGGCGGTGAATACTAATGGTTTCGTAGCTGACCTGAAATCAATAAATAGATAAGATGACTTGTCTAACGGATTATTATTATTTTTATTATTATTGTTGAGGGTGTATTGCACCGCGACCTTTAAGATCTATTGTGCCCCCTTTCAATACCTTAGCACAATTACGAGTTCCCCTCAAATACAGTTCTTTTCAGAGTTGTATTAATGTAAGTAATGGTTATGGACTCCTATTGCGCATAGGTGAAGAAATCTGTTCTAGAGTATTCTCTCTAAGCCAGGTTCCTTCAGGAACCTGAGAATAAGAGATGGTTCTAGTGATTGCATTTCTTCTTCTGATAGTAGGTACTTGCTCAGACTTCTTTTACTTTTGTGGGCCAGTGTCTCACAAAATCCCAGTATATGTTCTGGAATTTCATTAAATTCTCCACAAAATCTGCAGAGACCTTCTTCTGATACCCCTAGTTTCCTTAGATGCTCCCTGAGTCTACAGTGCCCCGTTAGGAAGCCTGTTAGGATACGGAGGTTATTCCTGCTCATTTTGCTGCATGCCTCGAATCTCTTCCGGTTATATTGCCCTAGGAGTTTCTTGGCCTGCTTCATTCCACGAGCCTTATTTCTAGTTCCCTGAATTCTTCTCTGAGGAGATGGTCTCCTACAGCGCAGAATGGTTCAGGGCCTATGAACGGTTCTAATGCTCCTTTCCTAGCCAGGGAGTCGGCCATTTCGTTGCCTTCTATCCCCGCATGGGCAGGTATCCAGCAAAGTTTTACTCGGTTTCTCCTACTTAATTCTTTGAGCTTTTGCAAGCATTCCCATACAAGTTTGCATTTGATGGTGTAGGAGTCCAGTGCCATAATGATGTCTCGACTGTCCGACATTATTGCTATGTCGCAGTTGGTATAATTCCTTTCAAGATTGATCTGTCTGTCTATGGCATAAATTTCCGCTTGAAAGATGCTGGTATATCTGCCCATGGATTCGAAGTATTTTGTCCTGGGTCCAAAAACTCCTGCTCCAGTTCCTTCATCAGTTCTTGACCCGTCTGTATACCATTTTACCGTGTTGCTGCTCAGTCTGTGGACCATGGATTCATTGCTCCAGTCCCTTTTAGTGCTGAGCTTGCTGGTAAATTTCTTTTGGAAATTGAATTTCCTAATCACGTCATCCTTCGGAATGGCCAGGAGTGGTATCTTTTTGACTAGTGCGTCGAATTGCCTCGAAGTAATCCACCTGGCTTTACCTATCCCTTCTCTTGCCATTCTCATGATTGTTTTGTTTGCACACTCTGCTGCCACTAGATGTGTCATATAATTTATAAATACAAATGTGTAACTCGGGTTCTGATTCCAAAGACAAACAGCGCTAGCTGTTAATCTGACGATTTAAATTGTCTGAACGCGCCCATAAAATATAGTGTGTCAAATATCTCGCCGAAAAATCTCAATTACGCACCAAAAGGACATCATTCTTCGTTTGTCTCTGGAGTCGAAACCCGAGCACGAAAGTTGCTAAAAAAGTAAGTTTTCTATCCTATGTAACTATTCCTAGTACTATTCCTGTAATTTATTTAGAGAATAAACGCACGCACGTGTGCAGTTAAATCTCCAAAAGCAACATTGTTTTGATTCCACCGTCCTTCTTTTTAAAAGAAAAATTTAAGTTAAGGAGAATATCTTGCGTCGCAAGCGTAATCCAGTTGCCGCCTGCAACAAACTCCGGCCAGGAGTTATTTATTGCCGTTTGATAAAAAACAACCAAATTTGTTTAAGCCAAGGAACAATACGCATGTCAAGCAGCAGCCGACCAAGGCGTAGTCCGCGCACAACAACAGGAAAGTTGCGTTTATACACAACTGAAGTGCAGCAACTTGGCGAAATTCCAGAACAAAGCGACAGCGATATATCAGAAAACGATAACACTATAATCGACACACACGACATGGAAGAGTCTGCAACGACAAGAACAATGGAAGACCTTTTGCGGCAGTTAGGTGAAATGCGCTCACAACTGGAGGAAACCACTTCCAATGCCGCTGCAGAAAAAGCTGAACGCATCCGCCTGCAGGAGCTTGTGAATCAAGTCCCAAACACCTCAACATCTGTAGCATCCGCAACAACTGCTGTTATAGTCCCAGCGGTTACTCACACGTCGAGGATGCCAAAAATACCGACAGCGTCGCAGCCCTTTCAAACTGCAACAACAGCAGCATAACCGTCGCATACACATGCAGTGCCAACGTTCTTGCCTCCGATTAGTGCATCGCAGTCATGTATCAGACCGCAGTGTACGTCAACACAATCCTTCACGACACCAACTTCGTCATTTATATGAAGCTGTTGTTACGCTCAGTCTGGTCACAAGCTGTAGGATGGGATGAGCCAATTCCCGAAGAAGTTTTTATTTTGATGGAAGCAGTTAAAAGCCGAACTTACGTCGTTAACTCAATTCAAGTTGCCGAGATGTCATGATCCTCACCTGACGTTCGCAAGCAACATCGTTCTTCACACTTTCGTCGATGCCAGTGAAAAGGCTTTTAGTGCGGTTTCATTTCTTAGAGTTGAATACGGTGGCAGTGTCCGATCATTTATCTGTGGCAAAACCAAATGTGCTTCTAAAAGGCTTATGTCAATTCCACGCTTGGAATTATCCGCAGCGATCTTAGGCATAAGGCTTTGCAACGCCATCGTGGAGAACCATGACTTATCATTCAAAGACCGAATCTTCTGGACCGATTCAAGAAATGTCATCAGCTGGATTAGATCGGAACCCCGGCGATATAAACAATTTGTGGGATTCCGGATTGCCGAAATATTAGAGAGCAGCCAGGTTAGTCAATGGCGTTGGGTTCCTTCAAAACCCATACCCGCCGAAGCTGGACATCGAAAGTAGGTGGGTTATGGGTCCGGAGTTTCTTCAGCTGCCTGAAAACGATTGGCCTCTACAACCAGAAGTTTCCAGCAGCCAGCTGTGTGATGATGAGTTTTCAAGATTGCTGAGATGCGCGGCATGGGTACTGCGTTTTAAGGATGCCAGTTTGCGTAAGCAAATAGAAATTGGAGAGCAATGTGTCAAGGGGTTTGAAGCCGCCGAAGTAGTTTTGTGCGAAATCTACCTATCGAAATGGGCAGCCACTTGTTTAAACTGACGCCATACATAGACGACGCCGGTCTGCTAAGGATTTATGGACGAATCGACGCCGCCACGACTATACCTTTTACGGCCAGACGTCCTATCATCCTCCCAAAGGACCATTGCCTTACCAGGTTGATAGTGGACCATTTTCATTGGCGCCTACGTCACCAAAATGATGACACAATCGCTAACCAGATTCGACTGCGCTTTTGGGTGCCAAGTATTTGAACAGCTGTCAAAAGGGCAAGGAACAACAGCTTGGTTTGTCGAATTCGATCCGCTAAGCCACAACCACCGTTAATGGGACAACTACCAATGAAACGTCTCACACCGTACGTAAGGCCTTTTACGTACACAGGTCTCAACTATTTCGGGCCAGTGTACATCACTACTGGGCGACAGCGAAAAGAGTTCTTTCACATATCCTCTAAAAGATTGCACCAAGTTTTGAGACGTTGCAGAGCGCCTTAATAGAGGCTGAAAATATTATAAACGGGCGTCCACTAACGCACCTGCCCGTCTCAGCTGATGATGAAGATCCTTTAACGCCCAACCATTTCTTGTTGGGAGTTCCCAACTCCACGCAAACTCCAGGCCAGATCGATGAACGAGCTCTTTGTCTAAGGAAGCAGTGGCGCATTAGTCAACAACTCAAGGATCGCTTCTGGAAGAGGTGGATCCGAGAATATTTACCGGTTCTCACCAGAAGATGCAAGTGGTTCCAGCGTGTTGAACCACTCAAAGTTGGAGACTTATGTCTTGTCTGCGAGACCACCGTACCTAGAAGCCAATGGATTCGTGGACGGATAATAAGAGTTTTTCCTGGCCAAGACGGACAGATTCGTGTGGCGGAAGTGAAGACAAGCACAGGGATTTTTCGATGGCCTGCGGTAAAGATCGCTATTCTTGATGTTAGTGAGGCTTCTGATTTGGGGGTGGGATGTCATAGAATTTATAAATACAAAAGTGCAACTCGGGTTCCGATTCCAAAGACAAACAGCGCTAGCTGTCAATCTGACGTTTTAAATTGTCTGAACGCGCCCATAAAATATAGTGTGTCAAATATCTCGCCGAAAAATCTCAATTACGCACCAAAAGGACACATTCTTCGTTTGTCTTTGGAGTCGAAACCCGAGCACGAAAGTTGCTAAAAAGAGTAAGTTTTCTATCCTACGTAACTATTCCTAGTACTATTCCTGTAATTTATTTAGAGAATAAACGCACGCACGTGTGCAGTTAAATCTCCAAAAGCAACATTGTTTTGATTCCACAGTCCCTTGCCCGTGGACGGAGTGACAAGATGGAGTCAGCTCCAGTAGCACCTCCATGGCCGCAGTTGGGCAAGTTCTCATGGCTCCTGTAATACAGAGGCATGCCAACCTTTGCTGAGTATCTCCCTCGCGCTGATCAGATTGGTTCTCTTGGTCCATGCTATTGCACCATAGGTTATTAGGTCGAACAATAGAGATGTACCATCCATCATCCATCTTAGAATACTTGGATTGCATCCACAGGATTTGCCCGCCAAGCTTCGACAAATCATCAGAGCACGCGTCGCTTTCCTGGTTATCTCTTCTGTATGTTTTTTCCAGATGAGCTTTCTGTCTCCCATCATTACTCCCAGATATTTAACTTCTTTTACCGGAGTCAGTGTTGTACCCGACAGACTTATTGGTTTTAGTCGTTCCAGTTTTCGTTTTCTTGTGAAAGGTACTATGGTGGTTTTTGCCGGATTTAGGCTTAGCCCAGCCGACAGGCACCATTCCTTAGTTAAAGTTAGTCCCCATTTGATAATATCGCATAGGGTCTCCTGAATTTTTCCTCTGGCTATGATTACTATGTCATCAGCATATGCCTGACATCTGATGCCATGGTTAGTTAGTATCTCTAGAAGCTCGTCTACAACTAGGCTCCACATAAGAGGAGATAGAACTCCTCCTTGTGGACATCCTCTTGTTGTGTCGACTTTTATTATGCCTCCTACTGTGTGGTTTACTTCCTTTTTGTCCAGAGCCCGAACAATTGCATCATGGGATGTGTTGTCAAATGCTCCTTCAATATAGATGGGATGTAGGATGGGATGAGCCAATTCCCGAAGAAGTTTTTATTTTGATGGAAGCAGTTAAAAGCCGAACTTACGTCGTTAACTCAATTCAAGTTGCCGAGATGTCATGATCCTCACCTGACGTTCGCAAGCAACATCGTTCTTCACACTTTCGTCGATGCCAGTGAAAAGGCTTTTAGTGCGGTTTCATTTCTTAGAGTTGAATACGGTGGCAGTGTCCGATCATTTATCTGTGGCAAAACCAAATGTGCTTCTAAAAGGCTTATGTCAATTCCACGCTTGGAATTATCCGCAGCGATCTTAGGCATAAGGCTTTGCAACGCCATCGTGGAGAACCATGACTTATCATTCAAAGACCGAATCTTCTGGACCGATTCAAGAAATGTCATCAGCTGGATTAGATCGGAACCCCGGCGATATAAACAATTTGTGGGATTCCGGATTGCCGAAATATTAGAGAGCAGCCAGGTTAGTCAATGGCGTTGGGTTCCTTCAAAACCCATACCCGCCGAAGCTGGACATCGAAAGTAGGTGGGTTATGGGTCCGGAGTTTCTTCAGCTGCCTGAAAACGATTGGCCTCTACAACCAGAAGTTTCCAGCAGCCAGCTGTGTGATGATGAGTTTTCAAGATTGCTGAGATGCGCGGCATGGGTACTGCGTTTTAAGGATGCCAGTTTGCGTAAGCAAATAGAAATTGGAGAGCAATGTGTCAAGGGGTTTGAAGCCGCCGAAGTAGTTTTGTGCGAAATCTACCTATCGAAATGGGCAGCCACTTGTTTAAACTGACGCCATACATAGACGACGCCGGTCTGCTAAGGATTTATGGACGAATCGACGCCGCCACGACTATACCTTTTACGGCCAGACGTCCTATCATCCTCCCAAAGGACCATTGCCTTACCAGGTTGATAGTGGACCATTTTCATTGGCGCCTACGTCACCAAAATGATGACACAATCGCTAACCAGATTCGACTGCGCTTTTGGGTGCCAAGTATTTGAATAGCTGTCAAAAGGGCAAGGAACAACAGCTTGGTTTGTCGAATTCGATCCGCTAAGCCACAACCACCGTTAATGGGACAACTACCAATGAAACGTCTCACACCGTACGTAAGGCCTTTTACGTACACAGGTCTCAACTACTTCGGGCCAGTGTACATCACTACTGGGCGACAGCGAAAAGAGTTCTTTCACATATCCTCTAAAAGATTGCACCAAGTTTTGAGACGTTGCAGAGCGCCTTAATAGAGGCTGAAAATATTATAAACGGGCGTCCACTAACGCACCTGCCCGTCTCAGCTGATGATGAAGATCCTTTAACGCCCAACCATTTCTTGTTGGGAGTTCCCAACTCCACGCAAACTCCAGGCCAGATCGATGAACGAGCTCTTTGTCTAAGGAAGCAGTGGCGCATTAGTCAACAACTCAAGGATCGCTTCTGGAAGAGGTGGATCCGAGAATATTTACCGGTTCTCACCAGAAGATGCAAGTGGTTCCAGCGTGTTGAACCACTCAAAGTTGGAGACTTATGTCTTGTCTGCGAGACCACCGTACCTAGAAGCCAATGGATTCGTGGACGGATAATAAGAGTTTTTCCTGGCCAAGACGGACAGATTCGTGTGGCGGAAGTGAAGACAAGCACAGGAATTTTTCGCCGGCCTGCGGTAAAGATCGCTATTCTTGATGTTAGTGAGGCTTCTGATTTGGGGGTGGGATGTCATAGAATTTATAAATACAAAAGTGCAACTCGGGTTCCGATTCCAAAGACAAACAGCGCTAGCTGTCAATCTGACGTTTTAAATTGTCTGAACGCGCCCATAAAATATAGTGTGTCAAATATCTCGCCGAAAAATCTCAATTACGCACCAAAAGGACACATTCTTCGTTTGTCTTTGGAGTCGAAACCCGAGCACGAAAGTTGCTAAAAAGAGTAAGTTTTCTATCCTACGTAACTATTCCTAGTACTATTCCTGTAATTTATTTAGAGAATAAACGCACGCACGTGTGCAGTTAAATCTCCAAAAGCAACATTGTTTTGATTCCACAGTCCCTTGCCCGTGGACGGAGTGACAAGATGGAGTCAGCTCCAGTAGCACCTCCATGGCCGCAGTTGGGCAAGTTCTCATGGCTCCTGTAATACAGAGGCATGCCAACCTTTGCTGAGTATCTCCCTCGCGCTGATCAGATTGGTTCTCTTGGTCCATGCTATTGCACCATAGGTTATTAGGTCGAACAATAGAGATGTACCATCCATCATCCATCTTAGAATACTTGGATTGCATCCACAGGATTTGCCCGCCAAGCTTCGACAAATCATCAGAGCACGCGTCGCTTTCCTGGTTATCTCTTCTGTATGTTTTTTCCAGATGAGCTTTCTGTCTCCCATCATTACTCCCAGATATTTAACTTCTTTTACCGGAGTCAGTGTTGTACCCGACAGACTTATTGGTTTTAGTCGTTCCAGTTTTCGTTTTCTTGTGAAAGGTACTATGGTGGTTTTTGCCGGATTTAGGCTTAGCCCAGCCGACAGGCACCATTCCTTAGTTAAAGTTAGTCCCCATTTGATAATATCGCATAGGGTCTCCTGAATTTTTCCTCTGGCTATGATTACTATGTCATCAGCATATGCCTGACATCTGATGCCATGGTTAGTTAGTATCTCTAGAAGCTCGTCTACAACTAGGCTCCACATAAGAGGAGATAGAACTCCTCCTTGTGGACATCCTCTTGTTGTGTCGACTTTTATTATGCCTCCTACTGTGTGGTTTACTTCCTTTTTGTCCAGAGCCCGAACAATTGCATCATGGGATGTGTTGTCAAATGCTCCTTCAATATAGAAGAAAGCACATATAACTATTTCTTTCGCATCAAGGGCGCTTTCTATAGTTTGTCAGTTGATAGAGTGCAGTCTCTGTGGATCTGCCTGCCCTGTAAGAATGCTGACAGTAATGAAGAGGGGATGTCTGTAGTACTTCCTCTCTTATGTAGTTATCCACAGCCTTTTCCATTGTTGTGAAAAGAAACGATGTTAGGCTGATTGGTCTGTAGGACTTTGGTAGACTTGGGTCTTTCTTCCCCATTTTCGGAATGAACACTACCTTTGCCCGTCTCCACTGGTTCGGTATGTATCCCAGTGCTAGACTACTTCTTAATATCCTTAATAGAAATGGTATTAGTTTACCTTGCCCTTTTTGAAGTAGGACTGGTGTGATTCCATCCACACCTGGGGGTTCGAAGGGCTAAAACAAGTTAATTGCCCATTCCAGACGCCCTTTGGAGAAGATCTCTCTTGCGACTCTTCAGTCTTCATCCCTTGGTGTTGGTAGATTGTTTTCACAGGTTCTGTCCTCTCCGAAGTTGGGTTTGGATTGGTCAACTGACTCATCTCCTCCTCCTCCGACTTTTTGAGTCCAGACACTGCAACTCTGCCGAACCTGTGACTCATGGAATTGTTCTGACGTCTTATAACGTCAAAGGACTGTTCGTCTACTCCGAGACCCAGTACCTACCCGGTTCCCTCGTTTCGACCATACAGCACCTTCCACAGTTTAACATTTATTCCCTCGTTTTGCGCTTCGAGGAGAGCCTGTGTTGTTTTGTGCTCCTGTCCAGCGCTTTTGGGGAAATAAATGGTAATGGAATGGATACGTGTCTAACGGATACGTCTCAACTAATTTTGTTTCTAGAATGGGTCCAGACCTCTACCAAGATTAGTAGAAATGGAAGTCAGGATTGTCGGCCGTTAATATTCAACAGTTTGCGGAGTTCCTTACAGCGAAGGTTATAGAATTACCACAGGATCCATTGAAACTGGGACCCGACCAGAAGAAGTCGCCACCAACTTCTCGATTGCTCTTACATTAACCCGTTTCTGCGCCAACAAAAGATTTATGGTGCAAGTGCAATAAAAACCAACTATATCTATATATCAATGCTCGGAGTTTAACGCCGATTCAAAGAAAAGGTCTATCTGCTTCACATGCTTGGATCCGTTTCGTCATGGAGACCGTGCTCTAAAAGCCGTACATGTGGAACTGAAGGTTGTAGTAGACGTCATCATCTGTTGTTACATACGCCACCAAATCACGGAATTTGGAAATGGATACATCTGCCTTCATGGACGACGGGTCTTCATTGTCAATGATCGAAGAGTGCAGCAGCAACGTTTGCATGTAGTACTATATGTCTGCAGTGAAAAAAACTTTAAAATTGCATTTAAATCGTCCCTGTGATCAATTTTCCGAAAATGCCACGTAGCATGCGTGAGGTGTTACTCGATCAGCGATCATCAGAAAATGAAGAAAAAATGCTGAAAACGAAACGAAAAGGGATGAAAATATACCTGCTTCACCCAAGAATCCGCTTTGAAAGTGGATTTTCGATGGAAGGCCGATTTTCGGCGCATCCAACTCATCTCCCTCTGGCTTGTGAAAGTCGTATATTGTATCCCTCTCAATCCTGCCTTCTTCCGCTCATGTAATCAGGCACTAAGAGATGTGTTAGACGAGGATGCAATTATTACCAAACGAAAAATGCTCAAAACAGTCATTAAGATTTTCGATCCTTTAGGATTGTTATCACAGTTTACAATCCGTGGGCGGATCATACTTCAAGAGGTATGGAGAGAAGGGTTTCATTGGGACGAGCCGGTGTCATCTCATTTACGTAGTCCATATCTCTGACATCAAGATTCCACGGCGCTACTCATGGAAAAACCCTGACGACTGCAAAGTAAGTTTGATTGTTTTGGTCGATGCTCCTGAAAAAGGATATGCTGCGGTGGCATATTTTCACTTTGCTTACATGGATGAAGTCCAAGTTTCACAAGCCTGTCAAACAATTATCAGTACCTCGAATAGAGTTGCAAGCGGCTGTTTTTTTTTTTTTTTTAATGCATTTTTATTAATTGTATAATTCATTAACTTACATGCTAGACAAAAATTACTTAAAACTAGCTTAATTAACTTAAACATTGTTCTTAAGTCTAACTTACTGACCCTACACAAGTACTCTAAGCTAATCTAATCTATTATTAGTTTTGCCTTTCGGCTTATCCTAACTATTATTTTAAATTAACTTACACCAATCGCAATGAATAAATCACCCTTTTTTTTCAAGAAAATTAATAAAAACTTGAATCTTGATAAGATTTTTCTTAACCTAACTTAACCTAAACTGGTGAGGAAGTTAACCCCACGCAAAACCTCCAACTGGGAGGACAGGTCCATTTGTTTAGCCTCCGGACAAAGGGGCCCGGAGGGATCCGGTGTCGGTAGCCTCTTGCAGGCTGTGAGCGCCGCCATTGGCCCTAAAAGAAGGGCTCGTCCGCCGCCATCTCTATTCCAGGGTCCCGACCTTACCATGGAAACCAGATAGCTCCTGCTAACTGGAGTTGTGGATGCCGTCGTTGGTCGATCAATTGATCAGCTCCTTCGCCGCCATCCTGGGAAGAGTAATGAGACTCACACTCCCCCTCTCTCGTTTGCAGCCGACCAGACGTCCCACGAGGGTTGGTTACCCCATCTTCTGTCGAGGGTACTCGGCTCCCGGATTTCACCACGGGGAGGTGAGAGTAGGAGTTCGTTAATAGAGGCTAGGTGCAGACGCTTGTGTCTGCATAGTTCGCTTGTTAACGCTTCGAAATCTTCTTCGCTTTAAAAAGCATCTACAAGAGAAAATGAAAGATGATGAAAGAAAGAAAATCATTAAATTGCAGTTGGAAAGACATACTCTGGAAAAAGAGATGTTGCTTTATCACAAGCACCAAGATGCACAAGAACAACGACTTTCCGACTGACAGATGGATTCCGGGACTTGTGAGGGGTTTGAAGTACTCTGCTTTGACATTATATTTTTTAACAATACACGCTTTTTAATTATTTCCACAGTCTCCGTCTAGCTCTCGTAGAGTAAACATCGTGGTGACTATTTGACAGTTCGTTTTTCTTTTTCAGTGCGCTCAAATCGAGTAGTACTTCCTTCTCGCTCACTCCCCTGCCGCTTGCTCATACTTTCTTTTTTCTTTTGCAAACCGCGTGTTCATACTTCCCACGCGTACGGTAATTCCGTCCACCCCCATCATGGCCCCGGGGCCTAATAAAACAAAACCCGGGAACAGATTTAGCGAGTTGGCAGATGCCGACACGCTTTCATTTGAACCCCGTTCAAAGAAAAATAGAACCACAACGGTGGAAGATTTCCCTACCCTCCCATCGTATACAAACGTGAAAAATCCCCGATTCGTTATTATATCAGCTAAAGACGAAAAACAACCACTGTCTTCAGTAAGCATCTTTGTTTTAAACAAAGCCATAGACGCTGTAAGTACAGAATATGATATCATTTCCCAACTGAGAGATGGCAACCTCCTCATTCTTGCCAAATCACAAAGAGTAGCGGACAAATTCTTCCGTATCACTAATATCGCAAACCAATGCCCTGTTATCACCAAACTACACGCTAATTTGAACTCTTCTAAGGGAATTGTATACGCCCCTTGCTTAATTAATATCGAAGAGAGTGAAATTATATCGGAAATGAAATCACAAGGCGTGATCGATGTATACAAAATCACGAAAATGATTGATGGCAAACAACGCCCTACAGGGCTAGTTCTTTTGACGTTCGATCTCTATCAGCCTCCTTATACGGTTGATATTGGTTGGTACAAAACCAAAGTGCAGGAATACATCCCCAACCCGATGAGGTGCCGTAACTGTCAGTTACTCGGTCACACGACAAAAAGGTGCTCCAAAACCAAGGTCTGTGCAAACTGTAGTCTGCCTCCCCATGACCCGGAAGAATGTTCTCGTACAATGTGCGCTAATTGTGCGGAAGCACACCCATCCTCATCCACATCTTGTCCAAAATATTTACAAAATAAAGAAATTTTGAAAATTAAAACAAGAAATAAATGTAGTATGGCCGAAGTCAAACGAACTTACAATCAATCACTCCCCTCTCTCTCTCCAACCAGACATACGCTGAGAAAACGAGGCAAGCGGACAAAATAGTAGCAGGCTTAACCGTCCATCTAAACCTGCCTCTTCCAGCACTCCTTATCTCTCCGCCATCAATAACCCAATAGCCAACAACAATACAGTAACCACCGGCTCCAAACCCTCAATAACAACAACAAATTTATCAAACTCTCAACCCTCTCTTCCATCAGTATCTAAGTTCAATAGCACTATACTGCAAAACCGCCCTCCTCCGTCTCCACCTATTTCAAAATCCACCAATCATTCTTCTTTCGACTCTCCTCTCACTTCTATCACAAATTTAATTAACAGTAACTCCTACTTTATAAGCCCCTCTGATACAGATGATAAACAATAACCCTACACACAATGTTCCTTCTCTTGGGTCGCAGCCCATACCGATTGGGATGCGGACGGCCCCGTCTGATATCAGACGCCCCTATCCGCACCTCGATCGGTCTGGACTGCGACCCTTATCTCGCCAAACCTTAATTCAACCACCACAAACCAACAACACTTTCAAAATCCTTCAATGGAATATAAAAGGCCTCCGCAACAACTACGACGAACTCAACCTCATAATAAAAGAACAAAGACCATCTGTTGTGTCTCTACAAGAGACTCACTGCGCCTACAACTTTTCACCGCAGATACCTCGTGGCTTCACAGGATACTTCAACAACTATCCACACAACACCTCATCAAAACAAGGTATTGCTGTTTTAATTAAAAACAACGTACCTCACAAAAGAATCCCAATTAACTCATGCCTACTGACTCTCGCTTTCGAATTCGAACTCTCATTTAAATTCACAATTCTGTCAATATACATCCCGCCTGACCAAATCTT
Source organism: Myathropa florea (assembly GCA_930367185.1). Lineage (NCBI taxonomy): Eukaryota > Metazoa > Arthropoda > Insecta > Diptera > Syrphidae > Myathropa > Myathropa florea. The sequence goes on from OV884004.1 coordinate 51,540,011, forward strand.
CTCAATAAACGATTTGCAAAATATTGTGCTTCAGATCCAATCCCCAATCATACTTGTGGGCGATGTTAACGCCTGGAGTGTTTTGTGGGGTTCAAATATCACTAACACTAGAGGTAGAGTGGTTGAAACATTTATTAGTAACACCAATCTCATAATCCTAAACGATGGCTCTCCGACACACCTCTCCACTCATGACTCACTAACAAACATAGATATCACTTGCTGTTCTCCTGAACTCTACACAAGGGTCTCTTGGGAAATATTGGATGATCTCTATAATAGCGACCATTTCCCAATTATTTCCGCTATTGCTCTTGGCTCGATTAATTGTAAAGTTCCTTTTACCCCGAAATTTAAAACTGACAAGGCTAACTGGGCTTGTTACAACAAGCACATCTTAGATTTTCTGTCACGTAATACTATTTCGGGCAATGTTAACAAAGAGGCCGCTACGCTCTACAAAGCTATTAGAACAGCTGCAAATATGTCCATCCCACAAAGCTCTCCATACCCCCACAAACGAACAGTGCCATGGTGGAGCTCTCACTTGGCTACTCTTCGAAATGAAAAGCAAACAGCATGGAAACTTTTTAAAAGACATCCCAGCACAACGAATCTAATAAACTTCAAAAAGACAAATGCAAAGTTTCGTCGTGAAGTCAAGTTGAACAAAGCAAGATGTCTGCATGATTTCACATCTGCCATTAACCCCAATTCGACACCAGAAAAAATTTGGCATAGCATTCGTAGCCTTACTGGTAATGCTGTTGCTCATTCAATAAGTGCAATAACAACACCTGAGGGCAGTAAAACTTCACCACAGGAAATAAGTAACTGTTTCGCCCTCAAATGGTCGAATTATTCTAAAGACGAATATTTCCCACTTAACTTCAGAGCCAAAAAGCAATCAGCCTTATCGACTTCAACTGTGCCCAACACCCACACAATAACAGACTCTGCTAGACGCATTGAATTAGATATAACCCCTATCGAACTCGAATGTTGTCTAGCCAAACTGAAGGGTAAAACACACAGCAGGGACCGTGTATCGTACCCCATGGTTAAAAATCTCCCACTTGAAGCAAAATCCAGGCTAATTTAATTATATAACGAAATTTTGCAAACAGGCACAATACCCCAATATTGGAAGTCTGCAACAGTACTACCTCTTCCTAAACAAAACAAAGACATAAGTGTAATGGAAGGGTACCGCCCCATCTCCCTCGTGCCTTGTATGTCTAAGGTTCTAGAAAAAGTCATAGCTCAACGCCTAATGTGGTTCATTGAATCAAAAAACCTTCTTAGCCATAATCAAGTAGCATTCAGAGCCAATAAGGGATGTGCCGATGCACTTATTCATTTGGATTCGTACATATCTAAGGCAATCTCTGCCCGAAACCATGTAACCATTCTCTCCCTTGATTTTGAAAAGGCTTTCGACAGAATAGGTATTCACTTGGTCCTAACAAAACTCAAAGATTGGGGTATTGGACCAAGAATCTATAACTACATTCGTTCCTTTTTAACCCACCGGAAAATTTGTGTGAGAGTCAACAACAGCTACTCTTCAACTCACCCCCTTTTTAACGGCATACCCCAAGGCTCCCCTTTGTCGGTAGTCCTATTCATCATTGCCTTCGACGACCTTTCAAAGATAATCAGCAAACACAAAATCAAGCAAAATCTTGATCATTGTATTTACGCCGACGATGTATTCGTCCTGAGCAAACACAATGATCTGGGTACAACTAACTCTAAATTTTCAGAACTAGTTGTAGACATCTTAAGATGGTCTAATTCCTCTGGTGCAAGCCTTTCTCTCAACAAATGCAAAACCTTGCACATTTGTCGGAAAAAGAATTGCAACAGAGATATTTTGTCAATCAGAGTTAATAATGTCGATATCACAAATGTAAATAATTTAAGTATTCTTGGCCTAGTTGTTAACAATAAGTATAGTTGGAATTCTCACTGTCTCAGTCTTAAGAAAAGCCTAGCCGCCAGAGCAAATGTAATTAACTACCTAGCTAGCAAAAAATGTAATACCCACATTAATACATTATGTAAAATCACAAAATCACTAGTGCTTAGCAAGATTGACTATGGTTTGTGCATATACGGAAATTCACCGCAATCAACCCTCAACACCATCAAAGCCCCCTATCATCAAGTCGCCCGCCGTAGCATTAACGCCTTTCGAACCAGCCCTATCAAGAATGTGCTTGTAGAAGCTGGATTACCCACGGTTGAAGAACGAATTGAATTCGCTCAAGCAAAACTGTACATTAAGCTCCTACAATCCAAAACACAATGGTTAGTAGAGACTTTGCTAAAGCAAAAAACATGAAATATGTAAAAAGAGTGCAGTCATCAATAGCAAAAGCTCTGTCAATTGCCAAAAATTTAGACCTCAAGAAGAAATTGTTCGTTCAACGATATCCTACGCTGCCTCCATGGGCCTTTAAGCCAGGCTCACTAATTCTGGACCTAACCCTACAGGATAAAAACAACACGCCTAAAGAGATTTACCGTGCATCATTCAATCGCATCTCCTCATCGCTTAAAGCAAAAGGCTGGCAATTCATCTTTACCGACGGCTCCAAAAACAACAATAGTACTTCTTTTGCCGTCACCAAGGAGAACGGCTCTTTAATTATCGGAGGTCTTCTACCTACTTATGCTTCTGTGTTCACAGCGGAAGCCCAAGCCATATATAAAGCCATACAAATAACTGCTAAACAGGGAGGAAAATATGTGATCTGCTCGGACAGTTTGTCCACGATTAATGCAGTAAGAAACCCCAAACAAGACACAGCAATAATCACAGATATCCGTCACTGCATCGCTAAGTCCCCCAATAAAACAAAAATAATGAGGGTCCCTAGCCACGTAGGGATAAAAGGGAACGAACTTGCAGACTTTGAAGCTGGGCTGACCCTGGATACCTTAAGGTTATTGAAGTGCCGACTCAACACCCAATTTCTGTCGAACTGGCAAAACTACCATCATTACTACACTTTCTATAACCCAGATCGGAACAGTCCATCGTACCCCACCACCACTTCAAAAATGCTAAACACCACCTTCACAAGACTACGATTAGGGCACACAACACACACACACCAGCATCTACTCAAAGGCACCCCTCCACCTACATGCAACACCTGCCGCGGATGGTATGATGTCAACCACATACTGGGGCGCGCACAACAATCCAAACTGTACAAACCCATCAGTCCATCTACTTCTTAAATCCCCAACCCAAGAAAACATTACCACGATTTTCAATTATATAAAAAAGCTTAATATAAATATTTAATTCATTCTTAAGAGCGAAAGCCTCGGCAGCTAGTGCTTTATAGATATTAGTTTATAATTTAAATTATATCCTAATAAATTATTATAATAATAATAATAATTATTATTTCCACCATAGTAGGTTTAGGGCCACTACTTTGGTGGGAACTAGAACTAGTTGTCATTGAGTATTTGCCAAGGCTCGCGTATTGTATAGCGTCGATCTGCTTTTATTTTATTAACAGATTTGTATCTTAGGAAAGTTCGGCAGGTAAATTCATAGGACAAACTGTAGGAAATAGAGTCTCGATGTGTGTCACTGGAGTGGAGTGACTAGCATCCAAGGCAAACGAAAAAAATGTTGTCATACACTTCACGGCTCATTCTGGGGTAGTAAAACAATATGCCTGGAGTTGCTGCGGACCCAAAATCCATAAGTGGCGGCGTCAGCTAGGCCTATTCCATTAAAAATATCATAGTAGAGGTACAAAATAAACAAGACGTGCATTACATTCTTACCTCTACAAGAATGTAATTTCTGCTACAATTGACAAATAAGTGTGAAGTGTCAAATGAAATGCCTAATAACAGCAGTGGCCCTCAAAGTGCGCAAAGCAGCGTTCAGGCATCTATTGGTCAGGGAAATAGTTTTTAGTACAAATGCTTCAGTCTATCACAAAATAATTTAAATCATAGCTAAGTAAAAATAGTATTCCAGCTTACAGTAGCTTCACCTTTAATATAATTGCCTATAATATATAATGCCTAAAAAACAAATTGTTTTTTGAACACATAAAAAACCGGAGGTTGCGTGTATGGTATTCAGAAGCAAATCGGCGACCATATTGGATGCCGATACATAAAATAACTCAACCAAATTATCATAGAAATCGAAATCCAAAAAGCTATAATGTATATCATCCCGGTATATGTCAGTTGTAATAAAAAGAATTTGAGAGGCTATATAACTATCTACTAGAATCTGAAAAATGGAAGAGTAGGAAATACGCAGATACGCAAAGATAGTAAGGCTATTTACAGTTCCTAGTCCTGTTGGCATACTTTTAACGAACATCACTCTTGTTCTGATAAATGTTTTTATATTTAGAAAGTTAATCATTTCAAATATCTAGGTCTGATACTGAACAGGAAGTTTAACACACTACCGCTCTAAAAAAGTATCTCATGGCAGCCATGGCAGTAATTGACGACGCCATTTTACGAGAAACGGTGGATGCATACCCAACAAAAACGGTGCGGGCCATTGCACACAAGATGGGAGTATCCCGTGTGACAATAATTGGATACCTATCTCAAATAGGACAAGTGGGTACCTCATGAATTGATCGATGCCCAAAAACTACGCCGTTTATAAACCTGTGCATCGCTGAGTCTAAAGCACCGAAATGCACCGTATAATCACATGTGATGAAAAGTTGTATGACAATCATAAAAGATCTGGGCAGTGGTTGGATACACACCAAAACCCAAAGCACACTCCCAAACTTGGTCTTCACTCAGAAAAGGTTATGGTGACAATCTGGTGGACATCGAAAGAACCAATCCACTTTTTATTTCTTTAACTAGGGGAAACGATAAATGCAATCAAATATTGTGTGGAAATCGACATAATGCATACGAAATTAGCTGAAAAGAGCAGCAAATAGACATGGTCCGATCCTGGTGCGGGATAATGATAGGCCCGTAGCTCACACGAAATTACCTGTTACAGTTGGGATCTGTAATTCTTCCGCATCCACCGTACTCTCCTCTCCTTTTCCGCAGTCTGGGGTCTCTTTGTCGGCTAAAGGTGTTCCGAAACCGAGCAGAGGTCATAGAATCCTTTGAAAACTTTTTAGCGTCAAAAATCAAGCCTTCTATGGAAAATGAATAATGGACACGGTGGAACAAGGTTATAGATGTCAATGGTTCATTTTTTGACAAAATAAAATTTTGTAAATAAGAAACATTGACTTTAAACCTTTTATAAAAAAAACCGACATTTCATGTGGTACGACTATATATTTATTAATTTATTTATTTATTAAATATTGTTTAAATTGAATATATAGCTGATACTATAATTCCTCATAAATATGAATTTCAGTATCAAAATCATACTGTGATTCACACGAACAATGATTTTTATTCAGCTTTTACAAATATAGCCTTTTCTTTATTTAATTTGTTTTTGGCATTGTAGTCTTATCATTTGTAAGGTATTTAATTGCATTTAAAGACCTTTACACTGTTGCTAAATAAATGATACTACCACTGTTATTACTACTTAATCAAAAATGAATACATAAATATTTCTTTATTTATGTAAATTGATCGGATATTCTAATTTTCTTTCACAAAAAATAAAAAGATGCAAAAATATATTTATTTACATACTATAGCATTAAAAACATAATTATTTTATTATTTGATATTACAGATGGAACGAAGTCCTGTTTTAGGCTGGTTATTTCACTTAAGAGTTTTGAGTCTTTTGGTCATCTTGGGATTTTTGGATTATTACCTGGTACTGCATGCCTACAATTCGACAATAGTACGCGGTCCAACAGTACAACTTGTTTTTGGTTTCGAATATGGAATTTTATTGACCGTTATTGGCAACATTGGAATCAAATATATATTACATACCGCGGAAATGCAGACAGAAAATCAATGGGAAAATAAAGCAGTATTTCTTCTCTACACTGAATTGATAATAGGACTTATCAAAGTTATTCTGTATGTTTTATTTGTGGTTATCATGGCGAAAATCTACGCATTGCCGATGTTTGTATTCCGCCCAATGTTCTTTACAATAAGGTAATATTTCCATTTTTTTGTAATTTGCAACTTCATAATGATTTTTATTATTTATTTTATTACATGTCGTATGTCGGTGTCATTATTTGAATATTTTCATTTCGCATTTAAAAATGGAAAACAAAATTGAGAAATCATTATACGTACTCGTAGATTGTGCAATAACTTTTTTTTCTATTATATAGCCAATATAGATTTTCTTCACAAATGAAAAAAAGCGATTTCGCTGTAAAGCATGCTCTGCTGCTTCCTCTCAACACTTTCTCTAAAGAGCGAAAGTCACTCCAATCTATTCATTTTTGTGGCTCGGCTCTTAGGCCATCCAAAATTACGTCATCAATGCAAATAAATAAAGAGCAGAGTCAGCTGTACCACCAACAACAAAATGCAGATCATCATCAACAGTCTGTACAACAATAGCTTAAATCACAGACTTCAAATCAACCATTATATCATCAAGTGTACAAAAAAGTTATGGCTCTCAGATCTGAGAATGCACCAGCCCTTTCGTTGATCTATCTACAATAAGTGAAATACAAAGGGGGAGGAATGTATAGAGATTGGGAGTGCCCTTGATTTAAATAATAATAATGCTCTTGACTGTGCCCTGCAATTTTTTCAAAGAGTATATGCGCAGGTTTTTCTAAAGTGGATATTGATAATTGTTATGTAAAAAAAGTAAAAGGCAAAAATGATTCAGATGGTTCTATGTCTAAGGGGATAATGATACGTCTATTCTCATTGAATCGGAAGCTGATTTCCAAGCTCTAGATTCATTATTAATTATGAATGATTCACAAGATAATAATCTAAATATTCCCTCCGTAAATAACAAATATTGGATTCTTCGATCTTGCTTTTAACCAGAATTACTCTAACAACTCTTTAATAATTCACCAAAATATAAAGAGTTGATAACCTTCTTGTCGCTTTGGATTCGTTTGTTAAAAGCCAAATTTTATCTTAACAGAAGCATGGATTTGTGGTGAAGAAATATCTCTTTTTAATATTGATGGCTATGAATTACTTACATGCTGCAATAATGAATATGTTTCTGGAGGTGTTGCCGTTTTTATTAAAAATGTGTTAAATGTCGACGTTGTCTCTAATAATTTGCTGAGTTGTGATGTTATCAAAGTGAGTATATGTGGTAAAAAGTTATCTATGTATATTCTGTGTTCATAGATTCAATGAGTCTTTGTTTAACATTTTCCTGGAGAATTTGCAGAATCTTTTATTAAGTGCGTCATCACACGACATAATAAAATTAATCATTCCATTTTGATTTTAAACTACTTTCTTACTAAATAAAAAAATTATATAAAGTGATGGACCTTTACAAATTTTTGCTAAGTGGAAAAGATGGTATCCGCCAGGTGTTGATAAATATTTCACAAGTTGTCTGGTGACAACTGTACTCATTACTTATTTAAAGTGGCGCTACAGTCCGGGGTGGACCTGGGCCTCGACCAACAAGTGTCTCCAGCCAGCTCGATCTTTAGGTAGCTGCCTCCAGTTTTGCACGCACAGTTGGTTGAGGTCCCCTTTCACTTCTGTGCGCCACCTGAGTCACGGTTTTCCTCTACTGCGCCGTCCCTCGGGGGTGGATTCGAAGACTTTCCGGGCCATAGTATTGGCTTACATTCGCTCCACATGACCTAGCTATCTTAATCGTTGGATCTTCACCCTTCTGGCTAAGTCGATGTCGCTGAACAGCTCGTACAATTCATTGTTATATCGTCTCCTCCACTCACCCTCTATGCAGACTAGACCGAAAATCACCCAAAGAATTTTCCTCTCAAAGCAGCCAAGAGCAACCTCATCCGCTTCTGACAAAGTCCATGCTTCTGCGCAATATAGCAGGACTGGGACGATTTGTACGGGGTGACCTTGGTTGTTCGAGAGAGAGCTTTGTTTATCAATTGCTTTCTTAGCCCAAAGAAGAAGCAGCGATTAGCAAGAGTTATTCTCCGTTTGATTTCAGCGCTGGTGTCATTGTCTGAATTAATAGCGGTACCTAGGTAGACAAAGTACTTGACTACCTCAAAATTGTATCTGTCTGCTGTGACGTTCTGTCCGAGACGTCGCTGTTGGGTGTCCTTCCTGGTTGACAGCATATACTTGGTCTTGCCCTCATTTACCGTTAAACCCATCTTCGGCCTCCGTCGCAATACTCACAAAAGTGCCACTGACATCACGCTGTGTTCTTCCGATTATGTCAATATCGGCGGCATATGCGAGTATTTGGTCGGACTTCTGAAAGATTGTGCCTCTGGTGTTGGCGTGCTAGTTTTGAACAATTCTTTCAAGTATGATGTTGAAGAAGTCGTATGACAGCGCGTCGCCTTATCTGAATCCTTTTTTGACATCAAAGGTCTCGGTTGAGTCTTTACCGACCTTGATGGAGCAGCGTGCATTCTCCATCTAGACATTGCTCTGTATAGTTCGTCTCTACAGATGGTGCCATACGCGTCCTTAAAATCGATGAAAAGTTGGTGAATATCGATTTGTTGTTCCTGTTTTTTTTTTCAAGATTTGCCGCAGTGTGAACATTTGGTCGATGGTGGATTTTTCTGGCCTAAAGCCACACTGGTATGGACCGACCAGGTTGTTGACGAATGGCTTTAGGCGTTCACACAACACGGCAGATAAGATATTGTATGCAATGTTCAGAAGACTGATGCCTCTATAGTTGGCGCATTTCAGAGGGTCTCCTTTTTTGTGGATCGGGCAAACAATGCTGAAGTTCCATTCATTGGGCATGCTTTCTTCCGACCATATTTTACAGATGAGTTGGTGCGTGTTCCTTACCAAGTCATCGCCTGCTGCTTTGAAAAGCTTAGCCGCTAGGCCGTCAGCTCTAGCAGCTTTGTTGGACTTTAGTTTAGATATAGCTATCTTTACTTCATCCAGATCGGGGGGACGGAATTGTTGATCTACATCATCCCTTTCATTCGGGCAGAAAGGTTCAGAATAAACCAGAACTACAGAATAGTAATAAAAACAAAAAAAATTCCGAAAGAGTACTGTGTTCATTCGTCCACTTTTGCACGTTTTGGAGTACCCTAATATACTGCTATTTTTCGGTATTCTTTTCAGAGCCCTTTGTTTTTTATATCACTATTCCCTCTTTTTGGCATGCCTTCTACCAATGTTTGAAAAGTAGAATTAGGAATTCGTCGCCATTCAGCCTGCTCTCTAGACCACAGTTCATTGAGAAAAAGCGCTAGAAAATTACTTGTTTTTCTTGGCAATCGACTACAATAAAGTTATTGTGGCTGGTTTGGGGCTATAGGGTTTAATTAATTAGATAATGTACCAATTGGCACACAAAACTATTTTAGAGGATGTGATATTGCTGAAATGAGACTGGGAAATGCCATTGCTTTATGCCTTCTAGCAGGAAAGTGACACAAAGTACACGTCTAAGCTAGTCCAAACGTGGTTCAGTGATCACAATGTCAGGTGTATGTATTGGCCACCTCAGTCACAGGGTTTTAACCCGATAAAAAGTCTTTGAAGAATCTTCAAACGCAAAATTAATAGTGAAAATGTCGAAAGTGCAGACCATTTTTCTTAGACGAATAGAGATGGCTTAAAATGAAATTTCATTAAATATTATATTGAAATAAATTGAATTAATACCAAAAAGGTCTAAGACAGTCAACGAAAAGAATTATTTGCAACTAAAAACAGATTTTCTGTAATTCCATTGAAAGTTGCAAATGTTTTGTAGCGTACTAATAAGAGTTTACCTTTACAAATCAACGCAGATTACTCAATTCTTTAACATGATTTCAAAGTTTATTTACTTTTGTACAGTTTAAATATAGACCTTTCAGAATATATATAGGATGTTATGCTTTTGCAAAAAAACTTTAATGAATATGCAGAAATTTCTTGATTTCACTTCTAGTTGCAAATGTTTTGTCCAATACTGTATATGCGCCACTTATATAAGCTATAATCACCACCAATGGGGGAGACCTAACCTTCTGGCATGGGTGCCTATCGAACAATGTCCGGTGAGAACTCCCACCACCCCCCGTATATCCTTGCGACTTAGGCTAATCATTGATAATGATTTCCTCCTGTTCAACATCGGCCATAGGGCTCTCGTCGTTGACCCAATGTTCAGATTCAGCCATCGCGCATTTGCGATGTTTCCTTAGGAAACTTAATGGCATATTGACATAAGGTAGTGCTAGAGATTTATCTAACTCTGAGCCCTCCTTTGCCAACACGTCCGCTTTTACTCCTAAAAACGACGTTTTATTTCTCATTCAACATTTTATTTTTAAATGTGAAGAAGTCCGTCCGCCGAACATTTGTCCAATCAGATATTTTGTTAAAATGCGTATTTAGCTTTAATGCGTTCACTGTCATTGCAATGTTCAATCAGTGAAGCGGAAGCCAATCATTTCCTGCTATTGGGGCTATTGGGGCAACGTGCAGTGCTTACGTATATATATATATATATATATGTGAGATGTGGCTTTCCTGTGTGTGTGTGTGTGCACCTAGACCAGAGTTGATCCATTGTGCTGCCACAAGGTTTGATCGGGATCAAACCAATAAGTTGTCCGAGGGTAACCATTTGGAGCCTGTAATGAAGCGAAGTAGATTATTTATGGGAACCGTACTAAGTTCACCCAAGTCATCAAAAAAGTAGGCCCCTAAATATTGACGTCGAATAGACGCCAGGGCCGGACAGGAACATAGGAGGTGTGACACTTTCCACTTCCTCCTCATCAAGGCAGCTTCTACAGAAATCATTAGCCGGGACACCTAGTCTGATGGCATGGTTTCCTATGAGGCAGTGTCCTGTGATGACACCGACGATAGAGCTTATATTTGATCTGTGAAGAGATATTAAATCCTTAGATCTTTTGGAATCTAGCCTAGGCCAGATTAACCTGGAGGTGTGACACGAAGTGCCATTCACCCATCTGTTATCTATTTCGCGAGTTGCCTCTAATGAGAGCAACAATTTGCAAGTTGTGAGGGGCATACCTAAGCTACTGTGTTTGGGAAGTAATGGCTGTGAAGTAGCGAGCTTGGCGAGCTCATCTGCTTTGCAATTGCCTGGAATGTCTCTATGTCCTGGCACCCAGCACAGGCAAATATTGAACTGGTCGGCCATCTTGTCTAAAGATGAGCGGCAGTTTATTACAGTCTTGGAGTTTGTAGAGACCAGTTCCAGGGCTCTGATGGCTGCCTGGCTGTCAGTGAAAATGCAAATATCACGAGCGGATATTACATTCCATTTGAGCCAAGACAGCGCTTCACTGATCGCCATAATCTCCGCCTGAAACACACTACAGTAGTCAGGTAAGCGAAGGGAGAGACTTATATTTAGTTCATCAGAGAAAACACCACTACCCACCCCCTCCTGGGTTTTAGACCCATCCGTGAAAAAGTGCAGGGAGTCTGCAAAAGGTTTGGGATTATCATTCCAGAAGTCTCTATCAGGAATGAGGGTTTCAAAAAGTCTATCAGGGAAGTAAAGGGGTGTGGTATGGTACAGAGTTCTCGTGGGGAAGTTATAGGAACTTAGTATAGTGGAGTGGCCAAATGGATTGTTGGTCCACTGGGAAGAGGCTGTAAGACGGATAGCAGTATTCTTTGCTAGTTGTTTGCCGAAAATGTCGATTGGGGATAGGTTCATTATAACGTCCAGTGCATCTGAGGGTGTGGTTCTCAACGCACCTCCTATACAAATGCAAGCTTGACGTTGAACTTTCCTAATGAGATTATAGTGTATGGCTTTGTCTAGTATTGGCCACCAGACATGTACTCCATACAACAGAATGGGTCTAACGACGGTTGTGTAGATCCAGTGGATCATATGAGGTTGGAGACCCCATTTCTTTCCTAATGCTCTTTTACAAATGTAAAGAGCCAGCGTCGCCTTGCGGGTGCGCTCCATTATGTTCGGTTTCCAGTTTAGTCTCTTATCTAGGATGAGCCCCAGATATTTAGCAGACTCCGAGAAGTTGCAACTGGTGCCGTTAATGGTAGGGGGGTCGATCGAGGGGATACTATATTTTCGTGTGAAGAGGACAATTTCCGTTTTAGAAGCATTAATGCCCAATCCGTTGACTTTGGTCCACGCCGAAAGTTTTGAGAGAGCATGCTGCAAGAGATCCCTTAGCACTGATGGATATTTTCCCGAGATAGCCACAGCAATGTCATCCGCATAGGCTATCACCTTGCACCCTGCCTTATCTAGCAACAAAAGTAGTTCGTTGACTACGATGTTCCATAGCAGGGGAGATAGAACTCCACCTTGTGGTGTTCCTCTGCTGGCAACTCTGGTGGCTGTGGTAGAACCCAGCTTCGATATGATAACTCTACTGACAAGCAGTTGGTAAATCAATCTACAGAGTCCCTTTCCCACGCCAAGATTTACCAGTGCACTGATGATAGAGGATGGGTAGACATTGTTGAAGGCTCTCTCGATGTCCAGGAAGGCTACCATAGTGAATTCCTTATGGTGAAGGGATTTTTCGATGGAGCATACAAGCGAGTGTAGGGCAGTATCAACTGATTTGCCTTTAGTGTATGCATGTTGGGAGGCTGACAATCTAAATGGGTCTATATTGCAGCGAAGATGGATATCTATGAGTCTTTCCAACGTTTTGAGTAGGAAGGAAGATAAACTGATAGGTCTGAAATCTTTGGGGTTTACATGAGAGCTACGACCTGCTTTAGGTAGGAAGACAACCTTCACCTGTCTCCATCCCAAGGGGATATGGGACAAGCTTAGGCAACCTTTGAGGATAGTTTCCAACCATGGAAGAATTAGGTCTAAGTTCAGTTGGAGTTCCGCTGGTATAATACCGTCCGGACCAGGGGATTTATACGGTTTGAAGCTACGAATAGCACATGCTATTCTGCGCTTAGTGGTGAGCTAACGTAACTTGCGCGGATGCGATTTTCGACACTTATATTTTATTTTTATTTTTTCAAATGTGGGTATTTTAAATAGGTATAGATCGATAAATGAATACTTCTTAGGCTAATGAAAACAAAAGCAATAATTATGTGGATTATTTCCGAAATGGAAGATTATGAGGTCATATCAGGCCTTTGGTACAAAATGATACAACTACCTAAGTGTAATAAAATTATTAACTATATATATCGCATTAATATGGTATGTAGGTAGGTATGACATGCTTTGACTGAGGTCAATCCAATAGAGTATTTGTGGGAAACCATTTGGAGCCTGTAATGAAGCGTAGTAGATTATTAATGGGAACCACACTTAGTTCACATAAGTTATCGAAATTGTAGGCTCCTAGATGTAGGCGTCGAATAGACGCTAGGGCCGAACAGGAGTAGAGAATGTGTGAAACGCTTTCCACTTCCTCCTCGTCTAAGCAGCTTCTACATAAATCATTAGCCTACATAAATCATTAGCGCCTAGTCTACTGGCATGATTTCCTATGAGGCAGTGTCCTGTGATAAGCGCCGTGGCGTAGTGGGTAGGTGCGTCGACTCCTATGCTCGAGGTCGTCGGTTCGAATCTCGAAAAAAAAACATCAAACATTTTTTCACGGCTCCACCTCTTTCGAGTCACTGACAATGCTCAAAGAGTATAACTGTCATGAAAAAGCTTCTGAATCTCGCCGTTCGGAGTCGGCATTAAACTGTATTCGTACCCTCCACTCGTGTCCACCTCGGACTGTAGCGCCGCCATTATTATTGTTATTAAGTTAATTTTTGTCATAAGTTCTTCCGTGGTCAGAAGACTAGGATGAGTGATCCCTACTTTGATTGACGCTATTGTATCAAAAATGTTATCAACAATTTTTTCTAACATTTAAAGTGTTACGAGAGCCTCAGTCCGTTGTAGCCGTATTAAAATGTTTTTTTGTAATCATTGACTTTCATTGATATATCGCTCTACTTCTAATCTGTCCTTTGAAATGACATCCTGTAGATTTTTTATATTGTCTGATAATTGATTACTGATTTTAATTTGTTTGTTCATTTCATCTTTCAGATTTTCGTTATTAGTATCAATAATGCTAAGGTGTCGTTCGATTTCTTCTCTGTCTTCATTGTCCATAGTGCCAAACAACCACCTTTGACCTTTCCCAATGAGGTTTATTATTCCTCTTTTGGCACGTTTATGACATTATACTTAACATTTTTGTATGTATGGACAGATATTTTTATTAAGGTTCCGTCTACAAAAACGGAACCTTTATAATTTCGGTGTGTCCGTCCGTCCGTCCGTCGTGTCTGTCACACTTTTTTATCTCCGAAGTTTATGAAAATATCGCCATGAAATTTTGGAATTATGTACTTCAGGCCTAGATGTCATTGCCCATGCACCCACATTTAAAAAGTTCGGACATTTGGGGGTGGCTCCAGTATAGGTGAAGTTGCCATTAATTTTGAAACATTGTCGCACCCCATCGACTTATATATCAATCGGCAGATCTTTTGAAATGAGGTAGAGGTTTGCTACAGTTTTTGATCCAAAGTACCGTTTGGAAAATATGGAGCTTCAAAGTTATTTTTAATGCATCCCCTCCCTGCCATTTCTAAACCAAAGTGTTCAAAAATCACAAAAACTTGGCTTCATTGAGTACTTTCATTTAAAATTCTGGCATTCTGGCCTTAATAGTCTTGGATATATTGGCCAAAAACGGTCAATCATCGACATGCTAATTTTGAAGATCTGAAAACGCAGTTTTAAAGACAGCGTAAGCATAAAGAAATGATAAATTGCAAAATATCAATTCATGTTGAAATGTTGAGATATCTAAGATTTAAAATGATAACTATTTTCATTTTCACACATAGATTCCATGCTGTGTTCTACCACTCTATTCGTCGATGAGTGTAATCTTTTGATCTCAACCCCTAAATGCCCAACAGAAATGAACACACACACCGCAGGCATGAACAGTGACTAGTTAAGTATATGATGGAAGCGATTTTCTGTGTTGGATAAACTTGGGTAGAGGTATAGATATATATATGTATGGATGAATGTTTGTTTGTTTGGATCTACGAATGTATGAATGAATGGTTGATTTGGGTTGAAGTTAGAAGAAAATTCAACTAAAATAGTTTGGAAACGTCGTTTGATATTCAGAAATCATCCATCAATATATTGCCCAGTTTATTTTTTTTATTCTAAATCATTCTAAACTACTTCAAATTCAGTAAGTCCATCTAATATTTGCAATATATTATTTAGCTTAACAATATGTAAAATAAATTGCGTCTAGTTGATGACTGTACCCTCTCCCATATTTATAACGGCGAACCCTTGGTTACTTTCTATTGGTGTTACCACCAACGTAGCTTGTACTGGGTAGACCATCATCGGGATTAGTACACTGAGTAGTATCATGGATAGCATCTGCAAATTTACGAGGACGTTTAATATTGGAAGTGTGCACATTATCTAAATGTTTTTTCTGTAGAAAGTTTCATCCTTATGTCTAACATGTTTATAGTTCTTAATGTAACCTATTCTTTTAGTTTCTGTGTAATCTTCCCTAGTTTTATTTATTTGGTTGATATATTTTTGTTTTCTGTTATTGATTCTCTCTATTAATTTTTTTAAGTCAGTATGTTGGGCTTGACATACCTAGTGTAAAATGGTACCTATTGTTAAATATCTTGTGGGCGCCGTGGCGTAGTGGGTAGGTGTGTCGACTCCTACGCTCGAGGTCGTCGGTTCGAATCTCGAAAACAACATCAAACATTTTTTCACGGCTCCACCTCTTTCGAGTCACTGATAATGCTCAAAGAGTATAACTGTCTAGAAAAAGCTTCTCAATCTCGCCGTTCGGAATCGGCATTAAACTGTAGGTCCCCTCCGCTCGTAACAGAACAATAGCACGCAATAGGCCCAGGTCCACCTCGGACTGTAGCGCCACCATTATTATTATATTATATTATAATTATTATTATTGTTATATATCTGGAAAGTTTTTAGAGATTTTGACATTTGTAGAATCTTCCGCTTTCATTGTTAATAGAATTTCAGCAATCGTACTGTGAAGTCGCTCTATGTCGGTGTTTCCTGTATGTGAATTGAGTTTAGTGAAGTGTACTTCTATTGTTTTTTCTCTAAAAAAATCTTTTATGGGGTGTGTGTTAAATTCATTATCCGTAATAATTGCCAGTGGTGATCCTTCTTTTGAAATGTGTTCTGTAAGTGAATCTATTTTGTTTGTGTAGTTCTTTCCTTCAAGTCTATAAACATATCCTTTTTTGGTTAATTTATCGATTACGGTTAGAAAAATATGTTTATAGAAATGATAAATGTCAATGCGAATCGTTTCATTATGTTTGGTTGGTGTTTGTGTTAATTTGAATGTCTGTATTATTGGTTTTCGGTCGTATTTGGCTTTTAGACATATATTGCAAGTGTTTATTGTTTGAGTTATTATTTTTATAAGTTTGGGGTAATAAATTTGATGTTTAAGTGTGTTGTATGTCTCTAGAATACCAGAATGTTGACTTTCTTTTATATGATATAAGGAAACTTGTCTTCTTGCATCTTCCTCTGTTCTAAGATCGCTAACTGGATAAATTTAGTCTTTCGACCTTGGGGTACATAATAATCATCAGGTTTTACTTCTGAAAATATTCCTATAATCCCCTTTTTAAATCCTCACAGTTGCTGCTTGATGTTTTCATCAGAATCTGATGCTCTTATGTACAGAATTTTTTTATTATGAAGTGTTTCTACGATCGGTTCTTTGTCGTAGCTTAATATCATTTGTTGTTTATATAGGCTAATTATCACATCTTTTAATGGAATACGGTTAGGTTGAAGTGGCTGACTGTGGAAAACAGTCACACTTAGGCCAAATTAGGCCCATTGTGATACAACGCGGATCTTGTGTTCCTTTATCCGAAAAACCATTTAGCGCTTTCAACGAAGCTCTTTAATTGATTGATGCCGACGTTGTGCAATTCGCTCAAGTCTTTAAAGAAGTAGGCTCCAAGGTGTTTCATCCTGCGAGAGGAGAGAGCGCTACAAGTGCAGAGAAAATGCGTTATGCTTTCTTCTTCTTCTTCGTCTCTGCAGCTTCTGCAGAAATCATTATGAGGGAGTCCCATTCTTGAGGCGTGAGTGCCAATGGCACAGTGTCCTGTGATAACGCCAATGAGAATCCTTAGGGATGACCTGTTCATTCTAAGAAGATAGAGTGAACGTTTTAGATCAAGTTTAGGCCAAATTTGCTTTGTAATGAGGCACGTAGTGCCATCTGACCATCTTGAGTTGGTGTTGTTAATGGTATGATTCTTTAAAAGAAGTTTAGCTGTAGCGAATGGCATAGGCGGAAGATCCCCACTAGGGAGGTTTGTGGAGATCGTACCGCTCCTGGCGAGATAATCAGCTTCACAATTCCCTGGAATGTCACTATGTCCCGGCACCCACATGAGGTGAATGTTAAAATGCTCAGCCATCTCGTTAAGAGATAGGCGGCAATTTAGGGAGGTCTTAGAGAGAAAAGTGACCGAGTTCAGGGATTTGATTGCTGCCTGGCTGTCTGAACAGATGGTGATGTCCTTCTTGGATATCACGTTGTTCTTGAGCCAAGACAGAGCTTCTTTTATTGCCATTGTCTCAGCCTGGAAAACGGTACAATATTCTGGAAGGTGGAGGGATATACTAAAATTGAGATCATCATTCCTACTCCCTCGTCCGTCTTGGATCCATCTGTGAAAATACGCAGAGGACCGTCCAGCGTCTGAGTATCAGACTTCCAGTCTGACCTGGAGGGTATGCTGGTAGAGAAGTTTTTCTCAAAGACAAGATGAGGCAGTATGAGGTCGGTGTCGTGCGGTAGAAACTCGAGGTTATCTAGAATGGTGGAATGACCCGTAGGGTGGTTATTCCACAGGTGAAGTGTTCTGAGTCTTACCGCTGTGCAGGCTGCTACTTGTCTGACAAACAAGTCAAGTGGAGGGAGATACAGTAGAATATTTAATGCTTCGGATGGTATCGTCCTTAGCACTCCACTGATGCATATACTTGCAGTTCTTTGCACGCGGTTAAGAAGGTTGCGGTTGACGGCTGTGCCAAGAGCTGTCCACCATACTGAGACTCCATAGAGTAGGATTGGTCTGACTACGGCTGTGTACAGCCAGTATGCTATTCTAGGCTGAAGGCCCCATTTACATCCGATTGCTTTTTTGCAGCAATAGAGCGCAGTGGTAGCTTTCTTGATACGCTCCATGATGTTGGACTTCCAGCTTAGTTTACGATCTATGATGAGACCCAGGAATTTGGCCTTATCTGTGAGCGTAAGTTTTACGCCACACAATGAGGGAGGGTCAAAGGGGGGAATTTTTATATTTCCTCGTGAAGAGTATTAGTTCCGTTTTTTGCGGATTAACTCCAAGACCGCATGCACTGGTCCATGAGGTTAGTCTAGGGAAGGCATGCTGCATGATGTCCCTTAGTGTCGAGACAAATTTTCCGGAAACTGCAATAGCAACATCATCCGCATAGGCAATCACCCTGCATCCTACCTCCTCTAAGTTCAGTAGCAGTTCATTGACCACAACATTCCATAGAAGAGGAGAGAGTACACCACCTTGCGGGGTTCCTCTATTAACTGTTCTGCGGACATTGGATTCACCGAGTTTAGAGTTTATTACTCTGCTAACCAGTAGCTGGTGAATAAAAGCCATAAGGGACTTTTCAATACCGAGATTGTTAAGCGCTAAGGTAATTGCCTCGGGAGTGATGTTGTTAAAGGCTCCTTCAATGTCATGGAAAGCTACCAGGGTAAATTCCTTGTATTTTAGTGATTTTTCAATCGTACCTATGAGGGTGTGTAGAGCTGTCTCCACTGACTTACCCTTATTGTACGCATGTTGAGCATGCGAGAGTCTGCCAGACGCAATACTGCTTCTGATGTGGTGATCAATCAGCTTCTCAAGTGTCTTTAGGAGAAAAGAAGAGAGGCTGATAGGTCTAAGGTCGTTAGGCTTGTTATGTGAGGATTTGCTGGCCTTGGGAATGAAGATTACTGTAACCTCCTTCCAAGACCTGGGGACATATCCTAAATCTAGACAAGCTTGGAAGATGCTTGTCAGCCAGAATGAGAATGGGAGAATGAGATCTGCAACTGCTTGGAGCTCTGCAGGTATAATGCAATCAGGACCAGCTGATTTATATGGCTTAAAATTATTTAGTGCCCACTTGACAGATGCACTGTCTATTTTAAGAGGGCTACAAGAGGATCTGGTTGGTGTACTGCCAGGACAGATTGATCTAGCAGCTAGACTTCCCGGGAAGTGGGTGTCCACAAGAAGGTTTAGGGTGTCTAGACTGGAAGATGCCCAGGTACCATCCGATTTTTGTAGAAAGCTGGGTGCTTTCGGGAGCGATGCTAAAACTTTCCTCAGCCTGGAGGCTTCAGAAACTTCTTCAATTTTGCCGCAGAAGAGTCTCCAAGACACACGCTTGGCTCTTCTTAGTTCAATTTTGAAGGTGTTGAGAGAACTTTTGTAGGTTTCCCAATCAACAGCATCTCGGGTGCGTTTCGCTTTGTTAAAAGATCTCCTGCTTTCCTTGCGTAACTTGTCCAGTTCCCGATTCCACCATGGTGGTTTCGACTTGCCCTCAGGCTTGCTGATAGGGCAGGAAATAGACAGTGCGTGGTTAAGGATTTTTGTGAGCCTCTCCACAGAAGTGTCGAGGTCGGCAGGACAGTTGGGGATGGAGAATATATACAGTTTCTCTGTATTTATCCCAGTTGGTCTTTCGGTGATTTCTGAAAGATATTTGTGAACGAGGCGATCTTACTACATCGAAGGTGATATAGCGATGATCAGAGAAGGAGTGGTCACTAGAGACCTTCCAGTTTTTGATGCTGTCAGCAATAAAGTCAGAAGTCAGGGTGATGTCGAGCACCTCCTGTCTGTTTTTTGTAAAAAAAAATTGTTGTTCAGAATGTAGTCAAAGATGAACTCACCTCTATCGTTGATGTCCGTGCTCCCCCAGATTGTGTGATGCGCGTTTGCATCACATCTCAGAATGAGCGCGGTCTTGGCTCTCTCCGCATCAGCGATCGTCCTCTTGATTGTAGTAGAGGGGGGAGGTTCAACATGGTCATGTGCCATGTACGCCGATATTACCCAGAAATGGCGACTGAATCTAGATCGCTGTAATTGGAGAGAAGAAAGGCATTTAGTGAGCTCTTCACAACAATGCAGGTTCTGGGCTTACCTCCATCTCTCATGAAGAAGAGAATGTAGTTAGGAGTCCTGAGTCCACACACTAGATCATTGACGACCCAGGGTTCTTGGACTAGGACAATATCTTCTCCGTAGGTGTTGAGACGGAGAAGTAGAGCGGCCGAAGCCGAAATGGAATAGTGGAGATTAATTTGGACTATCCGAAGCAGCGCCATCGGGTAGTCCTCCTTCCACCAAGGTCAATCCCAAAAAGGGAGTCTTGGCTATTAGGCGGGGTACTCGTGAGTTCGAGATCAGAGAAGTTGATACAATCAACATCCTCATCTCGAGCCTCTGGATCTGGTGAGGGCTCTGGAGTGCCCTCTCTCTCCCCCTCATCCTCCATGGGAGCCAAAGAGGTTGACGGGATAGCTCCCGTTTTGGCGATGGAAGATGAGGTGGAGGGAGACGGCTCCACCGCGGCCGAGCATCCCCCCTCCTCAATGACTGCGGCCGGTATATTACCGACAGGTTTAGCAGACGATGAGGTGGAGGGAGAGTGATCAACCATCGCAGAGTCCTCCCCATCCTTTTTATAAACCCTCAGAGTTACACTAGTCAACGGTTTGGGCATTAATGCTTCTAAAACGGAAATTGTCCTCTTCACACGAAAATATAGTATCCCCTCGATCGACCCCCCTACCATTAACGGCACCAGTTGCAAATTCTCGGAGTCTGCTAAATATCTGGGGCTCATCCTAGATAAGAGACTAAACTGGAAACCGAACATAATGGAGCGCACCCGCAAGGCGACGCTGGCTCTTTACATTTGTAAAAGAGCATTAGGAAAGAAATGGGGTCTCCAACCTCATATGATCCACTGGATCTACACAACCGTCGTTAGACCCATTCTGTTGTATGGAGTACATGTCTGGTGGCCAATACTAGACAAAGCCATACACTATAATCTCATTAGGAAAGTTCAACGTCAAGCTCGTGATATTTGCATTTTCACTGACAGCCAGGCAGCCATCAGAGCCCTGGAACTGGTCTCTACAAACTCCAAGACTGTAATAAACTGCCGCTCATCTTTAGACAAGATGGCCGACCAGTTCAATATTTGCCTGTGCTGGGTGCCAGGACATAGAGACATTCCAGGCAATTGCAAAGCAGATGAGCTCGCCAAGCTCGCTACTTCACAGCCATTACTTCCCAAACACAGTAGCTTAGGTATGCCCCTCACAACTTGCAAATTGTTGCTCTCATTAGAGGCAACTCGCGAAATAGATAACAGATGGGTGAATGGCACTTCGTGTCACACCTCCAGGTTAATCTGGCCTAGGCTAGATTCCAAAAGATCTAAGGATTTAATATCTCTTCACAGATCAAATATAAGCTCTATCGTCGGTGTCATCACAGGACACTGCCTCATAGGAAACCATGCCATCAGACTAGGTGTCCCGGCTAATGATTTCTGTAGAAGCTGCCTTGATGAGGAGGAAGTGGAAAGTGTCCCACACCTCCTATGCTCCTGTCCGGCCCTGGCGTCTATACGACGTCAATATTTAGGGGCCTACTTTTTTGATGATTTGGGTGAACTTAGTACGGTTCCCATAAATAATCTACTTCGCTTTATTACAGGCTCCAAATGGTTTCCCTCAGACAACTTAGTGGTTTGATCACGATTAAACCTTGTGGCAGCACAATGGATCAACTATGGTCTAGGTGCACACACACACACAGGAAAGCCACATCTCACATAACATAACATACACTAGTGAAGCCATAATGAATGACTCCACTAGATTTCGTGAGGGGGGCGAGCGACTCCTTATTGATGACAATAGTAGCCGCTCGCGTGTCTCCTTTGGGATCCTCCAGTTTCGCGATCTTCCAGTCGTGAGTTGGAAGATCCGGGTTGCAAACCTGGATGAATTTGAGAATGGTAGGAGCATCGGAGGGGATGAGCGGTAACCAGGCACGAGTCCTGGGCCTACTAGGGATATTATCCTTAGTCACGACATCAAGCCGTGCCCCCTCCCATACTTCCCCCAATTTAAGGACGGCTGATCTGAAAAGATCCTCCGGCAGTTTTTGACCTTTTGGGCTCGGAGGTTGAAGAGTCTGCCGATCTGGCACGCTTAGTTGTCGATGGCTCGGGGGCATTCGCGCTATCGCTTTCAATGCTTTTAGCTACCTTGGTTGTCCAAGCTAGCGAGCGTTTCTTTTGCTCAGAAAGCGACTCCGGAGGAACACTACTAAAGCGCTCCAAAATCCGGGCTGCAGTATTCCGCTCCCTGTGTTTCCTTGTAGAAAGGCCAATGGCCTTTGAGGAGGCAGCGGTACTGCGGGCGTTGTTTGGATCCGAGATGGATCTGGAGGGCTCCACGCGGCTATTGGCGAGCCTAGCCGAAATTGGCTTGGTCGCCAGCACTTCAGGAGCGGACTTTACCGGACTAATTTTTATTATTTTTTTTAAAGGGTTTTTTTTTTGAGGACATTAGTTCCCACGAGTAGCGGAAAAGGGGAGGTCCGGCTGCGCAGAGATCCGCAATACACAGCTACGGCTGATTGATCCGAAAGGTCGCCAGGTATTTCGGATACTCCGTTAGCGACTGGGCTTTAGTTTAGGGTGGGACCCCAGCCAGGCTGATCCTCGGCACGGAACGGTTGACACCTTGATCCGGCCCACCGGAAAGGTAGAGAGAAAAGTAGGAAGGAAGGGAGAGGGAGGAATTGGGACTGGTTGCATCTTAGCTTCGGGTCTCATCATAGAGAATAAATTCTCAAGAGTCTTTGACCTTTACTAAGCCTTCGCACCGCGTCAAGGTGTACAACCACGCGAAGGATAGAATACGGTTATCTTCCAGTATTTCTTGATTGGATGTCTGATTAACTTGTGCCTTTTTGTCTTCAATCCGACTCAAAAAGTCTGCAACTATATTATCTTGACCTTTCAGGAATTCCACTTCGTAGTCGAACTCTTGTAGCAACCACCACTGGTTCAGTTGTGAAAATTCTTGACCTTTATATTTACTATTCAGGTATTTTATTGGGAGGTGATCTGTAATGATTTTAATTTTTTTTCCCCCACAAAAAGGGCCTGAATTGCGTAACGCTCCACACAATGGCAAGAAATTCTTTATCTGTAACAGAATAGTTTTTCTCATGCTCATTGAGGGTACGGGAAATATAATAAATTGGTTGTTTATCCTGAGTTAGTTATGCTCCAATTGCGAAGTTACTCGCATCGGTGTATACTTGAAAAGGCTTATCAAATTCGGGAAATTTAAGAATCGGATGAGTTGTGAGGTTTGTTTTAAGTTTTTCGAAGGCTTCAACATATTCAGGGTCATGGTAATTTATTTTGGCTCCTTTTTTTTAAATATCGGGTCATAGGGTATGCTATCTTTGCATAGTACATAACAAATTTTCTATAATACCCTGAAGCTTCCAAAAAGTTTTTTAGTTGCTTTTCTGTCTTTGGTATTGGCAAGTCTTTGATGATTTTCACTTTATTCGGGTTTGGTTTTAACCCACTTTCTGTTAGTATGTGACCAAGGAATTCGGTGTTTTTCTTTAAGAAAGAACATTTGCTAATTTGTAGCTTGAGGTTGTGGTTTTCTAGAATTTGGAAAATATCTTCCAAATTTTTTAAGTGTTCTGTTAAAGAGGAGAAAAATATTAAAATGTCGCCTAAGTAGACAACACAAGTCTTATTAATATAATGCCTTAAAATATGACTCATTAGCCGCTGAAATGTGGCGGGTGCATTTTTTAGTCCAAAAGGCATACGAACTTATTCGTAAGGTCCTTGTGGAGTAATAAATGCCGTTTTGTCCACATCCCGGGGATGCATCAAAATTTGATGGTACCCTTTAGCTAAATCTAGGGTCGAAAAATACTTTGCTTTTCCTAACTTATCGAAAAGACTTTCTATTTTCGGCAACGGGAATTTATCATCTACAGTCTGCCTGTTTAAGCTCCAAAACGCAAATTCTATACTTTATTTGTCCATTGTTATCAGGGTTTTTAGCTACGACAACAATTGGAGAAGCATATCTACTATGACTGTTTCTTATTATTCCTTGCATTTCCATCTCATTGATTTGTCGTGTTACTTCATCTTCGTGTTTCTTTGGTAGGCGATGAAGCTTAGTTTCTCAATACTGTCTCTAACGTTAGAAATATTAACATCAGGAAGACCAATGCTGTCCACAGCACATTGTTTCTCTTTCTGCTCCAGAGAGTTTATTTTATTCTCCAGAAACACCACTCTCTTACATAGAGAAGCATTGTCTACTTCCAATACCTGAATTTTCTTCAATGCCACCATAGTAGCGTAGTAGTATTTCCATTGTCACAATTTTCTCTTCACTTTTACTGTTACCGTGGATGGATGGTGATGGTACAACATTGCTGTTATTGTTGTTTTGATGAGCGCGATAAGATGTTGAACTCTTCGATGTACTGGCGTTAGAAAGAGCAATGACCGGAGAATTCGCAAGAATAGAGTTTCTACGCATAGAAATACACGACGAACATTTGAATGTTTGATTACTCAACGTAGAAGTCAATCTCTTTTTTGTCAAATTTTTCACACTTTGTATGAAAAAATTCTTTGCAACCCGCACATTGGATTTTAAGATCGGGACGATCAATTTATAAGCTGCACGAACCGCACTTCATCTTATAGTTACGTTATTATTTTGTTTTTTTTTTTTTTGTTAAAAATGAAAATACTGACAAATCGAGTAGTGAAAATAATGAGAAAATTGCAGAGTATTACCAATGCGTGCTCCCAGACAACACGTTCCACACAATATAATTTTTTCCTGTTCTTTATTCCTCTTTATTTTTTTTATTTATTTTATTTTATTTTACATAGTTATAATGCAAATTAATTTACATTGTCAAGAAACATTACAGTGCCGGGGGACTAAGCCCATATGGCAATTACATTAAGCAGTTAGTTTTAAATTTGATTAGGTGATATGTTGTGTTTTTTACAATTGCACAATAGATGTTCCATGTCTAAATTTTGATGACAACTGCACAGTGGTACCTGTTCCTTTTTGTAGAGATGTACTTTGTTAAACAGTGCATGCCCTAATCTAATACGGCAGAGTGTTATTGCTTGTGAACGGCTCAAAGCGATGTTGTATGTGACTTGACCTAAAGTTGTTTTGTGTTTTCTCAGGAATGTGTTTGAATTATGCCAACGTTCGGCTTGACATTCATTTATTTTATTTAATATGGTAGTATATATTGATGATGCAAAAGGGGGTGTTTTGTAAATCAGTGGCATTCTAGTAGCTTGGCGGGCAGCCAAGTCTGCCCTTTCATTGCCTGGTATCCCGACGTGGCCCGGGCTTAGGTTAGGTTAGGTGAGATGTGGCTTTTCTGTGTATGCACCTAGACCAGAGTTGATCCATTGTGCTGCCACATGGTTTGATCGGGATCAAACCAATAAGTTGTCCGAGGGAAACCATATGGAGCCTATAATGAAGCGAAGTAGGTTATTAATGGGAACCGTGCTAAGTTCGCCCAAGTCATCAAAATAGTAGGCCCCTAGATATTGGCGTCGAATAGACGCCAGGGCCGGACAGGAGCATAGGAGGTGTGGGACGCTTTCCACTTCCTCCTCATCTAGGCAGCTTCTACAGAAATCATTAGCCGGGACACCTAGTCTGATGGCATGGTTTCCTATGAGGCAGTGTCCTGTGATGACACCGACGATAGAGCTTATATTCGATCTGTGAAGAGATATTAAATCCTTAGATCTTTTGGAATCTAGTCTAGGCCAGATTATCCTGGAGGTGTGACACGAAGTGTTCTGTTCATCTGCTTTGCAGTTGCCTGGAATGTCTCTATGTCCTGGCACCCAGCACAGGCAAATGTTGAACTAATCGGCCATCTTGTCTAAAGATGAGCGGCAGTCTATTACAGTCTTAGAGTTCGTAGAGACCAATTCCAGGGCTCTGATGGCTGCCTGGCTGTCAGTGAAAATGCAAATATCACGAGCGGATATTACATTCCATTTGAGCCAAGACAGCGCTTCACTAATCGCCATAATCTCCGCCTGAAACACACTACAGTAGTCGGGTAAGCGAAAGGAGAGACTTATATTTAGTTCATCATAGAAAACACCACTACCCACCCCCTCCTGGGTTTTAGACCCATCGGTGAAAAAGTGCAGGGAGCCTGCAAAAGGATTAGGATTATCATTCCATAAGTCTCTATCTGGAATAAGGGTTTTAAAAAGTCTGGTCCCGGGCTTAATAATAGATGAATTCTCGGGAAGTTTGAGCGGATGATTGTTCGTATGTATTTGATTATGGGTGTTTTAACTTTGTTGTTACCTATACTTTGTATTGCGTTCAAGGAGTCACTGCAAATAGCCGTTTTATAATTGTTGATGTTAGCGATTGCGAATGCATCCACTAATGGCATTATTTCACCAATATATGGACTTTGGTTGGGGATTGTGAGTTTTTGGAACACAATTTTATCATGACTGCTGTCGTATCTATAGACACTGTATCCAGTTATGGAATTTGTTGTGGAGGCATCGGTGTACAGAATACAGTCAAAGTTTCCTTTTTCTAAAATTTCTGCAAATTGTTTCCTGAATACTACGGGCGGAGTGTGTTCTTTTGGCATTCTACTCATTGCTATATTTATACAGCTTATTGGGAATGACCAAGGCGAGTTGTCTATTTCATAATTGTAAGTTTTGGGGGTTAGGGTGTTTATGGCTGTGAGGTAGCGTATGGAGTTATAAATTGAGCTTTTTATTTTTGATTTTCCGTTGATTTTCCAACCTGTTCTGCAAATTTCATGTAATGGGTGTCTATGGTCTGAAAGACTTTTTGCAATTAGTTTGCTTTGGTGGATTCTCTTCATGTCTGTGAAATATGGAGTGTTTGTTTCTGCCAACAATGCTTCAATAGGTGTAGATGTAAGGCACCTATTGCTTTTCGCAGTATGACGTTGATCTTAGTTTGGGCTAGTTGATCGTTTTTTTAGTCCAGTTGGTATAGATGGTAAAACCGTGTAGTGTTGCTCCTCTTATGACAGTTTTGGCTATCTCGATCGAAGTGTTTATGTGAGGACCTTTGTATTTTTGGCAAATGATTTTCATTAAGTTTAGAGATTTGTTTAACCTCTCTTCCACTAATTTAGCATGTGCATTCCATTTCCACGTTTTTGTGCAGATAAGTCCAAGCAATTTCATTTTTTCTTTTATGGGAATTTGGATGCAGTTGGTGTTTAAGGTGGGGGTTAAACAGTTTTTTTTCTTGCATACATGCAGGGCCTCCATTTTTTCGATCGGCAACTTTGCACCTGTGTCGTTGCACCATATCAGTGCTTTTCCTACGACTTGTCGGATAGCATTGGGAACTTTATCTGGATTTCCAGACCCTAGAATGAAGATATTGTCTGCGAAGGTTAAAATTACTTTTATTTGCTGATCGTTTGTTTGAAGATGCTTAAAAAGCGAATTCACATAGGCGTTATATAGCGCTGTCGAAACTGGAGATCGCTTTTATTTTTTTTATTTTTTGTTTTAACAATTTTATAGTGGAAAAAGCCACTAAAGTTTCGTTATGTTTCTCTATGGAACTACCTGACTGCGCCAATTAAATAAAACTCCGATAATAAAATACGTCTGTTTATTTTGATTTCTTATTTACGACTGCCCGAAGAACGGTGAAATAATTCAATAAATGAACTCCGTTAATCTGACCCACATAATTAGTTTTGTGAAACATTGCATCGAGGAAATGCAGTTCAGCAGTTTCACAATACCACTAATTAGGTCAAGTCAATAGAGTGCAGTGTCCGCTTTGTGGATCAGGTGAACAACCGAGTTATGTCCAATACTTCACTCACGCCTCTCATGCTCCTTCTTCCAGTGGCAATGTTACCACTCGTCTTCAATACTCGGTGTTGGCGGCAAAGGACTTCTTCTGAGATTAAGGGAGACTCGATCGGAAAAGGATTTGGCGATCTCTTGCGATTGTAGCCGTCCGACGTCGAAACTGTTCGCATTCCTGTCGAATATTCCCCCGCGACTTCAAGTAGCCCCAAAGAAAGAAGTCTGGCATGGTTAAATCGAGCGATCTTGCTGGCCATGTCAAATCGCCAAAACGGAAGATTATGCGACCAGGAAACGCTTCCTTCACAATATCCATTGTGGCTCGTGCTGTGTGTGCGGTTGCACCGTCTTGTTGAAACCACATGTTCACTAAGCAACGCTCATCCAATTCCGGCAGTAAAAAGTCGTTTATCATGGCCCCGAGCGTTCGCCAGTATTTAAATTGAATTGAAGAACACGGGGTGTGTCATGTATGTAACACTAGTACTGCGACCATAAAGATCTATTGTACCCCCTTCCTTTGATCTAGGATCTTAGTGCTGCCTTTAAGAATTTTACAACTTCTCTAGTTGGGATTTCTTGAAAGTCTTTCCCTGTTACGTTTGTTTGGTGTGTTATTTTAAATCTTTCTCGGGCAAGACTTGGACAGACGGTCAGTATGTGTTCCATAGTTTATTTGGCCTGTCCACATCGCCTACAGATTTCTATGCTGCTAAGACACAATTTGTGAAGGTGGTAGTTGCATGCCCCATGTCCTGTTAGTGCTTCACATACAACTTTAAGGTCTGCTTCATTAAGTTCTAGAGCTTCTGTGGCTCTTTTGGGATTGTGATTTTGTTCCATGAACTTTTTTGAGTGTTTAATACCCTCTTGGTTGTTCCAGAACTGATTCTTTTGTTTTATAACCCATTTGTTTATGTGTACGTCTGTGTTCGTGTTATTGAATCCATAAAGGGGTGAAGGCCCCGTAAAAGGTACCTGAGCACCTTTCTTGGCTTGTATGTCAGCCTTTTCATTCCCTTAATGGTTTTGATGGCCTGCCACCCAGATCAACTTTAACATAATATTACCGCTTTGTTTAGTATATTATGGCAATCCCAGACACCCTTAGAGTTGAATGTGTAGCCCTTTAGCTCTTTAAGAACTACTTGACTGTCTGAGAATATGTATATTTTAGTATTTGTGGGTTTTCTGTCGTTAATGCGGTGTGCTGCTTCATTGATTGCAAACAGCTCGGCTTGAAATATTGTTGACTCATTACAGAGAGGAATGTGTAGGCTGCATCTTGGTCCTATCACTCCAGCCCCTACCTTGTTTTCCGATTTCGACCCATCTGTGTACCATTTTTGGGCTCCATCATTTATCCACTGTGGGTTGTTGTTCCATTCTTCTCTTGTTGGTATGAATACTTTGTAGTGTATTTTGAAATTCAATTTTGGAGGCATCAGATCACTACTCGTGTCAATTCCCAAATATTATCTACTCTTTTGAGAATCTCTAGATGCCCTACAAGGTCTAGTTCTTTGTATTTATAGTTTCTTTGTACTGTTAAGGCTTGCTTTGCAGCTTCAGCCTCTATAGTAGTGTGTAATGGGGGAATGTTTAATATAGCTTCCATTCCTGCAGTTGGAGTCGTTCTCATTGCACCGATAGTGCAAATGCACGCTATTTTTCTACTATATCCGTGACTTTATGGAGGGCGGTAATTGTAGATTTACCTTTTTGGTAAGCAAATTGTAGTTTGTGGAGTGGTGCTTTTTCCAGTGTTGATCTTATGACCAGTTCTATCAGTTTTCCGTCATTTTTAATAGAAATGAGGAAAGACTGATTGGTCGGTAGGACTTTGGGTTTTTGGGTCTTTTGTTACCTCCTTTGGGTATAAATATTACCCTTACCATTCTCCATTTACGTGGAATATAGTTATTTATTAGGTTCGGATGATTTTAACTATTAATGCCTTTAACTTGTTGGGGAATTGTATTAGGAGAGCGGGTCCATCAGTCGACACTTTCATATGTAATGTAGTCGTTGACGTCAGTGTTTCTGCCTTTGTAGAAGAAAGCATTTGCCAGTATGTCGTATGTAGTGTTGGTTTTTATAATACACCCAGGAAAGTGAGTCTTTAAAAGTAACTCTAGGGTGTCAGTAAAGTTGTGTGTCAGATTTCCTTCTAGGTCTTTAAGTAAACCAAGTGAGGCTTGGTTACCTTTGGAGAGCGCCTTATAGACTCTTGCCGTTTCAGGAGAGTCTTTTAGGTTCTCGCAGTACTTTTTCCGCAGTTTCCTCTTGGTTGATCTGAGTTCTTTATTATAGTTGGCAAGAGCCTCCTTATAAGTCTGCGTTTTTTTTGGCCCTGTTGAATTCTCGTCTTGCCGACTTTCTTAGTCTGCTCAGGCTAGAGTTCCACCAGGGCACTGACTTTGTGGTGTTATTTTATTTTAAGGGGCAGCTATCATGGTGTGATGATATCATTGTGTCCGTTAGGAATTCAACAGAATTGTCTAGTTCCTCAGGAGTATTTGTGTTTAGGTGTATTCCTACAAGTCTTTCGTCCAGCAGGGATTTATACATGTCCCAGTTTGTGGCTTTAGGTGATCTATAGCTTACTAGAGCCTCTACCCGAGGGCCTGTATTTATTTTAAATTTAATGTGGTTGTGGTCTGAGAAGGGGGGTTCTTTAGAGACCTGCCATTCTTTAATAATGTGAGATACTTTGTTAGTATGATATTTGTTAGTAGTTCAGAGTGAGGTCAAGAACTTCCCTCCTAATGGAGTTTTGGAAGGTTGGTTCTTTACCTTTATTTGCAACTTATAGGTTAGTACTAACAAGGAAGCCTACTAGGGACTCACCTCCTGCGTTGTTGTCGCTGCTACCCCATAGCGTGCTGTGGGCATTGGCGTCGTAACCTATAATTAGGTTTTTTTTTTTCTGTGAGGTCTCTGATGATTTTTGGCGGAGCTTCGTTGTCATCACCCGGGAAGTATGCTGAGGTAATTACTACCTCTGTGTCTGCCGTGTTGATTAATATTGACACCGTATCTCTATCTGTGAATTCTGAAATGAGAAGAAAGTTAATGTCATTGCCTATTAGTATGACAGCTCTCGGTGTGACTGCCGATCTGTCATATATTAACTTACAGTTTTTTTGAGTACAGTCCAGCTATTTTGTTTTTGTTAACCCAGGGTTCTTGGAATAACCCCAGGTTAAACGTTCCTCCAGCATGTCTTCTGCATATTTCGGCTGATGCGATTTTGGAATGCTGGAGGTTGGTTTGAAGGACATTAATCATAATGATGTTTTGTCATCCTCTTCAGCATTTTTGGACGTTTCTTCCACGTCGAGGGTTTCTAGGTCCTCAATTGATTTTTCTGTATTGTTTATTTTGCGAAGGCTGATTTGTCCAAACTTGAAGCATATTTTGTTGCCTCTCTCCTGTCTTGGATATTGTTTGGTCCATTGACAGCACTAACATAGCTGATGTACCTTTGCTTACTCTTTTTAGAGTCCTCGACGAGTCAGCTTTTAGACCTGCGTTTTGTGATTGTTTGTCGAGTATTTTGTCGGTGGTTGTGCCGGCAGCGTTTGCGAAGTAGCCGACTAGGGTACAGGGATGAGGAATGGATTCCTCTTTTGTAGCCCACAGCTCAGCACCTTCCCAAGGCTTCAGCATCGGTGCGGTGATCTTCAGCCACTCCACCGTACTCTCTGTCATACAATTCAGGGTGATGAACCGTGTTTTGAATGTGCAGCTTAAGAATTGTGGTTTTATGCTGCTATCTTTTTGTCCCAGGACCTTGTCGATGATTGCCTCTTGTAGCGAGGTCATTTGTGCCGTAGTGAGGGTGGTGTTCGGGTAGTCCTTGGCTTAGAACAGCCATTTTGGATCCTACACATGCCTCTTTGTAGGTGGTGTCAGGTCTCCTCTTGCTTTGCATTTTAGATCCTGCTTCTTAAGTGCACTGTCGTTTTTTGCTGGTGGTTTCTGGAGGCGATTTTTCCTTTGATATTCTCCTTTTTGGAGCCGATTTGGCAGCTCCTGTTATAGGTTTTAGTGCCTCCACTTTGGCCTGTTCTAGGCTCATGCCCTTTTTTAGGAGGAAGGAGAGTCTTTTTCTTGCTGCTCCACTTAGCCTTTTATGTTTGTCTTGGACACTTAACTTGTCCATTTTGCTTTGGATGTCTGGCAGTGCTATGAGCGGAGGTACTGGGCACCTCTGCGCTTATAGACATACTGCTACTTAAGGCGTCTTCAACCTTTTTGTTGGTGAGACTGTTAGGTCTGTCTCCGCCCTTGTTTTTGTTGTTGTTAGAAATGTTGTTCTCACGAGTACCGCGAGTCGATCTGTCATTCGAACCAGAGCTCCGGATTAGCGCGAATGGGCATTGATTAAAATGGGACTTCGCCAGGGCATCCCAAGTCCGCATATTAGCGACTAGTTAACCCACTAGCCATTCATCCTTCGGCATATGCTGTTCCAGTTGCTCCTCGCTCAACTAGATTTAGCCAGCACTCCAGCAGAGACATGACCGTACTGAAATGTTTGTTACCAGCGACCACCACGAGGAGGTACTAGTTGCACTAACATGATTTGAGGCAGTTACGGCACGTGCACTCTGTGGAGTAGCTACATGTTGCTGCTCAAATACATGGTCGGTCGCCTTCGTCTAGAGTACCGAAGAGCCACTTTAGTCTTTTCCCAGCAATGTTTATTTTTTTTATCTCTTATTTCTATGGAGTAAAAGAGTTTGTACCTTATTTCTAAGTGAAGTTATTTCCTCCTTTAAATAATCCGTTCTTACTGCGTTTGAATTTTCAATACTACTTTCTAAACTATCTATAATATTTACAATTTCTGTTGTGTTACCTTCTTCTTCTTCTTCTTAGGGCGCTACAGTCCGAGGTGGACCTGGGCCTCACTCAACATGCCTCTCCAGCCAGCACGATCTTTCGCCAGCTGTCTCCAGTTTCGCACACCAAGCCACCTCTGCCGGCTTGTGTGCGCCACCTTGTTCGTGGACGTCCTCTGTTGCGTTGTCCCACAGGCTCAGAGTCGAAGACTCTTCGGGCCGGAGCTAAGTTGTCCATACGCTCAACATGGCCTAGCCGTCTTAGGCGTTGGATCCGTAGACGCCTGGCTAGACTCATGTCGCTGTACAGCCCATACAGTTCGTGGTTGAATCTTCTCCTCCAAATGCCATCAACGCAAACAGGACCAAAGATCGCGCGCAGAACTTTTCTCTCGAAAAGACCAAGAGACTGTTCATCCGCTTGGGATATTGTCCATGCCTCTGCACCGTAAAGCAGGACTGGGATGATCAAGGTCTTATACAAAGTCAACTTGGTCTTCCGAGAGAGGGCTCTACTACTCAATTGCCTTTTGAGCCCATAAAAACAGCGGTTGGCAAGAGTAATTCTGCGTTTGATCTCGGTACTGATGTTGTTTGTACTGTTAACCGCGGAGCCAAGGTAGACGAAGTCCTTTACTACCTCAAAGTTATAGCTGCCTATGGTGACGTTCTGGCCAAGTCGTCGATGTTGTGCGTCCTTTCTCGATGACAGCATATACTTTGTTTTGCCCTCGTTTACCGCCAGACCCATTTTAGCCGCATCCGTTTCAATGCCAGCAAACGCATCATTGACGGCTCGCTGTGTTCTCCCAATCACGGCAATGTCATCCGCATAAGCTAGCAGTTGAACGGACTTTTGGAAGATCGTGCCTCTTGTGTTGGCCAGTGAGTTTTGCACGATCTTCTCAAGAATGATGTTAAAGAAATCACATGACAGCGCGTCGCCTTGTCTAAAACCTTTTTTGACATTGAAGGTCTCGGTGAGTTCGTTACCGACCTTGATGGAGCAGCGAGAGTTCTCCATCGTTATCCTGCTCAGTCTGACGAGTTTAGCAGGAATGTCAAAACTAGACATGGCGCTGTATAGCTCGTCTCTATACACGCTGTCATATGCGGCCTTGAAATCGACAAATAGATGGTGTGTGTCAATTTGCATTTCTTGGGTCTTTTCCAGGATCTGCCGCAGTGTGAAGATTTGATCGATGGTGGACTTCCCGGGCCTGAAACCACACTGATAAGGACCTATCAGTTTGTTCACGAATGGTTTCAGGCGTTCACACAAAACGGCAGAGAAGATTTTGTAGGCGATGTTAAGGAGACTTATCCCTCGATAGTTGGCGCAGTCAAAGGGGTCTCCTTTCTTGTGGATCGGGCAAACGATACTGAGATTCCACTCATCGGGCATGCTTTCCTCCGAACATATCTTACAGATGAGCTGGTGCATGCGCCCTACCAGATCACCTCCAGCTGCTTTAAACATTTCGGCGGGCAGACTATCTGCACCAGCAGCTTTATTAGACTTCAGTCTCGATATCGCTATCTTGACTTCGTCTAGGTCGGGGGGACGGTATTCTCTTCTATCATCGTCCGTTGTGTTGAGTGGAACATTCTGCCTGACAGCGGTATTTGTGTCCTCATCGCCGTTCAACAGTCTGCGGAAATGATTTTTCCAAATTCTCAGTATCGACTGCGAATCTACTACTAGCTGTCCATTTTCGTCCCGGCAAGCTTCTGTCCGAACTTTATATCCATTCGATAAAAGTTTTACCCTTTGGTAAAACTTTCGGACATCATTCCTGCCATAACACCTCTCCATCTCCTCGATCGCGCGCTTCTCGTGTTCTTTCTTTTTCTTCCTGAGAAGCCGGTTCTCTTCCCTTCTTCTCTGTTCGTAGAGCTCACGAACAGCTCTCGTGGTTCGATGCAGCGTTGCCCGGTAGGCTTCTTGCTTTGCTGCATGTGCCTGCCTGCACTCGTTGTCAAACCAGGGGTTTTTCCTTATTGGGGTTTTAAAACCCAGCACATCAGTAGCGGCTTCTCTGATGGCTCTTTGACAACGTTTCCATTCTTCGTCTATTGTTAGTGCAGGCGGCGTCGAACTTTCGGAGAGTTTCAGGGAGACTCGATCGGCAAAGTTCCTGGTTGTGTTACCTATGTGCAATATTATATCGAACCTATTTACTATCTCCACTTCATCCATTCTAATTTCTGCGTAACCGATTTCCGTAGTAATTTTCTCAATTAATTAGACCCGTTTGGGTTACTGAGATTGTCAACATTATTAGTATACACATGAGAAGTGTCCTGACCTGTGAATTTAAATGGACGTTTTATGTTATTTTCATGTACATTCGTGAGATTGTATTTCCTAGATTTGGGTTCTTCTTTGTGACGGAGTGACTTATAGTTTTTAACAAATCCTGTAGTTCTTGTTTCGAAATAATTTTCACGATTTTTGTTTCTTTTTCTTATCGTCCTAGCTTTTGTCTTATCTCTTTGTCTTTTGTCTTATTTTTGTTTCTTTTTCTTATCGTCCTAGCTTTTGTCTTATCTATTCTATCTTTAATTAAGCCAAAATCGATTCTCCTTTCCTGTACTTCAGATGGTGTACATTTAATTGTAGAATGATAAGTGTTGTTATAAAACATAACTGCATTAAGCATTTGAATTTTAATAGGTTGCTTATTTTCTAAATTCAATGCTCTAATTTTTTCCGTTAGAGTTTTGTTGAGCCGTTCAACATCCGAATTGCCTGTATGATTGTGTGGTTTTGTTATGTGAAAATCGATATTTTTCTTTTTACAAAAGTCTTCAACATTTTTAGATTTGAATTCGTTGTCAAAAGTAAAACTCTTTACTTTTCCACGAATCGTGATAAAATGCTTTAATTTTTCGACAATAGTTAAACTATTTCTATCTTCCAAAAAAAAGGGTTGTGGCATATTTTGAAAACTTATCAATAAAAACTATAAATGAATGTTTACTATTTACATATACGTCAACAACAATGTCGAAGGAGTTCTTGTAAGAAAGAACTTATTTCGTATAGGTTTTCTATCATACTTAGCACTAGAACAAATTTCACAGTTGTTAATTAACTGGTGAATTATTGTTCTTAGATTCGAATGATAAATTTTTTGTTTGATTTCCTCATATGTTGGAATGATACCAGCATGCCCAACCTCATTCTTGTGAAACTATGCTATTTGTTTTTTTAGGGATTCGACATCTTCTATATCCTTTGCGATATAACTATATTTGACGAATTTTTACACTTGTGTATTAGGATATATTTCAATTATTTGTTGCTGAAGTTTATTATACTCTGCATCACTAAGGTACGAATATATTCCTATCTTACCTTTTTCTAAATACTTTTTTAATATTCCTCTCACATTCTGTGCGACTAAATCGTTCCTGTCGATATAAATTTTAGTATTTTTGAATTTTTTTCAGACTCTCGTTCTTTTTGTTCTAGAAATATTATCTGCGTTTTGAATCGGTTGACTACTGTATTTAAAATTGGTATATGATCGTGCATATTTTTTTCCTGAGAGTGAATCGTTTGAACATCTTCGGATGCATTAACTTCGTGGATTTGATCACTATCACCTAACGTTCTAATCTTTTCATTAGAAATCTCTCTGAAAACCGCATTATCGTAGTTAATTCGACTTTGATCTGATTCGCTACTTCAGCTACTACTGATACGCTTTACTGTCAATATTTACGTGGCTTAAAAAGTCCGCAATAACATGTTCTTTCCCTTTTATATAGTCTATCCTTATGTTATATTCCCCGAGCTGGGTAAGCTATCTCTGAAGTCGGGGGTTTATATCCTTTCCAGAATACTTAGAGTGCAACCATTTGATTGGCTGATGATCTGTTTGTAATTCAAACTCTCTTCCGAATAAATACGGTCTAAAGTACCTAACACCCCATACAACCGCAAGTAGTTCCTTATCCTTAGTTGAGGGTTCTTGATGCATATGAGACTGGATGACTATCTTGGGTCAAGACGGCACCGATCGCAACATTACTTGCATCTGTAACAAGCTTACATTTTCTCGAAAAGTCAGGATATCTCAGAATTGAGTGATTAGTTATCAGATTCTTAAGTTTCTCAAAAGCTGCTATGAAGCTTGGATCGTTAAAATTTATTCGAGAATCCTTTTTTCAAAAATTTTGTAAGCGGATGTGCAATCTTAGCATAATTTTTGATGTACTCTCTGTAGTA
The DNA here is from genome assembly GCA_930367185.1 of Myathropa florea. NCBI lineage: Eukaryota > Metazoa > Arthropoda > Insecta > Diptera > Syrphidae > Myathropa > Myathropa florea. The sequence continues at coordinate 51,577,269 of OV884004.1, forward strand.
ACCTGTTACTCCCAAAAACTATTTAATTTTCTTTTGTATATTTGGCAGTGTCAGATTTCGGATAGCTTCGACTATAGCCGGATTCGGTCGAACACCTTCGGGTGTCAAAACATGACCCAAATTCTCCATTTCTTTAGAAAGGAAATTGCATTTATCAACCTGTATTTTTAATTTAGCTTCCCTTAACCTATCGAACAATTTTTGTATATTTAAAAGATGTTCCTGCAGAGACGTACTGAAAATTAAAATGTCGTCTAGGTAGACAACACAAATTTTATTGATGAATTCTCTGAGGATAGAATTAATGAGCCGTTGGAAGGTTCCTGGGACATTTTTGAGCCCGAATGGCATCCTTACGTACTCATAGTGCTCATTTGGAGTGGAAAAGGCGGTTTTCTTTTGATCTTGTGGCTTAACAAGAATCTGGTCAAAACCCTTTGCCAAATCCAAAGTCGTAAAATATTGGGCTTTTCCCAATTTGTCCAATATGTTTTCTATATTGGGAATTGGGAATTTATCGTCTATCGCAACCTCATTGAGTTTACGATAGTAGGCGTATAATAGACGCTAGGTCGGACAGGAGCAGAGAAGGTGTGAAACGCTTTCCACTTCCTCAGAAATCATTAGCCGGGACACCTAGTCTGAGTTTCCTATGAGGCAGTGTCCTGTGATGACACCGACGATTGTACTTATATTCGATCTATCAAGAGATATTAAATCCTTAGATCTTCTGAGATCTAGCTTAGGCCAGATCATTCTGGAGGTGTGACACGTAGTGCCACTCGTCCATCTGCTATTTATTTCATGAGTTGCCACTACCCACCCCATCCTGGGTCTTTGACCCATCCGTGAGGAAGTGCAGGGAACCTGCAAAAGGTTTAGGATTATCATTCCAGAAGTCTCTATCTGTAATCAGGGTTTTAAAGTATCTGTCAGGAAAGTATAGGGGTGTGGTATGGTCCAGAATTCTCGTTGGCAAGTTTAAAGAACTTAGTATGGGGGAGTGGCCAAAGGGATTTTTGGTCCACTAGGCCGAGGCCGTAAGACGAATAGCAGTATTCTTTGCTGGTAGTCAGCCAAAAATGTCAATTAGGGATTGGTTGATGATCACGTCCAGCGCATCTGAGGGTGTGGTTCTCAGAGCACCTCCTATGCAGATGCAAGCTTGACGTTGAACTTTCCGAATGAGGTTGTAGTGTATAGCTTTGTCTAGTATTGGCCACCAGACATTCACTCCATACAACAGAATGGGTCTAACGACGGTTGTATAGATCCAATGGATCATATGAGGTTGGAGACCCCATTTCTTCCCTAATGCTCTTTTACATATGTAGAGAGCCAGCGTCGCCTTGCGGGTGCGCTCCATTATGTTCGCCTTCCAGTTAAGTCTCTTGCAACTGGTGCCATCAATGGTAGTGGGGTCGAGCGAGGGGATTCTGTATTTCCGTGTGAAGAGGACAATTTCCGTTTTAGAAGCATTAATGCCCAGTCCGTTAGCTTTGGGCCACGCTGATAGCTTCGAGAGAGCATACTGCATGAGATCCCTTAGCACTAATGGATATTTTCCCGAGATTGCTACAGCAATGTCATCCGCATAGGCTATCACCTTGCACCCTGCCTTATCCAGCAACAAAAGTAGATCATTGACTACGATGTTCCATAGCAGGGGAGATAGAACTCCACCTTGTGGTGCTCTTCTGCTGGCAAGTCTGGTGGCTGTGGTGGAACCCAGCTTCGATATGATTACTCTACTGACAAGCAGTTGGTAAATCAGTCTATAGAGTCCCTTGTCCACGCCAAGATTCACCAGTGCACTGATGATAAAGGATGGGTAGACATTGTTGAAAGCTCCTTCGATGTACAGAAAGGCTACCATAGTGAATTCCTTATGGTGAAGGGATTTTTCAATGGAGCATACAAGCGAGTGTAGGGCAGTATCAACTGATTTGCCTTTAGTGTATGCATGTTGGGAGGCTGACAATCTAAATGGGTCTATATTGCAGCGAAGATGGATATCTATGAGTCTTTCCAAAGTTTTAAGTAGGAAAGTAGATAAACTAATAGGTCTTAAATCTTTGGATTTACATAAGAACTACGACCTGCTTTAGGTAGGAAGACAACCTTCACCTGCCTCCATCTTCTGGGGATGTGGGACAGGCTCATGCATCCTTTAAGGATAATTTCCAACCATGGAAGAATTAGGTCCAAGTTCAGTTGGAGTTCCGCTGGTGTAATACCGTCCGGACCAGGGGATTTATACGGTTTGAAGCTGCGATTAGCCCATGCTATTCTACGCTTAGTGGTGAGCTTCACGAGGCTACTAATTGGATAACCAGAAACCGTGGAGGAAATGGGTTGGTCATCCGAGTAGCTGAGGAAGTGGGTATCAAGTAGAATCTCAAGTGATTCTTTACTAGACGTAGTCCATGTGCCATCTTGCTTCATATAGTAGCTTGGTATGGCAGGACACGTGGAGAGGATTTTTCTGAGTCTCGAGGTCTTCGAAATATCCTCTATTCTACCGCAGAACAGCTTCCAGGATTTCCTTTCTGCCGTTTTCATTTTGGATTTGAATAATCTGAGGGATTTTTTATAAGATTCCCAATGGAGCTCATCTCTGGAGGATTTAGCTTTGTTGAACTTTCTCCTGCTGGCTTTGCGAAGATGTTCAAGTTCACTGTTCCACCAGTGTGGCTTGGAGTTGATCTTCTGTGTTTTGAGAGGACAGGCAATGTCCATTGCTTTGTTAAGGGCAATGGTGAACGAGTTAACTAGCCGTTCCAGCTCATTGACGTCTGTTGGAGAAGGAGGTACTTCTGAAAGGGACTTACGTAAAATACCTTTATAGAGAGACCAGTTAGTATTCCTATAGTTCCTAACTGGGGGTTGCTCGGGGGGAAGACCATTAAGGTCAAATTGGAGATATATATGGTCCGAAAAGGAATGGATATCAAAAACCTTCCAATTACTTATGTAATTGGAGAAGTTGTTGCAGACAAGAGTAATGTCAAGTACCTCCTGCCTATTCTTGGTAACGTAGGTGGGTTAATTTCCTGTATTACATACAACTAAATTCCTACTAAGAGGTTGAGAAGTGCCCTTGGCACACGAGAGTCTATTGATGGACTATTCATACGACTCTTTTTGCTTGGTGTTCCTGCTGTCTTTGCGTAAGGGCGCCAGTTTGTCTAGGATTCGAGTGGCTGCGCGCTTCTCCTTAAAGTTGCCGGGGGGAAGTTAACCTCACTGATCCAGATAAAGGGCTGGGTTTCGGGAGGGGCGGGGTGGGTTTGCTAACCTGCTCCCTCGCCGGTTCACGAATTGAACTTTCTTCCTCTCTGGGTATGTTATTAGTAATTTATGTGTTGTTTGAGTTTTTTGAATTTTATTGAATAGGATGCATTTGATGTTTATTCCCACGAGTATCGGAGAAAAGGTGGTCCGTCTACGCAGGGCTCCGTATACGTAGGTAAGGCTAGCAAATCCAGAGGTCGCCAGGTATCTGGATGCTCCGTACGCGACTGAGCTATTTGTCTGGGCCCTCAGCCTGGTTGATCATCAGCACGGGTCGCATGACACTTTGATCCAGCGCAGGGGAATGGGGTAAGAAGGAAAAAGAGGAGAGGAGGGGGTGGGATAGAGTTTGATTACATCTTGGTTTTCAGATTTCAACCAGGACCTTTGCTACATGGGTGACTCTGAAGGATATGCTTTACCGCATGTCTGTTTCCATAGCTCACTGGTATCACTAATCCTACTTAAGCCCCAGAACCGCTGCAAGGTGTGTAATCACTCTAGGGTTGCTGGTACTAAGGTAATAAGTAAAATTCAACATCAGAATATCACGTTTTACTTGGTGAGAGCTGTTCTCAGCGCAAAGCTTTTTGTGGAAGGTATTGCACCAAAAAACATATATCAGTACTTTTCAGTGCTACTACTACATCTAAACCTACGACTGTTGAAGCCTTAAGGGTTCATACCCAAGCTAAGCTCTGTCAAAATCCCTCTAGAAGCACCATCAAAATTGTTTGTCGTTTTTTACTACAAGCTGCACTTTCCATAGATGAGTGTCTAGAGATCGCCCCAGTCTGGGCGTGACATCAATATATTCCCAGGCCTTATAGAACAAATGGCAAATATGATGAATATCATTACCATGTTAGTAACTAAACTCATCAGTGACCCGCATGTTCCACTAAAGGGGTCGCGGAGGCAATGCATGCACGAGAGATCTCCAGGCCACTCGATCCTCCGCCATCGACTCTATTTTTTTTTTTCCTCTTGTACAACCCTGCCTTAAAGGCAGCGACACTGCGACCTAAAAGGTCTATTGTATCGACGGGTTGGAGTTAATCCAAAAGATTAACCACTTTCCTTATGAAAGATAGTATATCGTTTGTAGTGGAGTTTTTCAATTCCACTGAAGTCAGTATTTCCCTGTGGTGAATACGTTTCCTTAACCAATGTAGTGCCGGACATTCACATAAAATGTGCTGGGATGTTTCGTCTTCTTCAAGACAGAACCTACATTCCGTGTTTTGGCACAAGTTCATTTTGTTAAGGTGGTAGTACAAGCCGCAGTGGCCAGTAAGAAAGCCCGTTAGCTTTCTTATGCTCTCCTTATCTAAGCTAAGGATTTCCTTATAGGAATATGGTCTGATTAATCGTTTCGATTGCCTGAGACCTGACCCATTGGTCCAATGATCCAGGAAATTTGTTTTCCTATTCATTAATCAGCGCTGCAGCCGTCGCCCAATTGACACTGCAGTATGGTTCAGGGCCTATGAACGCAGTACTTGAACCCGCTCTAGCGAGTTCATCTGCGGATTCGTTACCTGCAATCCCTTTGTGTCCAGGGACCCAGCCAAGTTTCACTTTGTTGTGTTTGGCTAGGGATTGCAGAGCATCGTGGCAACATTTGACGGCTTTGGAGTCTATTTGACTTGACGATAAGGCCTTAAGAGCTGCCTGGCTATCTGAAAAGATTTGTATAATTGCGCCCTTGATGCCTTTACCAAGATTATGTCTAGCGCAGATCTCAATGGCATGGATTTCGGCTTGAAACACAGTGGGACTAGACCCCATCGGTACAGAGATCCCAGTGTTGGGTCCACAGACACCAGCTCCGACTCCAGAATCCATTTTTGATCCATCTGTGTACCAAACTAGACTCCTGGGGTCTAGTGTTGGAACACCATTGGACCAGTCTTCGCGGTCCAATAGTTTAACTTCAAATAACCTGCCGAAACAGTTCTGCCTGACCATAGTGTCCGGCATTGTACAAAACATGTCTCTATTAGGGATTGAGTTGAGTATCCTAAGGTGACCCACTATGTCACCTGGTTTGAATTGATATTCTAGTTGCAGTTTAATGGCATAAGTGGCAGCTATCTTCCTAACAAAGATGGGTAAAGGTGTCAGCCCGATAATAGCTTCGAGAGCTGTTGTGGGGCAGGTGCGCATGGCACCTTGTTCAGGAGCGTTTTCCTGAAGTGTTGCACCAAGCACATAAACTTGGAGCAGGTAGTAAATTTAAGACACCAAGCACTTAAACTTGGTGTGGTTATTGATCATGCACCAAGCACTTAAACTTGGAGCAAATTGCTGTAAGAAAGATGGAAGGTAGAGAAAAAAAGAGTCCAGCGAGTTCGATTAACTGACTGACGTTTTATTCATAATTGTTTACATCTTATATACATAAATTTAGCTTACACTACAAAATACAATTATTTCTTAATATAATAATAATTCACTGTTGAGAATGCCGGCAATGCACGATCAGCATAATAGGTCGTTGGCTTGACCCACTGCGAAATAATGCATCCGATATTTGTAGTATTCATATTCGCTGCGTCAGTGCAGAGGGTTAATGTTTCAATGAATTTGACTTGTTTGTGTTGCGCTATCGGTGATTCAACTGAACATTCTCCCCCGCGTTGAATGACAATTCAATCAACAACCTATGCAATGGTGACAACAAACTCTGAATTTGCCGGTGCTTCCTTGTGTTTGTTGGGTGCTGATTGTACTGCTTTTGTGAAGACTGCGGACCTTGCTGTTTTGTGCTTCCAAATTACGTAGGCGCTTAACATGATGGGTATTATTAGGACCGAGTATCCAATTGCGAAGTTGTGATGACTGCGAGTTTCAAGTTTGTGGGGTAGATCAAGGACTTCGTGTTCTCTGAGTAGGTTTTGCAAGTCTGTTAGATTTTGAAGTTGGATGTCATAATGTGTAATATTGACTTTATGGAACAATGACGTATGTTGCTCTGGTGTTGATATTTCTAGTATGCTTCCAAAGCTGGCGTAGAAAGCCTTCAAGTTAGTTGTGAATGTATTATGACCTTGAATGGTAATCGATTTGTGTCTTATAATATATCCTGGCTGCAACGTAACTAATCCGGATACTTCTAAGAGCAACTGGGTGTGCTGGTTTCCACAGATCGCAGTAAGTCGGGATGGGTTGATTATGGAATACAGCCATTTGTTTTTATGTTCTAGCTGAACCCATTCTAAATTCTCTTCAGACCTTCTCAAGGTGCAAGTAGCCTTCGTTTCACTGTTGAAAAGGCCCATTTCGCAGGAACATATCTCTGCTCCCTCGCTATATTTTGCTTGTATATTGAGACATAAATATTGCTCGTTCTTCAAATTGATGCATCCTTCTAAAGAGGTTGATTGTATCGGAAAGAATTGATCACGCTGTGTGTTTAAGGCCAGTATTGGAGCGCAAGGAATAATAGTTACCATTGTGTTGTTTATGAAATGCGGTATGGGCGTGAGTCTGAATAAATCGTATTGCTCTTGATTTATCAGAGGAAGCGTGACCCAGAATACGACTCGATTACCTGTCACTCCTGCCTTTACTGTCATTAACTTGTATAATTGTATCAGATCTTGGTCATTTGCTGGTAACTCAAGGGATGTTGGTAAGTGCTCTTTGATGGTTATAAGCTCTTTCTTCAGCTGAACTGTAGATAGTAATAATTCATTTTACCATGATGAGTGTCGATAAGTACATCAATGAGAGCTGACTGTATTCTGTGTACGTTAAGTACATTGATCATAATGATCAATTGGGATGAAAGGGATGTGGCGATTTGCGATATTTTGAACTGATGGCTTTCTTCACCATTGTCACGAATTCTTGATCTTATCTCAGCTAGTTGACTGTTGATCTGATCAAATCTATTGTTTATTATATTCCGGTCTTGCTTCACAATGTTGATTGTTGAATCAACAACTGAGGTTTGATTTCTCAGTAAGTTTAATAAATGATTTTCATTCTTGTTTACCTGATCTATTATGCTTGCCATTTTTTTAGCGTACTCGGTATTCAGGACCCCAAATAAGGAGTTAGCAAGGTTTCCAACAATGTTGAGTGCTCCACTTTTGACTCTTTTGTTTGATAGGAGTATGTTTTCTGATTGAAGTTCGGTTAGGATATGCTGAATTTGGTTTAAAGTATTTATGCAAAAACTCCTCTTTTGAATTTCTCGACATAAATGTGTGAGGGTCAAAGTACCGTTCGTTAATGTTTTATACTCTTCTATTAGCGGACTGAGGTCGTAATGGATGATGAAGTTCCATTCGCTTGTTGCGATTTTCGTTGAGCCAATAGATTCAAAATAAATACCAACATTTGATTCAAATTTGTTAACTTCGATATTTTTGCTAAATACTGTTGGTAGAATGATAAGGATTGTTTACAATGAAGCAATTCCCCCGGCACTCGATGTTTTTCGCCTTTTGGTCGGTATTGTGGGTGCTGAGTCTGCTGGTTGAGTGTTACGTGTTGACTGGTGGCCCTCACTTCTGGATGTTATTTCATTATCTGTTTCGTGTTCCACTGGCAATGCTGCAAGTCTGTGAATTGGACGTTTCCAGATCCCTGATGCTGTTCGAACATCAACCACTCGTACACCGCCATCGTTGCCCTGGTACGTCCTGGTAATTCTGCCGAGCGGCCACTTAAGGACTGGAATGTTGTCTTCCTTTATGATCACCATGTCTCCCACATTGATATTCTTAGAAGATTCCTTCCATTTATGCCGATACTGGAGTTCGTTTAAGTATTCCTGTGACAACCGCTTCCAAAATTCATGTTTGAGATGCGAGACCAAGTTCCACCTTGTCAGATTAGTGTGTCGTATTGAGAGTGCGTTTGCGTCGACTTGTGCAGTCAGGGGTTCACCGATGAGAAAGTGTCCAGGTGTCAGTGCCGTTAGATCGGTGAGATCATTTGAAAGTGGTGTAAGTGGTCTTGAATTAAGGATGGCTTCGATGCAAATCAATACTGTTTCTAACTCTTCATATGTTAACGATGCTGCAGATACACTCCTCCTTAGAAGATGCTTTGCTGATTTTACGGCCGCCTCCCAGAGGCCTCCAAAGTGAGGAGCTCTAGGGGGAATAAAGTTGAACTGTATTGCCTTATCGCTGCATTCCCTTGCGATGGTTGTGAGTGCCTTTTCGGAGTAAATAGCGTCTTCCAACTCCGACAGTTGGTTATATGCTCCTACAAAATTCGTTGCATTGTCACAATATAAGTGCTGGCAATGTCCTCGTCGACCAGTGAATCGTCTTAGTGCTCCAAGGAATGCTTCGGTGGTCAAATCGCTAACGAATTCAATATGAACAGCCTACGAAGCGAAGTAACAAAAAATTGCTACATATGCCTTCAGAGGTCGTTTGCCGCGAATTTTGTAGTGAATCCAGAGTGGCCTACAGTAATCAACTCCTGTATTTATAAAAGGTCGTGCTGGGGTTATCCGTTGTGGAGGTAAATTTCCCATGACTTGTTGTAGTAGTTGTGGTCTGGGTCTATTACACTTTACGCAGTGTTGTACTATTGACCGTGCCATTATCTTTCCCTTAATGGGCCAAAATCGTTGTCGAAGATGGGCTAACAATGTTTGAGCACCACAATGGCAATTTTTCTCGTGTGTTTCTTGCATCAAAAGTTTTACCAAAGGATTGTTATATGGTAATAGCATTGGATGTTTGGCATCAAAAGGAACCGTTGCAGCTTCTAATCGGCCTCCCACTCGAAGAATTCCGTTTTCATCCAAGAATGGAGCGAGACTGGAGAGGTGACTGTTTTGCTTTAGCTGCTTGCATTTTTGTAGATCACTGCTTTCCTGGTTGAAATCGAATGCCTGCATTGCTCGCACTATTGTAATCAGTGAATCCTGAAGTTCCTTAGTAGTTAGTGGTATTTCATTTTGTCGCTTATTTGTTGTGCATCTAGTATGTTTGTAAAACCGTAACATGTACCCAATTATTCTCTGCAGTGTCTTGAATGAATTGCGATGGTTGATTTTATAAATCATTTCCTGATCGCACTTATACGTTGTTTTTCTACAATTGGTGAGTTTCGTTTTCTCTCTGTGTCGTCCGGTATTGACAGCTCCTTGATATATTTTGCCGGCCACATATCTTCATATCCTGATAGGAAGAGAGGACCATAAAACCACAATGTACATGCTGGCAATTTCTCTGGGTGAAGGCCTCTCGAAAGTACATCAGCTGGGTTGTGTTTTGATGGCACATGTCGCCATTGGTCGGGAAGTGTTAGTCCCTGTATAGTGGAAACTCGATTAGCAACAAATGTTTGAAATGAAGATGATGAAGAATTTATCCAGGCGAGCACAATTTCAGAGTCCGTCCATAAGAATGTGGGTGTATCTAAAGGCTTAAATCTTTCTTAATTCGTGCTGTCTATTGTGCGCCCAGGAGCGCATAGTTCCAGTCGAGGCAAGGTTTTTTCTTCAGTGGCGCCACTCGAGATTTGGAACACAAGAGCCTTCCATCCTTCATTATTGCTCTGAGGTACACCACTGTACCATATGCCTTTTCAGATGCATCAGATAAGGTGTGAATTTGAAGGGTTGTGGGTACACCATTGTTGAACATGTGGCGTGGAAATTGAAAATTGTTTATTTTACCGAGGATATTCCGAAATGCTATCCACCTTGTATGTAGCACTGCGGGTAATGCTTCATCCCATGAAAGTTGCAATGTCCAAAGTCCTGAACAAATATTTTTGCTGTGACCACTACTGGGGCCATCATTCCTAGTGGATCGAATAATTTGGCAAGGTCTGAGGTTACACTCCGTTTTGTAATTCTACTTACCGATATAATATTTGTTTTAACACAAAATGTGTCGGTCTTTGGTTGCCATGTTAGACCCAGTGTTTTAATTGCCTTATTACTCTCATTGTTAAAATCAAGGTCTATTTCCTTATCTTTCTTAGAAATGTCTTGTAGTAAACGAGGATGATTGGCACTCCATTTTCGGAGTTTGAACCCTGCACTTTGTAATATTTGTATGAGTTGGCTTTGCATTTCTATGACGGTAGATAGATTATTATCTCCAGTGAGGCAGTCATCAACGTAGAAATTGTTATGTAACGTCTTTGCACCTAACGCAAGTGTTGTGTTGTTCTCCCTTGCTAGTTGTTGTAAGCATTTTGTGGCTAAATATGGTGCTGATCTTGTACCATATGTTACCGTGTTTAGTTGATAATATCGTAATGGCTCACTTTCGTTGTTTCTCCATACGATGAGTTCATATCTACGGTCTTCTGGATGCATCATTATTTGCCGATACATCTTTTGGATATCTGTACAAAATACGTAACGAGGCAAACGGAATCGAAGCAATAGTGCGAGTAATTCGCTTTGTTTTAGTTTAGTTTTTAAATGCATTTTTTTTTTTTTTTTTATTTTTAAAAATCTTATGTTCTATAAAAAAAAATACTTAAACTAGATATAATAAATGGTTTCTTATACTATCTTACTGGCCCTATGCGGGCACTCTAAGTTAATCTAGGAATTTTTAATTTATTTTGCCTTTCGGCTTCTTTTGTAATTTTACATATTTTAATAACATCTACTAAACGAATACTTATACTAAGAAAAACTTAAATAAAAACTTAGTAATCTAAACAATTTTTTTATTTATATTCTTAACCTAACTTAAAATTAGCTTACCTTACTTAAATTAACCTAAACTAAACTAAACTATCTAAAATTTTTTTTTTTTGGATTTTTTGTACTTTTTTTTGGATTTTTTATATTTTTTTTTCTTAAATTTACCCTATTCTAATTCCCTAACCTAAATGTAAATTGGCCATAAGGGACCAACAGTTAGCTGATTAAGCTAGCGACAGCTGGGACGTTTGATGGGGCTGCAACCACCAGTAGAATCCAGGAACTTTGTCACACTCCGCTCTGTCGCGAAAAGAGATAGATCTGCTGAACCGAAGATCATCCGGACTAACGCTTGCGACATCGCTCTCGTAGAGGAGTCGCCTATCCACAGTCCTTCGCACAACGTGGTAGATCAATGGACATCCCTCTGCATTCTGGATTAAGCCAATCCGGTCAAGGAACAAGAACGCTTCCGGTGGAATGAATCCACTTCGGCGAGCGTTCTCATGATATGCTTCATTGGGGTAGTAGGCTCCAAATATCAGTTCATTTTCCGAGGTCATAGCTCGTGCAACGTGTCTTCGAATCAGCTTAATAATAAAATTATCCACCCTGTTCACGTTTGCTTCGTTATACAAGAATTCGTTGGGATAGAATTTCTTGTACTTAGATTCTGGGGTTCTGTACTTCTTGAGACAAGCCCGGAGGCACTGCCTCTCGAATAGCCTCATCTTTTCCATCTGGGAAGGACTCACGTTGAACCACACTGGACAACCGTACGCCATGACTGGCCGGATGAGGGCCATGTAGCAGATTACCTTCACCCTGGTATCAAGTTGGCTGCTATAAAACAACCCTCTTGCCACAGCAGAGGCTTTTCTGGCTTTCGTCAGAGCAGTAGCTATATGTCTGTCGAAATATAGATACTGATCCAGCCAAATGCCTAGGTATCTTACTACACTTTTCACTGCTAACGGCTCCCCCTGCGGGTTAACTATGCCGAACTTGCGCCAGTTTTTTTTCGTGTCCCTTGAGGCCTTGTATAACGGAGTTCGGAATAGGATGGTTTCACACTTCTGGTAGTTGATTTTCAACTTCCAGTCGTCGCAAAATCGCTGAATTTTGTCGAAGTCACGTTGCAGGAGGATGTTGATAATCTCAACCTTCTGCGCTGTCCTGTACGCCACCAAGTCATCGGCGTATGCAATTAAGTTCTGCATGGAGCCAATCAGTTCACTGGTGTAAATAGTGAAGAGGATTGGTGAGTTAGCTGCACCCTGCTGGAGCCCATTTTTTATTTGGAAAACTTTGGTAGAAATCATGTTGCCACTTTTAACAACAAAACTTCTACCTGCTATCATATCATAAATCGTGTAAAGCAGCGACTTGCTAATACCCATCCTCGTCAACTTAAGGAAGAGACCTTCTAACCATACGGTGTCGAATGCCTTTTCCAAGTCAACGAGGCAGGCCCCGGTGCACTGGGTTTTTGCTTTATTCCATTGAATGTCCGACACCAATTTTGACGCGGCATGTACAGTATCATGCCCCGCCCTAAATCCAAATTGGTTATTCGGTATTATTTTTCGCAGCCCACTGTACCAGAACTCTATTGACAATCTTCTCGAAAACTTTGCTTATGCATGGAAGGAGACTAATCGACCGAAGATTTTTTGGAAGAGAGGAATCTTTGTCCCTTTTGGGGAGGGGTTTCACTACCGCCGTCTTCCAATGCGCTGGATAATAGGCATTACTCAGTGCATTGTTGAATAGGATTGTGTATATCTCTACCGCCTCATCGGGGAGATGACGCAGCACAATATTCGGTATCCCATCTATTCCCGTTGACTTTTTGTTCTTAAGACTGTTGAAGATGCCCTTGAGATTCTCCCTCGAAATGAGGATGGAATCGGATCCACCATAGGCGACGGCATTATTTGCCATATTTTCGTCATTGAACCTAGTGAAACCAGGGTTCTCAGAACGCCATTGTTGTATTTCATTTCGAAGATAGAAATGGTTAAGCAAGGCTCTGTTCTCCAAGTCGTGGTTAGGACAACGAGACTCGTTGACCGTGTACACTTCCTGAAAAACTGCTCCTATTGCTTCAACCTTCTCCTGAGGATCCTCAACAATCAAGAAGTCATTGTCTAGCACGGCCCCATCTGGATCTATGCCAACTGACGTCAGTAGGTTCGCGTTGTCAGTCGTTCTGTCAAGTCGAATAGCCTCCAAGTCATTGTGATCCCTCCTTCGGAAAATTCGGTTGATTTGGGGAAACATACCAGGACCGTTGGAACGAACAGCCCGAATCCTGTCTCTCCAATACGAATTGACTGCAATTCGGTAGTTCATCCGAATTAACTTCGAGAGGTTTTTAATCTGCGACTTGAGCGACCTTAGTTTCTGGTCGTCTCTGTCCGTAAAGCGTCTGTAAAGTGTCTTAAGTCGCGACAGCAGTCTGCTTTTGCTCAGGTGCAGTGCGTCGATAGTAGCGTTCCGATAGACGTCGCCATCTGTGGTCGGTGCTACTTTTGGGAGCGTCGTGTCCATGGTACGTTTTATTGTATTGTCCACTTGTATGAGGTACCTGTCAACCTCTTTGTTTGTCAGGTTTCTGTTTGCGGGTGGAGTAATGTCACTCGAACGTAGTTCTCTGGATAAGGCCCTAGAGAAACGGGGCCAACGAGCCTTACGATAATTGTAAGGGTACGTCTCCACGAATTGCTCCAGTTCGACCAGCTCATTCGGGAACTGAATAACCGCGGCAAGTCCACAGTTGTCACTGTCGTACTCCACCGTTGTTAAGCAGTTCCTTGTGTCACTCTCAACATGGCGTAACGTCAGTCGTCTGTCAATCAGCATTAGATCCAAATAAGACCCACTTCTGGGAAATGATGGCCTATCGGTTGCAAGCAAATTCAGCTTGAACTCAATAGAGTGCTGCGTCCACCAATCAAGGAGGGAATTTCCCCTTTGATTTGGCACAGAATTACCCCATTCCTCATGCTTCGCGTTCAAATCGCCGGCTATGATAAAATAGTTTTCGTCCAAGCAAAGTCGAAGTTTTCTAAAGAGAGTCTCGAGCTCCGATATGAAACCTGTGGCCCGAGGTGCGTCTGGCGCATAGACCGCGACCACGTACAATTTCCTTCCACCTTGGAGAGAAATGCACGCAATACACGCTTCCAGTACACCGAAAGTTCGCAATTCGCCGCAATACACGATTTTGTGGCGTATACCTTTTTCAATGAAGAGAGCGACCCCACCCCCTTGTGTGGAGTGGGGGCGGTCCCTTCGAATAACGGTATAATCTCTGTACCTGAGAATGTGCTTCCGGTTTAGCTTAGTTTCGCTAACCATCAACACGTCAGGCTTATGGGTCTCCAACAAGTCGAGTAAAGCCAACCTTCTTTCGATCCTGACGAGTGAATTCGCATTCACCGCCAGGATCGAAAGGTCTCCAGCAGCCGGCGTATCCATTATATTGGATACGCACTTGACCCAGCAGGTCTCGACGAAAGGACTTGGTCCATCCGCGCAAGGTCTTTTTGGAACTGTGCCATCTGGGCCTTCATTGAGGCCATCATTGACAACAGCTCCGCGAAACCCACATTTGGAGCCTCTACTGTAGCCTGGGCTACCTATGGCGCTGTCTGTTGTGCCTGTCCACCGGATAGTGGAAACGCGCTTCACTCCCAAAAATGTTATGTCGTCGACGTTTGCTTGTCGCAACGACTTCATTACGTCCTCCGGCTCAGCAGAGACTCTCAATCCCTTGAGAAGAACGGACTGAGTCTTGTCTCCCCTGGGAGTGTAAGAGTAAAAGTCAGCACCAGCTGACGCCATCTTCTCCTTCACAAGCGAAAGCCCTTATTTTTGTATGTAATAGTTGTTCTTTATGGCCAACTTACATACCTGGATCGTATCTTCGGCGTCCATTCCTGTAATGTTGATAGGAGGCAATTTGACCTTCTTCTCCTTCTTTCGTTGCTGCTGTTGTTGTTGTCGTTGCTGTCGCTGTTGCTTGGGTTGTTGCTGCTGCTGGGGTTGCTGCTGCTGCTGCTTCGGTTGCTGCTGCTGGGCACTTACTCTGTATCGATATTCGAATAGGACAAATATGCGAAAATGCTTTGCGATTCTACTTCTAATCGGTACTCTGTATGAAAGTAGAATCGAGTGCTACTGTTGCCAATTGTATCTAACAATTTGCTAATTTCGAATTTTAACTTCGAAGGAAAAAAATGAAAGTGACAGTTCAAATTCAAGCAGAGAACAATTTTATTTCTTAAAAGTTAATGTGTTTTGGCTTTATTAATCGAATTTTGGCCTAAAATGTGAAAATAATTAATATAAAGTAATAAGAGGGTGTTGAATATTCGTTTAATAAAGAAAATATTGTGGATGTAAGAATTGAACGTCGACAGGTGGTACATGATGCAAATAATACTGAGAGG
Source organism: Myathropa florea (assembly GCA_930367185.1). Classification (NCBI taxonomy): domain Eukaryota; kingdom Metazoa; phylum Arthropoda; class Insecta; order Diptera; family Syrphidae; genus Myathropa; species Myathropa florea. Next base: position 51,592,665 of record OV884004.1, read on the forward strand.
AACAAAATGTTTGCAACAATATAAAAGCATACTGTGTTTATATTTATGTTTGTTTATAACATCAGAAGTCTTTTGTCTACGTGAAGTTACATTAATGCTTGTTTTAAATAGCATAAAGCATGAATTGGCAGGTTGTTGTCGCCGAATTGCAGTGCTAAATACATACATACATATGATCAAATTGCCTGCTAGTTGATGTTCTTGGCAGCGGAAGGCTACCGGCATACAATTCGAAGGATTACATTTATTTTATAAACATTGTATAAACTGTAACTAGTAATAAATAAGTAATGGGAAATATAAATACAAAAAATTTTGAAAATTGATAGTATCTACATTTCATGCATATATTTTAGGTTGTCCCTTAGAACCATATATTTGAAAAACTTATCGCACTGCAAAACGTAAAAACATTTTCTTTAATATATTCCAGTACTTATTCAACTCACTTATAACACAATAAAAATTTCTAAAACAAATAGAAAGAAAACACAACATTTTTCATCCAAAAGCATTTGACATTAAGGGTCATTTTTAAGTGTTTCAGTTTGTTATCATATACAAATGCATATTTGCAAGTCTTTTTTATAACAAAATACTTACATTTTCAAACCAAACTTATTTACTTTGTTCATCATTCGACAACCAACCCACTACCGAACAAAACTTTGCGAATTCGAGTGGTTCTGACATTGAAATAAGCAATAGAGAGTACCAATTTTGCGAAAACAAAGAGTGTCGAAGTTGGCAACCCAAAACTACTCGATTTTCGAAAATGTGACTTTGCTATTAGAGTTAGAGGGTACCGATTTTGCGAATTCGAGTAATTTCATATTAGAGTAGCAATACAGAGTAAGGGCCCTGCTTGGGTTGCTGCTGCTGCTGGGGTTGCTGGTGCTGCTTGGGTTGCTGCTGCATCCTGGGTTGCTGTTGTTGTTGCATTTGTGGCAACTTCTGCTCTTTTCTTTTTTCAAGCTTAAGCTGGAGGGCTTTTATAAACTCCTCCAACTCATCCTTCTCCTTCATTTTCTTGGCCAATTCTTCTTCGTCTTCGGCCTGATCTGCTGCCTCGGAAGAAGCTAGTTCCACGTACAGGTTTCCGCTGCCGCTGTACGTGGCTTCTTCTCCATACATTTTTTTGTCGGAATTGTCCGGTAGCATTGGTCGCCTCTGCTGTAGCCTCTTCGGCTGCGTCTTCAAAATTTTTCTTCTTTTTTTTTTTTAATTTTCCTCGCTGCTATTTTCCGAGTTGTCACTCGGAATCAGCGACAGCTCCTCATCCATCATGCAATTTTTATTTTCGTTCTCTTTTGCGAAAATTCTTGAATTCTGATATTTTTGTATTTTTTTTCCCCTTTTTTTTGATTTTTGATTTTTGATTTTTTAATCAATGCCTCCTTTTGCCAGAAATGCTCAGAATCGAATGTAATTCGCTTTGTACTACTGGTCCTGTGTACATAATATCGTTCAACGATATTCCAGTCGATGTTTTTGATGAGACGTCAAAAACTACTCGAAGTTTGGTAGTACTGCTGTCCGCCTTGAAGACACAATGATGGGGAATAACGTAGTTTGGTGTGATCATGTCATTGAAGTCGATTTCTGTCATATGACCTAGATCTTCATATTCCTTCATAATGATCTTCACTTCTTTGTTTTTCTCTAATCGTCGCTCAAGAGCCAAAAATCTGTTGATTGCTATTTCATTGGAACTGCCAAGGGTGGATGGGCTCTCATGGAATGGCAGTTTGACAATGAAACCCCCATTATTAGTTCTCTGCGTGTGTTGTACAAAGTGAGTTTCACACATCTCTTCTGCTTTTGACAACTTGCTACGCGCCGGTTCAACTTCTTCTAGGCTCCATAGTCTCTCAATCATGTGATGGAGATTATTGTCATCAAAAGTTGAGATGCCGCACGTAGCTGTTTTTTGTCCTGTTTCACCTACTTTTCCAGCCAGAATCCACCCGAGGACCGTATTTTGTAGTTGTGAGCCAACCGTATCTGTCCAACGGAGAGTGGTTGGTGGTAAAATTCTGCACCCAGGAGAACATCTATATTGTCGGGATGATTGAACTTCGGATCTGCTAGCGGAATATTTTTTGGTATATAAAATGTTGATGTCTTTAGAGGGCTGTAGTGGTATGATCCGCGGCAGAACAAATGCTTCAAGATGAGTATTGAAACCAGTAGTTATCGATTGCAATTTCATGTTCACGCGTTTATGTGTTTCCTTTCTACCATCGGCAATCCCTTGAATACTCAAAGTAGTTATTTTACTTAGTCCTAGTCTTTTTACTAGGCGTTCTGTTATCAGGTTTACTTGGGAACCTGAATCCAGAATGGCCCTGCATTTCGTTTTCTGTCCATTGGTGGCAACCAGTTCTACGACGGCGGTACTGAGAAGTACGTAATGATTCCCTTCTGAGCTCTTGGATGCTGCTAGTGTTACCGATTGTTTTGTTGTATTCTGATAATTGATGCCACTATTTGAATGGTTGTTATTGTAAGGACCCTTAGTGTTGCTTTCACGATGTAGCATCGTATTGTGCCTCTGACCGCATCGTAAACAACTTCTTAAAGGGCAATTGTTTGCTCCATGGCCGGGTCTTAGACAATTAAGGCAAAGCTTGTGTTTTTGTGCTACCTGTTCTCGTTCTATTGGCTGTAGTTGTTTAAACACGTTGCAGGCGAATATTGGGTTTTTTTTTTCTTCGTCCGATTGCTTCTAATGCCTGAAATTGGTTCTCAAGAAACGTTAGGAATTCCTTTATTGTCTGTACTTCCCTCGGTTTCTTGAGCGATTGTTCGTATTGGGCCCTTGTATTTTGATTTAGTTTGGGTACTAGTAAATGAAGGAGTAGAGGGTCCCAGGTTTTGGTATCAATACCGATGTTATTAAATGCCATTAAGCATTCTTGAGTGGTATCATGGAGAGCCTTGATGGACCATGCAGAGGGTTTGGGTTGGTTGTCCTGTTATCTTTTGTAGTAAAGTTGACGTGAGGAGCCTGATGTTGTTGTAGTAATCTTGATGCATCGTCCATGCCGTTTTATAGTTGTCCTCAGTGAGTGTCAAATGGCGAATGAGATGCTCCGCTTCTCCCGTTAAATGTGTTTTTAAGTACCACATTTTTTGTATGTTCGGTATTGGTTGCTTGTCCACCATTTGGGAGAAAAGATCAAAAAATTGTCTCCACTGTAGGTAATCGCCATAAAATTTTGGGATAGTTACCTTTGGGAGGTTTAAGGATGTTTGATTGATATTTGGATGCTGATTTGATGAGACACCTTCCACAATTTCGTTGACTTGTGGTTGTAGCCTTATTGATAATGCAATAAGGTTCTCTCGTGCTAATTTTTCCATTGTAGTAAATTCCGTGTAATTGTATCCAATATCTGTAGTGTTGTCATTCAATTCCCAAATGGTGTGATCTAAGGCTTCTATTTGCTGCCAGAATTGTCCAATTGTACGGTAGTTCAATTCGTAATACTGTGGGGGTTGATCTTCCTTTAGAGATAAGCCTTCGATTAGTCTGCGCAGTGAACCCATGATTGCTGCTTGTCGTCTTATTGCACCAACAATTTTTGATGCGGTTTCTTCCACAGCTCCCACTGTGGCCTTGGCTGGATTTACGTTTGATGTGCTTGCCTTCTCCTCTGCATTCAATATTGAATTCATTTCATCTTCAAATCGGCATTTATATTCTTGCCATAGGATTGCGATTTTGTTAAAATAGTCATTAACGAAGTAGTCGTGTTCGACCGAAGCATTCGTTAATGACCTTATTTTTCGATCGGTCTCAAATGCACTCCAGTGTTCTTGCAGTCGATGAAGCCGCTCTTCGAAATAGGTCTTGTTCCTTTTCCTGTCTGCCGGGTCCTTCTTATAATTTGTGATAATCCTTTGAATTTCTTGGCCAGTTGGCAACTGTGCTACAATCAGTGCTTCAAAGGATGTCATTATGATTTTAACCTTCTGCTCGGTTGAATGATGTGGATGTCTTTGATAGTCTGGATCTGATGCCACTTCGTGTGCGTGAGTTGAAAATTGAGTGAGATCCTTGGGCAGGATCACGTCGGGGTCACCAAAATGTTCAGTAGCGTTTTCCTGAAGTGTTGCACCAAGCACATAAACTTGGAGCAGGTAGTAAATTTAAGACACCAAGCACTTAAACTTGGTGTGGTTATTGATCATGCACCAAGCACTTAAACTTGGAGCAAATTGCTGTAAGAAAGATGGAAGGTAGAGAAAAAAAGAGTCCAGCGAGTTCGATTAACTGACTGACGTTTTATTCATAATTGTTTACATCTTATATACATAAATTTAGCTTACACTACAAAATACAATTATTTCTTAATATAATAATAATTCACTGTTGAGAATGCCGGCAATGCACGATCAGCATAATAGGTCGTTGGCTTGACCCACTGCGAAATAATGCATCCGATATTTGTAGTATTCATATTCGCTGCGTCAGTGCAGAGGGTTAATGTTTCAATGGATTTGACTTGTTTGTGTCGCGTCATCGGTGATTCAACTGAACACCTGTTATGCCAAGACAGGCAACCCTATGCAGTTTTCGTAATTTGTTTGCCGATGACTGTTGAATAGTTTTTGGCCACCAGACGATGGCCGCATATGTGATAATGGGTCTCGCCATCATTGTGTACAACCAATGTATAATTTTGGGAGAGATACCCCAAGTCCTACCGTAAAGACGTCTACTGGCCCACAGTGTTCTGGTAGCTCACTCTATGGCGGGCTTAATATGTGAATTCCAGTTAAGTCCTCTGTCCAGGATTACTCCAAAATATTTTACCTCGCTGGAATAAACTAGTGTGGTGTTGCCGAATCTGTTAGAGACATGTGAGAGTTGACCAGGGATGTCAAACCTGATATGTTGGTGGTCAGAGTTGATTCATCTGACACATGCCAATTTTCAATAAAATTCGAAATAAATCGACTAGCGAGTGTGAGATCAAGTACCTCTTCGCGAATCGCATTTATGAAGGTAGGCTTGGAGCCTCTATTTAGTATATCTATTTCACTACTAATAAGCTATTCTAAAAGACACTCACCTCTTCTGTTGGTGTCACTACTACCCCAGACCTCATGATGCGCGTTAGCATCGCAACCGATGATGTAGTTCAGGTTGCCTGTTTTGCAGTAGCTGATGAGGTCCTGGACGTCCTTAGGTGGTATGACGCTATTGTCATCCGGGAAATACGCCGAGGCGAAAACGATATTATATGTTCCCCTCTCCGTTGGAACTTCCAGTAGTCCACTTTCGTCATGTGCCGAAAGCCATCTACTCTAACTCATCAGGAGCTATGCCCAAGCGCAACCAGGCGAGTGTTTGGACTTGGTCCTAATGGAATCGCATTCAAGGCACGCCTCGGAAGTCGTGATGACGGGGACATTCGTGCCACGTGACCAAACCATCGAAGTACAGCCCTTTCCGTACGAAGAAGCAGCTGCCCAACGCACTGTCGTGTTTCTCACCCTATCCCGGCGATTAGTTCCCACAACAGCACGAAGAAATCTTATCTCGGCAGTTTGTATTCGCGATCTTATTCTTTCGGTCATTACCCAAATTTCATGACCATACGTGAGAGTTGGAACAGATACTGCGTTAAAAACCGCTAACTTGGCTTTGACACCAAGCTCGGCCTTCCTGATTACAGATCGACCAAACTGTTTCAAAATTGACCCAGCTTGACCAATCCTACAGGAAAGCTCAGCATTATTCCTCCTATCACTCGTGAAGAAGACCCCGAGATACTTGAACTTCTCCACCTGTTTCAATGGAACTCCACTAACATGTAGAGTGCATTGAACAGGGGTTCTGGAAATAACCATAACCTCGAATTTGTCCACGTTAACCTTCATCTCAACATCAGCACATACGGCCACAAACCTATCTGAACTTAATGGACTGTAAAAATCTTAGAATATGCGTCTGGAATGCAAACGGACTTCATCGTCATGTCCCGAAAGTGAAACAGTTCTTCAAAGAAAATTAAATTGACGTCAAGAGCTTTATAAGTCTCCCGGGGTATAAGATATATTATTATTATTATTATGGGTATATTGCACCGCGACCTTTAAGATCTATTGTGCCCCCTTTCAATACTTTAGCACAATTGCGAGTTCCCCTCAAATACAATTCTTTTCAGAGTTGTATTGAGGGTAATGGACTCCTATTGCGCATAGGTGAAGAAATGTGTTCTAGAGTATTCTTTCTAAGCCAGTTTCCTTCAGGAATCTGAGAATGAGAGATGATTCTAGTGATTGCATTTCTTCTTCTGATAGTGGGTACTTCTTCTTCTTATGGCGCTACAGTCCGAGGTGGACCTGGGCCTCACTTAACATGCCTCTCCAGCCAGCACGATCATTCGCCAGCTGTCTCCAGTTTCGCACACCAAGCCGGCCGAGGTCCCCCTCGACTTCTGTGCGCCACCTTGTTCGTGGACGTCCTCTGTTGCGTTGTCCCACAGGCTCAGAGTCGAAGACTCTTCGGGCCGGAGCTAAGTTGTCCATACGCTCTACATGGCCTAACCATCTTAGGCGTTGGATCCGTAGACGCCTGGCTGGACTCATGTCGCTGTACAGCACATACAGTTCGTGGTTGAATCTTCTCCTCCAAAAGCCATCAACGCAAACAGGACCAAAAATCGCGCGCAGAACTTTTCTCTCGAAAAGACCAAGAGACTGTTCATCCGCTTAGGATATTGCCCATGCCTCTGCGCCGCAAAGCAGGACTGGGATGATCAAGGTCTTATACAAAGTCAACTTGGTCTTCCGAGAGAGGGCTCTACTACTCAATTGCCTTTTGAGCCCATAAAACCAGCGGTTGGCAAGAGTTATTCTGCGTTTGATCTCGGTACTGATGTTGTTTGTACTGTTTACCGCGGAGCCAAGGTAGACGAAGTCCTTCACTACCTCAAAGTTATAGCTACCTATGGTGACGTTCTGGCCAAGTCGTCGATGTTGTGCGTATGTTGTGTTGTGTTTCTCGATGACAGCATATACTTGGTTTAGCCCTCGTTTACCGCCAGACCCATTTTAGCCGCATCCGTTTCAATGCCAGCAAACGCATCATTGACGGCTCGCTGTGTTCGCCCAATCACGTCAATGTCATCCGCGTAGGCTAGCAATTGAACGGACTTTTGGAAGATCGTGCCTCTTGTGTTGGCCAGTGAGTTTTGCACGATCTTCTCAAGAACGATGTTAAAGAAATCACATGACAGCGCGTCGCCTTGTCTAAAACCTTTTTTGACATTAAAGGTCTCGGTGAGTTCGTTACCGACCTTGATGGAGCAGCGAGAGTTCTCCATCGTCATCCTGCTCAGTCTGCCGAGTTTAGCAGGAATGTCAAAACTAGACCTGGCGCTGTATAGCTCGTCTCTATACACGCTGTCATATGCGGCCTTGAAATCGACAAATAGATGGTGTGTGTCAATTTGCATTTCTTGGGTCTTCTCCAGGATCTGCCGCAGTGTAAAGATTTGATCGATGGTGAACTTCCCGGGCCTGAAACCACACTGATAAGGACGTATCAGTTTTTTCACGAATGGTTTCAGGCGTTCACACAAAACGGCAGAGAAGATCTTAAGGAGACTTATCCCTCGATAGTTGGCGCAGTCAAAGGGGTCTCCTTTCTTGTGGATCGGGCAAACGATACTGAGATTCCACTCATCAGGCATGCGTTCCTCCGACCAGATGAGCTTACAGATGAGCTGGTGCATGCGCCCTATCAGATCACCTCCAGCTGCCTTAAACATTTCGGCGGGCAGACTATCTGCACCAGCAGCTTTATTAGATTTCAGTCTCGATATCGGTATCTTGACTTCGTCTAGGTCGGGGGGACGGTATTCTCTTCTATCATCGTCCGTTGTGTTGAGTGGAACATTCTGCCTGACAGCGGTATTTGTGTCTTCATCGCCGTTCAACAGTCTGCAAAAATGATTTTTCCAAATTCTCAGTATCGACTGCGAATCTACTACTAGCTGTCCATTTTCGTCCCGGCAAGCTTTTGTCCGAACTTTATACCCATTCGATAAAAGTTTTACCCTTTCGTAAAACTTTCGGACATCATTCCTGCCATAACACCTCTCCATCTCCTCGATCGCGCGCTTCTCGTGCTCTTTCTTTTTCTTCCTGAGAAGCCGGTTCTCTTCCCTTCTCTGTTCGTAGAGCTCACGAACAGCTCTCGTGGTTCGATGCAGCGTTGCCCGGTAGGCTTCTTGCTTTGCTGCATGTGCCTGCCTGCACTCGTTGTCAAACCAGGGGTATTTCCTAGGTGGTGTTTCAAATCCCAGCACATCAGTAGCGGCTTCTCTGGTGGCTCTTTGACAACCCTTGCCTTTCCGGGATTGCGGTAACGTCTGATTTATAGCAGTCTAGGGCCTCCGTGGGTCCATCGGGTGCACGTGGTCTGTTCAGGGACCTCACATTCCACGTGCAGAACCGAAAGTCATTGTCCTTATTCCGTTTGCTGGGGTAATTAACAGTAAATCCGTCCATATACCAGGCAGTTTGTGTTCTCTGAACTCGTAGTGTTTTTACATGGTGAGGAGGTTAACCCCACGCACAACCTCCAACTGGGAGGACAGGTCCATTTGTTTAACCCTCGGACAAAGGGGTCCGGAGGGATCCGGTGTCGGTAGCCTCTTGAAGGCTGTGTATGCGCCGCCGTTGGTCCTAAGAGAAGGGCTCATCCGCCGCCATCTCTATTCCAAGGTCCCTACCTTACCATGGAAACCAGGTAGCTCCTGCTGACTGGAGTTGTGGATGCCGCCGCTGGCCACTCAGTTGACCAGCTCCTCCGCCGCCATCCTAAAAAGAGTGATGAGCCTTGGTAGACTCACTCTCCCCCTCTCTCGTCTGCAGCCGCCCAGACGTCCCACGGGGATTGGTTACCCCATCTTCTGTCAAGGGTACTCGGCTCCCGGATTTCACCACGGGGAGGTGAGAGTAGGAGTTCGTTAATAGAGGCTAGCTGCAGACGCTTGTGTCTGCATGGTGCGCGTATTAATGCTTCGAAATCCACTATTATGTGTTGTTAATTTTTCTTTTAAAATGCCAAAGACAAGTGAACTTAGTCTGGCTAAACGTATTAAAATACAGCCCTTATTTGAGGAAGGCAAGAAACCGTGCAAAATGCAATTAAACGGTACAGCGAGACTGGTTCGCACGAAAATCGCGAAAAATCCGGGAGAAAAAAGGTTACCACGAAACGAGAGGACCGATTTTTAACACGATCTTCGCTCAAAAATCGCAAGTCATCTGAGCTTGCTTCTGAATTGTCGAAGGATCGAGGAAAAAAATGTCTTCAAGAACTGTTAGAAGAAGACTTAAAGTTGGACTTAAAGGATGCAAAGCAAGGAAGAAGCCGTGGCTCTCGGAAAAAAAACAAAAAGGCACGCTTAGAGTGGGCAAAAAAATATGTGCATTCACTGAAGAAGATTGGTCCAATACTGTGATCAGATGAATCTAACTTCGAGGTACGTTTTATTTATGAATCACTTTTAAATTTAACATCAAACATTTGTTGTCTAGACGAATTTATCATTTTTAAATACTGTTTTTTTTTAAATGTTCAGATATATTGATCCCCTGGTGTTACTTTTGTGAGACGAAGAGTTGGAGAAGATTACAACCCAGAATGCGTGCTACCTACCATTAAGCACGGTGGAGGCAGTATAATGGTCTGGGGATGCATGGCTGCCAGCGGTGTGGGTGAAATGCATGTGTGTGATGGTCGGATGGACTCTCGCAAGTACATAAATGTGTTGGAAAATGTACTTTATCTTTCTTTTTCCAACATTTTCGGAGACACCAACATGCAAAATGTCAAGTTCCAACAAGACAAAGCACCCTGCCACAAATCAGTGCTAACTATGAGGTGGCTTGAGGAGAATAGTGTAGACCTACTTGAGTGGCCTGCGCAGTCCCCAGATCTAAACCCTATAGAACATCTATAGGTATTCTGAAGCATAGGATTCGGGACCACTCAATTACCTCAAAACAAACACTCATGAATGTGTTAAAGCAAGAGTGGAGTGAAATTTCTTTTGAGGAGTGTCGCAAGCTAGTAAGCACTATGCCCCAAAGAATCGCTGCAGATAATTTGCAATAAAACAATTTTTTTTATCATATCTGTTTTCTCTCATTTCATAACTTTTGTTTTGCTTTTTGAAGATATAGCGAATCTTATATTTGGCCAAGGCTATATATCCTTCTAGTCGCATTCATATATCTCATAAGGCACTTACTTTGCCCAACGCTTGTGCGAATCATATTTTCTACAAACTTCATTTAAACCAATTGTGTTACTTTGTTTTGTTTCCATTAAGATGAATACACACGACTTACATGCGAATTTTGTCTGTGCACATGTTTTTTCGGCGTCGTGGCCGTGTGGGTTCGTGCGTCGAACCATGCGCATTAGACTTTCACAGTCTAGGTTCGATTCCAAGTTCAGACAAACAATTTTTCAAAAAAAATTGTTCGCGGCTCCACCTCTTTCGAGTCACTGACAATACTCAAAAGAGTATAACTGCTAGAAAAAGTTTCTCAATCTCGCCGTTCGGAGTCGGCATTAAACAGTAGGTCCCCTCCACTCGTGAGAGAACAATAGCACGCACAACACGAGTGGTTGCTGGGAAGCCAGGCCCAGGTCCACCTTGGACTGTAGCGCCGCCATTATTATTATTATTACCTGTTTTTTTAGGTGTTCTAATGAATACATATATAAAACTTCATTAAAACTGTATCGACACATTACGTACATTTGTTTTGAGCTAGTTCGAATTTGACTTTTGAAATTTTTCTAGTAAGCTTTATTCTATGAGAACAGGTAGTGGATGTAAGTCGTATTTTTTGTAATGTGCATTTATTCGTGTTTTGAGAGAAGTGGAAGATCACGTTAGTAATTTGATAGAAAGAACATTCAGTTCCATAACCTATGATGAAAAAAAGAGCAATAGTTGATGTAGGTAGACCTACACCATCTGAAATCTATCCACAAAAAAAAATGGAAAAGAATATGTACAGTCAGGAGCATTTAGTTTCATACGATTGCAATTTTGAATAATAAACTTAATTTAACTGAAAGCCTTGGACGTCAAACACATTTGAATATTTTTTAATTATTTTTTGAAATATTCATATACTAAATAAAGAAAAAAATAAAAAAGTGGATAATTACAATAAAATATAAAAAATAAGAAAGAACAACAATATACATAATTTCATTAAACATTCAATTTCACACGACAAAGAAATAGAAAAAAACAATAAATAAACAAAAAGTTAACAAAATCTTCAATATTTTGTTGGATTGCCTTAAGTCGACTTAGGCTCCCAGATACTCCCACAAATGTTTGATCGAGTTAATATCTGGACTTTGATGAGTTTCCATCACTTTGGGACAGTTGTATAATAAACACATTCGCAGTAGCAAAGACTTATACTTGGGGTCAATGTCCTGGTAAAAAAGTGTTTTCTTTCTCCAATTTTCGAGCACTATGAACTAATTTTTTTTTTAAATTGCCAAATACTTTTCGTTGTTCATATTTCCATCAATAAATTCCAAATGTTCAACTCCTTCATGGCTCATGGAACCCCATACCATCATTGACTGACCATCATAAAGAATGTTCTTGACTGTGCGTTATTTTAATAATAAATTATATAAGCAACATGAGTGGCTTACAGGATCTGTTACCTAAAATAAGTTTTATTGTTGGCCATGTTTAATTTTTGCGAATAAAAGTAATGAGAAGGAAAAAGTTTGGAGCATTGTTGGATACACAGATTTAAACCACTTGCTTTCATGCATGAACATGAACACTCCATTTCATATATAACGAATACTTTAGCATTGACTTTTGGACAAACAAGATTTGAATTTTTATTCGATCATCAAAGAAAAGCTAATGTTCAAAATTTTAATGAAGCTGTTACAAAAAACAGAAAGGCTTTTGAAGTGTTAATTTATACTACAATTTTTTTAGCTGTTCATGAGATGCCATTGAAAGGTCACGATGAATCTAATGAATCATTTAATAAAGGCAACTTTAAAGATTTATGTGAGTACACATCAAAATATGATCATGGATTTCAACAATTCTTGAAAACTTCTACAGTTTTTAAAACAATTTAATTGAAGTTGGAATGAAAGAAATAAAATGAGAGATTCAGGAAGTTGAGTTTGTGGCTTTACAATTTGACGAAACTACCGACATTTTTCAAAAACCACAGCTTTCATCTATGATTCGTTATGCTAAGAAAAACGTAGGATCTGAAGAACGTTTCTATAAATTATTTGATATTAGCAATGACCAAAGTGCTAATGGCATTACAAAAGTTGTTTTAAATGTATTATTATTATTATTATTATAATAATAATTTACTACCTTACAATTGAAAATTAGTAAGCTAACATAATAAGCGCCAACTACGAAGGTCTCGACTTGATGATAACTTATAATGTATTATGCTTAAAGCTATTAATTAAATTGGGATATTGAATCTACTAACTAGGTCGTTAATTTTAACAATGTTATCATTGGTAATAATCCACGGGTTGATACATATGTTGTTTGGACAGTTTCCAAGGTTTAGTAGATGTCTTATGTCTATGGGTAAACTGCAGACAGGACATGTTGTAGGATTTGCCCTTTGAAGAAGATGTTGATGCGTAGTCTTTGTGTGACCCATACGTAGTCTAATGAAAATGGTGTTCATTGCCTTTGAGGTGGTAGTTAGGTAAGCTGGAGAAGATCTGTCCGGGTTAATCTGTGTGTAATGATTATGATAGTTGATCCAATCCGAGAGTTGTTTAGACCTGAGCTTGCTGTTGATTAGGCGTATGATGTCGAGTTTGGTTTTAAATTGAAATCTGTAGATTGGAGCACGGAATGCACGAGTGGCGGTAGCATATTCGTTGCCTTAGTTTCGAACATGACTGGGTATCCACATAATCTTAACTTTATTAGTAGACCTGATGAGGCAGTCTCTAATTCTATTTATGATTTCAGAAATGTGATTGGGGTTTTTAATCGCATTTAAAACCGCTAAGCTGTCCGTATATCATGAATATACAAAATAACCAAATGGCCCTCAGTCCTCGGCAGACCTTAAATGGTCAGCGGGTGCGAAGAATCTCCGGTGGGTATTTTAATATAGGAACATGGAACGTTAGAAGCTTATATAAACCTGGCAAGTTAGACAACTTAACAAAGGAAGTTGGAAGACTTAAAATAGACATCCTAGGAATAGCGGATGTACAATGGTTCGGAAATGGAAATCCACCGATAAATGGATATCACTGATACTACGCATGCTCCGATACAAACCAAAATCGTTATGGTGTAGTTCGTCTAGTAGCAGACAAATTGAAAAACTCGATAACGGGAGTAGTATACCTATCAAACAGAGTGATATTAATGCAATTTAAGACGAAGAAGACTAATGAATATAATTAAAATATATGCGCCGACAGCTGACTGCGAGGAATCGACTATTGAATTCTATCAGGAACTAGAGCAAGCAGTTAAACTAACAAAAAAGAAGGAAGTTACAATAATAACGGGAGACTTTAATGCAAAAGTGGGGAAAGGGAGAATCGGAGAAGTTGTAGGTGACCACGGCCTATGCTATAGAAATGAAAGAGATCAAAAACTAATCGAATATTGCCAACTGAACGAAATGGTAATCATGAACACATGGTTCGAGCTCTCACCAAGATGACTATACACGTGGACGGCCCCCAGACATAACAGAGAGACAACGAAAAGGAACCAAATAGACTACATAATCATCAATAAAAGATTCCGAAATGCGGTGAAATCTACAAAAACTTACCCAGGAGCAGATGTAGGATCAGGTCATAACCCGGCTGTAGAAAAATTTAAAAACAGATGAAGAAGATTCAGAAGAGGTCAAAAGGCAAAAAATTTAAAGTAGATCTTTTAAAAAACGATCGCATACGAATACAACTGAAAGAAGAGATGAACGATAGGCTAAAACAAATGACAGATTTAATTAATGATGATAACATAGACAACAAATGGATAGAGTCAGGAAGGAAGCACCTACAGAAAAGAGAAAATCTACCAAAGAATGGATGACAAACGAAATGTTGACCCTAATGGAGCAGAGAAGAGTAAATAAACCAGATCCCACTAAATACAAGGAAATTGAGAGACTCAACAGGAACAAAATCAGAGTAGCCAAAGAGACTTACCTTTAACAACAATGTGCAGAATTAGAACAACACGACAGGAACTACGACAACTTTAATATCCATAAAAAAGTAAAGGAAATCTCAGGGTTAGAAAGGAAAAAACAATACGCAGCACTAAAGGATAAAAATGTAAAGATATTGCTGAATACAATCCAGAAACTAGAACGATGGAAAGAGTACACCGAAGAACTATTTTGGGACGACAGAGATGAGCTACAACCAAACAGGGGGAAATGAAGGACCACCTATACTGAAAGAGGAAATAAAAAAGGTACTAGACGATGCTAAAACAAAAAGCTACAGGTCCAGATGAAATACCAAACGAGCTCTTCAAACTAATAGAAGAAGACAATATCCAAATAATCACCAACCTGTTCAACGCTATATATAAATACGGCAAGATCCCTGAAAACTGGTTAAAATCGACATTCATAACGCTAGCAAAGAAAAGTAAAGCAACGCGATGTAAAGTGTATAGGACAATCAGCCTAATGAGCCACGCCTTGAAGTTATTCCTAAAAATTATACACAGAAGAATCTTCAGTAAGCTTGAGGAGGATGTAAGCCCTTCTCAAATCGGATTCAGGAGCGGTTTTGGTACTAGAGAAGCACTATTCGCTATCAATATGATAATCCAACGAAGCCTGGAAGTGAACCGGAAGGTTTACGCATGTTTCGTGGACTATGAAAAAGCCTTTGACAAAGTCCAGCTCAAAAAAATGATTGAAATTCTTAGGAACAAGGGCATTGATAGCAATGAGTGCAAAATAATCGAAAACCTCTACTGGAATCAACGAGCGAAAATACACATAGAGGGAGAAGAATCAGAGGAGATAAATATAAAAAGAGGAGTCAGACAAAGTTGTATTTTATCCCCACTTCTTTTCAATATGTATTCAGAAGAAATCTTCAAGGAAAGCAGAAGAGACATCGAATATGGAGTAAAGATTAATGGCGTGAGAATAAACAACCTAAGATATGCGGATGATGCAGTAATAATATCTAATGACTTAAAGGAATTGAGCATCGTGATGAATAAACTGAATCTCGCAAGCGAAAAGTACGGATTAAGAATCAACGCATCAAAAACGAAATTTTGATTTGCAGCAACGACGATCCTTGCAAAGAAATCCTGTGCAGAATAGAACAAGCCAGAGCCGCCTTCTGTAAGATGAAAAAGCTCCTATGTAGCAGAGAAATTAATATGAAAACTAAAACAAGGCTGGTGAAATTTTACATATGGCCAATTCTATTATACGGTCCCGAAACCTGGACAATAAAGAAGAAATCCACAAAGAAGATAGAAGCTTTAGAAATGTGGATCTACAGAAGGATGCTACGAGTCTCTTGGATGGACAGAGTATCAAATGAAGAAGAAGAAGAAGAGTGAATCAAAGAAAAGAGATAATGTTTATAATAAAAAAACGAAAACTGAAATACTTAGGGCATATACTCAGGAATAGCAAATACCATCTACTGCAAAATATTTTACAAGGAGAAAAGGAGAGAGCAAGAGGAAGACAAAAAAAAACAACATGGAGTGCCAACCTGAGAGAATGGCTTAATCTCTCAACACTGCAAATATTACGAGGAGTAACAAATAAGCAAACATTAACAATTATGATTTCCAACCTCCGAGGCGGAGAGCAGCCTTAAGAAGAAGAAGAAGAAGCTGTCCGTGCATACTACAATCTTACCGCATATTTTTGTGAGCACAGTTAAAGTTTTTAACATCGATAAGGCTTCCGCAGTAAAAATTGATGCATTGTTGGATAGTAGGCCAATAGTTATGATGGAGCCATCCTCGTTGGTAGATGCAAAGGAAGTGCTGTGTTTGGTTTTTGAGCCGTCTGTGAAAATGAACTTCCATCCTGTTGGCTTTAACGTGGCAGCAATGCTCAGAAACTCTGCACGAAAGGCTTCTTTTGTGGTGTTATTCTTAAGAGAATTTGTCAAATTCATTATGAACAAATTATATTGTATGCACCAAGGCGGGTATTGCGGTATGTAATTATTCGATCTTTTGATGAGGAGGTCTAAACATTTAGCAGATGTCACAGAGAGGTCGATGGCGGATTCGATACGTCTTGAGGATCTTCTTTTAAATGCAGAAATTACATCCTTATCTATGATCGAGCCTCTTGAAAACTTCAGCTTTACAAAAAGTTTCTTTCTGATGGAGTTAATGCGTTCTTCTATTGTAGGAAGTCCAGCTTCCACTTGTTTTTAATGTAATCGATGAACTCTCTAGGAACAAAACTAGTTGCTTATGACGGTGCACCTGTAATGTCTGGTCCGATCAATGGGATGCAAGCACAGGTGAAAAAAATGTATAACCATGCTCTATTCATTCACTGTAACGCTCACGTGTTGAATCTTATTCTGTCTAAATCGGTTCAAAGTGTTAAAGAAACAAAGCAATTTTTTGGAACTTTGAGTAGGTTAGCATCGTTTTTTTCAACATCTGCAAAAGAAAATACTTTACTAAATCAAACGCTAAATAAGAAAACGTATGTATTCTAAGTCCAGCCATCTACAGCATCGGCGCTCTTTAATTGTAGTTGCCAATCGAATGCCTAGGACAGCCGCTTGCAACCAGAAATCAACTACAGAGAGATACTCAACTCTCGAGCTTTTTTCGTCTCGCCTATGACCGTCCCTTTTCAATATTTTTCCAGATTTTCCAATATTTTCGTTAAACTCACGCATACTGCCTTATTTTTACGCACACTGCCAAATTTTTACGCACACTTCCACAGAGTTTAACGAACTCCCGTTATCCTGGGACATTTGCCCACGAAAATGGCGGACATTTGCCCACGATAGTGTCATTTTTTGTCAAATTTGCCCACTACTGGAATAATGCACTGGTTGTATTCATGAGGCCGAACATTTTTCAAATATTAAAAAAACGTTGGATATTGTTGTAAAAATTTTGCTTAATATATTGATATTAGGATTTGCCCTTTGAAGAAGATGTTGATGCGTAGTCTTTGTGTGACCCATACGTAGTCTAATGAAAATGGTGTTCATTGCCTTTGAGGTGGTAGTTAGGTAAGCTGGAGAAGATCTGTCCGGGTTAATCTGTGTGTAATGATTATGATAGTTGATCCAATCCGAGAGTTGTTTAGACCTGAGCTTGCTGTTGATTAGGCGTATGATGTCGAGTTTGGTTTTAAATTGAAATCTGTAGATTGGAGCACGGAATGCACGAGTGGCGGTAGCATATTCGTTGCCTTAGTTTCGAACATGACTGGGTATCCACATAATCTTAACTTTATTAGTAGACCTGATGAGGCAGTCTCTAATTCTATTTATGATTTCAGAAATGTGATTGGGGTTTTTAATCGCATTTAAAACCGCTAAGCTGTCCGTATATCATGAATATACAAAATAACCAAATGGCCCTCAGTCCTCGGCAGACCTTAAATGGTCAGCGGGTGCGAAGAATCTCCGGTGGGTATTTTAATATAGGAACATGGAACGTTAGAAGCTTATATAAACCTGGCAAGTTAGACAACTTAACAAAGGAAGTTGGAAGACTTAAAATAGACATCCTAGGAATAGCGGATGTACAATGGTTCGGAAATGGAAATCCACCGATAAATGGATATCACTGATACTACGCATGCTCCGATACAAACCAAAATCGTTATGGTGTAGTTCGTCTAGTAGCAGACAAATTGAAAAACTCGATAACGGGAGTAGTATACCTATCAAACAGAGTGATATTAATGCAATTTAAGACGAAGAAGACTAATGAATATAATTAAAATATATGCGCCGACAGCTGACTGCGAGGAATCGACTATTGAATTCTATCAGGAACTAGAGCAAGCAGTTAAACTAACAAAAAAGAAGGAAGTTACAATAATAACGGGAGACTTTAATGCAAAAGTGGGGAAAGGGAGAATCGGAGAAGTTGTAGGTGACCACGGCCTATGCTATAGAAATGAAAGAGATCAAAAACTAATCGAATATTGCCAACTGAACGAAATGGTAATCATGAACACATGGTTCGAGCTCTCACCAAGATGACTATACACGTGGACGGCCCCCAGACATAACAGAGAGACAACGAAAAGGAACCAAATAGACTACATAATCATCAATAAAAGATTCCGAAATGCGGTGAAATCTACAAAAACTTACCCAGGAGCAGATGTAGGATCAGGTCATAACCCGGCTGTAGAAAAATTTAAAAACAGATGAAGAAGATTCAGAAGAGGTCAAAAGGCAAAAAATTTAAAGTAGATCTTTTAAAAAACGATCGCATACGAATACAACTGAAAGAAGAGATGAACGATAGGCTAAAACAAATGACAGATTTAATTAATGATGATAACATAGACAACAAATGGATAGAGTCAGGAAGGAAGCACCTACAGAAAAGAGAAAATCTACCAAAGAATGGATGACAAACGAAATGTTGACCCTAATGGAGCAGAGAAGAGTAAATAAACCAGATCCCACTAAATACAAGGAAATTGAGAGACTCAACAGGAACAAAATCAGAGTAGCCAAAGAGACTTACCTTTAACAACAATGTGCAGAATTAGAACAACACGACAGGAACTACGACAACTTTAATATCCATAAAAAAGTAAAGGAAATCTCAGGGTTAGAAAGGAAAAAACAATACGCAGCACTAAAGGATAAAAATGTAAAGATATTGCTGAATACAATCCAGAAACTAGAACGATGGAAAGAGTACACCGAAGAACTATTTTGGGACGACAGAGATGAGCTACAACCAAACAGGGGGAAATGAAGGACCACCTATACTGAAAGAGGAAATAAAAAAGGTACTAGACGATGCTAAAACAAAAAGCTACAGGTCCAGATGAAATACCAAACGAGCTCTTCAAACTAATAGAAGAAGACAATATCCAAATAATCACCAACCTGTTCAACGCTATATATAAATACGGCAAGATCCCTGAAAACTGGTTAAAATCGACATTCATAACGCTAGCAAAGAAAAGTAAAGCAACGCGATGTAAAGTGTATAGGACAATCAGCCTAATGAGCCACGCCTTGAAGTTATTCCTAAAAATTATACACAGAAGAATCTTCAGTAAGCTTGAGGAGGATGTAAGCCCTTCTCAAATCGGATTCAGGAGCGGTTTTGGTACTAGAGAAGCACTATTCGCTATCAATATGATAATCCAACGAAGCCTGGAAGTGAACCGGAAGGTTTACGCATGTTTCGTGGACTATGAAAAAGCCTTTGACAAAGTCCAGCTCAAAAAAATGATTGAAATTCTTAGGAACAAGGGCATTGATAGCAATGAGTGCAAAATAATCGAAAACCTCTACTGGAATCAACGAGCGAAAATACACATAGAGGGAGAAGAATCAGAGGAGATAAATATAAAAAGAGGAGTCAGACAAAGTTGTATTTTATCCCCACTTCTTTTCAATATGTATTCAGAAGAAATCTTCAAGGAAAGCAGAAGAGACATCGAATATGGAGTAAAGATTAATGGCGTGAGAATAAACAACCTAAGATATGCGGATGATGCAGTAATAATATCTAATGACTTAAAGGAATTGAGCATCGTGATGAATAAACTGAATCTCGCAAGCGAAAAGTACGGATTAAGAATCAACGCATCAAAAACGAAATTTTGATTTGCAGCAACGACGATCCTTGCAAAGAAATCCTGTGCAGAATAGAACAAGCCAGAGCCGCCTTCTGTAAGATGAAAAAGCTCCTATGTAGCAGAGAAATTAATATGAAAACTAAAACAAGGCTGGTGAAATTTTACATATGGCCAATTCTATTATACGGTCCCGAAACCTGGACAATAAAGAAGAAATCCACAAAGAAGATAGAAGCTTTAGAAATGTGGATCTACAGAAGGATGCTACGAGTCTCTTGGATGGACAGAGTATCAAATGAAGAAGAAGAAGAAGAGTGAATCAAAGAAAAGAGATAATGTTTATAATAAAAAAACGAAAACTGAAATACTTAGGGCATATACTCAGGAATAGCAAATACCATCTACTGCAAAATATTTTACAAGGAGAAAAGGAGAGAGCAAGAGGAAGACAAAAAAAAACAACATGGAGTGCCAACCTGAGAGAATGGCTTAATCTCTCAACACTGCAAATATTACGAGGAGTAACAAATAAGCAAACATTAACAATTATGATTTCCAACCTCCGAGGCGGAGAGCAGCCTTAAGAAGAAGAAGAAGAAGCTGTCCGTGCATACTACAATCTTACCGCATATTTTTGTGAGCACAGTTAAAGTTTTTAACATCGATAAGGCTTCCGCAGTAAAAATTGATGCATTGTTGGATAGTAGGCCAATAGTTATGATGGAGCCATCCTCGTTGGTAGATGCAAAGGAAGTGCTGTGTTTGGTTTTTGAGCCGTCTGTGAAAATGAACTTCCATCCTGTTGGCTTTAACGTGGCAGCAATGCTCAGAAACTCTGCACGAAAGGCTTCTTTTGTGGTGTTATTCTTAAGAGAATTTGTCAAATTCATTATGAACAAATTATATTGTATGCACCAAGGCGGGTATTGCGGTATGTAATTATTCGATCTTTTGATGAGGAGGTCTAAACATTTAGCAGATGTCACAGAGAGGTCGATGGCGGATTCGATACGTCTTGAGGATCTTCTTTTAAATGCAGAAATTACATCCTTATCTATGATCGAGCCTCTTGAAAACTTCAGCTTTACAAAAAGTTTCTTTCTGATGGAGTTAATGCGTTCTTCTATTGTAGGAAGTCCAGCTTCCACTTGTTTTTAATGTAATCGATGAACTCTCTAGGAACAAAACTAGTTGCTTATGACGGTGCACCTGTAATGTCTGGTCCGATCAATGGGATGCAAGCACAGGTGAAAAAAATGTATAACCATGCTCTATTCATTCACTGTAACGCTCACGTGTTGAATCTTATTCTGTCTAAATCGGTTCAAAGTGTTAAAGAAACAAAGCAATTTTTTGGAACTTTGAGTAGGTTAGCATCGTTTTTTTCAACATCTGCAAAAGAAAATACTTTACTAAATCAAACGCTAAATAAGAAAACGTATGTATTCTAAGTCCAGCCATCTACAGCATCGGCGCTCTTTAATTGTAGTTGCCAATCGAATGCCTAGGACAGCCGCTTGCAACCAGAAATCAACTACAGAGAGATACTCAACTCTCGAGCTTTTTTCGTCTCGCCTATGACCGTCCCTTTTCAATATTTTTCCAGATTTTCCAATATTTTCGTTAAACTCACGCATACTGCCTTATTTTTACGCACACTGCCAAATTTTTACGCACACTTCCACAGAGTTTAACGAACTCCCGTTATCCTGGGACATTTGCCCACGAAAATGGCGGACATTTGCCCACGATAGTGTCATTTTTTGTCAAATTTGCCCACTACTGGAATAATGCACTGGTTGTATTCATGAGGCCGAACATTTTTCAAATATTAAAAAAACGTTGGATATTGTTGTAAAAATTTTGCTTAATATATTGATATTAGGATTTGCCCTTTGAAGAAGATGTTGATGCGTAGTCTTTGTGTGACCCATACGTAGTCTAATGAAAATGGTGTTCATTGCCTTTGAGGTGGTAGTTAGGTAAGCTGGAGAAGATCTGTCCGGGTTAATCTGTGTGTAATGATTATGATAGTTGATCCAATCCGAGAGTTGTTTAGACCTGAGCTTGCTGTTGATTAGGCGTATGATGTCGAGTTTGGTTTTAAATTGAAATCTGTAGATTGGAGCACGGAATGCACGAGTGGCGGTAGCATATTCGTTGCCTTAGTTTCGAACATGACTGGGTATCCACATAATCTTAACTTTATTAGTAGACCTGATGAGGCAGTCTCTAATTCTATTTATGATTTCAGAAATGTGATTGGGGTTTTTAATCGCATTTAAAACCGCTAAGCTGTCCGTATATCATGAATATACAAAATAACCAAATGGCCCTCAGTCCTCGGCAGACCTTAAATGGTCAGCGGGTGCGAAGAATCTCCGGTGGGTATTTTAATATAGGAACATGGAACGTTAGAAGCTTATATAAACCTGGCAAGTTAGACAACTTAACAAAGGAAGTTGGAAGACTTAAAATAGACATCCTAGGAATAGCGGATGTACAATGGTTCGGAAATGGAAATCCACCGATAAATGGATATCACTGATACTACGCATGCTCCGATACAAACCAAAATCGTTATGGTGTAGTTCGTCTAGTAGCAGACAAATTGAAAAACTCGATAACGGGAGTAGTATACCTATCAAACAGAGTGATATTAATGCAATTTAAGACGAAGAAGACTAATGAATATAATTAAAATATATGCGCCGACAGCTGACTGCGAGGAATCGACTATTGAATTCTATCAGGAACTAGAGCAAGCAGTTAAACTAACAAAAAAGAAGGAAGTTACAATAATAACGGGAGACTTTAATGCAAAAGTGGGGAAAGGGAGAATCGGAGAAGTTGTAGGTGACCACGGCCTATGCTATAGAAATGAAAGAGATCAAAAACTAATCGAATATTGCCAACTGAACGAAATGGTAATCATGAACACATGGTTCGAGCTCTCACCAAGATGACTATACACGTGGACGGCCCCCAGACATAACAGAGAGACAACGAAAAGGAACCAAATAGACTACATAATCATCAATAAAAGATTCCGAAATGCGGTGAAATCTACAAAAACTTACCCAGGAGCAGATGTAGGATCAGGTCATAACCCGGCTGTAGAAAAATTTAAAAACAGATGAAGAAGATTCAGAAGAGGTCAAAAGGCAAAAAATTTAAAGTAGATCTTTTAAAAAACGATCGCATACGAATACAACTGAAAGAAGAGATGAACGATAGGCTAAAACAAATGACAGATTTAATTAATGATGATAACATAGACAACAAATGGATAGAGTCAGGAAGGAAGCACCTACAGAAAAGAGAAAATCTACCAAAGAATGGATGACAAACGAAATGTTGACCCTAATGGAGCAGAGAAGAGTAAATAAACCAGATCCCACTAAATACAAGGAAATTGAGAGACTCAACAGGAACAAAATCAGAGTAGCCAAAGAGACTTACCTTTAACAACAATGTGCAGAATTAGAACAACACGACAGGAACTACGACAACTTTAATATCCATAAAAAAGTAAAGGAAATCTCAGGGTTAGAAAGGAAAAAACAATACGCAGCACTAAAGGATAAAAATGTAAAGATATTGCTGAATACAATCCAGAAACTAGAACGATGGAAAGAGTACACCGAAGAACTATTTTGGGACGACAGAGATGAGCTACAACCAAACAGGGGGAAATGAAGGACCACCTATACTGAAAGAGGAAATAAAAAAGGTACTAGACGATGCTAAAACAAAAAGCTACAGGTCCAGATGAAATACCAAACGAGCTCTTCAAACTAATAGAAGAAGACAATATCCAAATAATCACCAACCTGTTCAACGCTATATATAAATACGGCAAGATCCCTGAAAACTGGTTAAAATCGACATTCATAACGCTAGCAAAGAAAAGTAAAGCAACGCGATGTAAAGTGTATAGGACAATCAGCCTAATGAGCCACGCCTTGAAGTTATTCCTAAAAATTATACACAGAAGAATCTTCAGTAAGCTTGAGGAGGATGTAAGCCCTTCTCAAATCGGATTCAGGAGCGGTTTTGGTACTAGAGAAGCACTATTCGCTATCAATATGATAATCCAACGAAGCCTGGAAGTGAACCGGAAGGTTTACGCATGTTTCGTGGACTATGAAAAAGCCTTTGACAAAGTCCAGCTCAAAAAAATGATTGAAATTCTTAGGAACAAGGGCATTGATAGCAATGAGTGCAAAATAATCGAAAACCTCTACTGGAATCAACGAGCGAAAATACACATAGAGGGAGAAGAATCAGAGGAGATAAATATAAAAAGAGGAGTCAGACAAAGTTGTATTTTATCCCCACTTCTTTTCAATATGTATTCAGAAGAAATCTTCAAGGAAAGCAGAAGAGACATCGAATATGGAGTAAAGATTAATGGCGTGAGAATAAACAACCTAAGATATGCGGATGATGCAGTAATAATATCTAATGACTTAAAGGAATTGAGCATCGTGATGAATAAACTGAATCTCGCAAGCGAAAAGTACGGATTAAGAATCAACGCATCAAAAACGAAATTTTGATTTGCAGCAACGACGATCCTTGCAAAGAAATCCTGTGCAGAATAGAACAAGCCAGAGCCGCCTTCTGTAAGATGAAAAAGCTCCTATGTAGCAGAGAAATTAATATGAAAACTAAAACAAGGCTGGTGAAATTTTACATATGGCCAATTCTATTATACGGTCCCGAAACCTGGACAATAAAGAAGAAATCCACAAAGAAGATAGAAGCTTTAGAAATGTGGATCTACAGAAGGATGCTACGAGTCTCTTGGATGGACAGAGTATCAAATGAAGAAGAAGAAGAAGAGTGAATCAAAGAAAAGAGATAATGTTTATAATAAAAAAACGAAAACTGAAATACTTAGGGCATATACTCAGGAATAGCAAATACCATCTACTGCAAAATATTTTACAAGGAGAAAAGGAGAGAGCAAGAGGAAGACAAAAAAAAACAACATGGAGTGCCAACCTGAGAGAATGGCTTAATCTCTCAACACTGCAAATATTACGAGGAGTAACAAATAAGCAAACATTAACAATTATGATTTCCAACCTCCGAGGCGGAGAGCAGCCTTAAGAAGAAGAAGAAGAAGCTGTCCGTGCATACTACAATCTTACCGCATATTTTTGTGAGCACAGTTAAAGTTTTTAACATCGATAAGGCTTCCGCAGTAAAAATTGATGCATTGTTGGATAGTAGGCCAATAGTTATGATGGAGCCATCCTCGTTGGTAGATGCAAAGGAAGTGCTGTGTTTGGTTTTTGAGCCGTCTGTGAAAATGAACTTCCATCCTGTTGGCTTTAACGTGGCAGCAATGCTCAGAAACTCTGCACGAAAGGCTTCTTTTGTGGTGTTATTCTTAAGAGAATTTGTCAAATTCATTATGAACAAATTATATTGTATGCACCAAGGCGGGTATTGCGGTATGTAATTATTCGATCTTTTGATGAGGAGGTCTAAACATTTAGCAGATGTCACAGAGAGGTCGATGGCGGATTCGATACGTCTTGAGGATCTTCTTTTAAATGCAGAAATTACATCCTTATCTATGATCGAGCCTCTTGAAAACTTCAGCTTTACAAAAAGTTTCTTTCTGATGGAGTTAATGCGTTCTTCTATTGTAGGAAGTCCAGCTTCCACTTGTTTTTAATGTAATCGATGAACTCTCTAGGAACAAAACTAGTTGCTTATGACGGTGCACCTGTAATGTCTGGTCCGATCAATGGGATGCAAGCACAGGTGAAAAAAATGTATAACCATGCTCTATTCATTCACTGTAACGCTCACGTGTTGAATCTTATTCTGTCTAAATCGGTTCAAAGTGTTAAAGAAACAAAGCAATTTTTTGGAACTTTGAGTAGGTTAGCATCGTTTTTTTCAACATCTGCAAAAGAAAATACTTTACTAAATCAAACGCTAAATAAGAAAACGTATGTATTCTAAGTCCAGCCATCTACAGCATCGGCGCTCTTTAATTGTAGTTGCCAATCGAATGCCTAGGACAGCCGCTTGCAACCAGAAATCAACTACAGAGAGATACTCAACTCTCGAGCTTTTTTCGTCTCGCCTATGACCGTCCCTTTTCAATATTTTTCCAGATTTTCCAATATTTTCGTTAAACTCACGCATACTGCCTTATTTTTACGCACACTGCCAAATTTTTACGCACACTTCCACAGAGTTTAACGAACTCCCGTTATCCTGGGACATTTGCCCACGAAAATGGCGGACATTTGCCCACGATAGTGTCATTTTTTGTCAAATTTGCCCACTACTGGAATAATGCACTGGTTGTATTCATGAGGCCGAACATTTTTCAAATATTAAAAAAACGTTGGATATTGTTGTAAAAATTTTGCTTAATATATTGATATTAGGATTTGCCCTTTGAAGAAGATGTTGATGCGTAGTCTTTGTGTGACCCATACGTAGTCTAATGAAAATGGTGTTCATTGCCTTTGAGGTGGTAGTTAGGTAAGCTGGAGAAGATCTGTCCGGGTTAATCTGTGTGTAATGATTATGATAGTTGATCCAATCCGAGAGTTGTTTAGACCTGAGCTTGCTGTTGATTAGGCGTATGATGTCGAGTTTGGTTTTAAATTGAAATCTGTAGATTGGAGCACGGAATGCACGAGTGGCGGTAGCATATTCGTTGCCTTAGTTTCGAACATGACTGGGTATCCACATAATCTTAACTTTATTAGTAGACCTGATGAGGCAGTCTCTAATTCTATTTATGATTTCAGAAATGTGATTGGGGTTTTTAATCGCATTTAAAACCGCTAAGCTGTCCGTATATCATGAATATACAAAATAACCAAATGGCCCTCAGTCCTCGGCAGACCTTAAATGGTCAGCGGGTGCGAAGAATCTCCGGTGGGTATTTTAATATAGGAACATGGAACGTTAGAAGCTTATATAAACCTGGCAAGTTAGACAACTTAACAAAGGAAGTTGGAAGACTTAAAATAGACATCCTAGGAATAGCGGATGTACAATGGTTCGGAAATGGAAATCCACCGATAAATGGATATCACTGATACTACGCATGCTCCGATACAAACCAAAATCGTTATGGTGTAGTTCGTCTAGTAGCAGACAAATTGAAAAACTCGATAACGGGAGTAGTATACCTATCAAACAGAGTGATATTAATGCAATTTAAGACGAAGAAGACTAATGAATATAATTAAAATATATGCGCCGACAGCTGACTGCGAGGAATCGACTATTGAATTCTATCAGGAACTAGAGCAAGCAGTTAAACTAACAAAAAAGAAGGAAGTTACAATAATAACGGGAGACTTTAATGCAAAAGTGGGGAAAGGGAGAATCGGAGAAGTTGTAGGTGACCACGGCCTATGCTATAGAAATGAAAGAGATCAAAAACTAATCGAATATTGCCAACTGAACGAAATGGTAATCATGAACACATGGTTCGAGCTCTCACCAAGATGACTATACACGTGGACGGCCCCCAGACATAACAGAGAGACAACGAAAAGGAACCAAATAGACTACATAATCATCAATAAAAGATTCCGAAATGCGGTGAAATCTACAAAAACTTACCCAGGAGCAGATGTAGGATCAGGTCATAACCCGGCTGTAGAAAAATTTAAAAACAGATGAAGAAGATTCAGAAGAGGTCAAAAGGCAAAAAATTTAAAGTAGATCTTTTAAAAAACGATCGCATACGAATACAACTGAAAGAAGAGATGAACGATAGGCTAAAACAAATGACAGATTTAATTAATGATGATAACATAGACAACAAATGGATAGAGTCAGGAAGGAAGCACCTACAGAAAAGAGAAAATCTACCAAAGAATGGATGACAAACGAAATGTTGACCCTAATGGAGCAGAGAAGAGTAAATAAACCAGATCCCACTAAATACAAGGAAATTGAGAGACTCAACAGGAACAAAATCAGAGTAGCCAAAGAGACTTACCTTTAACAACAATGTGCAGAATTAGAACAACACGACAGGAACTACGACAACTTTAATATCCATAAAAAAGTAAAGGAAATCTCAGGGTTAGAAAGGAAAAAACAATACGCAGCACTAAAGGATAAAAATGTAAAGATATTGCTGAATACAATCCAGAAACTAGAACGATGGAAAGAGTACACCGAAGAACTATTTTGGGACGACAGAGATGAGCTACAACCAAACAGGGGGAAATGAAGGACCACCTATACTGAAAGAGGAAATAAAAAAGGTACTAGACGATGCTAAAACAAAAAGCTACAGGTCCAGATGAAATACCAAACGAGCTCTTCAAACTAATAGAAGAAGACAATATCCAAATAATCACCAACCTGTTCAACGCTATATATAAATACGGCAAGATCCCTGAAAACTGGTTAAAATCGACATTCATAACGCTAGCAAAGAAAAGTAAAGCAACGCGATGTAAAGTGTATAGGACAATCAGCCTAATGAGCCACGCCTTGAAGTTATTCCTAAAAATTATACACAGAAGAATCTTCAGTAAGCTTGAGGAGGATGTAAGCCCTTCTCAAATCGGATTCAGGAGCGGTTTTGGTACTAGAGAAGCACTATTCGCTATCAATATGATAATCCAACGAAGCCTGGAAGTGAACCGGAAGGTTTACGCATGTTTCGTGGACTATGAAAAAGCCTTTGACAAAGTCCAGCTCAAAAAAATTATTGAAATTCTTAGGAACAAGGGCATTGATAGCAATGAGTGCAAAATAATCGAAAACCTCTACTGGAATCAACGAGCGAAAATACACATAGAGGGAGAAGAATCAGAGGAGATAAATATAAAAAGAGGAGTCAGACAAAGTTGTATTTTATCCCCACTTCTTTTCAATATGTATTCAGAAGAAATCTTCAAGGAAAGCAGAAGAGACATCGAATATGGAGTAAAGATTAATGGCGTGAGAATAAACAACCTAAGATATGCGGATGATGCAGTAATAATATCTAATGACTTAAAGGAATTGAGCATCGTGATGAATAAACTGAATCTCGCAAGCGAAAAGTACGGATTAAGAATCAACGCATCAAAAACGAAATTTTGATTTGCAGCAACGACGATCCTTGCAAAGAAATCCTGTGCAGAATAGAACAAGCCAGAGCCGCCTTCTGTAAGATGAAAAAGCTCCTATGTAGCAGAGAAATTAATATGAAAACTAAAACAAGGCTGGTGAAATTTTACATATGGCCAATTCTATTATACGGTCCCGAAACCTGGACAATAAAGAAGAAATCCACAAAGAAGATAGAAGCTTTAGAAATGTGGATCTACAGAAGGATGCTACGAGTCTCTTGGATGGACAGAGTATCAAATGAAGAAGAAGAAGAAGAGTGAATCAAAGAAAAGAGATAATGTTTATAATAAAAAAACGAAAACTGAAATACTTAGGGCATATACTCAGGAATAGCAAATACCATCTACTGCAAAATATTTTACAAGGAGAAAAGGAGAGAGCAAGAGGAAGACAAAAAAAAACAACATGGAGTGCCAACCTGAGAGAATGGCTTAATCTCTCAACACTGCAAATATTACGAGGAGTAACAAATAAGCAAACATTAACAATTATGATTTCCAACCTCCGAGGCGGAGAGCAGCCTTAAGAAGAAGAAGAAGAAGCTGTCCGTGCATACTACAATCTTACCGCATATTTTTGTGAGCACAGTTAAAGTTTTTAACATCGATAAGGCTTCCGCAGTAAAAATTGATGCATTGTTGGATAGTAGGCCAATAGTTATGATGGAGCCATCCTCGTTGGTAGATGCAAAGGAAGTGCTGTGTTTGGTTTTTGAGCCGTCTGTGAAAATGAACTTCCATCCTGTTGGCTTTAACGTGGCAGCAATGCTCAGAAACTCTGCACGAAAGGCTTCTTTTGTGGTGTTATTCTTAAGAGAATTTGTCAAATTCATTATGAACAAATTATATTGTATGCACCAAGGCGGGTATTGCGGTATGTAATTATTCGATCTTTTGATGAGGAGGTCTAAACATTTAGCAGATGTCACAGAGAGGTCGATGGCGGATTCGATACGTCTTGAGGATCTTCTTTTAAATGCAGAAATTACATCCTTATCTATGATCGAGCCTCTTGAAAACTTCAGCTTTACAAAAAGTTTCTTTCTGATGGAGTTAATGCGTTCTTCTATTGTAGGAAGTCCAGCTTCCACTTGTTTTTAATGTAATCGATGAACTCTCTAGGAACAAAACTAGTTGCTTATGACGGTGCACCTGTAATGTCTGGTCCGATCAATGGGATGCAAGCACAGGTGAAAAAAATGTATAACCATGCTCTATTCATTCACTGTAACGCTCACGTGTTGAATCTTATTCTGTCTAAATCGGTTCAAAGTGTTAAAGAAACAAAGCAATTTTTTGGAACTTTGAGTAGGTTAGCATCGTTTTTTTCAACATCTGCAAAAGAAAATACTTTACTAAATCAAACGCTAAATAAGAAAACGTATGTATTCTAAGTCCAGCCATCTACAGCATCGGCGCTCTTTAATTGTAGTTGCCAATCGAATGCCTAGGACAGCCGCTTGCAACCAGAAATCAACTACAGAGAGATACTCAACTCTCGAGCTTTTTTCGTCTCGCCTATGACCGTCCCTTTTCAATATTTTTCCAGATTTTCCAATATTTTCGTTAAACTCACGCATACTGCCTTATTTTTACGCACACTGCCAAATTTTTACGCACACTTCCACAGAGTTTAACGAACTCCCGTTATCCTGGGACATTTGCCCACGAAAATGGCGGACATTTGCCCACGATAGTGTCATTTTTTGTCAAATTTGCCCACTACTGGAATAATGCACTGGTTGTATTCATGAGGCCGAACATTTTTCAAATATTAAAAAAACGTTGGATATTGTTGTACAAATTTTGCTTAATATATTGATATTAAAAATTGTATATGTTGTATATTTGGATACTATTTAATTGTGTAAGATGATATTTCATAATTATCACTCCGTATTTATTCACATTTACACTGTATTGTTGTATAGAAATGACAAAATTAATTCTTCAAATAAAAAAAACACGATCGCAGAAGTACAAATAAATTAAAAAAACAAGTTGTATACACAACTACATATACTTATATAGATTCATGCATATTTAATTTCATCCGTATTTATTTGTGAATATAGCCTTTGAATTCCTAAACAAAGGAAAATATAAAAATGTTGGAAATAAAATTGTCTTTTTTAAGGATGTTTTGAAGCATTAATGCATTATCACGAAAAAACTAAAATAAATGCATAAATCCATGGAATTCAAAACAAAAAAATTTTCTGAATTTCAATATTAACGTTTAATAAAGGAACACTTTGAAAAAACAAACCAGTTGTTTTCTTAAATCTGAAGACCACAAGGAGATACTTCGGTCATTTCAATACTTAAGGATGAATTTAAATTTTGTTAACTATTTTATTTGATTTTCTCAGGTTCAACGTCAATAAGTACATTTATCACTTATCTCTCTGATTGTTTCAGTATTTCCAATGAAATTAAATAAATAAAAAATTATCAAACCTATTTCAATATATTTCATAATATAATAATTTAAACTTCAATTTAAAAATAACCGATAATTAATAGTTTCCAATAGTCCTTCCAGTCGTAATTATTTATGTAAAATGAATGATCTTACTGAACATTTCGTTTTCGTTGAACTTCCCCTTCTTTTCGTGGTGAATGATTTGTGATAGCGTTTGGAAAAAAAGGAGAGTGGGGGTATGGCCAACCCCCTGATAGATTTCTTCCCATATGTATGTAGATAAGGAATGCACGTTTTGCATGAATTTGTTTGGAGGGGAAGTCAATCAACTGTTCAAAACAAATCACACGTATTCACGGATACTGTACGAAAAAATGTTATAAAAAACGCTGTCAGATGACGTCATGAGGGTAGAAGGGAAAGAGTTGAGTATCTTTATGTAGCTGATTTCTGCTTGCAACTCTATTCGAGGTACTGATAATTGTTTGACAGGCTTGTGCAACTTGGACTTCATCCATGTAAGCAAAGCGAAAATATGCCACCGCAGCATATCCTTTTTCAGGAGCATCGACCAAAACAATCAAACTTACTTTGCAGTCGTCAGGGTTTCTCCATGAGTAGCGCCGTGGAAATTTGATGTCAGAGATATGGTCTACGTAAATGAGATGACACCGGCTCGTCCCAATGAAACCATTCTCTCCATACCTCTTGAAGTATGATCCGCCCACGGATTGTAAACTGTGATAACAATCCTAAAGGATCGAAAATCTTAATGACTGTTTTGAGCATTTTTCGTTTGGTAATAATTGCATCCTCGTCTAACACATCTCTTAGTGCCTGATTACATGAGCGGAAGAAGGCAGGATTGAGAGGGATACAATATACGACTTTCACAAGCCAGAGGTAGATGAGTTGGATGCGCCGAAAATCGGCCTTCCATCGAAAATCCACTTTCAAAGCGGATTCTTGGGTGAAGCAGGTATATTTTCATCCCTTTTCGTTTCGTTTTCAGCATTTTTTCTTCATTTTCTGGTGATCGCTGATCGAGTAACACCTCACACATGCTACGTGGCATTTTCGGAAAATTGATCACAGGGACGATTTAAATGCAATTTTAATGTTTTTTTCACTGCAGACATATAGCACCTAAACAAAAATTGTTTTTATCCGTAATTTATGAGAGAGAGCATTACTCAATTCTCGGTAGAACTTTACTGAGTGAAAACATGATGCAAGTGAACCGATTCGCGTGTTCCACACGCAGAAAATCTTGCCTGCCCAGTCGGATTTCCCAGTCGTTTGTAAACAGCCACTTAGAGTATCATTATCCGAAATCTTATAAGAAAAGTGATCAGTGGCTTGATGCCAATACATACCTACGATTTTAGAAACCCAACTATTGTTTGCATTAGGATTGAGCCACACTAGTTTCGGGTTGACGTTAGCCTCCGGCATCTGATACAAAAGGTCACGGCTGTTTGATTGTATTATCACAAGATCAAAGTTCATCGAGTGACATATCCGAATAGCATCTCTCGTAACAGCGACGGCTTCTTCGACTGAGTTATGACTATTGAATTAGTCGTCAGCGTATGTACGCTTAGTCAACCCATCTACAACTTCGGGGATCTTATCTTTAAAAAGACTGGCGCAATGATTCTTTATGTACTGCGCACATGCTGAAGAACACATTGGCCCAAACATCATAGCCTCCATGATATAAACCGTGGGTTGTCTAGTTGCGTCCCCGTCCCGCCATAGAATACGTTGTCATTGCTGGTCAGCCTTTATGCGAATACTATGAAACATTTCTCGGACATCCCCATTCACAGCTATTTCACGTTCCCGAAATTTGAACAAACCAGCTCGTAATAGAACTAGGTTGTCCGGATCCTTCAACAAATAGGTATTTAACGAGATTCCGTTAACTTTCCCCGCCACGTCTGCCACACATCTAGGTTTTGGAGGAGTCTATTAGGGTTTACAATAATAAAGGTTGGTGCGTACCAGACTCTTGGCCACTCTTTCTCTAACTCGTCTTGCGTAGCAATTCTGCATTAGCCTTTCTTGATCAATTCTGTAAAGTAATTGTTTTGCCATTCCAACAACTGCGCATTCTTCTTCAATGTCTTCTCCAAGGAAATCAAGCGTTTGAAAGCCATGCCAAAACTGTCGGGAAGTTTGATGTTATCTGAAGACCGCAGTAGACCTATTTCATATTGTCTACCCACCAGCTTTAAAGAACGCTCCATTATATCGAAGGATCGACAGACTTCTCGGCTAACTGGTAGTGAAGTGACGTTGACCGAGGTCGTGCAAGTCTACTTCCTCCCTGATGGCTTCGTGGAAAATAAGCTTCATAGAGGGTTTCGATACCGGCTCCAAACAGGACACCTTCATCGACGGAGCTGACTTGCCGTAAACAATCCAGCCTAATAATGTCTTCAATGCGTGCGATTCCTCATCCTTCCCATGCCGCTGAACATGGCCCAATAGAAATTTGCTTGATGCAAGCCAAGTAGGATTTTTGGTTGGGCGTCCACCAAGTCGGGAAGTGGAAGACCTCGAAGATGAGGGTATAATCTCTTCAAACGTGCGACATTAATAGTCTGGCTTGCGAGTCCCAAGTTCTTGATTGTATATACATTCTGCAGAACATACCTCTTACGACTGTTTAAACCAGACACCGAAAAAGTAGTCCTCTTGCAATCCTCGACACGAGGAATGCCCTTTGTCCATTGCGACGTCAGTTTTTCTGGTTGTCCATTCATGCCGAGTTCATGAAAGACTTCCTCTTCGATCATTGACAATGAAGACCCGTCGTCCATGAAGGCATATGTATCCATTTCCAAATTCCGTGATTTGGTGGCGTATGTAACAACGGATGATGACGTCTACTACAACCTTCAGTTCCACATGTACGTCTTTTAGAGCACGGTCTCCATGACGAAACGGATCCAAGCAGATAGACCTTTTCTTTGAATCGGCGTTAAACTCCGAGCACTTGCACCACAAATCTTTTGTTGGCGCAGAAACGGGTTAATGTAAGAGCAATCGAGAAGTTGGTGGCGACTTCTTCTGGTCGGGTCCCAGTTTCAATAGATCCTGTGGTAATTCTATAACCTTCGCTGTAAGGAACTCCGCAAACTGTTGAATATTAACGGCCATTTCTGCTAATCTTGGTAGAGGTCTGCACCCATTCTAGAAACAAAATTAGTTGAGACGTATCCGTTAGACAAATCCTCTTATCTGTTTATTGATTTCAGGTCGGCTACGAAACCATTAGTATTCACCGCCCACATCCGCTACTTCGGATCACATTTTGACGACAGCTTTGGAAGTCCTAACAGCTCTGAAGTCCAGTCATGTACCAGGACATCAACACGTCCAAACATTGGCCGAAGTAAATCCATCATCGCGTCAGCGTCTGACGAGTAATTCAGATGATCACTCACCATATGATACGCATCTCCCTTCAAAGTTCTCCGCAAAAAAGCAACGTTTTCTTTAGCACTATATCTTCCCCCGAGCGTGGTAGATTTGTATACCTCTTCAAAGTAGGGCCACACTCTTCTGTTCTCACCAGAAAATTGTGGTAACTCCTGTACATTGTAGGGATTAGGAATTGTGACAAGAGTCGCATATCTTGATCGCGGAACGAACTTTCTCGAACTCCTGAGTCCTTGTTGGGAAATCCTTTCAACGGAGTAGACTGTCTTGATCGATGATTGAAGTTATGCTTCAGTCTACTGCTTAACAGCGCTTAATGATTCACCTGGATTTTTTTAATTATTTCCAGTTTT
The DNA here is from genome assembly GCA_930367185.1 of Myathropa florea. Lineage (NCBI taxonomy): Eukaryota > Metazoa > Arthropoda > Insecta > Diptera > Syrphidae > Myathropa > Myathropa florea. The sequence goes on from OV884004.1 coordinate 51,627,881, forward strand.
GAACTTGTAGCATTTAAAAACTATGACAATCATAGTGCCACCAGCGTTTGGATTCGTCGCAAGCCACCATTAAGTCATCGACAGGCGTGGAACACGTGGACGAAGTGCAGCTGCGAACTACTTCTTCCATCTTTGATAAGCAGGAATAATGAGACAATCAATCTACTTTTCATTTGAAATAAAATATAGTTGCTTCAAAGCTTGAAGTTCCCAAAAAATAAAAATCAAGTAACAGCCACTTTTGAAGATAAAAAAAGATATTTCCTGAAACGTTATATTTCTATTAAATAATAAATCTTACATATGGTTTAATTCCTTAGCTTTTTGCTTTGAGCAACTTGCTTTGGGTGGGCGCTTTGGCCGTGTGGGTTCGTCGACCCATGCGCATTAGACTTTCACAGTTTCGAATCCAAGTTCAGACAAACAATTTTTCAAAAAAAAAAAAAATTGTTCGCGGCTCCACCTCTTTCGAGTCACTGACAATGCTCAAAGAGTATAACTGTCTAAGAAAAGCTTCTCAATCTCGCCGTTCGGAGTCGGCATTAAACTGTAGGTCCCCTCCACTCGTGAGAGAACAATAGCACGCACAACACGAGTGGTTGCTGGGAAGCCAGGCCCAGGTCCACCTCGGACTGTAGCGCCGCCATTATTATTATTATAACGAATTATTGGATCAAATGTGCTGCCGGCTCCACATAACCTCTCAGTGAAAAACAGTGATGCGAGCCATCCGCCAAAGAGTTTGACATTTTATAATTAGTGCTCTCTTTTATTAAAAAGAGACAAATTTATTTCTAATCGGTTTAAGGACTCGATGACAAATAGAAAGAATATTACAAAAATCTTGCTGGAAGTATCGAGTCCTGCAAAGAAACGAAATCGTTTTGGAAAATATTCAGAATGTTAGCTTGTTCTAACCCAATTAGTTCGTGTGCTATTGATTCAGAAATATTGGCAAATCATTTCAAAAATCTATTGACTGCAAATCCAGATCAAATAGACTTTCAGTTTGCTTTGCCAAGTATCAGAATCCCGGAACTTGATAAGACCATTTCGATGGAGGAACTGAAAAGTGTTCTTGGTAAGATTAAAAATAATAAATCTCCGGGCAGTCTCCGACTCCCCCGAGGCGTAAACATCGTTTAACGGATTGTGTTCTCGCTCGCTTTCTTGTCGGTAGCTTATCCCGCTGTTTGCATAGCAAACAATAATCCTTTCTTCTCTTTCCCCTCATTTGCTTGTGAACAAATAACTAGTGGAGTGCAAAAACAATTAAACTATCGCCTCAGGGCCGCGTGATCTTTCGGGGAATCGGTTTGGCGCTCTCGACGCAGAACCGCCAGCCGAACCCAGCAATAAAAAAAGAAAAAAACCCACAGCCCATGCTAGTGAACTAAATCAGATTAATCAAATACATACGCAAATACGTCCAGTCTCTAATGATCCCAAATACGTGGAAATAGCTTCAGCCAATGAGCAAACATCTCTTTCGTCTTTCAGCGTATTTTTGTTAAAAAAAAACCGTAGATAGCATAAGTACCGCCTATGAAAAAATTACCCAACTTCGCGACGGTAAGCTCCTAATCCTTACTAAAACTAAAAAAGTTGCCGATCTTTTCTTAACAAAAAAAACCACTATCCAACCTATGTCCGATAACTGTTACACTTAACTCCAACCTAAACTCTTCGAAAGGTACAGTTTATGCACCCTGCCTCATAAATGTTCCCGAAATAGAAATTGTCAACGAAATGAGATCTCAAGGAGTAACCGAAGTGTACAAATTTAAAAAAATTGTTGATGGAAATCAGCCTTCCACTGGGCTCGTCCTCCTTAGGTTTGACCGTTTCCGCCCCCTAGTACTGTTGACATATATGTATATGGTATAAACTTAAAATTCAAGAATACTTCCCCAACCCAATGCGCTGTCGAAACTGTCAACTCCTAGGCCACACTGCAAAACGGTGCAGGGGTAATGCTTCCTGCGAAATGTGTAACCTTCCACCTCACAATCCAAACAAATGCACACGTGTTTCATGTGCAAACTGTCTTGAAGAACACGCTTCTTCCTCTAAAGAATGCCAACGCTATCTACAAGCCAAGGAAACCTTAAAAATAAAAACCATACATAAATGTAGTATATCCGAGGCTAAAAAAATTTATAAAGAACAAAACCCATCCCAAACCCTATCCTCATCTTACTCAACGATTGCCAAACGCGCAACGGCGAATACTCTTAACACTTCAAGCACAAACACATTGCCAGACAAATCTTTAAACCCAACTCCACCCTCTACTTCAATCTCTCTTCTCTCAAAGCAAACCACATCAACACCAATAACTAACCAAACTAACTCCTCGATCCAAAACAGAAAAACCCTATCAGCAGTCATTATAGACTCAAACAGTCTCACCTAAATAAACAAACACAATCAGTCATGTTCCCAACGAACACAATGCTAATAGCTTAACACTAAACTCACCTTCTCCTAACCCTAAATCCTCTCATACAGCAAATTCTTTTTCAACCACCTACTCCTCCAATCTAGATAACCGCACTTCCCACACATCTCCCCTTCCTCCCAATCAAAATATTATTACCACCAATAAAACATTACTTCCTCCCTCACCTATCTCAACAGTAACACCCGGGTTCCACTAGTAACCCGGGCGACTCAACACCTGTGTCGCAGAGCTGTATCAGTCAACTCCCTACCTCACCCAACCATGTCTTTTCCCAGTATAACCAAGCTTATACTGGAAAAAAGCCCACTAAATCAATTTTTTCCGAACTCAAGACCCCGCAGCGGAACCTCAGAGGTTATTCATATCATGGTACCTTCAATATTCTTCAGTGGAATATTAAAGGTTATAAAAACAACTATGATGAATTAAACCTGCTGATTAAAAACCACAGACCTTGCGTTATTGCCCTCCAAGAAACCCACTGCCCATACAAGCAGCAACCCTTAATACCAAGAGGATACACTGCTTACTTCCACAGCCAAACAAGGCATTGGTATTCTAGTTAGGAATAATGTATCACACAAGCAAATCTACTTAACGTCCAATTTACTGGCCATCGCAATCGAAACGGAGCTTCTAGTCAAAATCACTATTCTCGCAATCTACATCCAAGTACTTGACCAGTACTTACAAGTACTTTCAAGTACTTTAAATTATATCAAATATTGGAAAGTATTTTATTAAAAAGGATTTAGCAATTAGTCGTAAGTATAGCAATATAAGCTTGCCTTATCAATTTCGATCTATGCACAGTTATGAGTTTTAAGACACTGAAAGCAAGACTGCTCACGTACTTGAAAGTACTGCTCAAATACTTGAAAGTTCTGCTCAAGTACTTTAGTAAAAAGGACTTGTACTTGATTCAATTAAAGTACCAGTACAAAGGTACTGAAGTACAAGTACAATTCCAGGTACTGGTACTTATACTTTTATTTGATTTTATACAGCCCTGAGTGCAAAGACCAAATCACCATTAATTCTTCTTGGGACGTTAACTCCTGGAGCGTGTTATGGGGTTCACTTCAAACAAATCCACGTGGCGCAATTATAGAACACGTCAGAACCCAGTCTAATCTGGCTATCCTAAACGATGGCTTGCCTACACATCTTTCCACATACAATACACTCACACATATCGACATAACCTGTTGCTCGGCCCAGCTACTTTCCAAAACTACTTGGTGTATTTTAGATGATCTGCACAATAGCGACCACTTTCCGATCATTACCTCTATCAAGCTCGCGCAGAATTCCGAACCAGTCTTGCCAACAGTCAAATACAGAACTGAATTCGCTGATTGGGTAAAATTTGAACTCCAACTCACCAATCTGCTAGTAACAAAAGAACCCTCATCTGAAGTCAAAAAAGAAGCGGCTACATTATTGAAATGCATGAGGTCCGCTGCTAACATCTCCATCCCCCAATCATCTCCTAAAAGGCATAAACACTCAGTTCCTTGGTGGAACGCAGGGCTTGCCTCCCTAAGAAATAACAAGGTAGCAGCATGGAAGAAATTTAAGAAAAGACTAACGTTAGACCACCTAATACAATTAAAAAAAGCGAATGCAACTTTTCGTAGGCAACTTAAATACTATAAATTAAAATCCTTTGAGCAATTCACAGCCTCCATCCGTCCCTCCTCCTCTACGCAAACTATTTGGCATAAAATACGCTGCCTTACGGACAACAAAACCCCATCAACCATCAAGGCCATTAATACCCCTAGTGGCGGCATGTTCACAACACGTGAAATAAGCAATTTTTTTGCACACATATGGTCACAAGCATCGCACGATGATAACTTCCCACATAATTTTATAGTGAATAAAAACCAATCTCCAAGCATTTCCTCGCCCATAATTATTAACAATGCCGCGCTAAGATTAGAAATGGAAATAACACTATTGGAGTTTAATCAATGTTTACACAGTGTAAAGGGTAAAACCCCAGGACGTGACCGCATCTCATACCCCATGCTTCAAAACCTCCCACACATTGCTGTTAGACTCCTTCAGCTCTACAACAATATTTTCAACACCAGCGTCATTCCACAGAGCTAGAAAACGGCTGCTATAATCCCCATCCCTAAGACTAACAAAAGTCCTAATTGTATTAACGGATACCGCCCGATATCCCTCATACCCTGCTCCTCTAAGATCTTAGAAAAGATCATTGCAAAGCGGCTTCTCTGGTTTACGGAATCAAAAAAACTCACCAACATAAAGCAAGTAGGTTTCAAACCAAAACGTGGTTGTTTGGACGCTTTATTACATATTGATATTGTGGTAACAAATGCCCTCTCTGCCCGAAATCACGTTTCGATTTTGGCCCTTGATTTCGAAAAGGCTTTCGACCGGATAGGAATCCATTTAGTTTTAAATAAACTAAAAGAATGGGGCATGGGTCCAAAAATGTTCAGTTTTATTAAATCTTTCTTGCTTAGAAGAAAAATTTCCGTAAAAGTTAGCAATACATTTTCCAACACGAGACCACTCTTTAATGGAATCCCTCAAGGATCCCCACTCTCTGTTTACAATAGCATTTAACGTTTTGTGTGATATCATTAACAAATACAACCACCTCGATCATTGTGTTTACGCAGACGGTATATATATCGTGTGTAAACACAATGACCTAAACTTTACGCACAATATTTTTTCAAAGTTGTTGAATGATATCTCACAATGGTCCTTAAGTTCTGGGGCGAATCTCTGTTTGTCTAAATGTAAAGTACTCCACGTGTGCCATAAAAAATCATGTTCACCTCCAGAACTTTATGTACATAATGTTAAAATTGAATATGTATCTAGTCTAAGTATACTTGGTTTGATATTTAACTCTAATTATAACTGGAAGAACCGTTGTCTAGTAATTAAAAAAGCACTGGCTGCAAGGTGCAATATCTTAAAATATCTATCATGTAAAAGGAGTTATGTTCACGTAAATTCACTCTGTTATATCACTAGGACGCTCATTTTGAGTAAAATAGATTACGCCCTAGGTATATATGGCAACAGTCCAAAAACCACGTTAAATTTAATCAAACTTCTCTACCATCAAGCAACCCGAAGAAGTCTGAACGCTTTTCCAACCACCCCCATCAGAAACATCCTTGCCGAAGCTGGACTCCCTACCATTGAACATCGCTACAGAGTAGCCTCAGCCAAATTACTACCCAAACTCTACTTTGCTACGCGTTCACCTCTCGACAAAGATGTTTACCGTCTGAGGAATCGCCTAAAAGAAAGAAGAAAGCTATCGAAAAATCGATCAAACTTGGTGAAACCCTAGAAATACCAACATACTACTCTCGGGAAACTACGTCATCACAACATCCTTGGCTGTTCAATCCAGAGTCTACCCTTTTTCAACTTACTAAATATAAAAAAGGGAACACAAGCAAAGCCTGTATCCGTTTAGCGTTTTCAACTGAAGAAAATCGCTTAAAATCCGAAGCAGAAATCAGCTACATAGAGATACTCAACTCTCGAGCTTTTTTCGTCTCGCCTATCACCGTCCATTTCCAATATTTTTCCAGATTTTCCAATATTTTCGTTAAACTCACGCATACTGCCTTATTTTTACGCACACTGCCAAATTTTTACGCACACTTCCACAGAGTTTAACGAACTCCCGTTATCCTTGAACATTCATCTCTTCTCATTTTCAATGACCCGCATGTTCCACTAAAGGGGTCGCGGGGGCGATGGATGCACGAGAGATCTCCAGGCCACTCGATCCTCCGCCATCGACTCTAACTCATCAGGAGCTATGCCCAAGCGCAACCAGGCGAGTGTTTGGACTTGGTCCAACCATCTCATTCTAGGTCTGCCAAGCGGTCGCCTACCTGATGGAATCGCATTCAAGGCACGCCTCGGAAGTCGTGATGATGGGGACATTCGTGCCACGTGACCAAACCATCGAAGTACAGCCCTTTCCGTTCGAAGAAGCAGCTGCCCAACATTGAGTTCCCCGCGCACTGTCGTGTTTCTCACCCTATCCCGGCGAGTAATTCCCACAACAGCACGAAGAAATCTCATCTCGGCAGCTTGTATTCGCGATCTTATTCTTTCGGTCATTACCCAAATTTCATGACCATAGGTGAGAGTTGGAACAAATACTGTGTTAAAAACCGCTAACTTGGCTTTGACACCAAGCTCGGCCTTCCTGATTACAGATCGACCAAGCTGTTTCTAAATTGACCCAGTTTGACCAATCCTACAGAAAAGCTCAGCATTATTCCTCCCATCACTCGTGAAGAAGACCCCGAGATACTTGAACTTCTCCACCTGTTTCAATGGGACTCCACTAACATGTAGAGTGCATTGAACAGGGGCTCTGGAAATAACCATAACCTCGGGTTTGTCCACGTTAACCCTCATCCCAGCATTAGCACATACGGCCACAAACCTATCTAGCACGCGCTGGAGTTCCATCTGGGAGGATGTGAGGATGACTAAGTCATCTGCAAAAAGAAGATGAGGGTAAGTCCTTGAACATTTGCCCACGAAAATGGCGGACATTTGCCCACGATAGTGTCATTTTTTGCCGAATTTGCCCACTACTGGAATAATGCACTGGTTGTGTTCATGAGGCCGAACATTTTTCAAATATTAAAAAACGTTGGATATTGTTGTAAAAATTTTGCTTAATATATTGGTACTAAAAATTGTATATGTTGTATATTGGGATACTATTCAATTGTATAAGATGATATCTCATAATTATCATTCCGTATTTATTCAAATTTACACTGCAATGTTGTATATAAATGACAAAATTAATTCTTAAAATCAAAGAAACACGGTTGCAAAAGTGAAATACAATAAAAATACAAGTTGTATACACAACTACATACACTTAAATAGATTCATACATATTTAATTTCATCCGTAGTTATTTGTGAATATTGCCTCTGAATTCCTAAACAAAGGAAAATGTGCAGATGTTGGAAATACAATATTGAGGATGTTATGAAAGATTAAAGCATTATTACGAACGAATAATAAAATTAAATTAAATACAAAAATCAATGGAGTTCAAAAACTAAAAAAAAAACTGTTCTGAACTTCAATATTAACGCTTAACAAAGGAACATTTTGAAAAAACTAAAGAGTTTTTTACTTAAATTTGAAGACCACAAGGAGAAACTTCGGTCATTTGAGTATTTCAATGATGCATTTAAATTTAATTGACTATTTTATTTGATTCTCAGGCTCAACGTCATTAAGTACTCTTATACATTTTCTCTTATCACTCTGATTGTTTCATTATTTCCAATGAAATTGAAATAAACAAAAAATATATCAAACCTATGTTCCATATATTTCATAAAATAATAATTTAAAGTTTAATTTAAAAATATCGTAAATCATTGATAACCAATAATTAATAGCTTCCAATAGTCCTTCCAGTCGCAATTATTCATATAAAATGAGTGCTCCTACTGAACACTAACATTTTCATTTAACTTCCCCTTCTTTTCGTGGTGAACGTATTGCAAAGGATTTGTGATAGCGTTTGGAAAAAAAGGAGAGTGGGGGTATGCCCAACCCCCTGATAGGTTTCTTCCCATATGTAAGGAATGCATGTTTTGCATGAATTTGTTTGGAGGGGAAGTCAATCAACTGTTCAAAACAAATCACACGTATTCACGGATACTGTACGAAAAAATGTTATAAAAAACGCTGTCAGATGACGTCATGAGGGTAGAAGGGAAAGAGTTGAGTATCTCTCTGTAGCTGATTTCTGATCCGAAGGATGGGACTTCATCTACACGGATGCATCGAAATCTGAGGACAATACGGCTTTCGCGATCACAAGAAGCAACGGAACTATATTAAAACAGGGTATCCTACCAAACCTTGCAACCGTATTTACAGCGGAAGCGCAAGCCATATTATCGGCATTAAAAATTGTTACCAAATGTAACCGGAAATGGATAATCTGCTCCGATAGCCTTTCTACGTTAAGAACTTAAAATATAACTCATCTATCATCCAACAAATAGGACATTCTCATAAAGAACACAAACAAATGTAAAGTAATGTGGGTACCTGGAAATGAAGCTGCGGATACTGCTGCAAAAATGGCCTTTGGAGGGGTGCCTTTGAGTAGATGCTGGTGTGTGTGTGTTGTGTGCCCTAATCGTAGTCTTGTGAAGGTGGTGTTTAGCATTTTTGAAGTGGTGGTGGGGTACAATGGACTGGTCCGATCTGGGTTATAGAAAGTGTAGTGATGGTGGTAGTTTTGCCAGTTCGACAGAAGTTGGGTGTTGAGTCGGCACTTCAATAACCTTAAGGTATCCAGTTTGGTGGTCGCATCAAATTGGTACATAGGAGCGCGGTGGGCCAGTCCAGCTTCAAAGTCTGCAAGTTCATTCCCTTTTATCCCTACGTGGCTAGGGACCCACATTATTTTTGTTTTATTGGGGGACTTAGCGATGCAGTGGCGGATATCTGTGATGATTGCTGTGTCTTGTTTGGGGTTTCTTATTGCATTGATCGTGGACAAACTGTCCGAGCAGATCACATATTTTCCTCCCTGTTTAGCAGTTATTTGTATGGCTTTATATATGGCTTGGGCTTCCGCTGTGAACACAGAAGCATAAGTAGGTAGAAGACCTCCGATAATTAAAGAGCCGTTCTCCTTGGTGACGGCAAAAGAAGTACTATTGTTGTTTTTGGAGCCGTCGGTAAAGATGAATTGCCAGCCTTTTGCTTTAAGCGATGAGGAGATGCGATTGAATGATGCACGGTAAATCTCTTTAGGCGTGTTGTTTTTATCCTGTAGGGTTAGGTCCAGAATTAGTGAGCCTGGCTTAAAGGCCCATGGAGGCAGCGTAGGATATCGTTGAACGAACAATTTCTTCTTGAGGTCTAAATTTTTGGCAATTGACAGAGCTTTTGCTATTGATGACTGCACTCTTTTTGCACACGACAATAACCCACCAACATCTTTTAAAAAAGGAGCCACCACCAACCTGCCACAAATGCAATATTACTCTTAATTTGGATCATCTTCTGGGAGACTGTTACTTCTCCTCTGCCAATGCAAAACGACTACTCAATGAAGACATCATAAAAGTTCTGAAGATCCCTACCCTCCAAAATATTAATTTAATCAACAAACTAGTTACCACTCTCAATATTATATTATAATTATTCTCCTTACACCAGTGAGTCGAAAGCCCCTGCAGCCTGTGCTCCCTAATAATGTTAGTATATAAGTCTAGAGGCGATAATATGTCAATAGTACAATATATTTATCAGAACGAGAGTAGAGAAACAGGTACAAGGTGTTGGCGGAATGATCTGCAATGTCAGGTATTCGTGTGGACTCATTTACAAGCTGGGTGTTAAGGATTGGATTATTTTATCCAACCTTTGAGTAATTGATCATAGGTGCATAAACCTAGATCTGTTTTTGAAGATGGTACAAATCGATTCTTGTATCGATTGTACGAAAAAGCTAGAACAATGCTTCAAGCAGACTCACTTAAAGAGGAAAAAGTTTTGTGTCACTGTTCATATGCTTCTTATTCTACTTTATTTCATTTCTCTTATTTATACTAACAGAAAACTCAATAAATGCTTAGGTTACAAAATAATGGTTTACAAACAACTTGCATTTCTTCATAAGCGAATGAACTCCGAAGAGATTCGATTCCAAGTGGCATTGAAATTTGATTCGTTTATTTTTGTTTGAACTCGAAATAAATGCATTTGCACTTATTTTACAATTGCGAGTTTAAACACTGGGTCAAATTGTTTACCTCAGCGAAAATTTCAACATACGTTCCTTCGGCTGTTGTCTAGGCAGAATGTCGGAACCAATTACAATTGTGTACATTGAAACCGCCCGCAATGACAATTTCAGGGTGAGGCTACAGGGATACAATTCTTGTAATGGAGACTTATAGCATATCAAACTCATTGAAAGTTGAATTGCTATCCAGGATTCATTTCTTTTAAATATCCCCAAAGAAAGAAGTCCAACGGTGTGAAGCATAATTGCCATACATTCTTCTATCATAATAAAAAATATTAAGATAATTCTCTGAAAACTTTTTGTTTTATTTACAATTATCATCGTGCGTTTTCGTTGAACCACCCTTTATAACACACTGACATGAAATAACCAACTCCGAGAGAGTTCAGAGAATAGCTTCGCAACAACAAGTGGATGTAGGTGTTATGCCCATACATTGACTTGAATTCGTCCACCAAACGAACATCACTTTCCTGTTTGTCCTTTCAAGAGACTCATATCTCAAAACTTAAGTAGAGATATTTTTTGCGCGGCTCGTCCCTTCTTTTCCGAGGTACGAAGCGTTAACAGGCGAACCATGCAGACACAAGCGTCTGCACCTAGCCTCTGTTAACGAACTCCTACTCTCACCTCAGAAGATGAGGTAACTAACCCTCGTGGGACGCCTGGACGGCTGCAAACGAGAGAGAGGAAGTGTGAGTCTCATCACACTTTCCAGGATGGCGGCGGAGGAGCTGACCAATTGATCGACCAACGGCGGCATCCACAACTCAAGTTAGCAGGAGCTATCTGGTTTCCATGGCAAGGTCGAGTCCCTAGAATAGAGATGGCGGCGGATGAGCCCTTCTCTTAGGGCGAACGGCGGCGCTCACAGCCTGCAAGCCCATTGTCTGGGGGCTAAACAAATGGACCTGTCCTCCCAGTTGGAGGTTGTACGTGAGGTTTACTTCCTCACGACGTAAAAAAAACTGCTAGTTTAGAAACAACAACCTGCCTCGGATGTGGACGGATTTACTGTTGACGACCCTAGCAAACGAAAAAAGGACAGTGACTTTCGGTTCTGCACGTGGAATGTGAGGTCCCTGAACAAACCACGTGCACCCGATGAACTCGCGGAGGCCCTAGACTGCTATAAAGCAGACGTTACCGCAATCCAGGAAGTGCGATGGGATGGGCCGGGCAAAAAGAGGATGAAAAACTGCGCTATCTATTACGGCGATTGTTACAGAGAGCGAAGGCAGCGATTATTTGGATGTGGATTTGTTGTTCGAGGCAAACTTAGGCAAAAAGTCTTAAGCTTTAAGTACATAAGCGAGCGCCTCATAACAATCCGCATCAAGGCTAAATTCGGCAACATCAGCCTAATCCGCTCCCACGCCCCAACGGAGGACAAAGATGATGATAGCAAAGATGGCTTCTTTGATCTCCTAGAAAGAACGTACGATCAATGCCCCAGCTATGACACCAAGATCGTTTTATGAGATTTTAACGCTAAGCTGGGTAGGTTAGGTATGATGTGGCTTATCTGTGTGTGCACTTAGACCAGAGTTGATCCATTGTGCCGCCACATGGTTTGACCGGAATGAAACCAATAAGTTGTCCGAGGGAAACCATTTGGAGCCTATAATGAAGCGAAGTAGATTATTAATGGGAACCGTACTAATTTCACCCAAGTCATCAAAAAAGTAGGCCCCTAGATATTGGCGTCGAATAGACGCCAGGGCCGGACAGGAGCATAGGAGGTGTGGGACGCTTTCCACTTCCTCCTCATCTAGGCAGCTTCTACAGAAATCATTAGCCGGGACACCTAGTCTGATGGCATGGTTTCCTATGAGGCAGTGTCCTGTGATGACACCGACGATAAAGCTTATATGCGATCTGTGAAGAGATATTAAATCCTTAGATCTTTTGGAATCTAGCCTAGGCCAGATGATCCTGGAGGTGTGACACGAAGTGCCACTCGCCAATCTGTTATCTATTTCACGAGTTGCCTCTAATGAGAGCAACAGTTTGCAAGTTGTGAGGGGCATACCCAAGCTACTGTGTTTGGGAAGTAAAGGCTGTGAAGTTGCGAACTAGGCAAGTTCATCTGCTAAGCTGTGTAAAGAGGACATCTTTGCTAAAGTCATCGGTAAACACAGCCTGCACCGCACCACGTCGACACGGACTCACGCTATTGGACTTTGTTACGGGGCGAAACCTCTCTGTAGCTAGCACGCGGTTCCCACACCTCAACATCCATAAAGGGACCTGGCGGTCCCCTGATCATTCAACCGTCAACCAGATTGATCACGTTGCGATCGACGTCAGACACTTCTCCAGTATTCTTGATGTCCGAACGTTCCGAGGCGCCAATATCGACCATTTCCTTGTTGTAGCCAAGGTAAGGACACGGATATCGACAGAACAACGGAGTCGAGGAAGACAACCACGGTTTGACGTCGAAAAGCTACCAGAAACTTTGCCGATCGAGTCTCCCTGAAACTCCGAAAATTCACCGAGACCTTCAATGTCAAAAAAGGTTTTAGACAAGGCGACGCGCTGTCATGCGATTTTTTTAAAATTGTTCTTGAGAAGATCGTGCAAAACTCACTGGCCAACACAAGAGGCACGATCTTCCAAAAGTATGTTCAATTGCTAGCTTATGCGGATGACACTGACGTAATTGGGTGAACACATCGAGCCGTCAATGATTCGTTTGCTGGCATAGAAACGAAAGCCGCTAAAATGGGTCTGGCGGTAAACGAGGGCAAAACAAAGTATATGCTGTCATCAAGAAAAGACGCACAACATCGACGATTTGGCCAGAACGTCACCATAGGCAGCTATAACTTTGAAGTTGTAAAGGACTTCGTCTACCTTGGCTCCGCGGTAAACAGTACAAACAACATCAGTACCGAGATCAAACGCAGAATAACTCTTGCCAACCGCTGGTTTTATGGGCTCAAAAGGCAATTGAGTAGTAGAGCCCTCTCTCGGAAGACCAAGTTGACTTTGTATAAGACCTTGATCATCCCAGTCCTGCTTTGCGGCGCAGAGGCATGGGCAATATCCTAAGCGGATGAACAGTCTCTTGGTCTTTTCGAGAGAAAAGTTCTGCGCGCGATTTTTGGTCCTGTTTGCGTTGATGGCATTTGAAGGAGAAGATTCAACCATGAACCGAACTGTATGTGCTGTACAGCGACATGAGTCCAGCCAGGCGTCTACGGATCCAACGCCTAAGATGGTTAGGCCATGTAGAGCGTATGGACAACTTAGCTCCGGCCCGAAGAGTCTTCGACTCTAAGTCTGTGGGACAACGCAACAGAGGACGTCCACGAACAAGGTGGCGCACAAAAGACGAGAGGGACCTCGGCCGGCTTTGTGTGCGAAACTGGAGACAGCTGGCGAAAGGTCGTGCTGGCTGGAGAGGCATGTTGAGTGAGGCCTAGGTCCACCTCGGACTGTAGCGCCCTAAGAAGAAGAAGAAGAACTGTAAAATATTTTATTGTTTTTGAATATTTTATCCAAAAATCAATACTTATTATCAAAACATAAAAATAATGTATAACAGTAATGTTATGACTAATATTGTAATAACCTACATTGAACAGATTTTGCGTTAAAACATGTTTTTAATTAGTTTTGAAATTAAGTAGTGACTTACAGTCACAGCGTCGCAGGAATAGGGCTAAACCAAATACTGCAGTGCATTCATATGGGTACTCATAAAACAGTGTACACCACACTGAGTAGTCTGAGTTTCTTGTCGAGACGTGGTTTTCTTCTAACATTAACACGAATAATACTGTATTATTACCAAAAAGAGTTGCGCGAGTGGTGAATGTGTTATAGGATAGGTGGTGGGTGAAAGAGTTGTGGGAGTAGGGAGTAAAATAGGGTGAATGTCGAGTATAAAGGTCGGAAGGGTGTTTAGTAGACAAAGGAATGGTGGGGTGTTTTGCATTGATAATGATTTGAACAAAGCCAAATAAACAAGTCAAGACTCGTTTACTAAACTACGCACTCATAGTATTCAGTGTACTCAGTGTATTTTCTGCAGTTAACATTGTTCTCATATAAATTAATAAAAAACCCTTACACGTTTCCGCGGAATTGAATAGTCCACTCATTTTGCTATCAGGCGATCAAGCACAGTAGAGTATTTGTCTCCTCATAGTGTGATATTCTATTTCAGTGTACAGCTTGTTGCAAAATGACAATGTACACTGAAGTATTGCACAAGTTTAGAAAGAGCGAATGAATGCATTCATGCAGCTCTCTTACTTTTATAAACTGGCATGTTTTACAAGGAATTAGTCGCAATTACTTAAAATGTCAGTCTCCGACTGTCAGCCAAGCCGATAGCATCGTTTCGTTTCCTAGTGCGCTTTTTTGTCGGAAGCTTTTCCCGTTACTCAATTTGCTGCTAGATTATTATCTAGCCTTCTCTTTCTAACCCGCCGTAACCCTATTTATTACTTTATAAGAATAAAAAGCAGAAACTCTTCATAATGTCCCTCCGGGGCCACGTGCCTCCGGGAAATCGGTTCGATGGCCTCGATATCGAGTCGCTATCTGAACCCAACACAAAAAGAAAAAACAAGCTAAGCAGTAGTGTTATTAATGACGCTTTTAACCCTCAACCAGCCACTTCAAACTCATCCGACCCCAAATTTATTGCGTAGAGTAATATGCGAGTGATGAAAAGAAACCGCTTACTGCATATAGTGTATTCCTCCTGAAGAAAGGCATAGATAGCATCAGCACCGGTTACGAATCAATCTCGCAATTTCGAGATGGAAAACTCCTTATCCTATGCAAGAATCAGAAAGTTGCTGAACTATTTAAATCAAAAAAAATTTTGTCAAACATATGCCCTATAAATGTTGCGCTCCACAACACACTCAACTCGTCCAAAGGAACTGTTTACGCCCCTTGCCTAATACAGGTACCAGAGGACGAAATAGTTAGAGAAATTAAATCTCAGGGTGTCAGCGAAGTATTTAAATACACGAGGAATCAAGATGACGTGCAACCGGCGTCATGCTTATAACATTTGACCGCTTCCGCCCACCTTCAACGGTAAACATGGGTTGGTATAATGTCAAGGTAAAAGAATACTTCCCTACACACATGCGCTGCAAAAACTGCCAAATGCTGGGGCACACTACAAAAAGGTGTAACAATCCAACTCGCTGTGACAATTGTAATCTACCTCCACATGACCCAGCTAACTGCACATTAACATCCTACGCAAACTGCTCTGAAGATCACCCAGCTTCTTCCAAATTATGTAAAGCTTTCCTTCAACAAAAAGAGATTCTAAAAATTAAAACCATAAGAAATGCACAATATCGGAAGCAAAACAAATTTTTAAATCTCAGAATCCTACAAATTCTCTCCCCACCTCATTTGCAACAATGGTTAAAACCGTTTTCTCGGCACAACCCGTGCAGGCAACTTCATCTTCAAGAAATTTACCAGCCGAAAACACAACATCTTCAGGACCACACAAGCAACAGGAAAAAACTATCACCAAACTAATCAACATCGAACAACACAGTATTTCATCTAATATTGAAACTCATAGCACACACAAAAAATTAACTAAACCTAACATTCAATCCACATCATCACCCATAATTGCTACAGACAGTCAACCAAATCCCCCTCAACAGAACACAAATAGACCAAAATCACCAATCACAGATCTGACACAAGAACTCATCAAAAACAACCAATACTTCACCTCCAATATTTCATCTCAACCCTCGTCAAGCTATTAACCACAAAACAAGAACAAGAACACTCAAAACATCAACTCTCTCTCTGGACACACACTTTCGGAACAAGATGACTTGTCTTAACCACCCTAAATTTAGCACCGTTAATGACCCCGCTGTCCCCAAACCGCCCGGTTTGAGTGCAACCCTGAGCAAACACCATCCAAGCTCTGGATGGCGGGGTCCCTCCAATATCACCAAATTATCACCCACCACAAATCATATACCACATATTATCCATGCTTTAGAGCTAATACAGTGGAACATCAAAGGCTATTTAAATAATTATAATGAATTATTAATCCTTATAAATACTATTTCTCCCAAAATTGTAGCTCTCCAAGAAACACACCTAACCTCCACAGACAATATCCCTATCCCAGTCAACTACCTTCTTATCCACCAAAACCAATCCCTAAACTGCTATGGTGGAGTTGCTTTCCTCATTCATTCCTCTGTACAGTTTGACCAAATCAACCTTTGTAATGACTTCGAAGCCCTTGGTATTTCAATTACATCAAAATTAAAATTCACTATTATAAATGCCTACATCTCCCCTTCACATTCATTTAACCTACAAAATCTGAAAAATGTTCTCGATTCTCAACATCTACCAACTCTTGTAATTGGCGATTTCAATGTCTGGAACTCAAGCTGGGGCTCGCCCAAAAACAACACACGTGGCAACATTATATCTAAATATATTACAAAATCTGATTACCAACTATTAAACGATGGATCTCCCACCCACTTCAGCACCCATTCTACCCTCACCAACGTTGACCTTTCCTTCTGCTCTCCAAGTCTAACCGTTTATATCAAATGGTCTGTCTTTGATGATCTCTGCGGTAGTGATCACTTCCCCATTATTATCTCCATGTTCCATTCAATTTCATCCCCCTTCAAAATTAAACCAAAATTTAAAACAGATGATGCTAACTGGAGCTTCTATCAGCATCTTTTAGATTCTCATTCAATTGATTACCCCATCAGCAACAATATCAATAAAGAAGCCGCTAACATCCACAAAATTATACTTCAAAGCGCCAATAGATCGATACCCCAAACTTCAATTTCGACTAGTAAATCAAGAGTCCCTTGGTGGAATAAAGAATTAGAACAGCTAAAAAAGGAAAAAAACAAACTTTAGAATTCCCTTAAACGCAATACCTCGAGTGATAACGTTATTAAGTACAAAAGAGCCAACGCCCAATACAAAAGAAAAATTAAAATTTCGAAATCTGAATCTATACATAACCTCACCTCCGAAATTAACCCCAACAGTTCTACTTCTAAAATCTGGTCTAGTATTAGAAGATTTTGTGGCATTACAACTTTTTCCCCTATTCATTGTATCACTCCCTCAAATTCCTCTAATATTAATATTACTAACCCTCAAACCATAGCCAACAACTTTGCAGAATTCTGGTCGAAAGAATCGCACGACTCTAACTTCTCCAATCTGTTTTGCCAAAATAATTCCCTTTCTTCCCCCTCCTTCTCTTATTCCCCTTCAATAAATGCAAAAATGATTGACGGTGACATCAGACTCTTGGAACTTGAGATCGCATTAAAGAAATTAAAAGGCAAGACCCCAGCAAACGATAGAATTTCATACCCCATGATCAAAAATTTCTCTCCTTCCATGAAATCCAGACTTCTCAAATTTTATAACTCTGTTTTCCAAAACAATATCCCCCAATTATACAAAAATAGCACAGTCATACCGATCCTTAAAACAAAGACCGACAAATCTCTTCTGGAATCCTATAGAACAATTTCTCTTAACCCTTGCTGTTCCAAAGTCCTCGACAAGATAATCGCCAATAGTGGTGGTTTGTCTCTCACGACAAACTACTCAGCAGTCAACAAATGGGCTTCAAGAAAGGCAAATCAGTAACAGACTCTCTTTTGTATCTAGACCACCACATTACAGACTCTCTCTCCAAGAAAAGCCACCTTTCCCTTATCTCTTTAGACTTCACAAAAGCTTTCGATAGAGTCGGTATTCACTCAATCATAGACCAGCTTAAAACATGGAAAGTAGGTCCAAATATCATCAGATATATATTCAACTTTATCAGTAAAGAAAAATTTCGGTTCGTGTTGGATGCGCCTTATCCTCATTTTTACCCCTCTCCAACGGTATCCCCCAAGGCTCTCCCTTATCTGTCCCTCTCTTCCTTATAGCCTTCAACGAACTATCCAGTACCTTATCCCTCCATAAAGAAATTAAGTTCTGTGCCTACGCTGATGACTTCACCATCATCAAAAAACTAAATAAAAAATCGAATCCACCCATAGACCTTAACTCAGTTTTCAAAAATATATTATCCTGGTGCGAATATTCTGGAGCCAAATTATCCTTAGCAAAGAGTAAACAGCTCCACATCTGCAGAAAACATAAATGCACTTGTAAAATGTTATCGAACATCATAAATTTAAAAATTGTGGACAAATTGAAAATTTTAGGCATCGTTTTCCAAAAAAATTACAGATGGAACGCTCATATTAATTATATCCTTCCCGCTTTGGGCAAAAAACTAAATGTAATCAAATCCCTCTCTTTTAATCCATACTAGTAAGCAAAATTGAATACGGCCTTTTCCTTTACGGATACTCTTCTAAAGCGAACCTTAACAAAATAAAAACAATATATAACGCATATCGAACAACCCCCATTAACCATCTCCTATTCGAAGCAAATATGCAACCAATTGAAGATCTTAGACATCAATCAACATTAAAACTGTATAAATCCACTCTTTTCTGCAATGATTCCCCACTTTGTGATCTATTAAAAAAGAAAAAAAATTAACAAAATTAAATCCTGTCTAGAACGCTCCACAGACCTCTGCAATGAGTTCTATATCCCTAATCAGCCCATTCGTTCCTGCCCTTCTACTCCTCCTCCATGGCTATTTCAATCCTCTTCCATCCTATCCTCATTAAGATTTTATCAAAAGGCCCATACACCCCTGAGGTATTCAGGACTCATTTCGCTAGACTCAAAAACAAATTAAGCAATCACTGCTTCATTTACACAGATGGCTCCAGAATAGCCGACAGCATAGGCTTCCGATAGAGAGACCATTTGCTCCTTTTTACTACCCCCATATTCCTCAACATTTTCATCCGAAATAATTGCTATCCTTCATGCCTTACAATATACTAAAAAATCTAATAACAAATTTGCCATCTGCACTGATTCTCTGTCGTCTATTGATGCAATCCTTAACCCCAATAACCAAACCTATTACCCTTCCTTAATCTATCTTCAATTCCCTAACACTAAGTTAATATGGGTCCCAGGCCATGTCCAAATCGCAGGAAATGAATTCGCCGACAAAGCAGCCAAAGAGGTACTCAAAACCCGGTCAATTTTCTCCCCTAACTTCAACACCATTGACATTAACAACTTCATAAAAAAATCCTGTTTCTTCCAATCTCCTCCATGAGAAAACTTCGGATTTGTACAAAACAGTCAACAATAGCAAACTATCCATCAAAGACTATGCCCGGCATTTAGAACCTTCCAAATTTTCCCGCCAAGATATTACCAAAATCACTAGACTCAGACTCGGTCACACCAGGCTTTCCCACGAACATTACATTAATAAAAACAAGTCATCCATCTGTACATATTGCAATCAATCACCCATTAGCATCCGCCATATACATTTCCAATGTCCACCATTCCAAAACCATAAACCTCCCTCCCCAATAAATGAACTCCTTTCTAATCCCAATCATAATAACGTTAATATTATAATAGATTTTTTGAAAACGACAGAACTATACAATATTATATAATCACTATGTTAATTAATATTTATATAGCCTAAGGCTCTTGGTGCTCTGGCTACTAAGCTACAATATAATTTGAATTATATTGTAGTTACTCAATAAATAAATAAATAAATACTTCAGATGTATTTGCTTCATGACCTACCATTATGTGTTTATCTGTTTGAGTTTTATTGGAAGCCATTTTAAAAACTGTTTGTACACTTTTTCGCATTTTGTATATTTTGTATTTTTGTATTCTTCAATAGTTTTATCGTCGATTTCTAAACAATAGAATTTAATTAGTCGCCTTTAATTAATTTTTATACTTAATTTAATTTCAGGAGTTTTAAAAAGGCGCTCAGCGATGTAATAATGTCACGAAGAGCAATACGAAACATGAATACACTGTACCCGGATGCTACTTCAGAAGAACTCAGACTGTCTGATAATATTTGCATCATTTGCAGGTTAGTTTTACATGTTTATTCGGGTGAGCGTCAAAAGAAAGTGTACACCTATGTGGTGAATTATTAAAAGACTAATAACAAGAAGAGGATTTGAGAAATAACACAATAATAAGAATTCAATAAAAAAATAACAAAAAATACTTTATTTCATTCGTGTCACTTTTTTGTATACTTAACAAACTAAATAAACAAATCAAAATTAATACTAAGTCTGCTTCCCTTTCGACTTTAAAACAGCTTCTAGTCGTCTTGGCATTGATCCAACCAATTTCTTAGTAGATTTGACATTTGCTTGGAATGTACTGTTTCCGGATCTGCGTATCTAAATAATCCCACAAATGTTTGATCGGGTTAAGGTCTGGAGATTGCAAAGGATGATTCAGTTGCACTACCAGAAGTTTCTAGATGTCATAACACAGTGAAGAAAATTTTGGACAAATTTGAGAAGGATGTTACGGTAGTCTTAACGATAGTCTTAATGATTGCAGTATTATTATTATTATTATAATTTACTACCTTACAATTGAAAATTAGTAAGCTAACATAATAAGCGCCAACTGCAAAGGTCTCGACTTGATGATAACTTATAACATATTATGCTTAAAGCTATTAATTAAATTGGGATATTGAATCTACTAACTAGGTCGTTAATTTTAACAATGTTATCATTGGTAATAATCCACGGGTTGATACATATGTTGTTTGATTAGCCGTTGTATTTTCTGGACAGTTTCCAAGGTTTAGTAGATGTCTTATGTCTATGGGTAAACTGCAGACAGGACATGTTGTAGGATTTGCCCTTTGAAGAAGATGTTAGGTTAGGTTATGTAAGATGTGGCTTTTCTGTGTGTGCACCTAGACCAGAGTTGATCCATTGTGCTGCCACATGGTTTGACCGGGATCAAACCAATAAGTTGTCCGAGGGAAACCATTTGGAGCCTATAATGAAGCGAAGTAGATTATTAATGGGAACCGTACTAAGTTCACCCAAGTCATCAAAAAAGTAGGCCCCTAGATATTGGCGTCGAATAGACGCCAGGGCCGGACAGGAGCATAGGAGGTGTGGGACGCTTTCCACTTCCTCCTCATCTAGGCAGCTTCTACAGAAATCATTAGCCGGGATACCTAGTCTGATGGCATGGTTTCCTATGAGGCAGTGTCCTGTGATGACACCGACGATAAAGCTTATATGCGATCTGTGAAGAGATATTAAATCCTTAGATCTTTTGGAATCTAGCTTAGGCCAGATTATCCTGGAGGTGTGAAACGAAGTGCCACTCGCCCATCTGTTATCTATTTGACGAGTTGCCTCTAATGAGAGCAGCAATTTGCAAGTTGTGAGGGGCATAGGTAGGTAGGTAGGTATGTGGGTAGACGGGCTTAAGCCACGTCTCACTTAGGTCCTTAGGGACCCATTGTGATGCCCAATTGGAGGATAGTGTCCCCTTTTTTTAACCCTTGTTGCACTCATGGTCTTTCGTTGCGCCGGAGCCATCCCGATTTCCTTATAAACCTGTATAGAGATCTAAGAGGTATACTTGAGATTTGATGTAAGTCTTGGAAGAAGAATTGTCCCAGTGTTCTATGACGCAACTGACAAAGACTAGGGCAGTGACAGAGGTAGTGAGTAGTATCCTCACGTTCCTCCTCGTCACCACAACCTCTACAAATGTTGTCGTTGGAGAGTCCCATTTTCATGGTATAGTTTCTAAGATGATTATGGCCAGTGAGAGCTCCAACCACCATCGTTAGCAACTTTTTGTCGCACTGAAGTATCTTGTCGGTTTTTGCTCGGTCGTATCTGGGCCATAATGCTTTAGTAGTCGCACATGTAGACAGACCGCGCCATCTACTGTTTGCCATTTCAATGATCATAGTATCCACCTTATTCCTCAGCCCTGAGAGTGGCGGTTTAATACCCTGAATTGCTTGTGACGCGTCGGTCATTGACCCTGTTCTGGCAAGTTCATCAGCTATCTCATTGCCGGCTATGTCCCTATGTCCTGGGACCCAGCACAGATTAATCGAGTGCTGTGAGCCAAGAGCCTTTAGATCTTCGCGACAGCTTGCGACTAGCTTGGACTTGACTTCTATTGCGGATATAGCTTTCATGGCCGCCTGATTGTCAATGAAAATGGTAATATCAGCTGGTGATATCGCCATCATTAATATCTTTTTGGCCGCTTCTTTGACCGCCAGGACCTCCGCTTGAAACACACTGCCATAATCAGGTAGTCTGATTGAGCAGTGCAAGTTTAGCTCGTTGGAGAAAATGCCCGCGCCTGTGCCTTCTTCCATCTTTGACCCGTCGGTATATACCTTTATTGACGAGTTGTTGAAGGGTTCATTGGACGCCCACTCCTCTCTGGTGGGGTATTGGCATTTGAAGGGTCTCTCGAAGTCGAGGAATGGGAGCCTGTAGTCGCTCTCGACTTCTGATACTGCAAGTTTGTTAAGAATACTTGCATGTCCAGTGGTACCTGAGCGCCAGTTGCAAGATTGGCGCAATGCCTTAAGATTAATGGCTTTCAATGCTGCCTGCCACCAGACTACGCTGCCATACGTAAGGATGGGTCTGACAATAGCGGTATACATCCATAGGATGGTATTGGGGCTTGGTCCCCATTTTTTACCGACAATTTTTGCGCAGATATAAAAAGCGCATGTTGCCTTTTTGACCCTTTCAGAGACATTAAGTTTCCAATTTAGTTTCCTGTCAAGAATGATACCTAGGTATCTAGCACTGTCGGATAGCATCAGTGTGGATCTCTCGATAGATGGTAGCCTAAATTGCGGTATGACTCTTTTGTTGGAGAAGAGAACCAATTCGGTCTTACCTGGGTTAACACCCAGTCCGCAGTTTTTAGCCCATCTAGTTAGTGTGCTTATAGCGCTCTCAAGTACTTCACTTATGGTTGGGAGGAATTTGCCTCTAGCTATCAACACTACGTCGTCTGCATAAGCAACTACTGTCACCCCCGAGTATTTGAGCTTCTCTAAGACTTCGTTGATGACAAGAACCCGGAGCAGGGGTGAAATTACCCCTCCCTGCGGTGTGCCTCTAGAGGCAATGGCTTTCACGAGCCTGTCACCCATGTTCGCGTAGATTGTTCTTTTACAACGGTTGATGTTATTGATTGCTCAATATTGGCCCTCTCGAGGGCTGACGCCTTCAATATCCAGAAAGGCTGCGAGTGCGTATTCTTTGGCTTTGAGAGTGCTTTCAATCACATTAACCACGCTGTGAAGTGCGGTCTCCACACCTCTGCCTTTAATGTAGGCATGTTGTGCTGTGGAGATTGTGTTGGTAGAAAGTTTACTGCGAATATAAGCATTGATTACCTTCTCAAAGGTTTTGAGAACAAAGGAAGTCAGCTTATAGGTCGGAAATCTTTTGCAGCTGTGTGGCTAGCTTTACCGGCTTTAGGGATGAAGACAACCTTTACTTCCCTCCAAGTCGACGGTATGTAGCCGTTTATTAAGCTGCATCTATATATCCTACTCAGGACAGGGATTATCATATCCTTAGTCTTTTGCAGCATAATTGGATATATGAGTCTATGGCCCATCCAATTCTATCTTCGTCAACAACGGTTTCCGGAACGTAGAGTTCATTCACCGCGTCGTCGGCCGGCGCCGAGATGTCGCTGCCAAAGGTGCAACCTGGGAAGTGAGTGGACACCAGAAGATTGAGTGTTTCCTCTGCAGACTGTGTCCAAACACCGCCGTTATCCTTGAGATACCCTGGGACAGCAGGTTCTTTGGAGAGAATTTTCCTAAGCCTAGTTGTTTCAGTGGTACTCATTATTTCACTGCAGTAGGTACGCCATGTGCATCGCTTAGCAATGGATACTGCTTTTTTTTAAGTCCCTTTGACTAGCCTTGAAAGCTTCCCAGTCTTCGGGCGACCTTGACGCCTTGGCTGCATTAAAAAGGGTTCTGGTTCTTTTCCTGATAACCCCAAGGTCTTTATTCCACCATAGGGGGGATTTTTTTATTCCTGAAGGTCCGAAGAGGACATGCTTTTATGAAAGCTTTCTCATAGATGTTCTTAATATCTAAAGAAGTCTGCTCAATGTCGCTTATGGAGACCATTGGTCTGACCATTAGATGCCTTGAGCAACTGCTGATTTCTTTGTAGAAGCGACCCCAATTTGTATTTTTGGGGTTCCTGAACCTGTCCTCCTTTACCATCCTACTGTTGACCGTGAAGGTTATTAGCTTGTGGTCCGAGAAGGACGGCGAATCTAACACTCTCCAATTGCTGACCTCCATAGTGGCGGAGTCATTATAGAGAGTTATGTCTAGAACTTCATCCCTATTTCTGGTGACGAATGTAGGTTCATCACCCAAATTAGCTATTCTTAGATTATTTAATAATATAAAATTAAAAAGTTCTTCACCTCTTGTGTTGGAGTCCGAGCTTCCCCATAGTGTGTGGTGGAAGTTGGCGTCGCACCCCATGACGAGGTCCCAGTTGTTCTTACTTGCCGCGTCCACCAGGATCTTCGTACTTTCCTCTGGTGGGCCGAGCACCGCGTCGTAAGGCATGTAGACTGACGCAAGTAGAAGCGGAGGTCTATCTTGCCTTTCGACCTTCACAACCGTCGGATCGCAATCACTATATTTAGATAGGAGGAAGATATTAGAATTTTTCCTAGCTACTATACAGGATCTAGATTTACTTACACCAGAAGTTGCGTGATATGTCACCAACTCCTTATTGTTCACCCCCAGTATCCTGCCTCGGCAAAGCCAAGGTTCTTGCACCAGGGCAATGTCTACACTCCCTGTTGTAAGGAGGTATACCAGATTTGCGCTGGCCGCTTTACTGTGGTGAGGGTTTATTTGCACCACTTTCATTACGACCAGAGGAATCTGTAGTCCTTTTCCCGCCATTGGCCGCCAGGAGTCTGAGCTTGCAGCGGGTTGTACCCACACGAACTTTGAACTCCTGTTTGCGCAGCAGTGGCAGCGATCTATGGCTTAAGAGAACATCGACCTCCATACCATTGTCAGAATGTTCCCCTACCTTCACCACCTTCCACTCCCGACTGTACAGCTCCGGATTGAGGTGTTGAAGGTATCGCTCTATCTTTTCCTTCGGGAGGTATGGCCCCTGGATGAGGATGCGGCCTTTAGGCCTGGTAAGCTCTAGAATTTCCCTCTTATCTACAACTTGTAGGTCGGCATTATCCCATGGGGCTACCGTCTTGGCTACGAAGTTCTTCAGCCATTCGAGGGTGCTCAAATTATCGCATTCCATGACCTTGAAGCCCTTGACAGTAGTCAGCTGTCCGAAAAGAGGGATCACTTCGTCCTTCTTCAGAATAGCGTCATTCACACCATCAAGAATGCGCAATTCGATTAATCTCCATTGATGTTCAGAGAGCATGCGTTCTGGGTTACCAAGGTCAACAATTGCGACCCGCAGACTCTCCTTCACCTTGTCAGAGCTAAGTTAGGGGAGAGCGAAGCATCAAGACGACCCCTCTTGGAAGTTCCTTTCTCCTCAGCAATTCGGGATGTGTCCTGTTTCGCTTTGGATAGAAGACGCTTAGCCGCGGTACCAGCTGAGGATAGAGGTTGTCCTCTCCTCCTCGCCGGTATCGAATCACCGCTCCTTTCCTTTCACTACCCTACCCAACCTATCTACCTTATCGTTAGAGGAAACCTGCTTGGAGCATCCTGGAACCGGCTCAGGCTCAGTAGCTACTGTTCCTTGGACGGTCGAAGAACCAGAAGCTTTTTCCGCTCTCGGAGAGGAGGAACGAAGACCCTCCTTCTCAGTAGCGGTCAAGCTTTTTGCTCCCTCCTGACCATGTTTCCTCTTCAGGCGACTCTCCCGCCATGCCGCCTGGGTTCTGGCTATTGTAGCACTTGCCCTAGCCAGAGAAACCCTTTCCCTATCCGTTAAGGATTTGGGGTCACGGCGCTTAAGCCTATTGATTAGGCGCCTGGCGTTGGCACGTTGCTTTAGCGGGTCTCTAAGCTCTAGTGACGTCTCGGTTCTAATAACCGTCCTAACACTATCTAGCGTAGAGTTCGCCTCCCCAGATGACTCTCCTAGAAGGGGGGCTTTTCCGGTTTTCGGTGAAGGAGGATGCGTCCGACCTATGCCTTCGCGGGCTTTAGTCTTAGCATCCTTCTTTCCCAACGCACGTTCAGATCTGACGCTGCCAGAGTGTTCATCGGGACATGGCCTAATGTCACACTCGGACGCGTCCATCTGAGGGGTTGCATTCTGCGGATCACCCTCTGCTACATTCGAATTGGCTGATCCGGTCCCTCCCTGCCCTGACGGGATTTGTCCTGTCACAGACAAGGGGGGTCGCATCAGGTCATTCTCACCCCTGACTTTCTCTGGAGCATTCCCTACGAGGGTACTAGCTAATGGCTGGTACTCCTCTGCGGATACCTCTTTGAGGAAGTCAAGAGCTTTGCGCAGCCTTTCCTTGTCTCTATCATCCAAAACACTCTTGTTCCTAAGCCTGCGTATCGTCTGCCTGCAGTTTTTCAGTACTCCACTGATAGAAGCGGCAGATGATAGTGACAGTTTGGAAGAGCTAGCAACGGAGCAAGTATCGTCATCCGAGTTGGATGATGCGATGTCTTTTGTCACCCTACCCGCCTCAATTCTACCACCGCTGGCATGCGCATCGGGACATGGCCTAATACCGCTGTGGAGGATTGATTAGCAGCACCTGACCGCACCGCTGCTATCCCTCCCCTACTGCCACAAACTACTGACCCGGCTCCCCTTGGCCCCGACGGGATATGTCCTGTCACAGGGAGAGGGGGACGCATCAGTGCTTCAGCACCCTCGACCTCCTTTAGAGCATTCCCTATGAGGGTACTAGCTGATGGCTGGTACTCCTCCGCGGATACCTCTTTGAGGAAGTCAAGAGCTTTTTAAAGTCTTGCTTGTTCCCTGTCATTGAGGATCCTATCTCTCAACCTACGTATCGTCTGCCTGCAGTTCTTAATCTTACTGCTAATGGAGGTGGCAGACGATACAGAGAATTTGGATGAGCTGGCAATGGAGCAAGAGTCGTCATCTGTGATGAATAATTCAGCCAGATTGACCACCATTTCCTCACTGCCATCCTTACCCGAAGCCTCCTTGCTACCTGGGTTTAGGAGACGGTTCTCCTCCTCATCCGTGGTGTCATAATTGGAGCCGGTTTTATGAAGAGTTCTGGTACCCGGCTCCTTTGTACCAGACCTTCCTGAAGATTTGTTGGTTTTCTCAATTTTGGTCCCCACGAGTACGGGGGAAAAGAGGTCGCGCTGTACTCACCCCCTGTATACAGCGAAGAGGACTTACTATGAAACTGGATTGCCTCAGGTGTCCAGAGTTCACCGTTAGAAGACATACTAACGCAATGCCATTCATTCCTAGGCACGGTTGTATGACACTTGGAATTGCGGGTTTTATCGAGTTGTCCTCTCTAGATCCGCCATATTTAGTAGAAGCAGGGACACCTCGTGCAGGTTGTGACATAGTCACGTATGGACGGTCTTGAGGACTAACCTCCTGGTTAGCTAGAAAGTCTAGAGTCTAGAATCTAGAAAAACCTTGCATAGGGGGGCATACCCAAGCTACTGTGTTTGGGCAGTAATGGCTGTGAAGTTGCGAGCTTGGCGAGTTCATCTGCTTTGCAGTTGCCTGGAATGTCTCTATGTCCTGGCACCCAGCACAGGCAAATTTTGAACTGGTCGGCCATCTTGTCTAAAGATGAGCGGCAGTCTATTACAGTCTTAGAGTTCGTAGAGATCAATTCCAGGGCTCTGATGGCTGCCTGGCTGTCAGTGAAAATGCCTGAAACACACTACAGTAGTCGGGTAAGCGAAAGGAGAGACTTATATTTAGTTCATCAGAGAAAACACCACTACCCACCCCCTCCTGGGTTTTAGACCCATCCGTGAAAAAGTGCAGGGAACCTGCAAAAGGTTTAGGATTATCATTCCATAAGTCTCTATCTGGAATAAGGGTTTTAAAAAGTCTGGTCCCGGGCTTAATAATAGATGAATTCTCGGGAAGTTTGAGCGGATGATTGTTCGTATGTATTTGATTATGTTTGTTTTAACTTTGTTGTTACCTATGTATACTTTGTATTGCGCTCAAGGAGTCACTGCAAATAGCCGTTTTATAATTGTTGATGCTAGCGATTGCGAATGCATCCACTAATGGCATTACTTCACCAATATATGGACTTTGGTTGGGGATTGTGAGTTTTTGGAACACAATTTTATCATGACTGCTGTCGTATCTATAGACACTGTATCCAGTTATGGAATTTGTTGTGGAGGCATCGGTGTACAGAAAACAGTCAAAGTTTCCTTTTTCTAAAATTTCTGCAAATTGTTTCCTGAATACTACGGGCGGAGTGTGTTCTTTTGGCATTCTACTCATTGCTATATTTATACAGCTTATTGGGAATGACCAAGACGAGTTGTCTATTTCATAATTGTAAGTTTTGGGGGTTAGGGTGTTTATGGCTGTGAGGTAGCGTATGGAGTTATAAATTGAGCTTTTTATTTTTGATTTTCCGTTGATTTTCCAACCTGTTCTGCAAATTTCATGTAATGGGTGTCTATGGTCTGAAAGACTTTTTGCAATTAGTTTGCTTTGGTGGATTCTCTTCATGTCTGTGAAATATGGAGTGTTTGTTTCTGCCAACAATGCTTCAATAGGTGTAGATGTAAGGCACCTATTGCTTTTCGCAGTATGACGTTGATCTTAGTTTGAGCTAGTTGATCCTATGAGGCAGTGTCCTGTGATGACACCAACGATTGTACTTATATTCGATCTATCAAGAGATATTAAATCCTTAGATCTTCTGAGATCTAGCTTAGGCCAAATCATTCTGGAGGTGTGACACGTAGTGCCACTCGTCCATCTGCTATTTATTTCATGAGTTGCCACTACCCACCCCATCCTGGGTCTTTGACCCATCCGTGAAGAAGTGCAGGGAACCTGCAAAAGGTTTAGGATTATCATTTCAGAAGTCTCTATCTGGAATAAGGGTTTTAAAAAGTCTATCAGGAAAGTAAAGGGGTGTGGTATGGTCCAGAATTCTCGTGGGGAAGTTAGAAGAACTTAGTATAGTGGAGTGGCCAAATGAATTGTTGGTTCACTGGGAAGAGGCTGTAAGACGGATAGCCGTATTCTTTGCTAGTTGTTTGCCGAAAATGTCAATTGGGGATAGGTTCATTATCACGTCCAGTGCATCTGAGGGTGTGGTTCTCAGAGCACCTCCTATGCAAATGCAAGCTTGACGTTGAACTTTCCTAATGAGATAGTAGTGTATGGCTTTGTCTAGTATTGGCCACCAGACATGTACTCCATACAACAGAATGGGTCTAACGACGGTTGTGTAGATCCAGTGGATCATATGAGGTTGGAGACCCCATTTCTTTCCTAATGTTCTTTTACAAATGTAGGGAGCCAGCGTCGCCTTGCGGGTACGCTCCATTATGTTCGGCTTCCAGTTTAGTCTCTTATCTAGGATGAGTCCCAGATATTTAGCAGACTCCGAGAAGTTGCAACTGGTGCCGTTAATGGTAGGGGGGTCGATCGAGGGGATACTATATTTTCGTGTGAAGAGGACAATTTCCGTTTTAGAAGCATTAATGCCCAATCCGTTGACTTTGGTCCACTCCGAAAGTTTTGAGAGAGCATGCTGCAAGAGAAAGGATCAGTGCAAGAGCACTGATGGATATTTTCCCGAGACAGCCACAGCAATGTCATCCGCATAGGCTATCACCTTGCACCCTGCCTTATCTAGCAACAAAAGTAGTTCGTTGACTACGATGTTCCATAGCAGGGGAGATAGAACTCCACCTTGTGGTGTTCCTCTGCTGGCAACTCTGGTGGCTGTGGTAGAACCCAGCTTCGATATGATAACTCTACTGACAAGCAGTTGGTAAATCAATCTACAGAGTCCCTTGTCCACGCCAAGATTTACTAGTGCACAGATGATAGAGGATGGGTAGACATTGTTGAAGGCTCCCTCGATGTCCAGGAAGGCTACCATAGTGAATTCCTTATGGTGTATGCCTTTAGTGTATGCATGTTGAGAGGCTGACTATCTAGATGGGTCTATATTGTAGCGAAGATGGATATCTATGAGTCTTTCCAACGTTTTGAGTAGGAAGGAAGATAAACTGATAGGTCTGAAATCTTTGGGGTTTACATGAGAGCTACGACCTGCTTTAGGTAGGAAGACAACCTTCACCTGTCTCCATCCCAAGGGGATATGGGACAAGCTAAGGCAACCTATGAGGATAGTTTCCAACCATGGAAGAATTAGGTCCAAGTTCAGTTGGAGTTCCGCTGGTGTAATACCGTCCGGACCAGGGGATTTATACGGTTTGAAGCTGCGAATAGTCCATGCTATTCTGCGCTTAGTGGTGAGCTTCACGAAGCTACTAATAGGATAACCAGAAACCAAGGAGGAAATGGGTTGGTCATCAGAGCAGCTGGGGAAGTGGGTATCAAGTAGAATCTCAAGTGATTCTTTACTAGACGTAGTCCATGTGCCATCTTGCTTCATATAGTAGCTTGGTATGGCAGGACACGTGGAGAGGATTTTTCTGAGTCTCGAGGTCTCCGAAATATCCTCTATTCTTCCGCAGAACAGCTTCCAGGATTTCCTTTTTGCCGTTTTCATTTTGGATTTGAATAATCTGAGGGATTCTTTATAGGATTCCCAGTGGAGCTCATCCCCGGAGGATTTAGCTTTGTTGAACTTCCTCCTGCTGGCTTTACGAAGATATTCAATTTCACTATTCCACCAGTGTGGCTTGGAGTTAAACTTCCGTGTTTTGAGTGGGCAGTCCGTGTCCATTGCTTCATTAAGGGCAATAGTGAACGAGTTAACTAGCCATTCCAGCTCATTGACGTCAGTAGGAGAGGGAGGCGCTCCCGAAAGGGATTTCCCTACGATACTTTTATAGAGAGACCAGTTGGTTTTCCTATAGTTCCTGACTGGGGGTTGCTCGGGGGGAAGACCGTTAAGGTCGAATTGGAGATATCTATGGTCCGAAAAGGAATGGATATCAGAAACCCTCCAATTACTAATGTAGTTGGAGAAGTTATTTGAGACAAGGGTAATATCAAGTACCTCCTGTCTGTTTTTGGTAACGAAGGTGGGTACATTTCCTGTATTACATACAACTAGATTCTTACTAAGAATAAAGTCTAACAGAGAGTCACCTCTTTCGTTGTCGTTGGAGCTACCCCATAATTGATTGTGTGCATTGGCATCACAACCAATAACGAGGAAAGCGTTGCTGGATTCCGCCATAGCGACCGTCCTTGTGAGTGTTGTGGGTGGGATGGGTTATATCGTATGCAAGGTATGCTGAAGTCATCCAACACGTACTCTGTGTCCTCCCCCTCGGATGAGGAGGTTGGCGGAGGCCGCCTTGGAGTGGTGAAGGTTAATCTGTATCACCCGCAGCATTGCGACTGATTACAGATGCCTCCACCACAGTGTCATTGGCCTCGTCCGAGTCGGAAGACATAAAGTGGACGATATAAGTTGGAGGTGATGAACCGCTCAAACTCTGAGTCCGACGAAAGTGTATCGTCGTCAATGCCCAGAGTATTGAGCGTTGTTGGGGACAAGCGTCTACCGCCAGGTGCGACTATATCTGTCGGGGGGATATCTGCCTTAGGGGCAGATACCCTTTCTGAGTCCTTTTTATAGACCTTAATGGGGACTTTGCCGAAACCAAAGTAGATCTTGTACTCGTCTGCAGCAAGTTGAGCCAAGGAGTCCTCGTTGATGATGATGACCACCGAACGGGTGTCCCCCTTTGGCTCCTCCAGCCTGCCGATTTTCCAGTCACTGGTATTCAATTTCGGGTTGCACAACCTGATAAGGTCTATTATGGACGCAGGGTCCGAGGACTTGGCCGGAAGGCGGATGCGTGTCCTGGGCCTGCTGGGTATCTTGTCCAATGACAAGACCTCCAGGCGAGCCCCTGGCCACACCTCGCCCGCCATCCCTATGGCCTCGATGAGGAGGTCAATCGACCTTTGGTCCGCACAGGCAAGCAGTTTCACGTGCCCCTGGAACCATCCCCCGTCTTCACAGATTGGAGCAGGTCCTGGTCGCTCCCTTAAGATAGAGAGAAGGGCAGGGGCCAACTCGGCCTCTACCTTCCTCCATTTATCCGCCGAGATGCTCCCATCTGGATCTGCCTTGTCAACCACGCCAACGAGGGTATGGCTCTTTAGGACATCGCTATACTGCTTGTCTTGCCTGGCAGTACCGGTGTTATTTTTCGATCTCTTGGGGGCCGGGGCCTACACCGTTTGCTCCTCCATAGACCTGTCGCGTTTGACCGCGTGAGGTACGGAGGTTCTATTGGCACAAGAGAGTCTATTTATGGCCCAATCATACGACTCTTTTTGTTTGTTGTTCCAGCTGTCTTTAGGGAAGGGCGCCAGCTTGTCAAGGATGCGAGTGGCTGCGCGCCGCTCCTTAAAGTTGCTAGTACTCGTCTTGAGGATCTTCTTTTAAATGCAGAAATTACATCCTTATCTATGATCGAGCCTCTTGAAAACTTCAGCTGTACAAAAAGTTTCTTTCTGATGGAGTTAATGCGTTCTTCTATTGTAGGAAGTCCAGCTTCCACTAGCATATTCTTCAAGGTACTTGTTGGAAAGGCGTTAGGACTTCTGCGAACGGCTTGGTGGTAAGGGGACTTAATTGTGTTTATTGTTGTTCGTTATTCTAGAGAGAGTGTTAGTATGAGTGTTACATTTTTTGCTGGCTAAATACGATATAATCTTAGCTCTATCAGTTAAGTTTTTTTTTAATTCTAAACAATGTAATTTCCAATTATATCTACTATTAAATATTAAACCTAGAATATTAACACTATTTACGTTAACAATGTTGATATTATTTGAGGAAAGTGGCAATTTATTGCATAACATTTTTCGACATATATGAAGAGACTTGCATTTGTCCAGAGAAAGCTTGGCACCAGACCAGGTGGTCCATTCCAAAATAACATCCAATACATTTGATAATGACTGGTTATTTATTGCAGAATCATTATACCAGCATAGAATGTATAAGTCATCAGCTTAGAGACAATGATCCAGTTGTTTATGAAGGGATATTATTTTGCTGATGTCATCAAATGAAATGATAAACAGGACCACAGATAATGGCGATCCTTGGGGGATGCCATTGAAAAGTGGGAAAGTGGTGGAGTAGCAGGCGTTGGACTTTACGCAGATTTTTCTGTTCGTGAGGAACGATTTAACGTAGTTAAATATTTTCGGGCCAATACCCCACCTTTTTAGTTTATCCAAGATCAAGTGGATACCAATTCTATTGAATGCCTTTTCGAAGTCTAAAGAAAGGACATTATCATGGTTGCATCGAGGAGTAGAAGTGCATCAATAGTACCTTTATCTTTTCTAAAAGCGACCTGATTAGGGCTAATATGATTATTCAATTCTAAAAACCAGAGCAACCGCTTTGCTATCATCTTTTCCATAACCTTAGACATGCATGGTAAGAGCGATATTGGTCGGTATCCGTTGACCGTGTTTATAGGTTTCTTTGGTTTAGGCATTGGAATTATAGTCGCGAGCTTCCAGGTTTGCGGGATATTACCAGTGTTGAAAATATTGTTATAAAGCTGCAATAGTCTAGCTTTAATTGGAACTGGAAGCTGTTTTAACATGGGGTAAGGCACTATCGCGGCCAGGAGTTTTACCGGTAAGATTGGTTAGTCTAGCTTCGAGTTCTGTAAAGGTAATTGGAGTCTCGATGTGCTTAACTGATTTAAAGAAGGAATTGAGATTTTAGCTAAAGATAAGGGAGTTACTTTTTTTATGTTTGAAAGCATCTGAGATCAAATAGGAGTTCCACCATGGTCCTGTCCGCCGGTGAGTTTTAGGCTACTCTGATGGATTGATTTGTTAGCTGCAACCCGAATTGTTTTTTTGAAGTACCGCGGCTTCTTTATTAATATTCGACGAAGGTGCAGTATTGGGTTTTTTTGCTTGGAACCGCCTTAGCGGCTTCGATCTTCGGGTTGGCTTTCCGCCTCTCACCTGCAGTGTAACCTTTTAATGCCACAGGTACCTGCCTTATCGGCTTCGGCTCCAACTGACTTAATGCACCGTGCATCCAATTTGACAGCCTTCTTGCTCGGGTTCATCTCTGCGACAACATCCTTGCCTTGAGCTGGCTTATCAGTGCATTTTTTTGTTCTTGCGTCCGGTCTCGTGGGGCCATCTTTAGCAATTACGTCTTCGGCCACCGCGAGATTTTCTTTCTCCATCTCGGAGAGTGTGCGCTTCAGGTGTACGGCCTTTTTGGCCCTCGGCGGGCAATCTAAGCTAAACTTAAACGTTACCTATGTCTTTCGACTTATCATAGTTGTTAATAATATAGGGAACAATTAAAACTTAGTAACATTTTTTTTTCTTCCATTCTGAAAAAAACTTAAATCTATGTATCTTACTGTTTAAGTTACTATATTTCAGTCGAGCTCTTATGTCAATAATTTTTGTAACGAACCGTGGGACCAGAACTCGCAAACAAAATTCACGCGTCTCGTATTCTCCACGAGCAAAATATTCGACACCGCCGCAGTTGCATCTCACGGTTTGAATTTGCTTACGATGCAATTTCTGTACGCACAAGGTGTAATTTGTGTGAGAGCTCGATGCAGTCCGTCGTGTACATTAAAAGGGTCAACACCCAAGTAATAAAGAATAGAATTTAATAAGTTTTACTGTTTCATTTATTTTATATTTTTTAATTAAACATTGGCGACTGTGACAGGACATTACTAAAAAAGTTTAGTAGCCTGTAAATTGTGAACAAATAATTGAAAAGTGAAAGGTTGTGTTCGGTGATTTCGTTTTTAATAAAAAATAATAATAATAAAGTGACATGTCGCGTAAACTAGAACTTGCGGACCGTCAAAACAAAGTTGGAGAAGAAATTTGCCACAGAAAGGTGAATATAAAGTTCTCTATAGATTGTCGTGGGGTGCGCATCACAGAAACTTTCTACAACAACTTTAAAATTAATTGTTCGGTGTGTTCACAGAAAATTGATCGCAATTGCACGTCAAAAATCAATTGCAGCGATTGCAAGCATTTTTTTCACTTCGCGTGTTTAAATATCACTGAAGAAGAAGCTGATTTTTTAAAAGTAAGTGGTAATCAATTCCGGTGCGATAAATGTGCAGTATTAAAACGCCGTTCTCTGCACAGTGGTAGTACTGTAGTACCCAGACACCAAAATGACAATGCTCTGACCACAACTACCGCAAATATACAGCATGTGGAAAAAAGCCTTGCAAAAAAAACAGCTGATGAGAGCAAAGGGGAATGCACTTTTTTTGCTTTTCTTAAGAAAAACAATACAAAAAAACAATCAAAATTAAAATGTTTGTTAAAAATTTCTTTTATTTGGGATATGTCCCATCCCGTCCGAAGGTTGAAGAGAAACTCGTCATTACACTTTCAGACAAACTGCAATTCGCGGAAATTGCTTACTCATGTGTTTCACACACCGAGTTCATTTCCGCTGCCAGACTGAGTCGTGAACGGTGTAGGGTAGGTAGGTACAGCTGCGGTCAAAATAATAGCAGTACGACACAAAAAACGAAGCAACTGAATAATATTCAATATATATCATCCATAAATCGTTTTAAAATATTTATATTTATTGATTAAATTTAATAATATTGAAATTGTGGACGAAGAAAACTAAATTTAAGCTAAAGAGATTTATTTCAATGAACAAAAATAAATAAGAAAGATAATGATATTTCCAATGTACTGAAAAAGGGCGGTCAAAAAAATAGCAGTATTCATATTTTTTAAATAATATTACAAAATGGACGAATATTTTTTGGAAATGTGTACTAAAATTAGTTAGTATTTTGTTGTAGACCCTTTATTCTTTAGAACTGCTTCACATCGCCGTTTCATAGAAGCCACCAAAGCCTGACATCTCTCCAAGGGTATGTTTTGCCATGCTCCCTTCACTGTGACCCAAAGTTCATTACTATTCCGGGGCTTTAAAGTTGCAACCACTTTTTTTACATTCGTCCAAAGATTCTCTATTGGATTGAGATCAGGTGATTGGGAAAACCAGTCCATAACGTTAATGTTGTTGATCCGAAACCATTCTTTAGATTTTTTTGCTGGTATGACTGGGGTCGTTGTCTTGTTGAAAGTCCCATTTCAGTGGCATTTCCTCCTCTGCGTAAGGCCGCATAGTTCCCTGCAGTATATTCACGTAAGCATGTTGATCCATCACACTGTTTATGCGAAATATGGGACCTACACCATAGTAGGAGAAGCAACCCCATACCATTATGCTGGATCCACCACTATGAATGCATTGAGTGACATTTGGAAAGAAACCGTTATCTGAGGGAAAATTTCTTGGAAACTTTGGATAGCCTTCCCTACCAAAAATAATTTTAAAATGGTAAAGATTTGAAATTGCTTGAATTAATGAATAATAGATTACTCAAATTATACTAAAAAAATATACTTTGGAAAGCAACACTCCTATTATTTTGACCGCAACTATAGGTAGGTAAAAGTGGCGGTGGACATACAGATCCTGTTTTCGCACCCAATTAGCGCCATGAAAGCGCCGTTTTGATACCACATCCTATGGGATACCTAATTTGTGAGATGGGGGTGAAAAGGAGTGTGTATTCACTCAGATTAGCCTTATTTTGAAACCACTTCGTGGAATTTATGAAGGCTAGCAGACTATGAATGTTTGCTTCTGAGAAATTATTAGGTGTGTTGAAGAAGGCTTTGCCCAGAGTGCGTTGTCTGACTCTAGCTAGAGCCGGACATTTGCACAGAAAGTGCTCGGGGGTTTCTGACTCAGTTTTCACCCGGCAGCTGCGGCAGTGCGAGTTAAATGGTATGCCTAGTCTTTCAGCATGCATGACAACAGACCAGTGTCCAGTGCAGACCGCTGTGATTCTGGATATATTTCTTCTACTGTTGTTAAACATGTCTTTTGTTTTCTTTTGGTTGTAGTTGCGCCATAAGCTTCTGAATAGAACACATGTTTCCAGCTTGGTCCATCTTTCGTTGGCGATCTTGTGGAAGTGATTGTTGATGTTGTTTTTTACGAAGCCTAGTGGAGCCTGGATTTGTTCCACAACGAGACTATCGAGTTTGGATCCTATTCTGGCTAGCTCGTCTGCTGCTTCGTTTCCTATTATACCCGTGTGCCCGGGAACCCAGATCAAAGACACCGGGCTCCGTTCACCTATAATAGATAGTTCCTTGCAGCAGCAATCCACTAGTTTAGACTTTGTGGTTATGGATGTTAGAGCCTTGATAGCAGCTTGAGTATCTGAAAAGATTGCTATCCGCTGTGCTGGTTCTGTTTTGTTTTTAATTTCAAGACACGCATCATTTATTGCAAGCACTTCTGCCTAGAAAATTCTTGCAAAGCTTGGTAGCTTGTGTGACTTTGATATCTTGAGGGCTTCGGAGAAGATTCCAGCGCCCACACCAGAGTCCATCTTCGAAACGTCTGTGAAGATGGCTATGTCATGGTTTTGGATGACTCTATCGCTTTTCCACTCAGTTCTGGTTGGAAAGTATGCCCTATTGTTTTTATTGAAATTTAGCTTTGGGATAAGATAGTCAGTATGACTCAGTACCGCATGTTGTTGTAGTGAGTTAAGGATGTTACCATGTCCATAAGTTCTGCTATTCCAGCAGTTTGACTTTCTGAGCCTAAATGCACTGCATGTGGCCATGAACGTTGCGTGTAGATCTGGAGGTAGAAGGTGCAAAATAACTGTAAGCGCATCTGTGGCAGTCGTTCTTAGGGCGCCAGTGACACCTATACATGCAGTTCTTTGTACTTTGTTTAGTTTTGTGATGTTGTACGCTTTGGCTAAAGCTGGCCACCAGACTAAGGAGCCGTAGGTAAGAATAGGACGTATTACTGCAGTATACATCCAAAGTGTTATCTTCGGTCGAAGTCCCCAGCTTTTGCCAATAGTTTTGTTGCAAGCGTATAAGGCTATGCATGCCTTTTTAACTCTTTGCTCTATGTTAGTTTTCCAATTTAGTTTTGGGTCAAGAATATGCCTAAGTACCTGGCAGTTGAAGACAGAGTGAGGGTTTGATTGGCTAGTCTAGGAAGGCGAAAGCTTGGTATTTTGGTTTTCGTCGTAAAAAGTATCAGTTCGGTTTTGCTTGGGTTCGTGTTTAGGCCACAACTGGTAGCCCATCTATTAACCTTTTGCAACGCCCCATCCATGATTTCACTAATCACTGAGAGAAACTGGCCTGATACTAAAATCACAACGTCGTCCGCATACGCAACAACTTTGATTCCTTCCCGGTCTAGTTCTTCTAATAGGTTATTAATGACTAGTATCCATAACAATGGGGAAATAACCCCTCCATGTGGAGTTCCCCTAGTTACATACTGTTGAATATCAAGATTCAACAAATCAATAATCATATGTGAAATAAAACTCAAATCATTTATGTAAAAATATTCATTTAATATGGTAATACCTTAATCAAAAATTAAAATTGTAGTAGATCACATGTAGTAAGAATTTAACGAATGTCAACTTTGTATATGAACAATTAACTTAAAAATAAACAGACACACTCTCGTTTATAACGCCAATTGAAAACAACGTATAATTTTACTGGTCTAACAATAGAATAAAAATTCCTTTGTTCAAGTGAAAATTACCTTGTAATAAAAAAGTTCTTTGTTAGAATTTCAACACGACACTACACAACAAAAGTTAACGTCCATATACCATTCAAATAAAATTCCAAATAACATTAAGTGTGCATTAATAAGTGTTTCTATTTTGGACAAAACATTTGGTCCATTCGAGCCAAATAGGAAAAACATTTAACATACAAAAACAGTGACATTTACATACACCGGTTAAGTGAAAATTTAAATAACCCCACAATTAAAATTAAAATAAAACATAATAAGAGACATTCCCTTGTGAGTTTTGGTGTAAATTCGAATCCCGCGTCGCGCAAATAAATAATCGCAAAGCATCTCGCGTCGCACTATTAAGCAAGATAAAACACATCTGAAGGAGTAAAAGAATAAATCACAGGTGAGTGAGTAAGCCCTTTATTGAAAAATTCAAGCCCACAGTGTTTTTCTGCCTTTTAGTTAATATTATATAATACAATGAGTCAAAAGGAACTACGTCTTTTAAACAACTCCGCGTCTATCATTAAAATAGATTATAAGTCGTTCAGTGAGACTGAACAGAAAAAAAAATCCAAAAATATAGTGAAGGGACGTTTAGATGCACTGGAAGAATTGTTTCAGCAGAGCAAAAAAACGTTTGAAAAATTAATTACATCGGTAGTTAACGATGAACAATGCTCTTCGTTTGAAAAAACATTCCACGAGATTCGCGAGCTGTATATTATCTATAAAGCAGATATTCTTGATTGTTTAGACCAATTCGCGATGTGTGCAAAATCAGATAAGTTGAACATAAGTAACAATATTCGTCTTCCGGAAATGGCCCTTCCATTATTCTCAGGACACTATGAGAAATGGAGGTCTTTTAAAAGTAAATACGAATCTATGATTCACAATAATGACAACTTATCTGAAGTTCAAAAATTGCACTATCTTAAGTCAGGTTTATCTGTTGAAGCAGATCGTTTATTGCAACATTTAGACATAGTACAAGGTAATTACAAAAAGGCATGGGGTATGTTATGCTCACGGTACGACAACAAAAGGTTTCTCATGAATACACACTTGAAGCTGTTCTTCACTCAACCAACTGTGCAAAATGAGACCGCGACAAATTTAAAAACACTTTTGGATACTTCCACAGAGTGTCTACATTCACTTGAAAACCTCGGTCTGCCAGTAAAACATTGGGATTCGATGGTGATATATGTCCTTTGCCAGAAATTACCCGCGTACACCCAACAGCTGTGGGAAGAAGAACTTGGGACTTCGAAAGAATTCCCCAGGTTTGAGGAATTCTCAAAGTTTCTTGAAACAAGATTCCGTACACTGGAAGTAGTAGACCAACAGAAGTCAAAACCCAGTCAGTCTCTATCAAAAGGTTCGATTCCAAAACCAGCTGCAACGAAAAATGTGTTTCAAATAAGGCAAAGCCAACAAACGGACCAACACAACTGCAAAATATGTGCTAAAGGGCAACATTCGATTCGTAAATGCAAACGATTCAACGATATGAATTTGGTTGAACGGCACAACATATAATTGTTTAGCCTACAGCCATATTGCACAAAATTGTCCCAGTCCAGCTCGGTGTTACTTTTGCCAACAGAAACACCATTCATTGTTGCATGATCCAAAAATGAACACACACCCTAGTACTTCGACTTCATCCTTGTCTGTTTCTCCAGGCACTCAAAATTCCCAGGCAGTTGAACAAGAGTTACCAAGTACTAGTGCAGTGTTAAGGAATCATCTAGCACAACACAATCAAAACACGGAAATCCTCTTAGCAACCGCATTAATCAAGGTTCTGATTTAACCTTGATTAATGCGGAAAATACTTCAATTTACGAGCCTTGATTGATTCCGGATCTCAAGCGACATTTATCACTGAGTCAGCAGTGCAATTATTAAACCTTAATGTTCGGAAAACATCTGTGAGAGTGTCGGGGTTGGGGCAGGTTAGCAGTGGAGCATGCCATCTGTATGCTGAAATTTCGTTTGGGTCTCTACACTCGGACTTTGAGACGTGCACACGAGCCTTTGTGTTTAAATCCATGACGGGCCTGCTTCCGGCCAATCGACTACCCTATCACAATTGGGATCATATCAGCACACTAACGCTAGCTGATCCGATGTTTTTCCGACCAGCAACGGTAGATGTCTTGCTCAGATGCGATGTATATGGAGAGTTTATACTCCCTGAAATTGTGAGAGGTGACGCTCGTTCACCAGTAGCCCAGAATACTCAACTGGGATGGATTTTACAGGGTAAAATATCCACAAATGCAGATAAAAGCATTCCAACATTTGTACAGACATGTGAAGTGGATACCCTTTTACGTAGATTCTGGGAAATGGAAGAACTTCCATTTCCAATAACAGACACAGATAAAAATCTGAAGTGTGAAAAACATTACGTCGACACAACCAGACGTTTGCCTGATGGGCGGTATGAGGTTTCGTTACCGTTTAATGAAGGATGCAGACCTGCGCTTGGGGTCTCGAAGTTAGGTGCCTTGCGTAGGTTTCATCAATTAGAGAAATGTCTGGACGACACACCCGAAAGGAAAGCGGAATACACTAAGTGCATAGGAGAATACCTGCAATTAGGTCACATGACTGAAATCGAAGACAACGCTGATCCAGTTCTGCAAACACCACAACACTATTTCGTTCCCCATCATGCTGTTGTCAAGGAGAGCAGTTCTACAACCAAATTGCGGGTCGTTTTCGATGCAGCTGCCAAAACATCCGATGGCACGTCATTGAACGAACACTTATTAGTCGGCCCTAAAAAACAGAACGATATAGTCGACATAATTTTAAAGTGGAGAACGTACAGGTTTACCTTTACAGCTGATATAGAGAAGATGTACCGACAAGTACGGATGAATCGACAAGATGCGTATTACCAGCTCATCCTTTGGCGCAACAACAGCAAAGAGCCAATAAAAACTTATCGCTTGGACACGGTAACGTTTGGTACAGCCAGTGCTCCATATCTTGCTAACCGCACAATAAGGCAAGCAGCTGATGATGGAGAGGAGCTGTATCCAGTGATGCGCTGATCATCCGTACGGGTATGTATGTCGACGACTTGATAGCTGGAGCCGATACATTGGAGGACACAAGAAGGATGCGAGATGAAGCATCACAACTATTAACAGCTGCAGGATTCCTTTTGAGAAAGTGGACAAGCAACTCCGAAAGGCTTTTGGTAGATATTCCAAACCACCAAAGGGAAGTAGGATTCTCGTTTCCCATTGAAGATGATGTGCTAGTTAAGACATTAGGCATAAAGTGGTCCCCAGTAGGCGATGTCTTCTCCTTCAAAAACACACCGATGGAATGTCCTAGTGTCCTCTCCAAGAGATCGATCCTCTCAACAACCGCCAAACTCTTTGATCCTCTAGGATGGATATCACCTAGCATAATCATGGCAAAGATGATATTGCAACAGCTATGGTGCAGCGGTCTGACGTGGGACGACCCAATCCCAGATGAGTTGAAGGTGCAATGGGAAACCTTTCAACATGCACTGCCAGCGATAGAGGACATCCAAATACCAAGGTGGACTCGTTGGACGGACAATCTAAGAGGGGTAGAATTACACGGTTTTAGTGATGCTTCTGAAAAGGCGTATGGAGCGGCAGTCTACTTACGTGTGTTAGATGACGACAACAAGGTCCACGTTCACCTGCTAATGTCAAAGACCAGAGTAGCGCCCTTAAAGACCGTAACACTTCCCAGGCTTGAGCTTTGTGGAGCGGTCATCCTCGCAAAACTCTTGGACTACACCACAAAAGTACTAGGAGCAGGTAACAACATACGGATGGTCGGACTCCCAGATAACGTTGGCGTGGATTATGGCACCTCCAGCTAAGTGGAAAACCTTCGTAGGCAATCGTGTAGCAGAGATACAGCGGCTCACGAATTGTAGCATTTGGCGCTACATCCCCACAAAAGAAAATCCTGCGGATCTACTTTCGCGTGGACTATTGCCGTCCGAGTTGACAAAAAATGATCTGTGGTGGAACGGACCAGATTTCCTTCGGTCCGATTGGAATTTCAAATCACCGGTGCAACCACCGACAGTAATGACTGATGAGGAACAGCGAAACCTGCAATCGCATTGTGTCACCACAGGTGACAATGAATTAGAATTGCTGATATTTCGGTTTTCCAGTCTCCGGAAATTGCTGCGAGTCTTAGCGTATTGCAAGCGATTCATCTTCAATACGCGAAGAAAAACAAAGGTTAATACGTCACCTACACCGGCAGAATTAGATTCAGCACTGAAGATTGCAGTAGGTGCTGCTCAAAAGAGTATGTTTTTCAACGACGACAGGTGCAATCTAAAGGGAATAAAAATGTTACATCCCTTCGTAGACGAGATGGGCATTTTGAGAGTAGGAGGGCGACTTCAGCATGCCAGCCTCAACTACGAACAGAAGCATCCAATGATTCTTAAGGCCAATCACCACTTAAGTCATCTAATTATAGATGATGCCCATAAGAAAAGCCTACATGGTGGACTTCAGCTTATGTTAGCTCAATTGAGGCAAAGGTTCTGGATATTAAACCTCAAGAATGCTGTAAAAAAGTGCATCCATTCGTGCAATATTTGTTTTAGGCAAAACGCCAAATCTGCCACGCAAATTATGGGCAACTTACCAGCACCACGAGTTAGAATATCCAGACCTTTCTCTCATTGCGGCGTAGATTATGCTGGTCCAATAGATGTAAAGGCATGGAAGGGTAGATGCTCCAAGACGTACAAGGCATATTTCGCAGTGTTTGTCTGTTTATCCACCAAGGCACTACACTTGGAAGTGGTCAGCGACATGACAACGCAAGCCTTTATTGCGGCCTTCCGACGATTTGTAGGCAGACGAGGAAGTCCACGAGAAATCTACAGCGATTGTGGAACTAACTTCATTGGGGCATCAAAAGAACTGGAAAAATTAAGAAAAGCTGCTAACTTCTCATATGCTTTAGTAGCAGAAACAACGGGTGTGAGATGGAAGTTCATACCGCCCGCGTCACCACACTTTGGCGGACTATGGGAGGCTGGAGTCAAATCGGTGAAGTACCATTTAAAAAGGGTTGCAAGAAATGCGTGCTTCACATTTGAAGAGTTATCGACACTGCTCATTCAAATTGAAGGTTGCTTGAACTCGAGACCCCTTTGTCTCAGCCACTCAGCAATAATCCTGATGACTTCGCCGCTTTGACCCCAGCACACTTTCTTACCGGAGAACCCACGGAAACATTCCCAGAACCCGACATCACGTGCGAGACACAGTGCTATGGTGATCGACGGAGATTACTGCAACAGCTCTACCAAGGATTTTGGAAGCATTGGAGTACTGAGTATTTGTCACGTCTCCAGCAACGTCCCAAATGGTTAGAGCTGAAGGAACAACCCAAAGTAGGCGATCTCGTTATAATACGCTACGAACGAGTGCCACCTTCCAAATGGATGATGGCACGAATTACGGAATTGCACACGGGGCAAGACCAAACACAAAACGG
The DNA here is from genome assembly GCA_930367185.1 of Myathropa florea. Classification (NCBI taxonomy): domain Eukaryota; kingdom Metazoa; phylum Arthropoda; class Insecta; order Diptera; family Syrphidae; genus Myathropa; species Myathropa florea. The sequence goes on from OV884004.1 coordinate 51,672,478, forward strand.
CGTAATCAAGCGCCCGATCACAAAAATTTGTTCACTTCCTAGCAACAAAATAGTTGATGAACAACCTACAGTCTAACATTGATTTCATTAAAACAATTACACACTAATTATGAAATATTCAAGCACACATATGTTTGTAACAAACACATTTCTCACAAGCAAGTAATATAAAAAAAAAAAAAAACGTGATAAAACTTATAATAAACTATAAAACTACACTACACTGCACAATCATGATAATACTAAAATCTACACTACACAACCATAATACTATGAAAATAACACTAGAAAATAACTAAATAATATTCTAAAACACTACACAAAATTCAACAGATCATGAACTACACTCAATCATACAGTCCACTCATAGGATCATTAGATAAACAACACAACACACACAAACACAAACGTTTATGAAATCATAACCACCTAGATTGATTTCTTTAATTTAAACACATATTCGCATCACAATGAATTACATATAAAATGAAAACTTTCCCATCAGAAATAAAAACAAGCATGATTAATTACTCCAAAGAAACCAAGTACGACCAGCCAAAAAAAAAAGGTAAATAAATAAATAAAATCCCAAGTCGGTAAGGTAGTAGGAGAAAAGAGTGCAGAATAATTACGAACACAAAAAAAGGGCATAAAGGCTACTCACTCTGTCGTTATGTTTATGTTTGTCTCATTTTGTTTTTGTATGTCGTTCTCTGTTACACTAATGATCTATTTAGCAGAAGGCAACAGAGACGATCAAGAACAGCACTCACCAAGAAGCAATGCAATGCTTCGCCAGCTTGACAGAGTCGGGGAAATTATTGCGAACAGAGTTCACGGCGGTGGGAAAATGTTGAATATCAAGATTCAACAAATCAATAATCATATGTGAAATAAAACTCAAATCATTTATGTAAAAATATTCATTTAATATGTTTATACCTTAATCTAAAATTAAAATTGTAGTAGATTACATGTAATAAGAATTTAACGAATGTCAACTTTGTATATAAACAATTAACTTAAAAATAAACAGACACACTCTCGTTTATAACGTCAATTGAAAACAACGTATAATTTTACTGGTCTAACAACAGAATAAAAATTCCTTTGTTCAAGTGAAAATTACCTTGTAATAAAAAAGTTCTTTGTTAGAATTTCAACACGACACTACACAAAAAAAGTTAACGTCCATATACCATTCAAATAAAATTCCAAATAACATTAAGTGCGCATTAATAAGTGTTTCTATTTTGGACAAAACACATACTTTGTTTGTTGGCTATTTCCTAGCGTGGATTGTATAATTCTAGTTTTGAGCATAGAAACTATCCATTTTACTAGCATCTCCTCTACCCCCTGGGCGATAAGAGATTCTTGGATAGCTTCTGTGTGGACGTTATTGAAGGCCCCTTCTATGTCTAGAAATGCGGCCATGGTATATTGTCTGTAGTGAATGGTTTTCTCAATGGTGCCGACCACCTCGTGCAGAGCTGTATCATGTTGAGATTTGGAGAGAGACTTCCCCTCTAGCTTGAGCCTGATGTGTGTATCTATAATGCGTTCTAGGGCTTTAAGCATGAAGGACGATAGGCTGATTGGTCTGAAATCCTTCGCGGTTTCATGACCCCGACGGCCTATTTTTGGTATGAAGACTACTCGAACCCGTCTCCACGACTGGGGGATGTGATTGAGTAGTAAACAGTTTCTATACATTGCCTTGAGCCAAGGGGTTGCTACATCTTGTAGCTTTTGTAGCATTATGGGTAAGATACCATCAGGGCCTGGGGACTTGTAGGGAGAAAAACTATTGACCGACCAGATTATCTTTTCTTCTGTAATTATCCGATCGATTTCTACAATGCATGTTGGCAGTGGTTCCTGTTGGTGGTTGACCTCACAATGGTATTTACACCCTGGAAAGTGTGTAAGCAAGAGTGTATCTAGGGATTCTTTTGAGGATTCAGTCCAGGTTTGGAATGTTCTTTGGACAGAATTTTGCAGAGCCTCGAAGAGTCCTTGATGTTGTCGATCGATTCACAGAAATCCTTCCAAGATTGCTTCTTTGCTATGCTTATGGATTTCTTTTAGATTCTTAAGCAGTCTTTATATGGTTGCCAGAAATTATATTTATTGCAGATATTAAAGATGAACCTGGTCATCTTTCTAAGGTTAGAGAGGTCTTCTGTCCACCAACCCACCAGTCTTTGGGATTTCTATGTGGTACCTGGATATGAGTCTTCAGATTGATGTCGAAGGTGACCAATTTATGATCCCAGAAGGAATTGGACTTGGATACTCTCCAACTGTCTATCTGAGTATCGTTAAAGTTAAGACTGAGTGTAACATCTAAGACTTCCTCCCAACCCCTATAGTTTTCCGAACTGGGAAAAGTAAAAGTGGGAGTGGAGCCGATGTTACATACATTTATATTATTTATTATTATAAAATCAAACATCATCTCTTTCGTTGACTTCTGAGCTTCCCCATAGCGTATGTCTGGCATTGGTGTCGCAGCCCATCAGAAGGTGTGTCTTGTTGTTCTTGGCGTGTTGTACCACCTTCCGCAATTCTTCTGGTGGTGTCTCACGATCGTGTGCCATGTAGGTCGATACTATCAGAAGCGAGTTTTCCACAGCTTCAAGTCTGACGACTGTTTTGTCGGATGAGCTTAGGTTGGGACAGAGGAAAGCGTTAAGATGTTTCTTAATTAGAATACACGTTCTGGTCTTACCATCGTTGTTTAGGTAGAAGATGTTGTAATTGTTGTCTTTGAGCCCTGTGATTTTTGAACATCTAGTCCATGGCTCCTGCACTATCCCGATGTCGAAATCCTCTTCGTTGAGGAACATCAACAGATTGTCTGAAGCACACTTAGAGTGCTGCAGATTAATCTGTACGACTTTCAACATCGGGAATAGGTGGGTCTAGAGTTATAGGGTCAATCGCCATACCCTCGAACAGCTTGTCTGCGGCGTCGACATCGTCTGTGTCATCACCCGGGTTTGACGATTGGAATATTTTTAGTTTGGCGTATCTTACGCCAAAACGTAACTTGTTGTCGGCCTTCGCTAAGCTTGGAAGGCACTCCTCGTTTATGGACAATAAGTAGGTCATACTGTTGTTCTGAGGAGGTTCCGATTTGATTACCGCCCAGTTATACATGTTGATACTGGGATTATGAATTTTTAGACATTTGAGGAGCTTCTCACTGTCCAATTTCATCTTCGGTAACCAAATGCGAGTTCTCGGTCTCCTGGGAATTTCCTTCGCTGGGATGAGTCTGAGGCTCAGACCTTCCCATTCATTGCCGATCTTAGCAATGCATGCGAAGGGGAGATCCTTGGAGAATTGGTCCTCGCATTTAAAACCCTATTACCTCTAACGAAATCGGCTGAGTCGTATCCAGGTAGGGACTTGTCTTCCGAGTTGAGGAGATGATCCATGACCAACTCGGACAGCCTGCTTTCAATCTGAATGGTGTAAGTTTTCAACAAAGTTGATGACTTCAGGCCTGGGACAGTTTGTCTGAAATATCGTATGAACATAGTTTCCGTCAGACTTCGGTTTCGTGGAGTGTGGGAACGTAACTCCTCCCTCCCTTAACTCAGGATTCTCCTGAATTCTGTTAACAATTTTTAAATCGATTCTCTTTTGTTAACAATATATATGTACTGCAATTAATACAATAATAACAATGCTTGAGCTTCCTATTGAGTAATTTATAATACTATGTCTTCTAAGGTAGTGTATTTCTTTTATATTATTGATTTGATGGAAATTCAGTTTTTCGAATGTTAAAGAATCATTGCTTGTTAATATGTTTTCATAGTTTGGAATATAAAATTGTTCAACAGTCTTGGACACTTTGTTCTTAAATTTCTTACTTCCAATTTCTACTGAACAATTAAAAAAATGAATCAAATAGTTTCCATTTAAAATAAGTTTTCTCTCATCAAAATCGCTTTGACGAGTTTCGTTTTTTATATTATTCAAAAGAAGAAGATCATAACGAGGTGTTAATATTTCTTTTTCAAAGTTACTGACTAATTTACAATTCTTTTTATAAATACAATTTTTGCTTAGTTTCAATTCTTGGAGGCTTAAGTTATTTTGAAAATTGTACGTTTTATTATTAATTTTGACAACATATTCCAATTCTTCATTTATTTGCTTGTTTTGTGAATTTACTATTGGTACTAATAATTTATTGTGGATGTAGATATTTTTATGGCAAAAATTATAACGTCACCCTCAAATTTCGCTACCTACTTTCATATTGCTAAGTTTCTTTAGGTCAATTCGGTATTCATTTATCTCTTGATTACTCAGAATACTTGGGTGTATCATTCCCAATCTTGACAAAAGTACATTCTCTTGAATTTGATCCAGTTTTTCTCTAAGTTAGTTTATTCGCATTTGTTGTTCAAGAAACTCTTCTTGAGATATTATTTTCTTACTAAAATTTTCATTTTCATTATTTTTTTTAAAAATTTTGTTTCTATCTGATTCTAAAAGTTTTTTTAGTATTATCAATGAATTGTTAACATTTTTATTTATTTTTACTTGATGATTAAGAGTATTAGTAACTTCATCCTTGGTGTTGTCGTAGGTCATGAGTTGTTTTTCTCTGTCGGTTTTGTCGTCTTCGTCTAGAGTGAATTGAATTGAATTGAAGAACACGGGGTGTGTCATGTATGTAACACTAGTACTGCGACCATAAAGATCTATTGTACCCCCTTCCTTTGATCAAGGATTTTAGTGCTGCCTTTAAGAATTTTACAACTTCTCTAGATGGGATTTCTTGAAAGTCTTTCCCTGTTACGTTTGTTTGGTGTGTCATTTTAAATCTTTCTCGGGCAAGACTTGGACAGACGGTCAGTATGTGTTCCATAGTTTATTTGGCCCCTCCACATCGCCTACAGATTTCTATGCTGCTAAGACACAATTTGTGAAGGTGGTAGTTGCATGCCCCATGTCCTGTTAGTGCTTCACATACAACTTTAAGGTCTGCTTCATTAAGTTCTAGAGCTTCTTTGGCTCTTTTGGGATTGTGATTTTGTTCCATGAACTTTTTTGAGTGTTTAATACCCTCTTGGTTGTTCCAGAACTGATTCTTTTGTTTTATAACCCATTTGTTTATGTGTACGTCTGTGTTCGTGTTATTGAATCCATAAAGGGGTGAAGGCCCCGTAAAAGGTACCTGAGCACCTTTCTTGGCTTGTATGTCAGCCTTTTCATTCCCTTAATGGTTTTGATGGCCTGCCACCCAGATCAACTTTAACATAATATTACCGCTTTGTTTAGTATATTATGGCAATCCCAGACACCCTTAGAGTTGAATGTGTAGCCCTTTAGCTCTTTAAGAACTACTTGACTGTCTGAGAATATGTATATTTTAGTATTTGTGGGTTTTCTGTCGATAATGCGGTGTGCTGCTTCATTGATTGCAAACAGCTCGGCTTGAAATATTGTTGACTCATTACAGAGAGGAATGTGTAGGCTGCATCTTGGTCCTATCACTCCAGCCCCTACCTTATTTTCCGATTTCGACCCATCTGTGTACCATTTTTGGGCTCCATCATTTATCCACTGTGGGTTGTTGTTCCATTCTTCTCTTGTTGGTATGAATACTTTGTAGTGTATTTTGAAATTCAATTTTGGAGGCATCAGATTACTACTCGTGTCAACTCCCAAATATTATCTACTCTTTTGAGAATCTCTAGATGCCCTACAAGGTCTAGTTCTTTGTATTTATAGTTTCTTTGTACTGTTAAGGCTTGCTTTGCAGCTTCAGCCTCTATAGTAGTGTGTAATGGGGGAATGTTTAATATAGCTTCCATTCCTGCAGTTGGAGTCGTTCTCATTGCACCGATAGTGCAAATGCACGCTATTTTTCTACTATATCCGTGACTTTATGGAGGGCGGTAATTGTAGATTTACCTTTTTGGTAAGCAAATTGTAGTTTGTGGAGTGGTGCTTTTTCCAGTGTTGATCTTATGACCAGTTCTATCAGTTTTCCGTCATTTTTAATAGAAATGAGGAAAGACTGATTGGTCGGTAGGACTTTGGGTTTTTGGGTCTTTTGTTACCTCCTTTGGGTATAAATATTACCCTTACCATTCTCCATTTACGTGGAATATAGTTATTTATTAGGTTCGGATGATTTTAACTATTAATGCCTTTAACTTGTTGGGGAATTGTATTAGGAGAGCGGGTCCATCAGTCGACACTTTCATATGTAATGTAGTCGTTGACGTCAGTGTTTCTGCCTTTGTAGAAGAAAGCATTTGCCAGTATGTCGTCTGTAGTGTTGGTTTTTATAATACACCCAGTGAGTCTTTAATAGTAACTCTAGGGTGTCAGTAAAGTTATGTGTCAGATTTCCTTCTAGGTCTTTAAGTAAACCAAGTGAGGCTTGGTTACCTTTGGAGAGCGCCTTATAGACTCTTGCCGTTTTAGGAGAGTCTTTTAGGTTCTCGCAGTACTTTTTCCGCAATTTCCTCTTGGTTGATCTGAGTTCTTTATTATAGTTGGCAAGAGCCTCCTTATAAGTCTGCCACTTGCCCGTTTTTTTTGGCCCTGTTGAATTCTCGTCTTGCCGACTTTCTTAGTCTGCTCAGGCTAGAGTTCCACCAGGGCACTGACTTTGTGGTGTTATTTTATTTTAAGGGGCAGCTATCATGGTATGATGATATCATTTTGTCCGTTAGGAATTCAACAGAATTGTCTAGTTCCTCAGGAGTATTTGTGTTTAGGTGTATTCCTACAAGTTTTTCGTCCAGCAGGGATTTATACATGTCCCAGTTTGTGGCTTTAGGCGATCTATAGCTTACTAGAGCCTCTACCCGAGGGCCTGTATTTATTTTAAATTTTATGTGGTTGTGGTCTGAGAAGGAGGGTTTTTTAGAGACCTGCCATTCTTTAATAATGTGAGATACTTTGTTAGTAACTAGAGTGAGGTCAGTTACTTCTCTCCTAATGGAGTTTTGGAAGGTTGGTTCTTTACCTTTATTTGCAACTTCTAGGTTAGTGCTAACAAGGAAGTCTACTAGGGACTCACCTCTTGCGTTGTTGTCGCTGCTACCCCATAGCGTGCTGTGGGCATTGGCGTCGCAACCAATAATTAGGTTTTTACCTTTCCTCTGACAGAATTCTGTGAGGTCTCTGATGATTTTCGGCTTCGTTGTCATCACCCGGGAAATATGCTGAGGCAATTACTACCTCTGTGTCTGCCGTGTTGATTAATATTGACACCGTATCTCTATCTGTGAATTCTGAAATGAGAAGAAAGTTAATGTCATTGCCTATTAGTATGACAGCTCTCGGTGTGACTGCCGATCTGTCATATATTAACTTACAGTTTTTGAGTACAGTCCAGCTATTTTGTTTTTGTTAACCCAGGGTTCTTGAAATAACCCCAGGTTAAACGTTCCTCCAGCATGTCTTCTGCATATTTCGGCTGATGTGATTTTGTCATGCTGGAGGTTGGCCTGAAGGACATTAATCATAATGCTGTTTCGAGGATGTTTTGTCATCCTCTTCAGAATTTTTGGACGTTTCTTCCACGTCGAGGGTTTCTAGGTCCTCCATTGATTTATCTGTGTTGCTCATTTTTCGAAGGCTGATTTGACCAAACTTGAAGCATATTTTGTTGCCTCTCTCCTCTAATGTCTTGGATATTGTTTGGTCCATTGACAGCACTAACATGGCTCATGTACCTTTGTTTACTCTTTTTAGAGTCCTCCACGAGCCAGCTTTTCGACCTGCATTTTGTGATTGTATGAGGTCGAGTATTTTGTCGGTGGCAGCGGCAGCGTTTGCGAAGTAGCCGACTAGGGTACATGGTTGAGGAATAGATTCCTCTTTAGTAGCCCACAGCTCAGCACCTCAGCATCGGTGCGGTGATTTTCAGCCACTCCACCGTACTCTCTGTCATACAATTCAGGGTGATGAACCGTGTTTTGAATGTGCAGCTTAAGAATTGTGGTTTTATTCTGCTATCTTTTTGTCCCAGGACCTTGTCGATGATTGCCTCTTGTAGCGAGGTCATTTGTGCCGTAGTGAGGGTGGTGTTCGGGTAGTCCTTGGCTTAGAACAGCCATTTTGGATCCTACACATGCCAGGTGTCAGGTCTCCTCTTGCTTTGCATTTTAGATCCTGCTTCTTTAGTGCACTGTCGTTTTTTGCTGGTGGTTTCTGGAGGCGAGTTTTCCTTTGATATTCTCCTTTTTGGAGCCGATTTGGCAACTCCTGTTACAGGTTTTAGTGCCTCCACTTCGGCCTGTTCTAGGCTCATGCCCTTTTTTATGAGGAAGGAGTCTTGGACACTTAACTTGTCCATTTTGCTTTGGATGTCTGGCAGTGCTATGAGCTATGAGGAGGTACTGGGCACCTCTGCGCTTATAGACATACTGCTACTTAAGGCGTCTTCAACCTATTTGTTGGTGAGACTGTTAGGGCTGTCTCCGCCCTTGTTTTTATTGTTGTTAGAAATGTTGTTCTCACGAGTACCGCGAGTCGATCTGTCATTCGAACCAGAGCTCCGGATTAGTGCGAATGGGCATTGATTAAAATGGGACCTCGCCAGGGCATCCCAAGTCCGCATATTAGCGACTAGTTAACCCACTAGCCATTCATCCTTCGGCATATGCTGTTCCAGTTGCTCCTCGCTCAACTAGATTTAGCCAGCACTCCAGCAGAGACATGACCGTACTGAAATGTTTGTTACCAGCGACCACCACGAGGAGGTACTAGTTGCACTAACATGATTTGAGGCAGTTACGGCACGTGCACTCCGTGGAGTTTCTACATGTTGCTGCTCAAATACATGGTCGGTCGCCTTCGTCTAGAGTACCGAAGAGCCACTTTAGTCCTTTCCCAACAATGTTTATTTTTTTTTTTATCTCTTATTTCTATGGAGTAAAAGAGTTTGTACCTTATTTCTAAGTGAAGTTATTTCCTCCTTTAAATAATCCGTTCTTACTGCGTTTGAATTTTCAATACTACTTTCTAAACTATCTATAATATTTACAATTTCTGTTGTGTTACCTATGTGCAATATTATATCGAACCTATTTACTATCTCCACTTCATCCATTCTAATTTCTGCGTAACCGATTTCCGTAGTAATTTTCTCAATTAATTAGACCCGTTTGGGTTACTGAGATTGTCAACATTATTAGTATACACATGAGAAGTGTCCTGACCTGTGAATTTAAATGGACGTTTTATGTTATTTTCATGTACATTCGTGAGATTGTATTTCCTAGATTTGGGTTCTTCTTTGTGACGGAGTGACTTATAGTTTTTAACAAATCCTGTAGTTCTTGTTTCGAAATAATTTTCACGATTTTTGTTTCTTTTTCTTATCGTCCTAGCTTTTGTCTTATCTCTTATTTTTGTTTCTTTTTCTTATCGTCCTAGCTTTTGTCTTATCTATTCTATCTTTAATTAAGCCAAAATCGATTCTCCTTTCCTGTACTTCAGATGGTGTACATTTAATTGTAGAATGATAAGTGTTGTTATAAAACATAGCTGCATTAAGCATTTGAATTTTAATAGGTTGCTTATTTTCTAAATTCAATGCTCAAATTTTTTCCGTTAGAGTGTTGTTGAGCCGTTCAACATCCGAATTGCCTGTATGATTGTGTGGTTTTGTTATGTGAAAATCGATATTTTCCTTGTTACAAAAGTCTTCAACATTTTTAGATTTGAATTCGTTGTCAAAAGTAAAACTCTTTACTTTTCCACGAATCGTGATTGTTGCGGCAGGCTGCAACATGCAGCAGTTTATCTGTAAAGAGAAAAGAAGCCTTAGATTAATAGTCCTTATATATGTATGTAACCTACCAGGCAAATTCCGATCCATCGGTCCCTTCCCGTCCAGTCCTTCAATGACCTGTGAAATACCTTTGTGAGGAATGTTTTTTTATATAAAATAATTTAATAATTAATACTTACCACCAAACAAGTTTAATTAATATTATAAATGTTAATACAGATCAAAACACACTTGTTTTGATCTGCATTTGATGAGATCTGTCTAACTGACAAGGACGGACATATGTGGGAATTCAAACTGACAAGGACGGACATACATTAATATTCAGATTGACAAGGACAGACATACATTTAAGAATCATAATGGATGTGCAAGGCGGTGTTCACACGATGAGTTTTACGTTGTGAACATGGAAATGGCGAAATACGTGCATTGGAACAAATGCAAATTTTGAATTTTGGAAGTTTTGCAAAAAGGAGGAAGAAAAATCAAGATTCTTGGGAAAAGCGCGATCGCAATCGGCAGTGTTTTTTTTGTGGTGAAATTAGAACTAATTAATAATATTTACTAATTGAACGATCAATATTAAAAAAATTATAAAAAAAAAAAAAACGATCTCTGTGCTACATGAGAAAAGAGAGAAAACATTAAAGTTAAGCCAGATCAGGCTATATAAAACAAAGAACTGTGCATAAGTGCATACATAAATATACGTATACAATCTATAAGAGTTCATATACTCTATAACAAAAAAAATAATTATATAGTTATAAAACAAACATGTGAACATCCGCAAGAAAATTAGACATAATATATGTACACGTAACAAATAAACATACAAACACAAGACAAAAGTGTATTTCACCAAGTGCCGAATAAAAAAAAAACACACTTATGCATACTCGGACATATACGTGCCGATTAGACTTTACACGAAACTTAAACGCTACAAAGACATAGCCATCCGAGGAAGCTGAGGAGGAAGTGCGTGCCAAATTTTGTACCGAACTCGAAGCGCCGAGTGAAACAGGAGTGTGCAGAAAGAGCCAGAGTGCTGTGCTGGAGTTGAAGCTGGTTTTTTTGTTTTGTTATTTTGAAGTTTTTTTTTTTTTGAATTTAATGAAGTTGCTTTTACGATTTATAAGATTTGTTTTGTTAAATTTAAAATTGTATTAGATCTTGTTTCTAGTTTTTAGCTTAAATATAAATAATAATTCCCAAAATAGTTCGGGCTTTAGTGCTAGTGATTGTGAGTGTCCGTGGAAAAGAGGGATTTTTCCCCACAATTTCGTTTTATTCCACAGGTACCATCCTTCCTCGTGCTGCGCGCAGGACGTCGGGGGATCGAACAGAACCGTGAGTAGCAGGTTTCACAAATTGGAAACCTCTTTCTGTGGTGTGCCGTCCGTAGCCTTTAGCCAGGGTTAGAACCCTTTTGGTTTTGCATAACAGTAACAAATGGCGCCCAACGTATTGGGAAATAAAGCCTAACTTGTAACAAATGGCGCCCAACGTCTTAGGAACTAATGTGGCTGCTGTAATGGCAACCACAGTACGTTACCGGGACACACCGGCTAGAGGCACTATCGTGACTTCAAGGGGATGATTTTCATTCTCTCTTTCCGAAGGTCATCACCTTGGACTCTCGATAGCCTCACAACTCTCCAATTAGTTTATTTCATTCTTTTAATTTTACTTTTCTATCTATCTATGTATTCAAAGTCGTTAAAGTTTCTTTGTTTAGTCATGAGCTGAAGACAGCTGTCCAATCCTCAGGCTTAGTCTAGAGGATCTCGTGAGGTAGTCGGAGGCTCATGAAGAAGCAAAGAACGGAGCGGGTGAAAAGACTTAAGTGTTGACTGCTGCCCAAAACCCGATTCTTCGTGAGGTGTGGACACTGAGTCTGGAAGCTTAGCTCGTGTTTGGGAGATCATCTCATCATCTCATCATCTGATATCCCAGCCAGCCTTTCAAACGGTTTCGGCTGTCGAAAGTTGTGGTTGGGGTAGAAGAGTTGATCACCGGCACTCGTCAAGTATCCGAGGAATTAGTCACAGCCGAGTGTGACGTTCCAGAAATCTGTCGGTTTCACTACCCTTAGAATGGTTTTCGGAAAACCGACTCTTTACTTTACACACACAAAGGCAGTAATAAATACATTAAAACCATAAATAAAACATACACCTAAACATATATTACACCAACAGTAATACGTCATACTTACAATACACACATTAACATCCCATATACACATTTAAACATTCATTTATTATATATTTAAACACATTAAGCCATATAATTAACAAAACAATATTACTCGATACATCCAATTCAACTTACAAACATATTAAATATATATTATAAATTAATCACACTTAAACATTTTTACATTTTTGAATTATAATAAACTTTAAAGGAAACCTAGGGTAAGTAAAACAAAGCACAAAATGTCAGATACAGAAACTTATGCCAAACAAAAACACAGCACAAAGCACGAAAGCACTGGCACAATTCCGAAAGGCACCTCGGAGATGGCGACGACGCGACGAATTACGCGACAGGCGGTACCGGACGGTACCAACTGACGGGCCTGTTCGAAGAGCCACCTGTGGATTATAAACCGGACGCATACCTGAGAGATGACCTTTGTTCTCCCACCGACCAGGGCCAACGACATCAACAGAAGGTAAACCAGCCCATCTTCTCTGATGAAGAAGATGAGGAGCTGGACAGACTAGCCCTTCCAAGACGTCAACCGGACGTAAAACTCCAGAGGACAGAAGGACAAACACGTACGGACAAGTGGTGGACAAAGCGAAATCTGGACGGTACAAGGCAATTCGACGAAGCAGGTGGTCTTCAGAACGCAGACGTGAAGAGGACCGACATCGCTAATCTTAGCGATAAGATAAGAGACGACGACGAGGCCATAAACCGCCACTTTAAAAAGATGGTCGCTACAGCGGTGGAGAAAAGCCAGAAAGAAGTGGTGTCGGCTTTCGCTGGAAGTATGGCCCAGCTGATGGAGACTTTCCAGGACAACATGAAGATCCTGCAAGACAAAATTCAGGACCTGGGAAGCTCCACCCACCGCCGCACAGAACCTCAAAGACCAAGTGGACGCTACGAACACAGGACGGGGACAGAACATTCAACACCGACCCTGCGGCGCGAAGAACGATGCCGCACTTGGCGACAGCAGCTGACTCCCCAAAGGATCTGTGCGAAAGTGGATGTGCACGAGTGGGGTGTCAAATTTGACGGCACTAACAAGACAATGTCGGTGGACAGCTTCATCTTTAGAATAGAGATGTTGCAGCAGAAGAACGGACTGTCCACCGAACAGCTATTCACCAATTTCCACCATTTAGTGACGGGCCCTGCGGAACAATGGTGCTGGCAGTACATGGAAGAGTCCGAGGGCGACGCATATTTAAATTACCATGACCTGAAATCGGAACTAATCAGACAGTTCAAGGACGAAAAGAAGGACCACGAGATACTTCGGGACATTATTGAAAGACGACAACGGCCCCAAGAGACCTTCGACGATTTTTACGCGGACATCAGAGGAATGGCACTCCGGATGAGGAGCCGCCCACGCGAGGAAGACCTCGTTTCTATCCTGAGGTCAAATCTTAAGGATAGAATATCGACGCTGATCTTCGGATGCAAGATTCATAGCATCCGAGATCTAAGAGATGAGTGTAGACGTGCTGAAAAACATTTATTAGCTAGAGAAAATAGATTTGGACGAGGCATTAGTGAGTTAGAGGTAGGAGTTGAAGGCTATGAGGAAAGGTCCGTTGACGAGGAGTTTGAGGTAGCTGCACTCCAGCCTAGACGACCGACTAGACCGACAAACCACACAACCACGAACAGGTCGACCAGGACGCAATACAACAACGAACGGACGCGACACGACGATAACGGGCAGAGCGAGAGTGTAGCTACCGCTCCAAATATATGTCCGTCCGCTTTTCATACCCTGACCTGTTTCTCGTGCGGTCAGGGTAATCTGTCCATAAATTGTGCAGCCTGTCAGGGAAACAGGAGGGTTGGCGGAATGACCGGGACGCATCCGTCAACGAAGATGGAAGTCCCGGAAACTCGCCGTCCCCTGAAGAAATAAAAACCCTGACAAAACTTGACGACGATGAGACTCCAATGGTTGAACAAAAGAGTCTTCATCTGAGGCTGCAGGAGTATGAAAAAGATAGGCTTAGGATTTTAGGTGAAGAGATGACCAGGAAATATAAAAAGATTAAGAGGCTAAGGGAAAAATGTGCAATATATAGACGAAGCAAGAGAAAGATTGCTGAAACTGTTTTATGTGTAAATGACGATAATAGGCCCTACGCGAAAGTTAAGATAGCAGGTGAAGAGATGCTGGACCTATTAGATAGTGGAGAATCAGTCAGTTGCCTAGGAAAAGGAGCGATGGAGTTTGTAGAGAGGAACCATATCCAGGAGCCACCAGCAGATAGAAGGACGATTACGGACACAGGTCTCTTGGGGTGGCAAAACACTGGACATGGACATATACATAGTCCCAAGCCTCCAACAAAACTTACATCTCGGCATTGACTTTTGGAGTGCATTTAAGGTTGCCCTGAAGGTAATCGAAGAGATGGACAGTCCAGCCATATTGGTTCCGAGAAAAAAAGTAAGACTGAAATGACGCACCCTAGATAGGTTAAGTATAGATCCTTTTATTTATCTACACATTTATATATATAGTTATTTATTTATTTTTATAGCATTTATTATTTATTTATTTATAGAGTTATTTATTTATTTATTTATAGAGTTATTTATTTAGTTATATTATTTTATTTATTATTTATTTAGTATTATCTGTGATATTAGGTTAAGTATGTACCAAGTTGAGAGGAAGGGGACAGCAGATCGCGCCCAACCAAAGGTGTACCCGACAACACGCAAAACACCCTCAGCTTGGGAAATGTGATAATTTATCTGTGATATTTTTTTTTAGGCTTAGGTTTATGTTGATATACGTTTATAAGTATTAGTGCCCGACTAACTCAGTCGGTAGAACTTGAGACTATTTATCTCAGGGAGTGGGCCCTTGCCACACGTTGTCCCCGGCATTGTAAAAGATAAACTGTTGCATGTGCAGCCTTCCTTTTTTTACGAGGCCGGTTTACTGACGACCACTCGAAAACCGTCGTCGAGTCTGTTGCGGCAGGCTGCAACATGCAGCAGTTTATCTGTAAAGAGAAAAGAAGCCTCAGATTAATAGTCCTTATATACATATGTAACCTACCAGACAAATTCCGATCCATCTATCCCTTCCCGTCCAGTCCTTCAATGACCTGTGAAATACCTTTGTGAGGAATGTTTTTTTATATAAAATAATTTAATGAATTGATACTTACCCCAAATAAAGTAAAATTAATATTATTAATTTTAATACAGATCAAAACAAACTTGTTTTTATCTGTATTTGATCTTAATTTGATCTGTCATAATGACAAAGACGCACTTATATTAGAACTTATGTAATGACAAGGACGGACATATATTATAACTTATGTAATGACAAGGACAGACATATGTATGCTGGAGAATTCAGCACATAATAAGCCAAATAATGGAAGTGTTCACACGATGCATTTTGCGGTGTGAACATGGAAAATAGCAAATGAGTGGCTTGGAAGTAAAGCCCACGACCAATTTGGAAAATTTTGCGGAAGACAAAAAAAGAAAGATTCTTGGTAAGAAAGCGATGGCGATCGGCAGCAATTTTGGAGACGGGATAATTTTGGGATTATTGAGTTGATACACGAATTACAAAAAAAAAAGACTAAAAAAACATATAAACACGAGTGCGCGTGTGGGTTTTTTAAACTAAACACACAAACATATAAAATAAGAAAGGATTCAGAAAACAAAGAAAAAACCAAATGTGCATACATATATATATATATATTCACATATAGTTTTAAAGTCTTTACCGGATAATTAACAAAAAAAAAAAATATAATATGATTATATAATATGTGAACATCCTCAACAAAGCATACATATATATATACGCGTAACGAGTTAACATAAAGAGGAAAAACAAAAGCATACAAGTGTCGATTTAATCAATCTCCATTGTCGGTGGCGAATTGCCCAGTGCCGTTTCACACAACACGAAACTTCGTTGCCGTGACAAAACTGAAGACTTCATCCCGAGAAACCGGAGTAAAGAGAAATTGTGCCGCAGTGGGAAAAATTGTGCCAGGAGTGTGCAGTGCTACAAGAGCCAGAAAAGTGCAGTGCCCGGAGCCGGAGATATTTTCAATTTTTTTGAATTTAATGAAGTTCCCTTTTTTCATTTATAATAAAAATTGTATTAGATCTAGTTTCTAGTTTTTAGCTTAAATATAAATAATAATTACAAAAATAGTTCTGGCTTTAGTGTTTGTGTGTGTGTCCGCGAGAAGAGGAATTTCTCCCCAAAATTTCCGATTTCGTTCACAGGAAAGTACCTTCATCGTACTGCGCGCAGGACGTCGGGGGACCAGTAAGACTGTGAGTAGCAGGTTTCACAAATTGGAAACCTCTTTCTGTGGTGTGTCGTCCTGTAGGCTTTAGGCAGGGTTAGAACCCTTTTGGTTTAGCACTTTCTTTTGTTTAACTTGAATTTTCTTTTGCTTTTTTTTTAATTTTAATTATCTTGTTACTCCATATAGGTTAAGTTTTTTGAATTTTTCTTTTAATTTCCTTTTTTTGCAATAAAAATGAATTGTTTTAGTTTTAAATGAGTTTATGATGTTTTATTTAATGGAATAATTTGCTTCTTTGCCGATTATGTGTGTGTAGGGTGAGGGAAGGCCGTCCTTCTTCGGGGTAGTTGACAGAGTGGAACGTTAGGCTGTGGCTAACGTCTCCGCTAAGGGGCTATCTCCCATAAACTTCGTCAAGGGAGATAGCGAAGGTCATGTCGATTGACATGAGGGGTGGGCAGGCGGACTTGTGCCAACAACAACAGGCACCCTCGGGTTCTTTAGGAACCTGCATCGCCAAAAGACATTGGAAGGGTGTTGTTTCGTGTTAGGGCTAAGCTAGGTAGTTTTAAGGTAGATCAGGTTTAGTTTAGGTATAGTTTTAAGTTAGGTAGGATAGTTTAGGCGTAGATTAGATTAGTTAGCTTAGCTCCGCGAGCTCCCTTCCGGTCTCTTTTGGTGGTAAAGGCATAGACCTTGAACACCTTTCTTTTCCTCTTTCCTGTCTCTTCTTTCTCTTCTCTATCCTATCTTTTAGTTGTCCGTCCGTGGTCTGTTAGGGTACTAGGCTTTTATCTCTTTCTATCTTTTCTCCTCTTTCTATCTTCTTTTAGCTAGCTATAGGCACGAGATTTTTTTGTTTGCAACTGGTGGTGTACGAGTGGGAGGACAAGAACCGCCCCGTCCGACGAGCTAAGCCGTGCAACCGCAAGCGTGCCGCCGTCCTACTCACCGTCACCGTGGCCCAGCCAACCCAAGTTGTAACATGATAAAATGCTTTAATTATTCGACAATAGTTAAACTATTTCTATCTTCCAAAAAAAGGGTTGTGGCATATTTTGAAAATTTATCAATAAAAACTATAAATGAATGTTTACTATTTACATATACGTCAACAACAATGTCGAAGGAGTTCTTGTAAGAAAGAACTTATTTCGTATAGGTTTTCTATCATACTTAGCACTAGAACAAACTTCACAGTTGTTAATTAACTGGTGAATTATTGTTCTTAGATTCGGATGATAAATTTTTTGTTTGATTTCCTCATATGTTGGAATGATACCAGCATGCCCAACCTCATTCTTGTGAAACAATGCTATTTGTTTTTTTAGGGATTCGACATCTTCTATATCCTTTGCGATATAACTACATTTGACGAATTTTTACATTTGAGTATTAGGATATATTTCAATTATTTGTTGCTGAAGTTTATTATACTCTGCATCACTAAGGTACGAATATATTCCTATCTTACCTTTTTCTAAATACTTTTTTAATATTCCTCTCACATTCTGTGCGACTAAATCGTTCCTGTCGATATAAATTTTAGTATTTTTGAATTTTTTTCAGACTCTCGTTCTTTTTGTTCTAGAAATATTATCTGCGTTTTGAATCGGTTGACTACTGTATCTAAAATTGGTATATGATCGTGCATATTTTCTTCCTGAGAGTGAATCGTTTGAACATCTTCGGATGCATTAACTTCGTGGATTTGATCACTATCACCTAACGTTCTAATCTTTTCATTAGAAATCTCTCTGAAAACCTCATTTGGAGTGGAAAAGGCGGTTTTCTTTTCATCTTGTGGCTTAACAAGAATCTGTTGAAAACCCTTTGCCAAATCCAAAGTCGTAAAATATTGGGCTTTTCCCAATTTGTCCAATATGTTTTCTATATTGGGAATTGGGAATTTATCGTCTATCGCAACCTCATTGAGTTTACGATAGTCGATAACTATGCGCCATTTTTTTTGTCCAGAACTATCCGATTTCTTTGGAACAATCCAAAGAGTGGAATTGTAAGGAGAACTGCTTTCTTTAATTATTCCTTGGGAAAGCATTTCTGATATTTGTTTGTCGATTTCTTTTTCATGTGTCTGGGGATAACGATAAATTTTTGAAAAAAAAATTGGACTATTTATTGTTGTAGGAATTTCGTGTTCCACTTCATGGGTAAATGATAATCTATCTCCTTCCTTGAAAAAAAGTTCTGAATAATTTCTTAGCAGTTTTATAATTGAATCGAATTCTTCGGAATTCAGGTGATCAAGCTTAAGCTTATCAATGATGTTAATGTTCTTTTCTTCAGAAAAGATTTTTTTTGGGTGTTTGATCACTTATTTGATTTTCTTTGGAAAATCAAACAACCGACTGGGCCAGTTATGTGTTTTTGCTTTTTTTTAAGAACAACAATACAAAAAAAACAATCAAAATTAAAATGTTTGTTAAAAATTTCTTTTATTTGGGATATGTCCCGTCCCGTCCGAAGGTTGAAGAGAAACTTTCAGACAAACTGCAATTCGCGGAAATTGCTTACTCAGGTGTTTCACACACCGAGTTCATTTCCGCTGCCAGACTGAGTCGTGAACGGTGTAAGTTTTCAACAAAGTTGATGACTTCAGGTCTGGGACAGTTTGTCTGAAGTATCGTATGAACATAGTTTCCGTCAAACTTCTGTTTCGTGGAGTGTAGGAACGTAACTCGCGTGACTGGCATTAATGGTGTTGTCAGCAGCGACAATAGCAGCAATAGCAGCAGCGGAAAAGTGAGCGGTACTGGGATTTTCATTAATGATTCTCTCACGAAGTATACGCTTGCTCTTCTCTTGAAGGCAAAAGAACCAATGAAACAGAAAGGCGCAAAATATGTATGTTACCAAAACAATCAAATTCTTGTGAGAAAGGTTGAGGGGGGAAAAGTCTATAAAATCTTTTGATGATTTTGCACTTATTTAGTGCATTTTACATCTTGCAATAAATGAATTTTGAGATTGATTCTATCGATGACTTTTCCACCTCTATTCCTTGTAGTACCAATTGTGATAATATTTTGTTGAATAGCTCCAATTGTAATAATAAATTTCTTATTGTGCACCAGAATATCAGAAGTTTGGGAGAAAACTTTTCAATTCTTGTCACACATCTTGATGCTTTTGCGTGTACTCCAGATATTGTGTTTGTATCTGAAATATGGATATACGAATTCGAAAAAAAACATTATTCTATTCCCGGGTTCAACTTGTTTGCTAATACAAATGAAAACTATGCTTCTGGTGGTGTTGGATGCTTTGTTAAAGAAAAAACTATAAGATCATTGATGTCCTGTGTGTTGATTTGACGAATGAAGATGTTCTAAAGGTTTCCCTTGAAATTAATCGTGAAAAATATGTTTTTTTATGTGTATAGAATGCATATGTTCAATGTTTCAATGTTTGTAAAAGAGTTTTCTGATTTGCTAGAAAAGGAAAATTCAAAAAACCTGATTACTGTAGGAGATTTCAATATTAACATTATGGATAATAGTGAAACGGTAACCAGTTCCTTGACATTACTAGCTTCGCATGGACTAGGATGCTTTGTCTTTGAGCCTACTCGGACTGTTTCAGGTAGTTGTCTAGACCATATTTATGGGCGTTTTAGAAATGTTGCGGTCAGTGAATGCGAAAAATGCATTAACAATTTAGGGATTACTGACCACTCTTTGACGGGACTCTTGGTAAATATATCAAATAGAAAAGATTATAAAATTTCCGAATCCCCTCAAAGAAAAATGAAAATAAATTTTAGGAAACTTAAAAACCAGCTGGTTCATGAGTATGAGGAGAATGTTTAGTCTTGTAGTGATGCATCAGCGTATAAAGCTTTTATTGATTCTCTAAGAAAGCACTTTTTAGGTTGTTCCTCATTTCTGACCTCCAAAAAGCAGTTAAAAAGACTTAAACCTTGGATATCGAAGCTCTTGTTAAAAAAAGTTATAAGAAAAAATAAACTTAGTTTGAAATGCAAGAAGTCCTGATAACTTAGGTTTAAGTAGGAGGCATAAGAAATTGTGCTTGGAACTTAAAAAGGAGATTCCGATTTGGCACGATACCTATTACCGTACTCAATTCAGCTCAGCAAAGGGAAATCTGAAAGATGAATGGAAGATAGTAAACAGCATACTAAATAAATCAACATTTTCAAAAAAACCTATTGTTCTACGTGTCGATGACTATGATTTGTCTGATAAGCGTGCTGTTGCTGATGCATTTAATTGCTATTTTGCCAATATAGGCTGCAGTTTACAACCTTACTCAGTCCAATCTTCTTGTTCTCCCTGTCCCTCCGTTTGTGCTGAACCATTGCAATGTAGTAGTTTTGTTTTTCAGCCCATAACTCTTCTGGAAATCTTAAAAGCTATTGGTTCCTTAAATAAATCGAATTCATGTGGTGCTGATGGTATTTCATAGTGGATGTCTTGGCTTATATTTTTAATTGTTGCGTGTTTCAGGGAGTCTTTCCTGATGGCCTCAAACGCGCAGATATAATTCCATTGTTAAAAAAAGGTTCTGATACTGAGATCGGAAATTATAGACCCATTTCACTCCTTCCTACTTTCAGCAAAGTTTTTGAAAAACTAATGAAGAATAGGATAGTGAGTTTTTTAACGAAAACAAAGTTCTTTAATCCCGTCCAATTTGGATTTCAAAAAGGGAAGTCGACGGAGGATGCACTTTGACAGTACTGTTCGCAAATAATGTCACACCTTAATTTAAAAAAATGTACGGCTGGTTTATTTATCGATATAACCAAAGCTTTCGATATGGTTAACCACAATTTTTTGTTGAGAAAACTAGAAAATGCTGGTTTCCGTGGATTTATCCTTAATCGGTTCAGGTCTTATCTGGAAAATAGGTCGCAGAGAGTGAAGGTAGATGAAATTTGGAGCGAGATTAAGTTCTCTAATCTGGGTGTACCTCAAGGTTCGGTTTTGGGTCTAATCCTATTTCTAATCTACAGTACCGAGCAAAAAAAAATGCAAACGGGTACAACATCAGAAATAATTCTGCGTAGCTTCCTGTAACGGTATCCAATCTGGTTCTTCTTTTGAAATGTTTCTTTCCTTTGTGAAACCATTCGATTTTGAGTATCAGTTTGTGATTGGTCTCGTGCAGATGTTAAAATCATTTAAATAAGTGGTATAAGACGAAAATTTGGACGAGCAAAAAAAAATTCTCAAAGAGCAAGTGTGCGATGGTCTCGAGTTCGTCGGGGTCAAGCCCTTCACCACAGCAAGGGCAAAAAGAGAGAGGCGGCAATTACCATTTTATGTTGTTCAGCTGTCACTTAACAGCAAACTAGACAATCTAAATCTCATCTCATCTCATCTCATTTTCAATGACCCGCATGTTCCACTAAAGGGGTCGTGGGGGCAATGCATGCACGAGAGATCTCCAGGCCACTCGATCCTCCGCCATCGACTCTAACTCATCAGGAGCTATGCCCAAGCGCAACCAGGCGAGTGTTTGGACTTGGTCCAACCATCTCATCCTAGGTCTGCCAAGCGGTCGCCTACCTGATGGAATCGCATTCAAGGCACGCCTCGGAAGTCGTGATGATGGGGACATTCGTGCCACGTGACCAAACCATCGAAGTACAGCCCTTTCCGTTCGAAGAAGCAGCTGCCCAACATTGAGTTCCCCGCGCACTGTCGTGTTTCTCACCCTATCCCGGCGAGTAATTCCCACAACAGCACGAAGAAATCTCATCTCGGCAGCTTGTATTCGCGATCTTATTCTTTCGGTCATTACCCAAACTTCATGACCATAGGTGAGAGTTGGAACAAATACTGCGTTAAAAACCGCTAACTTGGCTTTGACACCAAGCTCGGCCTTCCTGATTACAGATCGACCAAGCTGTTTCAAAATTGACCCAGCTTGACCAATCCTACAGGAAAGCTCAGCATTATTCCTCCCATCACTCGTGAAGAAGACCCCGAGATACTTGAACTTCTCCACCTGTTTCAATGGGACTCCACAAACATGTAGAGTGCATTGAACAGGGGTTCTGGAAATAACCATAACCTCGGATTTGTCCACGTTAACCCTCATCCCAGCATCAGCACATACGGCCACAAACCTATCTAGCGCGCGCTGGAGTTCCATCTGGGAGGATGTGAGGATGACTAAGTCATCTGCAAAAAGAAGATGACTTACCCTCAACTCTCCCAATGTGAAACATTCCTCGCCTCGACTGCGCTGTAACATCCAGTCCATATATATAATGAAAAGGAGAGGTGACAAAACGCACCCTTGGCGAAGTCCGTTAACCTTAATGACGTTCCCAAGCCACCTTAATGACACGAGAGAGCCATAAAACTCCCTCTTTACCCATAGCCTTAAGCATTTCTGGCCGGATTTCATCCACACCGGCGGATTTGCCAACTTTTAGCGATTCAATCGCCAAAATGACTTCCTCCACCGTTGGTGGACGTTGGACGCCTCCGCCCTACTCAAGACTGCAGGTCTGTCACCCTCAGTGCCTTGTTCGGGATTTAGCAGCTCCGAAAAGTGCTCGCTCCATCTGCGCAAGATGTCCACCTCATTGGAAAGCAACACGCCATCTTTGGATTTGACTCCTTCGATGGTGTTGTATTTCCTCCCTCTGAGCCGGTGAATGGTTTGCCAGAACACCTTTTTCGCAGATCTATGGTCGTTTTCCAACTTCTCACCGAACTCCTTCCAAGTCTGCTCTTTAGCTGCTCGCACAGCCAATTTGGAAGTTCTTCGCGCCTCAGTGTACCGGTCACGAGAATCAGAGTTCCCCAAGAGAATCCAGTCTCTGTAGGTCTTCTTCTTCTCTCTGATGGCTTCTTGAACTCCGGGTGTTTTAAACCACGCAGTTCTTTTCTCACCACCAGCCGCCACACCAAGCCGCTTCACCCCACAAACATCACGTGCAGAAGCAATGACAGCTGTTGAAAACAGTCGCCATTCGTCCTCTACATGCGATGGAACAGTTGGAATTTGCTCAAACCCTTCGGATATGCGCCGTGAAAAATGTTGCTGCACCTCACTGTTCTGTAGTTTCTCCCACCGTATGCGTGTAATCACTCTTGGTTTCCGCCTTGGCAGAAGAGGTACTTTATCAGAAAGATACAGCGTACACAACACCAGGTGATGATCAGTTGACAGTTCAGCCCCTCTCAACACACGAACGTCACAAACCATCCGTTTCACACACGATGGTACCACAATGAAATCTATCAACGATTTCTGTTGAAGACTCACGGTACCATGTGTATTTATGGATGTCTTTGTGTGGAAAGAAGGTGTTCATAATGGACAGGCCATTTGCACAGCAAAAATCCAACATCTTCTCTCCGTTCATGTTTTGATGAGGATCACCGTTCCTCCCAATCACACTCCCCCATGTCGTTACATCCACACACACGTGAGCATTGAAGTCACCCATCAGAATAAAGGAATCCATCTCAGCCACCCTGTCAAAGGCAGCATCAACTTCATCCAGGAAAGCCGCATACTCTGACTCTAGATTCGGTGCATACACCTGCACTAGAGCCAAAGTTGATCTTTCAAGCTTGAGCTTTAAGATCCCGACTCTCCCTCCTAACGGTATCCACTCCAATACTCTGTCTGCCAGCCTGGGACTTGTGAGTATCCCCACTCCCGCCTGTGCAGACATTTGAGGTGCCACTCCCGACAGGAAGAGTTTCCACCCGTCCGAAAGATCCACAGTTCTAGATCCTCTTTGCTTGGTCGAAGAAATGCCTACGATATCTAACCGATATCTGGCAGCCTCTCCAACCAGCTCAAGATCCTTTCCTGTGAGCGATGAGACGTTCCATGTGCCTATCCTAAGCCGATGCCGTTGTCCGTTGCTGCCGGGTTGCTCGTAACTGCTTCGGGCTGAGCCCGACCGGCTGCCAAGCGGGACAGGACGGCCACCAGACGCTCGCATACTGCCACCATTCAGGCCTGGCTCCGAATGGGGCCCTGGCACACCAGGGTAGGCGGTATCCGAGGCTGTCTTCCTTCTTTTCGTCATCTGAGGGGGTTGCGCTTCGTTAGCCAGGCTTGCGGCGTACAATATGCTCACCACAAACCTGTTGCCACCCCACCACGAGGAGGTCAGCTGCCGGGGGGGCGACAATCTAAATAAAATAAAGTATTTAGATTTCTGGTCCTGCAAATGGGAAAAAATAAGAAGGAGCGAGGGCATTCTACTCGTACAATGCGTTCGCTGCCAAAGGTTCGGGCACGCCGCGTCGAACTGTGAAATGCAGCCTCGATGCGTCAAGTGCAGTGTGAACCACAAGGCGGAGGAATGCAAGTTGGGGAGAGAAGGAGCAGCTGACAAAAGCCAGCTTAAGTGCGTACTTTGCGGGAACGCGGGACACACCGCTAGCTATCGGGCTTGTTCTAAGTTCCAGGCAATCAAAGCAAAAACGATTCTGCAGAAGCAGCCCCCAGTGAAAAATCCACTCGGGGCAGCCATAACCATCACCCCTCAAGTCACCTACGCCCAAATGGCATCTGGTCGGAGGAATACGGTACAGCAGCAACTACCGAAGGTAGTGCCACAGTCTTCAGTGCCAAGAGCACCCGAATCTACGCCCGATTGGAAAACGTCCATGGAAAGGCGTATGGTTCGTTTAGAAGAGCAGGTGGGCCAAATTCTGGCGCTGATGCAGAATCAAGCACGTCAATCGTCCTAATGGGTGCGCCGGCGGAGAGTACTTACAAGATCCTTGCAGTGAATGTAAATTCACTGATAAGGGTCGCACGAAGAAACGAGCTCTACAGACTGTCGGATGACCAAAGCCCAGAGTTGCTTCTGATTAGCGAAATCAAGCTAAAGCAGAAACACAAATTGAACACACTAACAATACAGTAAATACAATATTATTAGAAGAGACCGGCCCAACTCCAGTGGTGGAGGCAGTGTTGCGATCTTCATCAAAAATAATATTAAACACAAAGTAGCGTATAGTGGTTTCAGGAGTTGGAGGCCTGCATCGTCTGCATTTCTCTCCGCAGTGGGAGAAAGCTGTATGTGGTGTCGGTCTACTCCTCCGGCTCGCCTCATACCACAACAACCATAGCAGAGCTCGATTCTCTCTTCCAATGCCTAATGCTAGACTCGGAGGAGAACTATTTTATTTTCGCCGGGGACTTAAATGCCCGACATAGATATTGGGGTAACATAATTTCCAACGATAGAGGGAACCAGCTTTATAACTGGTTTTGCTTACACAGTGTCGAGTATAGACTCGATTTGAAAGCAACGGAAATTTCGTCGTTCCCCAGGAGCGGCTCGTTTCTGGATCTCATGCTGTTAGACGCAAGACTGCAACTGACAGACACAAACCTACAGACGGTAAACTGTTTGAACACTTTTGTGTACCTCAGTGACCATTGCGGACTCAGTGCCGAAATCAAAATCCCAAACGACATTGCGGAATTAGGAGAGTTTGTTCAAAGCTATCCCTACAACTATAGTAGGACGCGATGGACACGCTTCTCTAGACAATTGACAAGAGCACTCTCCTTGAATGCGCTCCACAACCGAGGAGATTGACATGTATCTAGTACAATTGGATGAGACAATAAAACGAACAATGGGCAGTACTATACCACGGTATAACCGAACCAACAACGAAAACTTATACCGCAATGCGACAATCGACGCACTCCACCAACAGAAAAGTAGACTTCTGTCAAGATTGAAAACCTTGTACAGACGATTTACTGACAGACGAAGTGAGGAAATTAGGACACTGAAGTCGCTCATTAAAAACGTTCAATCCTTGATTAATCAGAATTACAGGATTTCTTTTAACTTGTATTAGAACAATAAAATTCGGGCTGTAAAATCTAACAACCCGAGTATGTTCCACAGATAAACAAATTCTTCCGGAGCAGCAAGCAAAGTAAACTTCCGTGTCTTAAGTTTCCCAGAACGACGGACAATGAACAAATACTGACAACAGCAGGTATTGATCCAGTAAATGCAGTTCTTGATGACAATTTCTTTGTGGTCGAAGACCCGCAGGAAAAAGTGGAGGCACTAGGCGCGGTCTTTCAGGAAGTATATAGGGTGAACGAGAGTCTTCGCTCGAACTACGACCTGGAGAACCGGGTACTAGATAGCAATGCTAAACTTCGAGATGATATGCAACAATGGCGATCTGAGAACAGCGGCTTTGTCGTGTTCAATGGTGACAACATGGCAGATAATGCCATCGCCGATGAGAGGGTCCATCCCCCGTTCATATCGAAGACAGAGCTCCAAGAGGTCTTCGAAGCACTTAAAAAGAAACAGTCAGTTGGAATCGACGGAATTTCCAACATTGTGCTAAGACATCTTCCTCTAGAAATGGTTAATATGTACACAGTTCTGTTTAACAATGCTCTGAATAACGCACATTATCCGGAGCATTGGAAAACAGCGATTGTACAACCCATATCTAAACGAGGAAAAGATTCGTCTAATCCGTACAACCTCCGGTCAATTAGTCTCCTTCCGAACATCAGCAAGGTATTCGAGAGGGTGGTTAATAGAGCTCTGCTTAAGTGGGCTGAGAACAATCATATCATTCCGGATAACCAATTCGGTTTCAAAGGACATGACACTATTCATGCTGCGTCGAAACTGGTGTCGGATATCCAATGGAACAAGAGCAAGAAACAATTGACTTGACTGACTAATTGACTTGGAGAAGGCCTTCGACACCGTATGGTTAGAAGGATTATTCTACAAACTCAATCGGCTGGGCATCAGCAACCCGCTACTATACTTACTGTTTGAAAACTCAATGATTAACTGAATTTACAATAATGTTTATTACAATAAAACCAAAAGTTAGTACAATGTTAATGTGAAAAATGGAAAATGTAACAAAATTATAACTAACTAAAGAAGTACAGGCCAATTACCAAGAACAGACTGTTGGTGTTGAAGCGGCTGCGAACAAAATCCAAGTGGACGAGACATCGAACGATCGAATCGTACCATGTACCTCATTACAAAAAAAATCTAAGTCTCCACTAACTAATTGTCAGTGTTCTAGCCGATTTGTCTTTCAACACCACAGTATATTCAAAGGTCTAAGAAAGAAGGAAAGAGATAGACAATGTTTAGAGCTTTTTCATAATGTACAGTGACTCAATTGAACTACTTTACAAATAATAAATTATAACTATGTGGAAACTGAAAACATTTAAAAAATGTTGATTAAATCTCAAACACCTACTGTGTAACATGCTCACCAGCAGAAAGTTCGTCGTCAAGAATGGCAACGTGACCTCTACGGGTATATTCCGCATCAAAAATGGTCACCAACAGGGTGCCGTTAATTCGCCGATCCTGTTCAACATTTACTTAAGTGATCTCATAAGTTCTCGTAATCACGTAATTGCGTACGCAGATGACCTGATAGTGTACAGATCAGGACGAAAGATCGAGATCATCACCACTCTCGTGCAGTTGAAAGTTGAAGATCAACTTCGAGAAATCGGAAACCATCCTTTTCAGAACGCCGTTGCAGAGAGCCTCGGCGGATACTAAAAAGAATTTGCGAAAGTACTCAGTT
Organism: Myathropa florea; assembly: GCA_930367185.1. NCBI lineage: Eukaryota > Metazoa > Arthropoda > Insecta > Diptera > Syrphidae > Myathropa > Myathropa florea. Next base: position 51,700,371 of record OV884004.1, read on the forward strand.
GTTGGACGTCACGGCCAACCACTGGCGCAAAGGACTGTAGTCAGATACCTGGGGATTTGGCTAGATCACTTTCTGTATTTTAACAAACATACAGAGGCTGCTCTGGCCAGAGCCCGAGGTGCTTTCGCTCTCACAAGGAGACTGTTTTACAACAGCCAACTCGATGCGAGGGTGAAGGTAATCTGCTACATGGCCCTTATCAGGCCAATGCTAACCTATGCCTGTCCCGTATGTTTCAACGTGAGTGCAATCTTGATGGAAAAGATTCGGGTGTTTGAGAGGGCTTGTCTTAGGACCTGCCTTCGCCTTTACAGAACACCAGAGTCCCAGTACAAAAAAATATTCCAATGAGGTCCTATACAACAGGGCGAACATGATTAGAGTGGATAATTTTCTGCTGAAGATGGTTCGAGGTCACACTGCCACTGCCAGAGCGATGGATTCGATCAATAATTTGATCTCCAGGGCTTACTACCCCAACCCACAATACCAAGAAAAGGTACTTTATACCGGCTTCGTCCCTGCAGAAACATTTCTCCATTTTGATAAGCACGGTCTGATACAAGACAAAAATGCGGTACCATCAATGTTGCTGTTGCTGTTGATGTTGCTATACAGCATCAAAAGTTCTGGTGGTTGAAAAGCGAGGAAACTCCCTCGTCGAACCCTTTAGACCCGGGTTAGATCGGGAAATACTGATCCCCTTATGGGAAACAGTCGGTCTTGCAGCGCGTAATTATCACTCAAGCAGCTGCAAACCTATGGCCGCCTTACATAGCTTAAGTAGTTTGTAAGGTAGTTTATAAGCTGTATATACACAAAAATATTAATCTTTGTTTCGTCGCTCAACAAAATATTTCGCCATTTATATTCAATTTCTCAATATCAACAATTTCTTCTTTAGATGCGCCCACACGTTTTAATAGAGTTTAGGCTAGCAGGTCAATTTTGTTGTGAACAGAGCATTTTTTTACTAGTGTGGAAGTATGCTTTAGGTCGTTATCCTGCTGAAAAACCCAACGCAGAGGCATGTTTTTCTTGCTGTATGATAGCATTACCATTTGCAAAATGTCTTTGCGCTCGGTTGCCGTCATATTGTTTGTAGTCTGGAATATGGGACGAACATTATTCTAAGAAAAACATCACCAGGCCATTATGTTGCCGCCTCCATGTTCCACTGTATTTTTTATGCAACGGTTATGAAATCCCTTGGCTCGAGAACCACTTCACTCGTTTCACAGTAATTTCCAAAGATATTAATCGTTGTTTCGTCGCTCAACAAAATATTTCGCCATTTATTTTCACCGATATTGCTCGTCCTATTTGCATGTGTCAGGGCAAACTGTAGCCTCATGCTTAATTTTTTTTCTCATTAAGAGATCTTGCCTAGCTATTTGTCCGACAAGTTTGGCTTTTTGTAAGTCACCACGAACTCTTGGAGCACTAACGATGTTGTTAATTTCTGCGGAAATAGCTTTTGATGACTTAAAAGAGTCAGTTTTTGATAGCATTATTATACGGCGATCATCCACGGGGTTCGTTTTTTTCGATTTGCCATGAAATACTTTTTAGGGTGCAGCTTTTAAAACATTTTGCGCTAAATAAAGTGACCGATACACACATTTCACGATTTCCCGCCGAGATTTTCCTTTTTTTATGTGCGAAAGAAGCAAAACTTACTCTTCTGTAGTGCATTGACTACTTCGAGCCATGGTAAACCTAAAATGTTTTATTCCTTTTTCTTATTTGATACCAAGCAATTACAATAAAATATTTTAAACATTTTTGACAAAAAACTCGCAAAGAAAATTATGATATAATTGAATTTTAATCACAATCTGAAGTGTATCTCTTTTTTTGATCACACGATCTTTATGTGCTAACACAATTTTATCTTCATAAAAAATTATTAACCTTAATATTGAAAATATTGTTAAGTCTTAAGTTTTTAAAAAGTGTATAGAATTCAAATATGTTAGCCTTTTTACGAACTTTAACCATTTCTTTCATTGTGCTACGCTAAACGAAAAATAAATGTACATATGTGCAGTTAGGTTATAAGCTAGTTATTAAGTTATTTTAAGGTAGGTTTTAAGTTAGTATCTAAGTTGTTTAACAACGAGTGCAGGCAGACACATGCAGCAAACCAAGAAGCCTACCAGGCAACGCTGCATCGAACCACGAGAGCTGTTCGTGAGCTCTACGAACAGAAATGAAAGGAAGAGAACCGGCTTCTCAGGAAGAAAAAGAAAGAGCACGAGAAACGCGCGATCGAGGAGATGGAGAGGTGTTATGGCAGGAATGATGTCCGAAAATCTTACCAAAGGGTATGGCCACTTGGGCGCACAATTTAAATTTTATACCATTTAAGCTTTATACTTATTCATAGATTTTTTTATTTTCTACTTCATAATTATTATTATTATTCTTTAATTAATCTTTTACTAATTAAAAAAAAAAAAATTTGGAACAAAGACCACATATGTATGTCAATTAGTGCAGAATATTCTTCTGGCATATAAACCATAAAATAAAAAGGTTATGTTTAAAATAGATTTACTTATTTCTTTATTTCTAAATATATAGTTAAATATTAGAGTGATGTGTAATTGTTGGGATAATGGTTTCAGGAATTTATTTATCAAATCCAAACTCTATTGATAGCTTTGCTTGCGGTGATTGTTCGCACTTCCTTATCAGAGTGGATTTTGAGTTGCTAGCAAATATTCCCATGCGAATTTCTAATAGTAAGGACAATTGTCGCTTAATCTGCGGCACCGCACTTACACCGATTTATATAGGAGTGGATTTTAAGCTGAAAAATATGATCGTATGATATCTCTAGTGCAGACTTTTATGTCGTATTTATGTAACTCGTTTCTAAAAGTTTTTGTTGTACATATTTTCAGAGAGGATATGATCGGAAATTCGAAAAAACTACCATGTGGACATATTTTTCACACTAGTTGCTTACGATCTTGGTTTCAAAGACAACAAACGTGTCCGACTTGCAGACTTAATATACTACGTAATCACAATGCTAATCCACCACTTAACACAGCACAAGAAACTGCGACTATTAATACATCCCCTGCTGAGCAAACAGGCAGATTTGAAAGTGAAGAGATTGCACGTGAGTTTAAATAAATATGCTTTAAGCACTGTATTGCATATTTTTTTAGAAGGCACTGCTGGTAATACTACAATGGAAACGATGCAAGTACCTCACCCATCAATAATGTTTTCGAAGCCTTTTCCATATTTTCCTGTATCACTTCCTACAATGCCACCAAATTTAAGTTCATTAACAAATGAGGAACTTGGGAATTTAGAAGGAAATGAAAGAAGAAATATAGAAGAACGTTTGAAGGTAATTAATTTAAATTTGTAAACATATCTTCATTACTTCTGTAGATAGATAGATAAATAGATATTTATTTTTTCCTCCACAGTAAAAAGTTATTTTTTGACAATATTTATATAATCTGCCTTAGCTTGCACAGAGATATGGTTAATAGAGAAACCTTTCAATTGAGAATACAACTTTTTAAAGTAATTGAGTGTTAGGAAAATTAATGCAAAATTAGAGGAAAACTATGAAAAAAACTATAACAAAAAATAATGCATTAAATAATAAATAATAAATAATAAATAATAAATAATAAATAATAAATAATAAATAATAAATAATAAATAATAAATAATATATAATATATAATATATAATATATAATATATAATAAATAATAAATAATAAATAATTTATATATTTGGTGTAATTGTACAAGTCGATTCTTGTATCGATTGTACATATCACGTTTCCAAGCAGTCCTTCAAACAAACTCACTTGAAGAAGAAAATAAAGTCGATTGGGATGGATAATTCTGCTGATGAGGACAATGGAGAAGAAGAGGAAAAAATTACAGAAATCTGGAAAATGTTATTGAAGAAACCCTACAAAGTGTAATTGAAAAGGTGAAGGTGTGAGTTTATTTTGGTTGAGAGGATTGTTGACGAAGACAATGAAGGTATTGTTGAATCCAATAACAAGCATTTGGAGGGGTTGATCTTGCCAACATGCTGTTGGAGTTACACAAAACCACCCACAGTTCAAAGAAGTGGTATATGCGTATCGTTTACTGGTGCATAAGTTCATCATTAGTCAATAGCTGGCTATTGTTTCGCAGGGACCTGAAAAACTCAAGCGGAGACAACAAGTATATGTAACTACTAAATTTTCTGTTGGATATGGCTAACGAGTTATTCAACGCGAAAAAAATAACAGCTCCAATACGCAAAAGAGGTCGTCCATCGTCACTTGTGTCAACAATGCAGTCAGATCCACCATCACCAGCTTCATCATTAACACCTCCATCACAATCTTCGTCGTGTTCTTATAGAAGATCATATGTTGCAGAATCTGCAAAAACCATGTGATTTGATCAAATCTGTCACTTGGATTGACTGAGGATCGAAAGGTAGATGTGGGCTATGTCACAGTGGGTATCCCCTCTCAAAATGCTCTAAATACAAGGATTATTTGTTTTAAAACCCACAAAAAAATTGTTTTGTGTGATATCACATTTAAATTGTATTAAAAATTATTAATTAATACATAGGACTTTGAAATTGATATCAGTTCATACTAAGATCCAGACTAACAACTCTATATCCTTAAAAAAATGTTAGCCACCCCTTAATTAATTCGAGCATGAAATGGTTAAATATTCTCTCGACCATCTCCTCCAGAATTCGTTTTTTAAGTGCGTGACTAATTTCCATCGTGTGGGTAAGCTGATCTTGTGTGAGTGTTTGTGGTCCATCATGCTTATTGTTGTAGTAGATGTCCCTCATTATAATCTTTACGAATGGATGTTCATAGGGTAATAAGTTAGGGTGTTTTTGTAAAGCTATCTTTTAGAATTAACGTAATTACAAAATGATGAACCATTGCTCTTTACCGAAGATTCTATGAGCAAGACATATTGTTCGTATAATTATTTATTCAAGAACTCATACTCTTTCCTGAGTCTCAAAAATCTTCCCATTGGTTAAAACTCGTTTTGTTTGAAACAAAGTTGGAATATGCTTTAAATTTAAATTTACCACATTTTTGTTTGTCCACGGAATTCTAAATCGATTACTATCGCCCATGTTCTGCATTCCACTTTTTATGAATTCGAGCTGTTAAAGTGAAAATTCGTGTTCTGCAATCCGATCGAAATGGTGGTGGTGAATTTGAATTTCGAAAATGAAAATTGGTGTTCTGCAATTCGATTTACTCGTATTTTTACTCGAATTGAATTCACTGATAAGCTCCGCTATGAATTTGCAGTGAAATTGGATTAAATACGCGAACTATTCAGATTTTTAATTTTCTTTTTACTGATTTTATTTTGTATTTTAGGGAAAAACACAAAAATTCAAGGGGGGTGGTATTTCTGAGAAATTTATAAAGGCAAATTCCGATTTGTAAGGAACTCTTCATTTTGGCATTCTTATATGAAACTATTGAATAAAATTGCTTTCCTGGAAAAATATAAAAACTGCAAGCTATTTCTCTCAAGATGTACAAGTAGGTTCATTTTGTACGCCAAGCCCTTGTTTAGAAATGAAAAAGATGATCCAAATGATCTATAGGAATATTCCCTGAGGATTATTCTTTTCATTTTACTTCGAAACACGAAAAAGTATTCAAAACAACAACCAAATGTCTGTCGAAACAATGAAAACTAAGCCAAAACAAAAACCATTTGCTTGCAGAAGCCAAGGCAACAACGTTTGTTTTTTCCGAAAGTGAATTCGAAAAATTCGAAATCAATCGAAATGCAGAACATGGAAATTCACTTCGGGTGAAATGGAAATTCGATTTCAAATTCGTTTCACTCGAAATGCAGAACATGGGCGTATGAGGCGTTTTAGGAATAAATAACTCTAAGCTCACCATTTATTTATAAATATATCATAGTTACTGTTCACTTACACATGACGCTACGGTGAGCTATGTATGTCAGCATCAGCCCATCCAATGACGCAGCATGTATTGGAATACAACTTAATTTGCTGATATATCATCATTATTATTTGACACAGGCAACCCAATAACTCATCGCACTGACGCCGCAATGCCTGCAGTAATTTAGTTTTAAGCAAATATTAAAATTGTTAGAGTAAGCTAGAATTAAGTATAAAACGCAAAGAGCAATTAGCAATAAACGTCGGTCTATCTGAACACATTAATCGATTTTTATTTTTTCAGCAATCTACACCACAAAGGGCGAACAAGTTTAAGTGCTTGCTTCGCATTGTAAAAATATATTAAGTTCATGTGCATGATATTCCACTTCAGAAAAACGTGATTCAGCGCAGGAATCATTATCAACATACTATAAATATGGCATAATTTGAAGATGTTCTTGTAGCACAATCAGCTACTGGACAAAAAATCCAAGGCCTAATAACAAATTGCAAAAAAAACTCTGCAGTAAGAAGGAAGACGGTAGGATACTTTAAGAAGAGTAATTTCGTTGAAGCCGATCGAAAAATCAAGGAACAACCGAACCTCCCAGTCGACCACGACTACTTTACTACTACTACACTACTACTTCGCTGAAATTGCAAAGGTGGTAGAGCAGTACACTAAGCTGCCTGAAGAAGACATGTCCGTACACCACAATTTCTGAGCATCATTCGTAAACAAGGGGCGATGAGGGAATCACTCAGAAGAGCGATTGAAGGGTTATCATTGAACGAAGAAAGACCCGTTCAATATTTCGACCTAAGGTTTCGAGCAATAGAGAAACTCTGGCAGTAAGTAGAATCACTCAACTATTCTATTTGGGAATAAGGTAATAACCCAATATCAGTTGGTTACAGCCAACAAAAATATATTGAACTCGAGAGGCAAGTTCAAGAGAGTCTTGTAGCCATCTCAATAAGGCTTCAAACGCAAGGCAGTGGAATCACCGAAGATGCCCCATGAAATGGCAACATCACCCAATCGTTAATTCTACCAAAGTATACGATTCCGAAATTTCTCAACTGGAGACAGTTTTTTAACTTGTTCTCTCAAATGGTTGACAAGCAACCGATACTAAAGAAGCAGAACAGCTCATCCGCCACCCACACTCGCCACCCCATATTATAACACATCTTGGAGCATCCTTGTAAAAAAATTACTTGGGTAACCAAATCAAACACAGCCTCAAGAATGCTTAATGGCATTAAATAACATCGGCTTTTACACTGCAGCATGGAATACTTTTCTTCTACATTTGCTAGTTCCTAACCTAGATTAAAACACAAGGATATTGTACCAACAATCTTTGAAGAAGCCGCAGGAACTGCAGACCATTAACGAGTTCCTAACGTTCATTAAGAACCAATTTCATTCATTGGAATCAATCGGACGAAGAAAAAGGGTTATGCTTCCTAGAGCCTGTGTGTCATTACCGACGAGTAACAACAACAATGTTATTTGCACGGCAGGTGGAATGGGAATGAATCCTTTATTTGCCTGCAACCGATTTGCCCAATTTTAGCCAGTTGAGCGCTTACATTTAGTGCAAAAACACAAACTTTGCCTAATTTGCATGAGGACTGGTCATGGAGCAGCCACTTCCACCTCAAGAAGCTGCTTAAGATGCGGCCAAAAACATATCACGATGCTTCAACTTGAAAGCAACACAAAAGTTTCCAATAAGTAATCCACAAACATGGGCAACAATCAGCAGAATTCTGTGAGTCCATCAGTTACGCTAGCAGCATCTAATGACCCAGAACGACATCATTACGTACTCCTGAGCACGGCTATCGTAGAGCTGGTTGCCATTCATAGACACATTTGGAAGCATTCGTTCTACCACAGATTATCCTTCCACAACCATTTCAACACATTGACACTTCATAATGGCCAATACCAAAAAATATTCCCTTGGCGGATCCCAAATTCAGTGAACTCGGTAATATAGATATTCTCGTTAGTGCAGATTTCTACCATCAACTACTATCAAACCCAAACAAATACCTTACCATCGTTGCAAAACACAGTTCTCGGATGGATACAAGCGGGAAAAATAACTGAAGCTGAATCAGCCACGACCACGTGCGGCGTCTCCAGTTTTGACGACAACGATCTTCACCAGATGGCAGAAAGATTTTAGAGCCTCGAAGTTGAACCGGTGTGTAGCACTTTATCTATGACTGAAGAGATGTGCGAAGCTCATTTTACACAAAATACGCATAAAACCAAGGATGGTCGATTCATTGTCAAACTACCGTTTCATGACAGTTCAAACGCTCTTGACATTTCCAAGGGAACATATTTTAACAGATTTCTGGCCTTTGAGCGACGGTTGGAGAAAAATAAGGATGTGAAGGATAAATACATATAAATATATATAAATATTACAAGGCATTGAAAAGGAGGATAAGGAAATTGATCTGGACTTTAACGATGAAACTAACGCCTCAATCAAGGCACTAGGATTAAAATGGCAACCAAAGGACGGCACATTTTGTGTTAAAACAAGTATGAGCCCAACAAGTAGAATTACAAAACGAAGCGTAAACACGGAACTTTGGTTACTAAAACTCTCATGGGATGAAAGTCTACCTGCTGAGCTACACACAAGATGGATTATTATTATTATTTTGGTTGAGGGTATATTGCACCGCGACCTTTAAGATCTATTATGCCCCACAAGATGGATAACTTTCCGCAATAACTTAAAGGAAATAAAAAATGTTCATTTCCCACGCCACATGCTCAACAATGGGGTACCCAGAACAATCCAAATCCACACCTTTTCCGATGAATCTGAAAGGGCTTATGGTGCAGTGGTGTAGTTAAGGGCAATTATGAAGGATTGAAGAATAATAATGAGAATCGTGCCAAATCTCGAGTAACTCCACTAAAGAAACAAACGTTGCTTTAGCTGGAATAGTGCACTGCAGTTCTAGGCGCTCAATTAACATCTCGAATTAAAAGGCATTTAAACCACAGTCTTATGGAGACTCTGAAATTGTTCTCACATGGATAAACTCTTCATCATTTCAAACTTTTATGGCCAATCGAGTCCGTCATACAAGAACTAATACTCTCCGGGCAGTGGCGGCATATACCATCACAAAAAAAACACAATCCAGCTAATGTCCTATCAAGAGCCCTACAACCAGCTAAATTGCCACCATGCACACTCTGGTTCTACAGTCCTCTGTTCCTATCAGGTCATCAAGATATGTGACCAGGAAAGTATATCAAGGAGCCTGTGTAAGAATTACACCAGGATGAGGAAGAAGAATTGTATATGCAGCGAAGCCACGTAAGGCAAATCCAACCGATGAACTGAAATAATATATCTGTAAAAAACAAGGAACGGCTTACGTGTTGCCAGTTCTGTGTATTTCATCATATTTATACAAGCGATTTTGGTGAAACTGTTATACAAATTTGATCAGATATTCAAAAAGAGAATAAATTGAGCAAAACTGTAACAAATTGACAAACAGCATTGTAATCGACTTAGAGCAAATTAAAACATGTACATATAACGTAGGAGAAATTCTTTAAAGTTCGCAAAATTAACGAAAATGAATTAATATTATATACAAATCTAAATTGAAAAAAAAATTAATTATCTAGTAACATTCTTAAACATTCCGCCGCCCCTGAACGACGTTTCAGCACACTGGAAGAATTTCAATTTTGTGTATTGGCCTGACCAAATTTCCCTTGGCTGTCTTCAATGTGATTACTCGAACGTGGCCGTCCTTTCCTGGGTGTACCTCTATCACTCGTAGCATTGCCCACTTGCCTGGAGGTAAATTGGTATCCTTCAGTACTAACCGGTCGTTGACATTAAGGTTAGACTCTGTCTTATGCCAGTGGGGTCGGTGCTGTAATGACGTCAGGTACTCGATGTGCCAGCGTTTCCAATACCCTTGTACCTTTGATGTTAGCAGCTGCCAGGCTGATAGACGATTCGTTGGTACTTCTATAGTGGGTTCCGGAACAGCTGCATATATGATGCACCTAGGAAAAAATGTGCAGGGGTTAGTGGTCAGAAATTTGACATAAAGGTCGCAAATTTAGGAGGGCTTCGATCTGCGCTACGAGAGTGTAAAACTGTTCGAATATTAAAATGTCTGTGCCTATTAAGCGGCATAGGTACGCAACTTGTCAAGTTCCCGATTCCACCATGGTTTTTTCGACATGCCCTTAGGCTTGCTGATAGGGCAGGAAATAGACAGCGCGTGGTTAAGGATTTTTGTGAGCCTCTCCATAGAAGTGTCGAGGCCAGCAGAACAATTGGGGATGGAGATAAGTGTATCGGTTTAGATTGGCGATACAGTTTCTCTGTATTTATCCCAGTTGGTCTTTCGGTGTGTACGAGGCGATCTCACTAAATCGAAGTTTATATAACGATTATCAGAGAAGGAGTGGTCACGAGAGACCTTCCAGTTTTTGATGCTGTCAGCTATATTCAGAAACCAGGGTGATGTCGAGCACCTCCTGTCTGTTTTTTGTGATGAATGTGGGTTCGCAACCTGAGTTGCATAATACTAAATTGTTTAGAATATAATCTAAAATTAACTCACCTCTATCATTGATGTCCGTTCCCGCAGATTGTGTGATGCGCGTTTGCATCACACTCCAGAATGAGTGCGGTTTTAGCTCTCTCCGCATCAGCGATCGTCCTCTTGATTGTAGTAGAGGGGGGAATTTCAACATGGTCATGTGCCATGTACGCCGATATTACCCAACATTTTTCTGTGCCTAATTCTAGGCAAACGGCGACTGATTCCAGATCGCTGTAATTGGAGAGAAGAAAGCCATTTAGTGAGCTCTTCATAAGAATGCAGGTTCTGGGCTTACTTCTATTTCTCATGAAGAAGAGATTGTAGTTGGGAGTCCTAAGTCCACACAGTTGGTCATTGACGTTCTTGGGTTCTTGGACTAGAACAATATCTTCTCCATAGGTGTTGAGGCGGAGAAGTAAAGCGGCCGAGCCAAAGTGGAATGGTGGAGATTAATTTGGACTATCCGAAGCAGCGCCATCGGGTAGTCCTTCTACCAATAATAATAATAATAATGGCGGCACTACAGTCCGAGGTGGACCTGGGCCTAGCTTCTCAGCAACCACTCGTGTTGTACGTGCTATTGTTCTCTCACGAGTGGAGGGGACCTACAGTTTAATGCCGACTCCGAACGGTGAGATTGAGAAGCTTTTTCTAGACAGTTATACTCTTTGATCATTGTCAGTGACTCGAAAGAGGCGGAGCCGCGAACATTTTTTTTTGAAAAATTGTTTGTCTGAACTTGGAATCGAACCTAGACTGTGAAAGTCTAATACGCATGGGTCGACACACGAACCCACACGGCCACGGCGTCCTTCCACCAAGGTGGTGTTTAAATCGTCGCCAAGATCGATCTCAAAAAGAGAGTATTGGCTATTAGGCGGGGTACTAGTGAGTTCGAGATCAGAGAAGTTGATACAATCAACATTTTCATCTCGAACCTGTGGATCTGGTGAGGGCTCTGGAGTGCCCTCCCTCTCCCCTTCATCCTCCATAGGTTGACGGGATAGCTTCCGTTTTGGCGATGGAAGATGAAGTGGAGGGAGACGGCTCAACCGCGGCCGAGCATCCCCCCTCCTCCTCAATGACTGCGGCCGGTGTATTACCGACAGGTTTAGCAGCCGATGAAGTGGAGGGAGAGTGATCAACCATCGCAGAGTCCTCCCCATCCTTCTTATACACCCTCAGTGTAACGCTAGTGAAGCCATAATGAGTGACCCCACTAGATTTAGTGAGGGGAGCAAGCGACTCCTTATTGATGACAATAATAGCCGCTCGCGTATCACCCTTGGGCTCCTCCAGTTTCGCGATCTTCCAGTTCCAGATCCGGGTTGCAAACTTGGATGAATTTTAGGATGACGAAAGCATCCTGGGCCTACTAGGGATATTATCCTTAGTCACTGCACTATTTCCTGTTAGAAAGGCCAATGACCTTTGAGGAGGCAGCGGTACTGCGGGCGTTATTTGGATCCGAGATGGATCTAGTGGGCTCCACGCAGCTATTGGCGAGCTTAGCCGAAACTGGTTTGGTCGCCAGCACTTCAGGAGCTGAAGGGCCTTTAGTGGCGCTGGGAGTTGAAGTCCCAGCCGGTGAGTGAGCACCGGACTCATTTTTATTTTTATTATGAGGATGTTTTTTTTTATAGGAAAAGACATTTGGTCCCACGAGTGCCAGAGAAGGGGAGGTCCGGCTGCGCAGAGATCCGCAATACGCAGCTAAGGCTATTGATCCGAAAGGTCGCCAGGTATTTCGGATACACGGTTAGTGACTGGGCTTTAGTTTAGGATGGGCCCCCAGCCATGTTGATCCTCGGCCCGGAGCGGTTGACACCTTGATCCGGCCCACCGGAGAGGGAGAGAGTAAGAAAAAGAGGAAAGAGGAGGGAGGAATTAGGACTGGTTGCATCTTAGCTTCGGGTCTCATCACAGAGAATACATTTTCAAGAGTCATTGACCGTTCTCCGGTTCAGTTGATCCATCTCTGCTCGCGACAGGACGAAGTGTGACACATTGGTGGTTACAGCCCCATCAAACGTAACAGCTATCGTCAGCTTAATCAGATAACTGTTGGGTCAAACAATTTTAAAAATCCATAAAATACAAAAAATCTTAAGAACAAACAATAAAAATCCTAATAAATGTTAGATATCTTAGTTTAAGTCATTTTATGTTAGTTTAAATTATGTAAGCTAATTTTAAGTGTGGCTAAGAATATAAATAAAAAAATGTTTAGATTACTAAGTTTTTATTTGAGTTTTTCTTAGTATAAGTATTTTTTTTTCACTTTTATTAAAAAATATATATAAAATCCACAACAGAAGCCGAAGGGTAATATGAATTAAAAATTCATAGATTAACTTAGAGTGCTCGCATAGGGCCAGTAAGATAGTATAAGAATCGATTTATTGTGTATCAATTTTGAGTATTTTTCCTAGAATATAAGATATTTAAAGATAAAAATAAAAAAATATTTAAACAAACTAACATACTCGTACATACACACATTCATAGCACTGCAGTCCCTAACCATATTATTAGACGCACTGTAGAATTTTTATAACTATTAGATTATACGCAATATTTTTAACTTTTAATGTTACAGAAACTAAGCTCGCTGCCGACATGAGATTTCTTCGTAATGTTGTGGAAATTACTCGCCGGGATAGGGTGAGAAACACAGCAGTGCACGAGGAACTCAATGTTGGGCAGCTGCTTCTTCGAACGGAAAGGGCTGTATTTCGATGGTTTGGTCACGCGGCACGAATGTCCCCATCATCACGACCTCCGAGGCGTGCCTTAAATGCGATTCCATCAAGTAGGCGAGATGGTTAGACCAAGTCCAAGCGCTTGGGCATAGCTCCTGATGAGTTAAAGTCGATGGCGGAGGATCGAGTGGCCAGGAGATCTTTCGTGCGAGCGTTATCCCCGCGACCCCTTTGTGGAACATACGGCTCACTGAAGACGAGATGAGATGAGGATTTTATTTTATGGTTTTATTTTCTTTATGTTTTTAATTTGATATGTTGCATTATATGTGTATGCATAATGTCAAAGTATGGTAACAGAGCGTAAACAAGTATAGACATTTTCCAGTCGCATTTTCGCACAAAATCTATGGTGCGTCTAATAATATAGCCAGGGACTGTAAATCGCACAATCTGCACGCAAGAAGAAAACCAATTTCTTGAATACAAGCACCCACACATTTTTTGCAGATTTGCAGATCACCCAAAATTTACACAAATTTTAGTAATGAAATTAGAATCATGATCATAATCATAAATAAATATAAATCATCAGTTACCACATTAAATCACTTAAACAACCAAATAATAACAACGAGTAAAAACGAGCACTAAGGTCACAACCGGAAATCAGCTACATAGAGATACTCGACTCTCGAGCAATTTATGTCTCGCCCAGAAATCAGCTACAGAGAGATACTCAACTCTTTCCCTTCTACCCTCATGACGTCATCTGACAGCGTTTTTTATAACATTTTTTCGTACAGTATCCGTGAATACGTGTGATTTGTTTTGAACAGTTGATTGACTTCCCCTCCAAACAAATTCATGCAAAACATGCATTCCTTACATATGGGAAGAAACCTATCAGGGGGTTGGGCATACCCCCACTCTCCTTTTTTTCCAAACGCTATCACAAATCCTTTGCAATACGTTCACCACGAAAAGAAGGGGAAGTTAAACGAAAATGTTAGTGTTCAGTAGGAGCACTCATTTTATATGAATAATTGCGACTGGAAGGACTATTGGAAGCTATTAATTATTGGTTATCAATGATTTACGATATTTTTAAATTAAACTTTAAATTATTATTTTATGAAATATATGGAACATAGGTTTGATATATTTTTTGTTTATTTCAATTTCATTGGAAATAATGAAACAATCAGAGTGATAAGAGAAAATGTATAAGAGTACTTATTGACGTTGAGCCTGAGAATCAAATAAAATAGTCAATGAAATTTAAATGCATCATTGAAATACTGAAATGACCGAAGTTTCTCCGTAAAAATAAGGCAGTATGCGTGAGTTTAACGAAAATATTGGAAAATCTGGAAAAATATTGGAAATGGACGGTGATAGGCGAGACGAAAAAAGCTCGAGAGTTGAGTATCTCTATGTAGCTGATTTCTGGTCTCGCCTATCCCCGTCCATTTCCAATACTTTTCCAGATTTTCCAATATTTTCGTTAAACTTACGCATACTGCCTCATTTTTACGTACAGTGCCTACGTTTTACGCATTCTGCCACATAGTTTAATGAACTCCCGTTATCGTTGAACATTTGCCCACGAAAATGGCGGACATTTGATCCATTTGCCCACGATCAGAAATCAGTCGAATGAGATAGGTCTCTTTCCAGTGGAAAATACCCTCGCCCATTGCGAAACACGCGTACTTATATATTCGTCAAATTTATTTCACGCATGCTTTCTCAAGTGGTGTCTTTCGTCAGGTGTTCATCAGCTATTCGTCAGTTTGGACACGATCTGGAATGATCTGAAAGTGGCTGTTTACAAACGACTGGGAAATCCGACTGGGCAGACAAGATTTTCTGCGTGTGGAACACGCGAATCGGTTCACTTGCACCATGTTTTCACTCAGTAATGTTATACAGAGAATTGAGTAATGCTCCCTCTTAAATTCTAATTTCTCATGAATGACAGATAAACAATTTTTTGTTCAGGTGTAGCAGCAACGTTTGTATGTAGTACTATATGTATGCAGTGAAAAAAACAATAAAATTGCATTTAAATCGTCCTTGTGATCAATTTTACTAAAATGCCACGTAGCATGCGTGAGGTGTTACTCGATCAGCGATCACCAGAAAATGAGGAAAACATGCTGAAAACGGAACAAAAAGAAATTAAATTATACCTGCTTCACCCCAGAATCCGCTTTGAAAGTGGATTTTCGGTGGAATAAGGCCGATTTTCGGCGCATTCAACCCATCTCCCACTGGCTTGTGAAAATCGTATATTGTATCCCTCTCAATCCTGCCTACTTCCGCACATGTAATCAGGCACACAGTATGTCATGAGCTGTGCTCGTAAGATGTGACAACTTACTTTAATGATTAACACCACTTATAGTTTTATAAATAAAGGAAACAAAAAATGGCTTTCTTAATTTTCAATAAATTACATTCAAAATAATATCAAAAGTATTTGAAATGCGAAATTATGTCAATACAAAACACAAGAAAATTGTAAATACTGCTTAGAAATATAATGGTCTGCTTGGTAATTTAGAAAAAAAAAATAACACAATGTACTATATAATACAACAGAGTTATATTGCAAAGGCTTATGTTGCAGTTATTTAGCATAATTACGGTAATTATCGGATCGGATAATTCATGTTCGATTGTCGATTTCGACCACTGTCAGATTTTGTTAATACGAAGTTTAATTTTTCGATCGCACTCAAATTTGCATACTACATACATATATGGCAGTCACCCTAATAAAAACTATTTTTCTTTGTATTATATTTAGTTACTAGAAATTACTAGAAATGCAATTATACAATGCAGAAATAAATCGTTGAAATAATAGTGAAATTGATAATCTACATTCAATTCTGTGTTTTTGGTCCATAAAAACGTTTAGTGCAGTCATATTCAGCCTTTATTTGTAATGAAAGCAAATACAGCCTTACTTTACTTTCGGTAATTTTTTTTAAATGAATAACTTATAATAATAATAATAATGGCGGCGTCCGAGGTGGACTTGGGCCTAGCTTCTCAGCAACCACTCGTGTTGTGCGTGCTATTGTTCTCTCACGAGTGGAGGAGACCTACAGTTTAATGCCGACTGCGAACGGCGAGATTGAGAAGCTTTTTCTAGACAGTTATACTCTTTGAACATTGTCAGTGACTCGAAAGAGGTGGAGCCGTGAAAAAATGTTTGATGTTTATTTTCGAGATTCGAACCGACGACCTCGAGCGTAGGAGTCGACGCACCTACCCACTACGCCACAGCGCCCACAAATGAATAACTTATTATTCACAAATACGAATAAAGTGCTAAAATAACTCATTTCCAGTTTCCGTTTCTCTTTCTCGTTATTTGATTATTACTAATTCAATTGAATTCAATTGAGTTTAGCCATACAAATTAAATCCCTTTCGATACATCTATTTTAAAATTTTCAAATATTCAAATAATAACGTATTATATAATAAATGTTATTCCAATAGTCCTTCCAGGTGTACGAATACAGCAACAGAATATGATCGTTTTTTGTTAAGCTCCTCCTACTTTTCATATTGAAAATATAGATTTGAAATAACGTTCAAATAACGAAATATTTTTTTTAATAAGAATTATACTTCACCTGATGTGTTTGAATGTGTATGGCTATCAGCTGTTCGAAAGAGCTCCCATGTATTCACAGATGGAGCAAAAACAACAAGCTGTCAAAAAAATTTCATGGGCAAAAAGGGTAAAGTTGAAAATCTCTATTAGTTGATTTCTACCCACGTTAGTGTCAATTTTGTGTCGAATTTGCCCACTACTGGAACAATGCACTGGTTGCGTTCATGAGGCCAAACGTTTGTAAAATATTAAAAACACGTTGGATATTGTTGTAAAAATGTTGCTTAAAATATTGAAACTAAAAATTGAATATGTTGTATATTGGGATACTATTCAATTGTATAAGATGATACCTCATAATTATCACTCCGTATTTATTCAAATGTACACTGCAATGTTGTATATAAATGACAAAATTAATTCTTAAAAATCCATTCACCAGCGTCTTTCAAGCCGGTAACATCGTCTGTGATTTCGCTCTCTCCTATTGTTCGGTTAAGTCTAAACGGTACTTTTCTCCTTATCGTTTTTTTTTGTACTTTTTAATTTATTTTATTTTTTCACTTTACGCGTGTATATATATTATACGAATATAGTGTGTAGCTGGTAAATATGGCCCTTGGGCCATAAGTGATATCAGGTAACAGGTTCAGCATCCTCGATATGGAGCTGCAACCTGGCCATAATAACAAAAAACGTAAAAAAAACAAACTATACGCATATTGATCTTCTCCAACCGTCTCAAACTATTTCAGCCCTACCTGACCCTAAATTCATAACTATTTCCTCTAATGACGAAAAAAACCCATTTCTTCCATAAGCATTTTCTTATTAAAAAAAGCTATTGATGGCATTAGTACCGCTTATGAAAACATAACGGAACTGCGTGACGGCAGTCTCCTTATACTTGTAAAATCAGAAAAAATTGCTAAATTATTCCTTTCAAAAAAGAATCTTTCAAATCTATGCCCAATTTCCGTCAAACTTCATCTAATTTAAATTCTTCCAAGGGTACTGTATATGCACCTTGCCTAATACAAGTATCCGAAGAAGAAATAGTGAATGAGATGAGAAGCCAAGGAGTAACTGAAGCTTATAAATTTAAAAAAACAACGCCCGAAAATAATCTTCGAGCCACTGGTCTTATTCTTCTTTCATTCGATCGTTTCCGTGCTCCTAGCAATGTCAACATTGGATGGCACAATGTTAAAGTAGAGGAATACTTCCCAAATCCGATGCGTTGCCGCAATTGCCAACTCCTTGGTCATACTACCAGGAGATGCACTGGGGCAGCAACCTGCTAGAAGTGTAATCTCACTCCTCATCCATCCAACGAATGCACACGCACTTCATGTGCCAACTGCTCCCAAGACCACACATCATCTTCCAAATTATGTAAACAGTACTTTATGGCTAAAGAAATTTTAAAAATCAAAACAATAAGGAAATGTACAATGGCTGACACAAAAAAAATATTCAGGCACCTCGAGGCCTGCCTGCCTCAACACCCGTACCGCGGAGTCATAATAAATAGCCCAACAACAACACCACACTAAATTCTGCTCAACGTGAAACTCTTCGCGTTGATAAGAATTCGTCGTCTAATTCAAATTTACTTCTCAATATTTTGCAATGGAACTTAAATGGCTATAAGAACAACTTACATGAGCTACAGCTTCTGATAAGCGACATGAAACCAAACATAATTTCCCTTCAAGAAACTCACATTCCCTCCAGCTCCCACCCTTTTACACCTAAACAATATTCGGCATATTCCCATAACCATGATTCTATCACAATTTCTAAACAAGTCGTCTGCCTTCTCGTTCATAAATCTATTCCACACACTCCTGTCACAATAAACTCAAACATTTCGGCCATTGGTGTCGAAATTAACCTCAATATCCTTATAACTGTCATTTCCCTTTACATTTGCCCCGATCAAAATTTCACCTTACAAGATCTCGAAGTTATTCTAGCTGGGATAAATACTCCAATACTTATAACTGGGGACTTCAATTCTTGGAGTCCTTCTTGGGGCTCTACAAAACAAAACAAACGCGGCAAGCTTGTTGATCATTTTATTGTTAACTCAGGGTTATCAATTCTTAATGACGGCCGCCCCACCCACTTTTCGACACACAGTACATTGACTCACGTTGATTTATCCATTATATCTCCTTCACTTCTTCCGAAATCTACCTGGAATATTTCCGACAACCTCTCTGGTAGCGATCACTTTCCCATTTTTATCACCCTTACCTGTGGCCCTTACAATTTAAACGTTAATCCCAATAAAAAATGTCTTCTCGACAGAGCTAATTGGGATCTTTTCTGTTCCACTCTGTCAAACGAACTTCTTACCAGGATAATATCACCCAAAATCAACAAAGAATTTGCGCTTATCCACATATCCCTACGCACTGCTGCCAACCTTGCTATTCCTCAAACAAGCGACACATTTCATAGGAAAACAGTACCCTGGTGGGATGAGGAAATTAGTTGTCTTCGTAAACAAAAACAAAAGGCTTGGTACAGTTTTAAAAAATCCCCCACTAATCTTAACCTCATCCTTTATCGCAAGCTGAACGCTAAATTCAAAAAAATAGTCAAGGTTGAAAAAAAGGCCTGCTTCGAAAAATTTACTGCGAACATACTCGTAAATCCTAACTGCACGTCGCAAAAACTTTGGGCTGACATCAGAAAATCACCTGGCACATTTACTCCTAACAGCATCAAAATTATAAAAACAAATACTACAAGTATTACCAGTCCTACAGAGATAGTCGAACACATGGCTCAGACCTTTGAACAGCTTGCTGATGACTCTAATTTCGGTTCAAAATTTATCTTCGAAAAATACAAAATTCTTAACACCCCTAACATTTCCTTTAATACCACTCCTTCCGCTATTTCGATCGAATCCAGTATCAATATGGTTGAACTAGCAGCCTGTTTGAATCAAGTAAAAGGCAAAACACCAGGCTTCGATCGAATTTCCTATCCCATGTTAAAAAACTCCCCTCCAATATTAAAAACAGCGCTTATTATCACTCTACAACAAGATTATAGACTCAGGCACTATTCCGCACTCATGGAAAGTTGCCAGTATCATCCCAATACTTAAACCAAAAAAAGACCCACACTCCACCTCCAGTTATCGTCCTATCTCCCTTCTTTCATGTACAAGCAAAATTTTGGAAAAAATCATCGCCAAACGCCTTGTCTGGTTTCTCACAAAAGAGAGACTACTTGAGAATAGACAAGTTGCTTTTAAAACAGGTATCTCCACTCAAGATGCCCTTATTAATCTAGACCACTTCGTGTCTATAACGCTATCTGAGAGAAGCCATGTTTCCATGTTAAGTTTAGACTTTGATAAAGCCTTTGATGCTAAAATGGAAAATTAGCCCCAAAATCTTTGAATTCATAAAATGTTTCATGTGCAGCCGGAATTTTCGTATTAGGCATTGCAACATCTATTCGAGCACCCACAAACTGAAAAACGGTATCCCACAAGGATCACCACTATCAGTCGTTTTATTTTCCATAGCGTTTAACGAAATCAGTATGATAATAGATAATTTTCCAAAGGTAGAACAAACACTTTACGCTGATGATCTTATTATTTTTTCAAGATGTAAAGATCTAATAGCTGTGGCTGATACTTTCTCCCACATTGGCGAGGCTTTACTAATGTGGTGTGAATACTCAGGTGCTTCTATTTCTTATTCTAAATCAGTATCTTTTCACATTTGTAGAAAACATTCATGTAATAAAAGTATTAAATTAATTTTAAATAACGTCAACATACAAATTGTTAATCGAATTAAAATCCTTGGACTTCTTTGTGACTCTAATTATAATTTTAAAAACCATTGTATATACATTCAAAAAAATCTTACTGCCAGGGTAAATCTTATTAAGTATCTTCTTCTTCTTCTTCTTAGGGCGCTACAGTCCGAGGTGGACCTGGGCCTCACTTAACATGCCTTTCCAGCCAGCACGATCTTTCGCCAGCTGTCTCCACCTGTCTCCGCCACCTTGTACGTGGACGTCCTCTGTTGCGTTGTCCCACAGGCTCAGAGTCGAAGACTCTTCGGGCTGGAGCTAAGTTGTCCATACGCTCTACATGGCCTAGCCATCTTAGGCGTTGGATCCGTAGACGCCTGGCTAGGCTCATGTCGCTGTACAGCCCATACAGTTCGTGGTTGAATCTTCTCCTCCAAATGCCATCAACGCAAACAGGACCAAAGATCGCGCGCAGAACTTTTCTCTCGAAAAGACCAAGACACTGTTCATCCGCTTGGGATATTGTCCATGCCTCTGCGCCGTACAGCAGGACTGGGATGATCAAGGTCTTATATAAAGTCAGCTTGGGTTTCCGAGAGAGGGCTCTACTACTCAATTGCCTTTTGAGCCCATAAAAACAGCGGTTGGAAAGAGTTATTCTGCGTTTGATCTCGGTACTGATGTTGTTTGTACTGTTTACCGCGGAGCCAAGGTAGACGAAGTCCTTTACTACCTCAAAGTTGTAGCTGCCTATGGTGACGTTCTGGCCAAGTCGTCGATGTTGTGCGTCCTTTCTCGATGACAGCATATACTTTGTTTTGCCCTCGTTTACCGCCAGACCCATTTTAGCCGCTTCCGTTTCAATGCCAGCAAACGCATCATTGACGGCTCGCTGTGTTCGCCCAATCACGTCAATGTCATCCGCATAGGCTAGCAGTTGAACGGACTTTTGGAAGATCGTGCCTCTTGTGTTGGCCAGTGAGTTTTGCACGATCTTCTCAAGAACGATGTTAAAGAAATCACATGACAGCGCGTCGCCTTGTCTAAAACCTTTTTTGACACCAAAGGTCTCGGTGAGTTCATTACCGACCTTGATGGAGCAGCGAGAGTTCTCCATCGTCATCCTGCTCAGTCTGACGAGTTTAGCAGGAATGTCAAAACTAGACATGGCGCTGTATAGCTCGTCTCTATACACGCTGTCATATGCGGCCTTGAAATCGACAAATAGATGGTGTGTGTCGATCTGCATTTCCTGGGTCTTCTCCAGGATCTGCCGCAGTGTAAAGATTTGATCGATGGTGAACTTCCCGGGCCTGAAACCACACTGATAAGGACGTATCAGTTTTTTCACGAATGGTTTCAGGCGTTCACACAAAACGGCAGAGAAGATCTTAAGGAAACTTATCCCTCGATAGTTGGCGCAGTCAAAGGGGTCTCCTTTCTTGTGGATCGGGCAAACGATACTGAGATTCCACTCATCGGGCATGCGTTCCTCCGACCAGATGAGCTTACAGATGAGCTGGTGCATGCGCCCTATCAGATCACCTCCAGCTGCCTTAAACATTTCGGCGGGCAGACTATCTGCACCAGCAGCTTTATTAGATTTCAGTCTCGATATCGGTATCTTGACTTCGTCTAGGTCGGGGGGACGGTATTCTCTTCTATCATCGTCCGTTGTGTTGAGTGGAACATTCTGCCTGACAGCGGTATTTGTGTCTTCATCGCCGTTCAACAGTCTGCAAAAATGATTTTTCCAAATTCTCAGTATCGACTGCGAATCTACTACTAGCTGTCCATTTTCGTCCCGGCAAGCTTTTGTCCGAACTTTATACCCATTCGATAAAAGTTTTACCCTTTGGTAAAACTTTCGGACATCATTCCTGCCATAACACCTCTCCATCTCCTCGATCGCGCGCTTCTCGTGCTCTTTCTTTTTCTTCCTGAGAAGCCGGTTCTCTTCCCTTCTTCTCTGTTTACGAACAGCTCTCGTGGTTCGATGCAGCGTTGCCCGGTAGGCTTCTTGCTTTGCTGCATGTGCCTGCCTGCACTCGTTGTCAAACCAGGGGTTTTTTCTTGTTGGCGTTTTAAAACCCAGCACATCAGTAGCGGCTTCTCTGATGGCTCTTTGACAACGTTTCCATTCTTCGTCTATTGTTAGTGCAGGCGGCGTCGAACTTTCGGAAAGTTTCAGGGAGACTCGATCGGCAAAGTTCCTGGCAGTCTGTTGCGATTGTAGCTTTTCGACGTCAAACCGTGGTTGTCTTCCTCGACTCCGTTGTTCTCTCGATATCCGGGTCCTTACCTTGGCTACAACAAGGAAATGGTCCGAGTCGATGTTGGCGCCTCGGAACGTTCGGACATCAAGAATACTGGAGGAGTGTCTGACGTCGATCGCAACGTGATCAATCTGGTTGACGGTTGAATTATCAGGGGACCGCTAGGTCCCTTTATGTATGTGGGAACCGCGTGCTAGCTACAGAGAGGTTTCGCCCCGTAACAAAGTCCACCAGCCTGAGTCCGTTTTCGGACGTGGTGTCGTGCAGGCTGTGTTTACCGATGACTCTAGCAAAGATGTCCTCTTTACCCAGCTTAGCGTTGAAATCTCCTAAAACGATCTTGGTGTCGTAGCTGGGGCATTGATCGTACGTTCTTTCTAGGAGATCAAAGAAGCCATCTTTGCTATCATCATCTTTGTCCTCTGTTGGGGCGTGGGCGCAGATTAGGCTGATGTTGCCGAATTTAGCCTTGATGCGGTTTGTTATGAGACGCTCGGTTATGTACTTAAAGCTTAAGACTTTTTGCCTAAGTCTGCCTCGAACAACAAATCCACATCCAAATAATCGCTGCCTTCGCTCTCTGCAACAATCGCCGTAGTAGATATCGCAGTTTTTCATCCTCTTTTTGCCGGCCCATCCCATCGCACTTCCTGGATTGCGGTAACGTCTGCTTTATAGCAGTCTAGGGCCTCCGCGAGTTCATCGGGTGCACGTGGTCTGTTCAGGGACCTCACATTCCACGTGCAGAACCGAAAGTCATTGTCCTTATTCCGTTTGCTGGGGTAATTAACAGTAAATCCGTCCATATACCAGGCAGTTTGTGTTTTCTGAACTCAGAGTTTTTTTTTACGTGGTGAGGAAGCTAACCCCACGCACAACCCCCAACTGGGAGGACAAGTCCATTTGTTTAACCGGGTGGTCCGGGGGATCCGGTGTCGGTAGCCTCTTGCAGGTCTCTTGTGAGCGCCGCCGTTGGCCCTAAAAGAAGGGCTTATCCGCCGCCATCTCTATTCCAGGGTCCCGACCTTACCATGGAAACCAGGTAGCTCCTGCTGACTGGAGTTGTGGATGCCGCCGTTGGCCAATCAGTTGACCCGCTCCTCCGCCGCCATCCTAACAAGACTGATGAGCCCTGGTAGACTCACACTCCCCCTCTCTCGTTTGCAGCCGCTCAGGCGTCCCACGAGGGTTGGTTACCCCATCTTCTGTCAAGGGTACTCGGCTCCCGGATTCCACCACGGGGAGGTGAGAGTAGGAGTTCGTTAATAGAGGCTAGGTGCAGACCCTTGTGTCGGCATGGTTCGCGTATTAGCGTTTCGAAATCCATTAAGTATCTATCGTCCAAAAATAGTAGAGCTAATATTAATACCCTTATAAATGTAATTAAATCTATTATTCTTTCAAAAATTGACTATGGTCTTCCAATATACGGTAAATGCCCTAAATCTTCTTTTCAATATATTACAACACCCTACCACGCTGTCATCAGGACATGAAAGCTCTCCGCTCTACTCCCATCAAGAATTTACTTACTGAAGCAGGGCTTCCCCACTTGACTGAGAGATTCGACCACCTCACCTCTAACATCATTCAAAAAATTAACTCCCCACATATATCACCTATGCACAATGATGTGAAAAAGTCCTTAATTCGTAGAAGAACGTCAAAATATAAATCAAGTTTATCCAATGCTCTTACTTCCGCGGATCTAAGCAGCTACAGCAAATCAAACACTAATGACGACACCTACAAAGCCTTATTCCTTAACATCGTAAACAAATATAAATTCCTTGGCTGGAACCTGATTTTTACTGATGCTTCTAAAACAATGCGCCGTGGCGTAGTGGGTAGGTGCGTCGACTCCTACGCTCGAGGTCGTCAGTTCGAATCTCGAAAAAAAAAACATCAAACATTTTTTCACGGCTCCACCTCTTTCGAGTCACTGACAATGCTCAAAGAGTATAACTGTCTAGAAAAAAGCTCAATCTCGCCGTTCGGAGTCGGCATTAAA
This sequence comes from Myathropa florea, assembly GCA_930367185.1. Taxonomy (NCBI): domain Eukaryota; kingdom Metazoa; phylum Arthropoda; class Insecta; order Diptera; family Syrphidae; genus Myathropa; species Myathropa florea. Next base: position 51,725,369 of record OV884004.1, read on the forward strand.
CTGTAGGTCCCCTCCGCTCGTGAGAGAACAATAGCACGCACAACACGAGTGGTTGCTGAGAAGCTAGGCCCAAGTCCACCTCGGACTGTAGCGCCGCCATTATTATTATTATAATTATTATTATTCTAAAACAAAAAACCGTATCTCATTTGCAGTTGTCAACGAATATGGTTCAATTCTTTCCAAAGGTCTTCTTCCGAATTTTTGCTCCGTTTTTACTGCAGAAGCTTTTGCTATATTCAAAGCAATAGAATACTCTAATAAGAAAAAGACAATTATATTCTCCGACAGCTTATCTGCTATATCTGCCATTAAAAACATTTCCTCCGCCATTGCAATCATCGGCACAATACGTGAACTTCTTATAGCAAATAGTGCAACATTAAAAATTGTTTGGATTCCCAGCCATATAGGAATCAAAGGCAACGAAGCTGCTGATACGGAAGCGAAATCTGCAGTTAATGAACCCTTATTAATGTTCTACCAGTACAGCAAAAAAGACATTAAAGACTTCATTCTCATAAATTTCAAATATAAAAGGAAAACTGCTTGGGAAGATTATATCCATACATACAAAAAGTTTAACCCTAACGGCGTCAGTCCGATTTATCCCAACAATGTCTCACAAAAGAAAAGAAAAATATACACGAGGCTCAGACTTGGACACTCATATCTTACCCACAAACATATTTTCAATAAGGAACCACCACCACTATGCCATCTTTGCGAAGAAAGAACAACTCTGACGATTACCCACCTTCTCTCCTGCAATAAAGCTTCATCAGTCAGCAAATCTATTTCCAACCATAGTTTAAGTTTTCTTCTATCCAATGTTAATACTAAGAATATTGTCTATGTCTATGAAAACTCTATCTAATCTTTCGCTCTTTTTTTCTTTCTTATTAACTAGTTATAGGCCCTGGCAGCTAACTCTAGTTTAAGTAGTTATTAAGTTTGTAATTTACTTACAATTTAATAAAATTTTAATAATCATAATAATAATTCTTAATATCAAAGAAACACCATTACAAAAGTACAAAATAAATTAAAAATATAAGTTGTATACATAACAACATACGCTTATATAGATTTATACATATTTAATTTCATCCGTAAATATTTGTGAATATTGCCTTTGAATTCCTAAACTAAGGAAAATGTACAAATGTTGGAAATAAAATTTTCTTTTTTAAGGGTATTATGAAAGATTAATGCATTATTACGAAAAAATAATAAAATTAAATTAAATACATAAATCTATGGATTTCAAAAACTAAACTGTTCTGAAATTCACTATTAACGTTTAATGAAGGAAAACTTTGAAAAAACAAAACGGTTTTTTACTTAAATCTGAAGACCACATGGAGATACTTCGGTCATTTCAATACTTCAAGGATGAATTTAAATTTTGTTAGCTATTTTATTTGATTTTCGCAGGCTCAACGTTAATAAGTACATTTATACATTTTCTCTTATCACTCTGATTGTTTAATTATTTCCAATGAAATTGAAATAAATAAAAAATATATCAAACCTATGTTCCATACATTTCATAATATAATAATTTTAACTTTAATTTAATAATGTCGTAAATCATTTATAACCATTAATTAATAGTTTCCAATAGTCCTTCCAGTCGTAATTATGCATATAAAATGCACCATAATGAACACTAACATTTTCGTTTAACTTTCCCTTCTTTTCGTGGTGAACGTATTGCAAACGATTTGTGATAGCGTTTGGAAAAAAGGTGTGTGAGAGTGTGGCCAACCGGCTGATAGATATCTTCACATATGTGTATAAATAATGAATGTACGAGTATATTTTATATGAATTTGCCTAACGAATTCATTTGATATTTTATTAGAATATGTGTATATTTTCTAATTCAATGTTGGAATGGGAGCTTGAGCGATCAACCTCTCAAAAACAAGCCCCTATGATTCTCTGTTGTGAAGATTTAAAAAAGAAGAAATATAACTATTTACTCTTCTTGTTCCCTTATGCAATTTATTTTCAAACACTCGTACATTTGTTTTTATTTGAACCATTAAGTAACATTACATGTAAAAAAGTTACATAACTATATTATTTCCTTTTCCTGGGAAAATTGTAGCTTCACAAGGGACTCAGCAAGGAAGTTTAAAGACGTTGAACATCCTCTAGAAATGAGACTAAAATTTAAAGTAATAATAAAGTTAATGAATTGCAAATACTACCTATATAATACCTAAGGTATGAACTTAACTTTTCTATTCTCCTCCAGTAGTGTCAATTATTTATGTTATGTATTTGTTGTCCAAACTAGGGAGAAATCGTTGAATATAACAAATCTGAAATCTTAATAAACGAGACGAACGAAATCTAAAAAAAATTCACCTTTTCACTTCGGCTTGTTGTTTTTGCACCATCTGTGAATAGATAGCCATACACATTCAAATAAATGAGATGAAGTACAACTCTTATTAAAAAATATTTCGTTATTTGAACGTTATTTCAAATCTATATTTTCCATACGAAAAGTAGGAGGAGCTTAACAAAAAACGATCATATTCTGTTGGTGTATTCATACAACTGGAAGGACTATTGGTATAACATTTATTATTAAGTTATTTGAATATTTGAACACCGAAAAATTATTATATAAATGTAATGAAATGGATTTAATTTGTATGGTTAAATTCAATTGAATTAGTTATAATGAAATAACAACGAAGAAAAAAGCAAACAGGAAATGACTTGTTTTAGCGTTTTATTCATACAGTTGTGCATTAAAATTTAAAGAAATAACCGAAAACGTAATGTTGTACTTGCTTACATTACAAATAAAGGCTGAATATGACCGCAGTCAAGATTTTTATGGACAAAAACACCGAATTGGCTGTAGAATATAAATTTCATTATAATATTAAATTATTATATTTTGCTTTGTTTATACAATTTCATATCTAGTATTTTATAGCAACTTTATACAAAATTAGTTTTATTTAGGTGACAGCCATACATGTACATGTTAGTGCGAATTGCAATAATTGGTAAATTCAAATGCGTTAGGAAAATGAAACTTCGTAATAACAAAATCTGTCTGTAGTCGAAGAATCGACAATCGGATATGAATTGTGTAATTTGGCTAAATAACTTCAACATAATCCCTTGCAATATAATTCTCTTATATTATATCTTACATTGCGTTATTTTTTAAATTACCAAGCAAACCACAATATTTCTTGCGTTTTGTATAATAAAACAAACAATTAAATAAAAAAGTTATAACAATTCTTACAAAATTAATTGAAATTACTCCTCATTCTAAAAACGACATCTTTTAGATCAATCGATCTGGATCGTATTTCTGAGGGTTGCTGGGAGACTTGATCAGTAAAGATCTTGGTGGACTGTTGCAGTTATATTGTTCTTGTAAAACCGTGGTGATTTTCTTTGACTCCTTTATTTTGATATCTGTGTTCTAACATGGGGTAGTTCGAAAATAAATACGTTGATAAACCAGGGGATCGTCATGTGTGGAAGCTTGGATGTTGGGATATGGGAACCGCATTATAGTTGTATTTCATTATTATTGTGGCAAAGACACCCTTCTTATTCAGTTTACCGTTAAAATCTCTTAGAACCATCTTGATATCAAAGCTAAGGTATTGACCAAATGGTCTTTTTAGCAGATCATATTAGACATATTTGTCCTTTATATGATGTGAGTGTAAATTATGTTGATGTTTTCGAAATCGGCTTTGATGTGAAGTTTTAAGATTCTGGGTAATATGACTACAGCTGAAGACTTTTGCCTAAATATAACACTTTGAAATAAACCTAATAGCCTGGGAAACGATTATGAGTAATGTGATTCTACTACAAGATTTCTATCCGATACAATAATATAAGATATTAACTTCATATTAAGTATATATATATATATATATAAATCATATATTAAACACCTGCTGCAATACATTCGCTCGTGGCTATATTTTTTACTACATCCAGAAAGTTCATACAAATTAACAATTCATTTTGAATCATCTCAATATATTAAAAAGAGTTGTATATTACACCAATGTATCTTGTTTTTCTTTCTTTTTAGTTACTTGGAAATATCAAGTTATTGATTGAAGCATCTTCCGTTCTTATGAACCAATATATTTTAGTGACAACTTATAATACCGCATCACCATCTGAAACTTCAATTTTACCAGATTCTTCAAAAAATCTTTCTGAAAATGAAAGTAATAATAGTGACTCGAATTCAATATTGTCAAATACAGATAAGAAGGAATATCTACCTACTGAAGAAAAAAATGGCGAAACCTTAACAAGGGTAGATATTAACAATGTAACAATCGAGGATATAGGCCGAGAGGAAGATTTCACTGATAATACAGAAGATTTCAATTCGTCTGAGCTAAGCGAACTTCGAAAGCGAAGGCTAAAGTACTTGCACGAAACAGCGTAAATGTAAAATGATAAAATAAATTTTCATTTGTAATAGGAAACTGTTTGTTTTATATGTACAATAGTATTATTAGTTTTCATAGCTATTGTTATTTATTTATTTTTATGTATACATAATGAATTTTTATAAATCATTTTAAACGGCAAGGTCACGCCGTTTGCCTGACTGACATTTAATTGTAGGGCTTATTTCAATAACATGATAAGCCACATTGTCTCAAGAATTGAGTTTTTAGTTGTAGTTCCACTGTAACTAACAATAAAATTTGGTAAGTATAAACACATAATAATAATAATAATAATAATAATAATAATGGCGGCGCTACAGTCCAAGGTGGACCTGGGCCTAGCTTCTCAGCAACCACTCGTGTTGTGCGTGCTATTGTTCTCTCACGAATGGAGGGGACCTACAGTTTAATGCCGACTCCGAACGGCGAGATTGAGAAGCTTTTTTCTAGACAGTTATACTCTTTGAGCATTGTCAGTGACTCGAAAGAGGTGGAGCCGTGAAAAAATGTTTGATGTTTTCTTCGAGATTCGAACCGACGACCTCGAGCGTAGGAGTCGACGCACCTACCCACTACGCCACGGAGCCCAAATATAAACACATAGCATTTATTAAAAACAGTTAGTAGTTCAAGTGTATATTAACCTATTTTCTAAATTTATTTAAATATTTGAATCTCATCCTCTCAACATTTTGCTTTTGTGGCTTATCATGTTATTGCAATAAGCCCTTCAATTAGACTAACAATAAAAATAATACTTTTTCTTCAAAATGCTTCCTATATGATTTGGATGGACATTTTGGATGACGATTAATAATTAACAAGACCAGTAGTATCGCTTTTACAATTATGCATAGCTAAAACTTCGGTGCGTTTTTTGATGCCGCTTCATAAGACACTTCTTCTCAGTTCCTTTATAACCTGATACTTTCCAATGAAGTGTGTGTGAGCATAGACTGCGGTATACCTGAAAGTCCACACTACGTGGAGCATAATTGAGTTTTACCAGCTCTCCACGTAGCTGAAAAACCATGGAATTATGTTCCAGCGAGATATCGTTCCTAAAATAATTGCCCTCATACAAATTATATTCAAGGAGACTATATTTCTCTATATGAACCGACGATTCGAGAGTGCTACGCTATAATTTTGTCGAAGTTTCTCATCCACCTGCGAAAAAAATCATAAGCCGCCTTTTTAGAAAATTGTCTATTTTCATTTAACAGTTAGAAGCTTGTCTCACAATATTGAATTGAAGAGAATGGGGAGTGACTATATAGTCATATAGCACTGCGACCACAATAGATGCCCCCTTTTGTTTCTCTACAACTTCAGAGCTACCATGAGAAATTTGATGATCTCTTTGGATGGAATGTCCTGGTAGTCTGTTTTTGTTAGCGTGAATTTGCTGGTTATTTTACATCTGCTTGGTGTCAGATTTGGACACTCGATTAATAGGTGTTTCATGGTCTCCTTTAATTGTCCACAGTGTCTACAGTTTCATGTGCTGCTGTACCCCATTTTGTGTAGGTGGTATGTTACACCAAGGTTCGGCAGGGCCTCGGTGACGGTGAGTAGGATGACGGCACGCTTGCGGTTGCACGGCTTAGCTCATAGGACGGGACGGTTCTTGTCCTCCCACTCGTACACCACCAGTTTGCAAACAAAAAATATCGTGCCTATATCTAGCTAAAAGAGGATAGAAAAAGGTGAAAAGATAGAAAGAGATGAAAGCCCAATACCCTAACAGACCACGGACGGACAACTAAAAGATAGGACAGAGAAAAGAAAGAAGAGACAGGAAAGAGGAAAAGAAAGGTGCTCAAGGTCTATGCCTTTACCACCAGAAGAGACCGGAAGGGAGGTCGTGGAGCTAGTCTACGCCTAAACTATCCTAAACCTAACCTACCTTAAAACTACCTAGCTTAGCCCTAACACGAAACAACAATCCTCCTGTGTCGTTTGGCGATACAGGTTCGTCAAGAAACGGAGAATGACTCTGGTTATTGGCGCAAGTCTGCCTGCCCACCCTTCATATCAATCGACATGACCTTTGCTATCTTCCTTGGCGAAGAATTGTGGGAGATAGCCCCTTAGCGGAGACGTTAGCCACAGCCTAACGTTCCACTATCGACTACCCTAAAGAAGGACGGCCTTCCCTAACCCTACACACACATATCGGCAACAAAACTCAGTATTCCATCATCCAATATCATTTTTATTAATAAAAAAAGGAAAAAAAATAAAAATAAATAAAAAAATTCAAAAACTTAACCTAGATTTAAATAAAAAGGAAGAGTAACAACAAAAGAAAACAATAAAATTTTAACGAAAAGGGTTCTAACCCTGGCTAGAGTTTACGGACGTCACACCGTATAAAGAGGTGCCCCGACGTCCTATATTTTCACTCTCTTCGTCCAAGTTTTATGTTGTTGTATAAAAAAAACATTCTACACAATTTGTAAGTTACAGGTCATTGAAGGACTGGACTGAAAGGAATCGCGGGATCGCGGGAATTTGTCTATTAAGTTATACACATATAAGGATTTTTAACTCAAATATTCTTATTTTATTTTCAGATAACCTGCTGCATGTTGCAGAATTTTTTGGAGTGCGTGAATCCCTCCTGCTTGTTCCAGAGTCGAATACGGCATTTGTTTGTCCAGTTGTTTATATGTTGTTGTATGTCGGTGTTTCCGAATCCAAGAAGAGGGAAAGGCCCAATATAAGAAGTTTCAGCTCCTTTCTTTGCTAGGATGTCGGCCTTTTCATTGACCTCATGGTTTTCATGTCCTGGCACCCATATCAATTTTATTCTGTTTTTCTCTGCCAGTGTGTTAAGTATTTTGTGACATTCCCAGACAGCCTTTGAGCTAAATGTGAAGCTATTTAAGGCTTTGAGTACTGCCTGGCTACCTGAGATTATCGATATTTTCGAATTTGTTGCATTTCTATTGCCGATGCAGTGTGCGGCTTCATTTATAGCGAAGAGTTCAGCCTGGAATATTGTGGACTCTTTGGGGAGAGGGATGTGTACAATGCCAGCGTCATCAGTCATCCAAAGAGGGCTACTAGCCCATTCTTCTCTCTTAGGTATAACGATTTTATATTTTTTGCTGAAATCTAAGATTGGTGTCATAAGATCACTGACCTTAGTTAGTTCATTAACGTGATCGACCTTTCCTATAATCTCTAGGCGTCCCGTTAGGTTGCCTTCTTTGAAGTTATAGGTTCTTTGCAGGGCTACAGCCTGTCTCGCAGCTTCAGCTTGAACAGCAGCATGCAGAAGCATTTCCAAACTTACCGTTGGAGTGGTTCTCAGCGCACCTGTCGTGCAAATGCACGCTAGCCTTTGTATTTTGTTTAGTTTGTTTAATGGTCTGTCTCTGTTCACATTTCTTCCACCAGATAACAGCACCATAGAGTATGGTGGGTTTGACCATTTGGTTGTATATCCATAAACTCATTTTTGGGTTTAGGTCCCAGGTTTTTTCCACAAGTTGTTTTAAGGCCCAGAGCGCTTTAGTAGCTTTTTTATATATACTATTGATGTGTGCATTCCAGGAGAGTTTTTGGTCAAATGGGATACCTAAGAATTTTACCTCTTCCCTTAGCATGATGGGTATTCCTTTAATTTGAAGAGTCGGTAGACTATTTGTTCTTCTTTTGGTGAAACGGATGATGTTGTTCTTGTTGGGATTTATAGATAGACCCTCTTCATCACATCATCTTCTTCGTCTTCTTAGGGCGCTACAGTCCGAGGTGGACCTGGGCCTCACTCAACATGCCTCTCCAGCCAGCACGATCTTTCGCCAGCTGTCTCCAGTTTCGCACACCAAGCCGGCAGAGGTCCCCCTCGACTTGTGTGCGCCACCTTGTTCGTGGACGTCCTCTGTTGCGTTGTCCCACAGGCTCAGAGTCGAAGACTCTTCGGGCCGGAGCTAAGTTGTCCATTCGCTCTACATGGCCTAGCCATCTTAGGCGTTGGATCCGTAGACGCCTGGCTAGGCTCATGTCGCTGTACAGCCCATACAGTTCGTGGTTGAATCTTCTCCTCCAAATGCCATCAACGCAAACAGGACCAAAGATCGCGCGCAGAACTTTTCTCTCGAAAAGACCAAGAGACTGTTCATCCGCTTGGGATATTGTCCATGCCTCTGCACCGTAAAGCAGGACTGGGATGATCAAGGTCTTATACAAAGTCAACTTGGTCTTCCGAGAGAGGGCTCTACTACTCAATTGCCTTTTGAGCCCATAAAAACAGCGGTTGGAAAGAGTTATTCTGCGTTTGATCTCGGTACTGATGTTGTTTGTACTGTTAACCGCGGAGCCAAGGTAGACGAAGTCCTTTACTACCTCAAAGTTATAGCTGCCTATGGTGACGTTCTGGCCAAGTCGTCGATGTTGTGCGTCCTTTCTCGATGACAGCATATACTTTGTTTTGCCCTCGTTTACCGCCAGACCCATTTTAGCCGCTTCCGTTTCAATGCCAGCAAACGCATCATTGACGGCTCGCTGTGTTCTCCCAATCACGTCAATGTCATCCGCATAAGCTAGCAGTTGAACGGACTTTTGGAAGATCGTGCCTCTTGTGTTGGCCAGTGAGTTTTGCACGATCTTCTCAAGAATGATGTTAAAGAAATCACATGACAGCGCGTCGCCTTGTCTAAAACCTTTTTTGAAATTGAAGGTCTCGGTGAGTTCGTTACCGACCTTGATGGAGCAGCGAGAGTTCTCCATCGTCATCCTGCTCAGTCTGACGAGTTTAGCAGGAATGTCAAAACTAGACATGGCGCTGTATAGCTCGTCTCTATACACGCTGTCATATGCGGCCTTGAAATCGACAAATAGATGGTGTGTGTCGATCTGCATTTCCTGGGTCTTCTCCAGGATCTGCCGCAGTGTGAAAATTTGATCGATGGTGGACTTCCCGGGCCTGAAACCACACTGGTAAGGACCTATCAGTTTGTTCACGAATGGTTTCAGGCGTTCACACAAAACGGCAGAGAAGACCTTATAGGCGATGTTAAGGAGACTTATCCCTCGATAGTTGGCGCAGTCAAAGGGGTCTCCTTTCTTGTGGATCGGGCAAACGATACTGAGATTCCACTCATCGGGCATGCTTTCCTCCGACCATATCTTACAGATGAGCTGGTGCATGCGCCCTACCAGATCATCTCCAGCTGCTTTAAACATTTCGGCGGGCAGACTATCTGCACCAGCAGCTTTATTAGACTTCAGTCTCGATATCGCTATCTTGACTTCGTCTAGGTCGGGGGGACGGTATTCTCTTCTATCATCGTCCGTTGCGTTGAGTGGAACATTCTGCCTGACAGCGGTATTTGTGTCCTCATCGCCGTTCAACAGTCTGCAGAAATGATTTTTCCAAATTCTCATCGACTGCGAATCTACTACTAGCTGTCCATTTTCGTCCCGGCAAGCTTCTGTCCGAACTTTATACCCATTCGATAAAAGTTTTACCCTTTGGTAAAACTTTCAGACATCATTCCTGCCATAACACCTCTCCATCTCCTCGATCGCGCGCTTCTCGTGCTCTTTCTTTTTCTTCCTGAGAAGCCGGTTCTCTTCCCTTCTTCTCTGTTCGTAGAGCTCACGAACAGCTCTCGTGGTTCGATGCAGCGTTGCCCGGTAGGCTTCTTGCTTTGCTGCATGTGCCTGCCTGCACTCGTTGTCAAACCAGGGGTTTTTTCTTGTTGGCGTTTTAAAACCCAGCACATCAGTAGCGGCTTCTCTGATGGCTCTTTGACAACGTTTCCATTCTTCGTCTATTGTTAGTGCAGGCGGCGTCGAACTTTCGGAGAGTTTCAGGGAGACTCGATCGGCAAAGTTCCTGGCAGTCTGTTGCGATTGTAGCTTTTCGACGTCAAACCGTGGTTGTCTTCCTCGACTCCGTTGTTCTATCGATATCCGTGTCCTTACCTTGGCTACAACAAGGAAATGGTCCGAGTCGATATTGGCGCCTCGGAACGTTCGGACATCAAGAATACTGGAGGAGTGTCTGACGTCGATCGCAACGTGATCAATCTGGTTGACGGTTGAATGATCAGGGGACCGCCAGGTCCCTTTATGGATGTTGAGGTGTGGGAACCGCGTGCTAGCTACAGAGAGGTTTCGCCCCGTAACAAAGTCCACCAGCCTGAGTCCGTTTTCGGACGTGGTGTCGTGCAGGCTGTGTTTACCGATGACTCTAGCAAAGATGTCCTCTTTACCCAGCTTAGCGTTGAAATCTCCTAGAACGAGCTTGGTGTCGTAGCTGGGGCATTGATCGTACGTTCTTTCTAGGAGATCATAGAAGTCATCCTTGCTATCGTCATCTTTGTCCTCCGTTGGGGCGTGGGCGCAGATTAGGCTGATGTTGCCGAATTTAGCCTTGATGCGGATTGTTATGAGGTGCTCGCTTATGTACTTAAAGCTTAAGACTTTTTGCCTAAGTCTGCCTCGAACAACAAATCCACATCCAAATAATCGCTGCCTTCGCTCTCTGTAACAGTCGCCGAAGTAGATATCGCAGTTTTTCATCCTCTTTTTGCCCGGCCCATCCCATCGCACTTCCTGGATTGCGGTAACGTCTGCTTTATAGCAGTCTAGGGCCTCCGCGAGTTCATCGGCTGCACGTGGTCTGTTCAGGGACCTCACATTCCACGTGCAGAACCGAAAGTCATTCTCCTTATTCCGTTTGCTGGGGTCGTCAACAGTAAATCCGTCCGTATCCGAGGCATATTGTTGCTTCTCAACTCGTTACTTTTTTACGTGGTGAGGAAGTTAACCCCACGCACAACCTCCAACTGGGAGGACAGGTCCATTTGTTTAGCCCCCGGACAAAGGGTCCGGAGGGATCCGGTGTCGGTAGCCTCTTGCAGGCTGTGAGCGCCGCCGTTGGCCCTAAAAGGACTCATCCGCCGCCATCTCTATTCCAAGGTCCCGACCTTACCATGGAAACCAGGTAGCTCCTGCTGACTGGAGTTGTGGATGCCGCCGTTGGCCAATCAGTTGACCAGCTCCTCCGCCGCCATCCTAAAAAGAGTGATGAGCCCTGGTAGACTCACACTCCCCCCTCTCTCGTTTGCAGCCGCCCAGACGTCCCACGAGGGTTGGTTACCCCATCTTCTGTCGAGGGTACTCGGCTCCCGGATTTCACCACGGGGAGGTGAGAGTAGGAGTTCGTTAAATCACATCATCACCAGGTTAAATTAAAGCCTTTTGCATGGGATTGCCAACGACATTTGCATGCTTCCCTTCATAATGACGGCTTGTGTTGTTGTGAAGCCATTAGCATTTAGTACATCGAGAAGTTCGTCCACCAAAATTGACCATAGGAGAGGGGATAGCATAGCCCCTTGAGGACAACCTTTGATGATTTTGATTACTACCCCAGATGTACCCAATTTGGATATTATCAGCCTTTCTCTTAGCATGACATTTATCCATCTTGCGATTATAGGGTCAACTCCTTTTTTAATTAGGGCGTTGATTATGGGTTGATTTGCTCTTTTGGTATGCAAATTGTAGTTTGTTTAAATGTGATCTTGTTAAAGCCGTTGCTCTTATTTCAAGTTCTAAGAGCTTTTAAGTCGTCTTTAAAGGGAGTGACGAGAGGCTTATGGGTCTGTAAGATTTGGTAGACCGAGTGGTTTATTCCCTCTTTTAAAAATAAATATAACCCGTACCATTCTCCATTTCTTTAGAATGCATCCTGATAGTAGGCAGGATCGAATACACTGACAAGCAATGCTGACAAGCTAATTCGTCCTTCACAATACTTCCCGTAAAGTGAGTCTTCAGTAGTAATTCTAGTGTATCTTTAAAGTTGCGAGTGAGATTGCCCTCCGAGTCCTTCAGTGTTCCAAATGAGTCATGGCTGCCTCTGGAAAGTGCCTTATAGACTCTTGCCGTTTCCTGTGAGTCTTGTAGGTTTTCACAGAAGCCCTTCCAAGATTTCCTTTTGGACTTTCTGACCTCTATATTGTACTTGGTTAATGCATATTTGTATATCTCCCAAATTCCGGTTCTTTTGGCTTTGTTGAACTCTTTTCTTGCTCTTTTGCTGAGTTTTTGTAGTTCGGAGTTCCACATGGAGGCGATTTATTTGAAATCTTTTCTTTTATTGGGCAGCTAGTATGGAAGGAAGCTAGAATCTTTTCTGTTAGATATTCAACAGAGTTGTCCAGTTCCTTTTTTTTTAATTTAATTTTTTTGAGACTTCATTTAACCTTACGTACTAGATAGAAATGACTAAAACTAGCTTACTTAACTTGTTAGAACTATCTTACTGGCCCTCGGCGGGCACTCTAAGCTAAACTTAAACGTTAACTAAGCTTTCGACTTATTGTAGTTATTGGTAATATAAGGAACAATTAAAACTAAGAAAAAGTTGTCTTTTTTTTAAACTTAGTGACATAATACTCTTTTTTTCTTACATTCCAAATAAAACTTAACCTAACTTAACCTTACCTAACCTTAACCTAGCTAAATTAACTTATCACTAATGGGAATGCACATATGTCGGATTTAATCTATATATTTATTTATTTATTTATTTATTCATCATCAATGGATATTTATCTGTTGACTACAATTAACAATTTACTATATTTACAAAATTATTGGTTAATGATTATCATTAAAAATTCTCAAAACAATTCTTTTAAAAATATCCCTATTCATTTGAAGGTCAACTTCACAATAAATTAAAATAAAGAGTGATAATGAACGAGTTATAGGTTCATTTAGGCCATAGTTTGTCCTATGACTGGGAACAAGAAAGAGAACATCCCTGTTTCTAATATTTCTCTCAGGCACATAAAAAATTATAAGATTTAGTAATTCCGGTGAATTTACTTTCCCAACAAGAATATCCTTTAAAAAAAGTATACATAGAGTTTCTCTACGGCTTTTTAAAGATTTAAGATCTATCAATGCACACCTGGATTTGTATGACGGTAAACCTTCTGACCAACACAAGTTTCTCAATGCAAAGCGCGTGAACCTTCTTTTAATATTTTCTATCCTATCAGAAGAGTTTTCATAGAAAGGAGACCAAACAACACAACAGTATTCAAGTAAAGGAGTGATTAAAGACATATAAATAGCTTTTAATGTATAGCTATCCTTAAAAACTACTGTGCTTCGTTTTAAAAAACCTAAAAGTGAATTTGCCTTAGATATAATGAAATTAATAGACAGCTTGCTATCAAAAATAACTCCAAGGTCTTTTATTTCACTAACAGTTGCCAGAATTTCATTACCAAGGCTGTAACTATATAGCATCCTAGGTGTTGAGTAAAAAGCTCTACAAATTTTACATTTGGAGATATTTAAATCAAGGTGATTATATTTACACCAATGAAAAAACTTATCGATGTCTTTTTGAAAGTTCAAACAGTCTTCAATTGTTGATACTTGATTGAAAAATTTTAAATCGTCAGCAAACATTAGACAATTTGAAAATTCTAAACAATCAGGAATGTCATTAATGAACAGATTAAAAAGTAGGGGCGCCAAATGACTACCTTGAGGAAGACCCGATAATACATCAATAAAGAAAGAGTGATTATTTTCGATTTTTACAACCTGTTTTCGATTCGATAAATAGGATTGCAACCACTTAAGGAAACCAAACTTGAAGCCCATTCTCTCGAGTTTTTTAATAAGAAGCTTATGATGAACCCTATCGAAGGCTTTATTGAAATCTGTGTATAAGACATCCACCTGCATTCTATTCTCTAAGGAACAGAGACAAAAATTTGTAGAGACACAAATTAGTTGCAGAGGACCTACCACTGCAAAAACCATGTTGCCTTGATGATATAATCTCTTTTACTGCAAATTTGAGTCTATCGTATACCAGTTTTTCAAATACTTTTGGAATAGCCGAAAGTTTAGAAACCGGTCTGTAATTATTAATCAAATGTTTAAGCCCGCTTTTGTAAATAGGACTTATAGAAGATAATTTCCATTCTTGAAGAAAAACACCATCGTGAAGCGATTTATTAAAAATTATTTTTAAAACTTTAAAAAGCGAAACAGCACATTTGGATAACAAAAGCGGAGGAATCATATCCAATCCAGCATTTTTGTTTTGATCCAGGTGAGATAAACCATCTAAAACTTCTTGATCTGTGAAGGAAAAACAATCAAAATCAACTTGACAATCGATATCATTATACATATCTTCACGAGTTTCTATAATGGCCTGATTGTAATTGGATTTAAAAAAGTTTGCAAACAAATTACACGTAGTTTTGTTATCGTTAGAGCATTCGCCATCAAGTTCCATAGAATTTGGAAAGGCAGAAACTTTACGTTTGGAGTTCAAAAAAACCCAAAAAGATTTGGAACTATATCTTATATTCCTTTCTGCCGAACCTATATATTGAGAATAAAGAAATCTGCTTAAAAAATCAAACTCTCGTCTCAACTGAATAAAATGAAGTCTATCTTTAGAAGTTCCCGATGTTTTATACTTTTTAAAAGCTTTATTCTTTACATTCTCTAAGTTTTTAAGCCTTTTATTGAACCATGGAGATTTATAGGGCGTTCTCTTTCGAACCATAGGGACAAACTTTTGAACACCTTCAAATAAAAAATATTTAAAAATCGAATACATTTGCTCCAGAGATGTATTAGACGTAAACACTCCCAATTTAAAGAATTGTAAAAATTGTTCAATGAAATGAAGTCGGCCTTCTTATAATTAAAATAATAACAATTATCATTATTAACAGCTTGAAAATTATAAAATTCGAAAATTACAAAAATTGCTTTATGATGAATTTGATTTTTTATCAAAGGAAAATCTGATTCAAACACCTTAAATTTGATATCCTTTACAATGAAGACAAGATCAAGAAATCTATTTATACTATTTTTTATATGATTAATTTGAATTAAACCATTAGGTACCAAATTGTCAACCAGTTCAATTTCTACATCCTTAGAAACATTAAATGGGATAAGTAATTGCTCATCTTCTTGATAACGCCAATCAATGTCACCAAGATTAAAATCACCAAATAAGCATGGATATTGGTTGGAAGACAAAGTGTTTAATACATTATTTACATTTGAAACAAGTTCAACATACAAATCTAGGCTGCTCCCAGGTCTAATGTAATTAACTATAAAACAATATTCAAATCTATTAGGATTATATACAAAATGTTCTGAATGAACGAGAACACATAATTGCTCAAAGTGAATGGAGATCATTTGAAGATTGAATTGTTTACTACTAAGCGAACTACGAACTGCAATTAATACTCCTCCGCCTCGAACCATTCCAGACTCCAGAGGACGATCCATCCTGTATAAAGCATACGACGAGTCAAATAACTCAGAAGAATAGATTTCCGAATGCAACCAGGTTTCAGTTAGTATTATTACGTCATAGTCGTGTGCAATCGAACTGATAAAAACTTCATTCGTTTTTGTACGTAAACCGCCAGCATTTTGATAATAAACCTTCAATTGCGACGGATGCAGGGTAGGTGATGCAGCACCTGTCAATTTGTTGGGATTCCGATTACAGCATTCTCGTTTTTTTGTTTTTGGCGTTGGGTAAAGTACTTAATTTGTACTCCCAACGGCCAAAAGGAAGCCTTAAACGTTTCTTCAAATGCATACTCCGGAACTCCAAGCTTAAAATTGATGAAATGAAGAGTTGAATCTTCAACATCCTTTTTGATTAATCTTTTACAAAGCAGCACATTTTCTGGAAGTTCTAGTCGGTGTGCTACGAACGAGATGATGTTCTGCTCAGTGACGTTTTTGTCCAAACGGGAGAGGTGTAAAAATTTCATTTTTGGCACAGATGGTAATGATAGAGCATTTGAACTATCAGTGGCAGTCCAGTGAGTTTGAGAGAACGTTGACCCGATGGTATAAAATTTTGTTGCACTGTTTTCGCATGCAAATCAACCGAAACGTCAATGCCGGTAGTGGGCAATGATGGTATTGTATGAGATGGTAATGATGTAGGTGTAGGTACTGCGAGAGATGAGAGAACAGTTGAAACACTGGACTGAGACAATGCTGAATCTCTTGGTTTTGCTGTTTGTAATCTTGACGATGACGAAGATGAAGATGGTGATGATGTATGAGTGGTAATTGTTGTTGTTGAGCCATATGAATCCGTAGCAAAATTAGAAGTGACAATAGTTGGGACCAGAAATCAACTACAGAGAGATACTCAACTCTCGAGCTTTTTTCGTCTCGCCTATCACCGTCCATTTCCAATATTTTTCCAGATTTTCCAATATTTTCGTTAAACTCACGCATTCTGCCTTATTTTTACGCACACTGCCAAATTTTTACGCACACTTCCACAGAGTTTAACGAACTCCCGTTATCCTGGGACATTTGCCCACGAAAATGGCGGACATTTGCCCACGATAGTGTCATTTCTTGTCAAATTTGCCCACTACTGGAATAATGCACTGGTTGTGTTCATGAGGCCGAACATTTTTCAAATATTAAAAAAACGTTGGATATTGTTGTAAAAATTTTGCTTAATATATTGATATTAAAAATTGTATATGTTGTATATTTTAATACTATTTAATTGTGTAAGATGATATTTCATAATTATCACTCCGTATTTATTCACATTTACACTGTATTGTTGTATATAAATAACAAAATTAATTCTTCAAATAAAAAAAAACACGATTGCAGAAGTACAAATAAATTAAAAAACAAGTTGTATACATAACTGCATATACTTATATAGATTCATGCATATTTAATTTCATCCGTAGTTATTTGTGAATATAGCCTTTGAATTCCTAAACAAAGGAAAATATAAAAATGTTGGAAATAAAATTGTCTTTTTTAAGGATGTTTTGAAGCATTAATGCATTATCACGAAAAAACTAAAATAAATGCATAAATCCATGGAATTCAAAACAAAAAAATTTTCTGAATTTCAATATTAACGTTTAATAAAGGAACTCTTTGAAAAAACAAACCAGTTTTTTCTTAAATCTGAAGACCACAAGGAGATACTTCGGTCATTTCAATACTTAAGGATGAATTTAAATTTTGTTAACTATTTTATTTGATTTTCTCAGGTTCAACGTCAATAAGTACATTTATCACTTATCTCTCTGATTGTTTCAGTATTTTCAATGAAATTAGAATAAATAAAAAATATATCAAACCTATTTCCATATATTTCATAATATAATAATTTAAACTTCAATTTAAAAATAACCGATAATTAATAGTTTCCAATAGTCCTTCCAGTCGTAATTATTTATGTAAAATGAATGATCTTACTGAACATTTCGTTTTCGTTGAACTTCCCCTTCTTTTCGTGGTGAACGTATTGCAAAGGATTTGTGATAGCGTTTGGAAAAAAAGGAGAGTGGGGGTATGCCCAACCCCCTGATAGGTTTCTTCCCATATGTAAGGAATGCATGTTTTGCATGAATTTGTTTGGAGGGGAAGTCAATCAGCTGTTCAAAACAAATCACACGTATTCACGGATATTGTACGAAAAAATGTTATAAAAAACGCTGTCAGATGACGTCATGAGGGTAGAAGGGAAAGAGTTGAGTATCTCTATGTAGCTGATTTCTGGTTGGGACGATAGACTGAATACCACTTGTGCATGTTGTTGTTGCCTGCTGCTCGGTTGTCACTTCATCGTAATTTTTTCTGTAACAACCTCACGAACTTTTTGCAAATCGGAAACATTTCGCTTTGCCTTATTTTTAACTATAGTTTTAGATTTCGGTTCAGTTGTTATAGGCACATTGTTGCCTATTTTAGATTTCATGATCGCAACGTCATTTTTAAGTTGGACAATTAGCGATAAGAGAGAACCACTAACACAAGTGCAACTATTACAACGCCAAGCGAGATTACTTTCCATTTGGAGAATGCTCTCAGTTTCATCACTAATTTTTGCACATTTTTTATGGAACATTAAACCACAAAAACGTTCACATTCAATTAGTTTGCCACGAAGAATTCTAAGACCACAAAGGGCACAATTTTTTGACATTTTGAGATTTCAAATATTTAACTTTTATTGAGAATTTGTAAAAAAAATTAAGAGCGAAAGGAGAATACGTCTAATTCGACTTGTACACACGAACTTTGTTGCACACACTACATATATATTTTATTATATGTAAACAATCTCTACATATATGCATTCCGGTTTTTTGTTTTTGTTTTTTATTCTTAACCTACCTTATATTAAAACACCTAAAAAACAATAGAATTTTTTGTACTGGGACTCTGGTGTTCTGTAAAGGTGAAGGCAAACTCTAAGACAAGCCCTCTCAAACACCCGAATCTTTTCCATCAAGCTTGCTCCCACATTGAACCACACGGGACAGCCGTAAGCAAGCATCGGCCGAATAAGGGCCATGTAGCAGATTACCTTTACCCTCGCATCGAGTTGGTTGTTGCGAAACAGTCTCTTTGTAAGAGCGAAGGCTCCTCCAGCTCTGGCCAGAGCAGCATCTATATGTTTATTAAAATATAGATATATTATTGATATATAGATATAGCCAAATCCTCATGTATCTGACTACAGTCTGATTCGCTAGTGGCTGCCCATGTTGCCCAACAACTAAGAACTTTCGCCAATTCTGTTTGGTATCTGCCGAGGTCTTTCTCAACGGCATTCTGAGTAAGATGGTTTCAGACTTCTGAAGGTTGATAACCAACTTCCAGTCGTCGCAAAATCGCTGAATTTTTTCGTAGTCACTTTGCAAGAGTGTTACAATGATCTTGATTTTAGGACCTGATCTGTACGCAATCAGATCGTCGGCATACGCCATCAAGTGCTGAAGATATCCTATCAGATCAGCTGTGTAAATATTGAAGAGTATCGGCGAATTGACCGCACCCTGTTGCAGACCATTTTAACTGTCAAACGTTCCCTCAGAAACTACATCGCAATTTTTAACGATGAATCTTCTGTGGGTTAACATATTAAGCAACGTGTACAATAGTGGTTTGCTTATACCCTACCTGTTCAACTTATAGAAGAGCCCTTGCAACCATACGTTATCGAAGGCCTTTTCCAAGTCGATCGGTAGGGCACCCGTGTACTGTTTCTTGTTTTTATTCCATTGTATGTCTGACACCAGTTTCGACGCGGCATTTGTTGTATCATACCTCGCCTTGAAACCGAATTGGTTATCCGGAACTATGTTATTGTGCTCAACCCATTTGATCAAAGCTCTATTAATGACTTTTTCGAATACCTTGCTGATATTCGGAAGGAAACTTATCGACCGGATATTTGCAGGATTAGATGCATCCTTAGCCCTCTTGCGGATCGGTTGTACCACTGCTGTTTTCCAATGCTCTGGATAGTGCACATTATTCAGAGCATTGTTAAATAATATGGTATAAATTTCCACCGCTACTGGAGGAAGATGCCTTAAAACAATGTTCGATATTCCATCGATTCCCACTGACTTCTTTTTTAGTGTTTCGAAGATCGTTTGTAGTTCAATCTTCGGTACGAACGGGAGATAAGTCCTTTCATTGGCGATGGCATTAAGTGCCAAATTATCGTCATCGAACGAGGTAAAGCCAGAGTTCTCTGATCGCCAGTGCTCGATTTCGTACCGAAGACGGTGGTTGAGCTCAAGGACTCAATTCTCTAGGTCGCGGTTCCGGGCAAATTCTAGCATTTACATTGTACACGTCTTCGAAGATAGCTCCTATCGCCTCCATCTTCTTTTGCGGATCTTCGATCACAAAAATGTTGTCATCATCGGCAGCTTCCCTTTGGTCTATACCCGCTGCTGTGAGTAATTGTTCATTATTCGTTGTTCGGGATATTTTCAGACACGGAAGTTCGTTGCCATCCTTCCTCCGAAATATTTTATTAATCTGGGGGAACATACCCGGGTTATCAGATCTGATAGCCTGAATCTTATTTCCCCAGTGCAAATTGGCTGACCGCCTATAATTTGCTTTAATTAATATTTGGAGGTTCTTTATCAGCGACTTCAGTGTCCTTATCTCCGAGTTTTGTCTGTCCGCAAACTGTCTGTATAGGTTTTTAAGCCTAGTGAGCAGCCTGCTTTTTTGTGTGTGAAGTGCGTCTATTGTCGCGTTGCGATATATGTTCTCTGTATGTCGATGCCGGGGTATCATTCTGTCCATAGTTCGTTTTATTGTCTCGTCCATTCCTTTAAGATACCAGTCAATCACTTCGTTTGAAAGGTTCCTATTGGACGGTGGGTAGAGCGCGTTCGAGGAGAGTGCTCTTGTCAAGTCTCGAGAGAAACGAGTCCAACGAGTCCTACTGTAATTGTAGGAGTACGTTTGACCGAACTCTTGAAGTTCCGCAACTTCATTAGGAATCGTTATTTCGGCACGTAGTCCGCAATGGTCACTGTCGTGCATAAATGTGCGCAGGCAGTTTATTGTTTGTTGGTCCACGTCAGTCAGTTGTAACCGTTCGTCGAACAGCAGCAGATCTAGATAGGAGCCGCTTCTGGGAAACGACGGACTATCTGTAGCCTTTAGGTCGAGGCGAAACTCTATGGAGTTTTGAACCCACCAATTGAATAATGAGGTCCCTCTTTGATTAGGCGTATGATTTCCCCAATTTCTGTGGTTTGCGTTGAGATCTCCGGCCATGAGGTAATAATTCTCCTCCGACTCCAGCCTTAGGCATCGAAACAATGTCTCGAGCTCTGATAAAAATAATGCGGCTTGAGCGTGATCAGAGGCGTAGAGCGCGACAATGTACATCTTTTTTCCACTACGGAGCCAGATGTACATAATGCACGCTTCTTTTCCCTGGAATCTTCGCATTTCACCATTGTACACGGTTTTATATTTAAGTTTTTTACTAATGAAGATCACAACACCACCTCCTTGAGTAGAGTTAGGTCGGTCTCTTCTTTCTATATTATAGTTTGTATGCCTTAATTTGTATTTCTGAGTAAGCTAGGTTTCGCAGACCAGAAACACGGCGGACATTTGGTCATCGAACAATTTGTACAGCGATTCTCTTCGATCGATTCCAATCAATGAATTTACATTCATCACTGAGCTCTTCAAGGAGTTCCCAGTAACGTTCGTGCCTATTACGATGAAAGTTGCGTTAGGCTCGTCAGAATCGTGTAGATGTAGTCCACACGTCCTGTCTGCTCCTGTAACTGTTTCTGCATTTGTCCGAACTGACTTTGCATCTGTCCGATCTGCTCCTCGATCTTGAGCAAGACGGCCAGAATGGCGCCATGAGCCTCGAGTGTGTTGGGCATTGGGGCCTACCTTTGGCTGTTGCTGTACCGTGGTACCTCTTCCTGACACTATTTGGGCATAGGAAATTTGGGGATTTACGGTTGTTTTTTGGACTGGAGCTGGTGTGATTTTCCCTACACTTTTCTGCTTACGAACCAGATTTGCTTGTTCCATGCTGTTTAGAAATAGTATTCTTATTTTTGTTCTTAAATTTATATTATTTTTGAGTCACTGTATTTATGTTCAAAATTACTCTGAGTCACTGTATCACACGCATCGTGCCACATTTGTGCAGTTGCGCTTTTTGATCGTACCATAGTGGCAGTGACTAATGCGTGGGCGGCGCTTCTAATCGGACCATTTACGCATACACGCGTTTGATCGAATGCGTACGATGGTAGTATGCGGATGGATGGCAGCTGCTGATGGGCGATTGCATATGGTCTCGCTCACTTGGATCTCGACCGCAACACCAACCACATCGTTTTGATTCTTTTTGATTCCTTGTTGTAATTAAACATATCTTGTATATAATATATTAGTGTTACAAAATAAAAATGTATTAATTTATGTTGTCTAATTAATTTGTTGTGCAACATAAAGTTTGGTCCTTCAGAACCGGATTTAAAAGAAAAAAAAATATATATCTGTGAAAACTCATTCGTGTTCTTACTCGCATTATAAACGATTTCTTTGAAAAAACAATACTATCGACAAAATGAGTTCGTTAAAGCTAAAGCTGGGCAATGCTAAAGGCCGTTTGACTCGCGTGGTACAATTCGTGGATACGATTAACAGTGAAACATCTTTAGAAATGCTAGAGATTCGTTTGCAGAAACTCGATGAAGCGTGGTCCGATTATACAAATGTGCATGACAATCTTCTTCAAACGTCGAATGATGAAGAATTTACAGTGTTAGAGAAAGAGTTCGGTGAATACGAAACCCGGTTTTTCAGTGCACATTCGAATTTAAAGGAACATATTCGTAAAAACAGCCGGTTGCGCGTGAAGAGTCGATTGTGGAAAAACTTGCACTTCAGCAATCCGCATTTCTAGAGAACATAAATAGTGTATCTAAAGGCAGTTCATGTGTTCAATTACCAAAGCTTGAAGTGCCGTCGTTCTCAGGCGATTACAAAGAATGGCCGTCTTTTCGTGATATATTTTTGAGCTCTGTGGACAATACAAAATCACTGACAGGAAGTCAAAAATTTAAATATCTTAAATCGTATCTCGGGGGTGACGCTGCAAATTTAGTGAGACATATGCCAATATCTGAGGCTAACTATCTTGAAGCCTGAGAAAGATTGGAGAAAATATACGATCGGGCGAACCTCATAGTGCAATCGTTAATTCAATCTTTCCTCTTCTTACAAGCTAGGTTGGCTGAGCCACGGTGACGGTGAGTAGGACGGCGGCACGCTTGCGGTTGCACGGCTTAGCTCGTCGGACGGGGCGGTTCTTGTCCTCCCACTTGTACACCACCAGTTGCAAACAAAAAAATATCGTGCCTAAAGCTAGCTAGGAGAAGATAGAGAGAGGTGAAAAGATAGAGAAAGAGGTGAAAGCCTAATACC
Organism: Myathropa florea; assembly: GCA_930367185.1. Classification (NCBI taxonomy): domain Eukaryota; kingdom Metazoa; phylum Arthropoda; class Insecta; order Diptera; family Syrphidae; genus Myathropa; species Myathropa florea. The sequence continues at coordinate 51,748,663 of OV884004.1, forward strand.
CTAACAGACGACGGACGGACAACTAAAAGATAGGAAAGTGAAGAGAAAGAAGAGACAGGAAAGAGGAAAAGAAAGGTGTTCAAGGTCTATGCCTTTACCACCAAAAGAGACCGGAAGGGAGCTCGCGGAGCTAAGCTAACTAACCTAAACTAATCCTAAACTTACCTACCTAAATTAAAACTATACCTAAACTAAACCTAATCTATCTTAAAACTACCTAGCTTAGCCCTAACACGAAACAACACCCTTCCAATGTCTTTTGGCGATGCAGGTCCGTAAAGAACCCGAGGGTGCCTGTTGTTGTTGGCACAAGTCCGCCTGCCCACCCCTCATGTCAATCGACATGACCTTCGCTATCTCCCTTGGCGAAGTTTATGGGAGATAGCCCCTTAGCGGAGACGTTAGCCACAGCCTAACGTTCCACTCTGTTAACTACCCCGAAGAAGGACGGCCTTCCCTCACCCTACACACACATAATCGGCAAAGAAGCAAATTATTCCATTAAATAAAACATCATAAACTCATTTAAAACTAAAACAATTCATTTTTATTGCAAAAAAAGGAAATTAAAAGAAAAATTCAAAAAACTTAACCTATATGGAGTAACAAGATAATTAAAATTAAAAAAAAAGCAAAAGAAAATTCAAGTTAAACAAAAGAAAGTGCTAAACCAAAAGGGTTCTAACCCTGCCTAAAGCCTACAGGACGACACACCACAGAAAGAGGTTTCCAATTTGTGAAACCTGCTACTCACAGTCTTACTGGTCCCCCGACGTCCTGCGCGCAGCACGATGAAGGTACTTTCCTGTGAACGAAATCGGAAATTTTGGGGAGAAATTCCTCTTCTCGCGGACACTCACACACAAACACTAAAGCCAGAACTATTTTTGTAATTATTATTTATATTTAAGCTAAAAACTAGAAACTAGATCTAATACAATTTTTATTATAAATGAAAAAAGGGAACTTCATTAAATTCAAAAAAATTGAAAATATCTCCGGCTCCGGGCACTGCACTTTTCTGGCTCTTGTAGCACTGCACACTCCTGGCACAATTTTTCCCACTGCGGCACAATTTCTCTTTACTCCGGTTTCTCGGGATGAAGTCTTCAGTTTTGTCACGGCAACGAAGTTTCGTGTTGTGTGAAACGGCACTGGGCAATTCGCCACCGACAATGGAGATTGATTAAATCGACACTTGTATGCTTTTGTTTTTCCTCTTTATGTTAACTCGTTACGCGTATATATATATGTATGCTTTGTTGAGGATGTTCACATATTATATAATCATATTATATATTTTTTTTTTGTTAATTATCCGGTAATATCTTCGATTACCTTCAGGGCAACCTTAAATGCACTCCAAAAGTCAATGCCGAGATGTAAGTTTTGTTGGAGGCTTGGGACTATGTATATGTCCATGTCCAGTGTTTTGCCACCCCAAGAGACCTGTGTCCGTAATCGTCCTTCTATCTGCTGGTGGCTCCTGGATATGGTTCCTCTCTACATTCTCCATCGCTCCTTTTCCTAGGCAACTGACTGATGCTCCACTATCTAATAGGTCCAGCATCTCTTCACCTGCTATCTTAACTTTCGCGTAGGGCCTATTATCGTCATTTACACATAAAACAGTTTCAGCAATCTTTCTCTTGCTTCGTCTATATATTGCACATTTTTCCCTTAGCCTCTTAATCTTTTTATATTTCCTGGTCATCTCTTCACCTAAAATCCTAAGCCTATCTTTTTCATACTCCTGCAGCCTCAGATGAAGACTCTTTTGTTCAACCATTGGAGTCTCATCGTCGTCAAGTTTTGTCAGGGTTTTTATTTCTTCAGGGGACGGCGAGTTTCCGGGACTTCCATCTTCGTTGACGGATGCGTCCCGGTCATTCCGCCAACCCTCCTGTTTCCCTGACAGGCTGCACAATTTATGGACAGATTACCCTGACCGCACGAGAAACAGGTCAGGGTATGAAAAGCGGACGGACATATATTTGGAGCGGTAGCTACACTCTCGCTCTGCCCGTTATCGTCGTGTCGCGTCCGTTCGTTGTTGTATTGCGTCCTAGTCGACCTGTTCGTGGTTGTGTGGTTTGTCGGTCTAGTCGGTCGTCTAGGCTGGAGTGCAGCTACCTCAAACTCCTCGTCAACGGACCTTTCCTCATAGCCTTCAACTCCTACCTCTAACTCACTAATGCCTCGTCCAAATCTATTTTCTCTAGCTAATAAATGTTTTTCAGCACGTCTACACTCATCTCTTAGATCTCGGATGCTATGAATCTTGCATCCGAAGATCAGCGTCGATATTCTATCCTTAAGATTTGACCTCAGGATAGAAACGAGGTCTTCCTCGCGTGGGCGGCTCCTCATCCGGAGTGCCATTCCTCTGATGTCCGCGTAAAAATCGTCGAAGGTCTCTTGGGGCCGTTGTCGTCTTTCAATAATGTCCCGAAGTATCTCGTGGTCCTTCTTTTCGTCCTTGAACTGTCTGATGAGTTCCGATTTCAGGTCATGGTAATTTAAATATGCGTCGCCCTCGGACCATTGTTCCGCAGGGCCCGTCACTAAATGGTGGAAATTGGTGAATAGCTGTTCGGTGGACAGTCCGTTCTTCTGCTGCAACATCTCTATTCTAAAGATGAAGCTGTCCACCGACATTGTCTTGTTAGTGCCGTCAAATTTGACACCCCACTCGTGCACATCCACTTTCGCACAGATCCTTTGGGGAGTCAGCTGCTGTCGCCAAGTGCCGCATCGTTCTTCGCGCCGCAGGGTCGGTGTTGAATGTTCTGTCCCCGTCCTGTGTTCGTAGCGTCCACTTGGTCTTGGAGGTTCTCTACGGCGGTAGGTGGAGCTTTCCAGGTCCTGGATTTTGTCCTGCAGGATCCTCATGTTATCCTGGAAAGTCTCCATCATCTGGGTCATACTGCCAGTGAAGGCCGACACCATTTCCTTTTGGCTCTTCTCCACCGCTGTAGAGACCATCTTTTCAAAATAGCGGCAAATGACCTCGTCGTCTTGTTTTTTCCCGTTTCTGTCGCCGAGGTTCTGAGGACCACCTGCCTCATCATTGGTTTGTGGTCTTGTACCATCCAGATTTCCTCTAATCCTCGTAGAATCGTGCTCTTTGGAATTGTGCCAGTGCTTTCTCTTGTGCCGTTCTCTTGTTTTGTGTCTTGAGCTTTTTGTTCCATTTTGAAATTGTATAAATAAGTTTTTCGTGTTTTCATTGTATTTTGTAAGTTTTATTATTTGTAAAAATATTAACTTTTGTTTGAGTGAATGTATTTAAAATATTATGTGTACTTTTAATTCTAAATGTTTGAGGATTGTTTACTGCAGAAAGGTTTGGGATTGTGTAATATTTAATGTTTTTATATAAGTATTAATGAGTTTAAATGTATGCTAAATGAATGTTTGAACGTATTTATGGTTTATTGGTTAATGAATTGTATGTATGAATATATGTTTATTTGATGTTGTAAGTATGTATATGATTGTTTCTGAATTGTTAAACTGCCTTAGTGTGTGTAGAGGGTAAGAGTCGGTTTTCCGGAAACCATTCTTAGGGTAGATAAAACCGACAGATTCACGGAGCGTCACGCTCAGCTGTGACTAATTCCTCGGATGGTCCGTGGTCTGTTAGGGTATTAGGCTTTCACCTCTTTCTATCTTTTCCCTTCTCTCTATCTTCTCTTAGCTAGCTACAGGCACGATATTTTTTGTTTGCAACTGGTGGTGTACAAGTGGGAGGACAAGAACCGCCCCGTCCGACGAGCTAAGCCGTGCAACCGCAAGCGTGCCGCCGTCCTACTCACCGTCACCGTGGCCCAGCCAACCATGCATGTAACACTCTCACTTCCAACTATTGCCAGTGCGAATGTTCATACCCTACGAAAAATATCCGATGGCACGGACGAAGTAATTCGAGGACTTAATGCTCTTGGTTGTAACAATCACGACCCTTGGGTGATTTACTTATTGCTTAATAAGTTAGATGTCGAGACTAAGCAGGAGTGGGCTGAGATGGTCCTTGAAACGAGGTGTGATGCATTCGAAGCATGTCAACCTTTGCATCGCTCTAGCGCACAGCGTACAAAATCTCAAAGCCAAATTCGATCCCATGTCGTTGAATCTCCTCAATCAAACTCATCTTGTCCCAAGTGCGGAGATAATCATATCTTACCCCAGTGCTCTAAATTTATCGCGTTAGACATTGAATCGCGTCGGTGTTTTGTAAAAACGAAATCTTTATGTTTTAACTGTCTTCGTGCGGGTCACTCTGCCTCCAAGTGTCGGTCATTACTTCGTTGTCGAACATGTAAGTCGCGTCATCATTCACTCGTCCATCCAATAGAATTGAACAATCAACCGTCTACGTCCCATTCAACCACTCCTTCGGAACCTCAGTAACCTACATCAAAATCATCGCCTTCTTCGCCAGTGCACATTGTCAATAACCACTCGATCGATGTCGGCTTATGCAAGCAGACCATTCTACCCACAATATTGGTAAAGGTGCAGGATTCTCAAGGCAAATTTCGAAGCTGTAGGGTGCTAATCGACTCCGGATCTCAGGTTTCTTTTGTTGTGGAATCGCTTGCTCAAAGTCTGGGACTTCCTCGCAGACATGCAAAAATTCCAATTTTGGGTGTATCATCTAGTGAAGCAGGTTACACTAGAGGTTGTATGTCCTTAAAACTATGTTCTCGTCACAATCAAGATCAAATTATTGTAGATGCATTTGTCCTTAATAAATTAACATCTAGAAGGCAAATTCTCAATCGTTTGGTCCCATATTCGGAATTTGGAGTTAGCAAATCCATCTTTCAATGTTTCAGGAACGATTGATGTTCTACTCGGAGCCGATAAGCTGTGGTGGATCCTAAAGGGAGAGCAAATTCAAGGATCAGATGGAAAGCCTATAGCTGAAAACACATCGTTTGGCTGGGTTGTGACAGGAGAGCTGCTAGAGGACAAACTATTAAATCAAATGCCAATTTCGATGCTCTATTCGGCTGTTGACATCGATAAATCACTGCAACGTTTCTGGGAGCTGGATGAAGTACCAAAACCTCCGGACGAATCCCTCCAAGACGAAGCAGAACAGCATTTCCGAAGGACATTTTCGCGCTCGCCCGATGGCAGGTATGTTGTTCAATTACCATTCAATACCCCCTCGCCCGTTTTCGGAAATTCGCTCAAAGGTGCGGTTAATGGACTGCAAGCAATGGAACGGCGGTTCCAAAAGAATCCAAACTTGCACAAGATGTACGTTCTCTTTATGCAGGAGTATCTTCGTCTTGGACACATGGTTCGAATACCATCGAATGAAGTATACAATTATCCAAATCGGTGTTTCTATTTACCGCATCATGCAGTGTTGAAGCCTGACAGCTCTACAACGAAGCTGCGTGTAGTATTCGATGGATCGGCCAAGGATACTGTCGGAAACTCGTTAAACAGCAAGTTGTCGATCGGTCCCCACATTCAGAGGGATTTAATCGGAGTAAGTTTGCGGTTTCGACAGCATAGGTACGTCTTCACCGCGGACATTGTTAAGATGTTTCGTCAGATATGGGTAGACGATAAAGACACGGATTTTCAACGCATCGATTGGCGAGAAAATCCTTCTGATCATTTGGAACATTTCCGCCTTCGAACGGTTACCTATGGGACTGCATCGGCCCCATTCTTGTCGGTACGAGTTCTTAAGCAAATTGCATTGGACTACGGAAAACTATACCCTAAAGCAGCGCGTGTACTCTTGAATGACGTTTATGTAGATGACATCATGACTGGAGCCAATTCTCCGGAAGATTTAATAAATTTACAATTAGAATTGGTATCAGTCTTATCACACGCCAAACTTGAGCTACGTAAATGGACTTCAAATTGCTGGCCACTGCTATCTCGTCTGCCGAAGAATGATTGCGAGTTTGCTTGCTTCGATGCGGATTGTTCTAAAAAATTTATAAAGGTTCTGGGAATGTTCTGGAATCCAACTACAGATCACTTTTCGTTCAAAATGTCCAATTGTTCTCTGTGCGCGTGTCCAACTAGACGTACACTGCTGTCTGAAGTATCGCGCATTTTTGACCCCTTAGGATTCCTCGCCCCGTCGGTCATACTATTTAAACTTCTTTTTCAAGAATTGTGGTCGACTGAACTTAATCTAAATTGGGATGACCCATTGCATTCGCACTTATCAGAGCGATGGATACGCTATCAAAGCGAATTAAGCTCGTTCGAAAACATTCAGATTCCTCGACACATTTTCCCTTCAGTCACGTTGATCGAGCTGCATCGATTTTGTGACGCCTCAAAATTGGCTTACGCTGCTGTAGTTTACGCACGTTGTAAAGTCGCAGAGAACCAATATAAGACCGTTCTAATCGCAGCTAAAACGAAAGTAGCGCCGCTCAAACCGATTTCTATCCCTCGACTCGAATTGTGTGGGGCGTTACTTCTCTCTCGGTTGATTGACACAATTAAATCTTCCATTCCAATGAATTTTCGTGTGTTTGCTTGGTGCGACTCGGAAATCGTGCTTCACTGGCTTTCGTCTCCTCCTCGTCGCTGGACTACGTTCGTTGCAAACCCAACAGCTGCAATCCTTGAGAAGATTCCACGGTATGCATGGAGTCATATCGCCTCAGAATCTAATCCTGCTGATTGTGCTTCACGCGGCGTACCACCTTCAAAATTGAGTGAGCATCATCTCTGGTGGAACGGTCCTTCTTTCCTGTTGTCACCACAAGAACTTTAGGATATTTCAAGGTTGTCTGTGGAACAACTGGACCCAGCAAGGATTACCGATGCAGAAAGGCAGACACCAAAGCAGGCACTTATATCATCCGTCAACGAGAACGTACTAAAACACCTGACTGATAAGATTTCGTCTTGGAGGCGATTGATAAGAATACTAGCGTATTGTATTCGATTTGTGTCAAATTGTCGGTCTACCAATATTGTACATTCGTCATGTAGTCTTACCGTTGAGAAAATTCAGTTGGCTAAATTAAAACTTATCAGATTTACTCAACAGGAAGAATTTGGAGGCGAGATACGAGACCTTGCTAACAATCATGGCCTACCAGCAAAGTCAAAGCTAATCAGGTACTCTCCCTTTATTGATCAACGTGGCCTTCTACGTGTGGGAGGGCGTATTAAGAATGCTGATGTATCCTACCAACTAAAACATCCTATACTCCTATATTCCCAGGAGTCTCCGAAACCTTCACTATCGTTCGGCAACAATACTGGATTTTGGGCAGCCGTAATCTGATTCGGAAGATCGTGCATAGATGCAGACCATGTTTTCTCCAACGCAAGCAGACCAGTACACAATTAATGGGTGACCTAAAACAACAGAGAGTTACACAAAGTCGACCATTCACTCATACCGGATGTGACTATGCTAACAATAAAATTGTCCCATGGTCGCAAACCCAGGCTTTCAAAGGCATATTTCGCACTCTTCATTTGTATGAGCACCAAGGCGATACATATAGAGCTTGTGAGTGATTTAACATCCGATGCTTTTTTGGCCGCTTTTCGTAGATTTGCCTCTCGCCGCGGAAAATGTCGCCATATATACACCGACAACGGAACAAACTTTCAGGAAGCACGTCGATGCCTGAATGAAATGCAGAAACTTATCCTTTCGCAAACATACAATGACGAAATTGCTGCTTCGCTTGCGATGGACGACGGTGTTACGTGGCATTTTATACCACCTTCCGCACCTCACTTTGGCGGATTGTGGGAGGCGGGAGTCAAATCTATCAAACTCCATTTGAAAAGGGTCATTGGATTTAACATTCTTACATTTGAAGAATTGTCTACTGTGCTATGCCAGATTGAAGCCATTCTCAACTCTCGACCACTTTGTGCGATATCAGACAATGACTTAAATCCTCTAACACCTGCTCACTTCCTTATAGGTGAACCTTATACTGCGGTTCCAGAAACAAATTACTTGGATGTGCCACAAAATCGTCTATCCCGTTGAAATCTTCTGCAGAACATGGTACAAGGATTTTGGAAACGATGGCACGCAGAGTACATTACAACACTTCAAGAACGTCCGAAATGGCAAAAGCAGAAAGTTAGCTGTAAGGTTGGCTATCTCGTGGTTATCAAGGAACCAAATCTGCCGCCTGCAAAGTGGCTTCTCGGTAAGGTGGAAGCAATACATCCAGGAGATGACGTAAGAGTGGTAACAGTCAGAACATATCGAGGACTGTTTGTTCGTCCAATATCTAAACTTGTCATTGTATTTATGTTTAAAATTACTCTGAGTCACTGTATCACACGCATTGCGCCACATTTGTGCAGTTGCGCTTTTTGATCGTACCATAGTGGCAGTGACCAATGCGTGGGCGGCGCTTCTAATCGGACCATTTACGCATACACGCGTTTGATCGAATGCGTACGATGGTAGTATGCGGATGGATGGCAGCTGCTGATGGGCGATTGCAGATGGTCTCGCCCACTTGGATCTCGACCGCAACACCAACCACATCGTTTTGATTCTTTTTGATTCCTTGTTGTAATTAAACATATCTTGTAAATAATATATTAGTGTCTAATTAATTTGTTGTGCAACACATGCTTTGAAACTCAGGACAACCCCGATAGCTTGCGGTGTGACCCTTGTTTTTGCATAGTACGCAAGTGAGCTGACTCTTATCTGCCACTTTTTCCTTACCCAGAGGGCATTCCTCCGTTATGTGGTTCTCTCCACACTTTACGCATCGAGGCTGCATGTCACAGTTCGACGCGGCGTGTCCGAACCTTTGACAGCGAACGCATTGGATGATGCCTTCGCTGCGCTTTAATTTATCCCAGCTGACAGCCTGGCAATTTAGTTATTTCTTCATCTTTTTCTTAAGTCCGAGGTGGACCTGGGCCTCACTCAACATGCCTCTTCAGCCAGCACGATCTTTCGCCAGCTGTCTCCAGTTTCGCACACCAAGCCGGCCGAGGTCCCCTTCGACTTGTGTGCGCCACCTTGGTCGTGGACGTCCTCTGTTGCGTTGTCCCACAGGCTCAGAGTCGAAGACGAGGACTCTTCGGGGCGGAGCTAAGTTGTCCATTCGCTCTACATGGCCTAGCCATCTTAGGCGTTGGATCCGTAGACGCCTGGCTGGACTCATGTCGCTGTACAGCCCATACAGTTCGTGGTTGAATTTTCTCCTCCAAAAGCCATCAACGCAAACAGGACCAAAGATCGCGCGCAGAACTTTTCTCTCGAAAAGACCAAGACACTGTTCATCCGCTTGGGATATTGTCAATGCCTCTGCGCCGTAAAGCAGGACTGGGATGATCAAGGTCTTATACAAAGTCAACTTGGTCTTCCGAGAGAGGGCTCTACTACTCAATTGCCTTTTGAGCCCATAAAAACAGCGGTTGGCAAGAGTAATTCTGCGTTTGATCTCGGTACTGATGTTGTTTGTACTGTTAACCGCGGAGCCAAGGTAGACGAAGTCCTTTACTACCTCAAAGTTATAGCTGCCTATGGTGACGTTCTGGCCAAGTCGTCGATGTTGTGCGTCCTTTCTCGATGACAGCATATACTTTGTTTTGCCCTCGTTTACCGCCAGACCCATTTTAGCCGCTTCCGTTTTAATGCCAGCAAACGCATCATTGACGGCTCGCTGTGTTCTCCCAATCACGTCAATGTCATCCGCATAAGCTAGCAGTTGAACGGACTTTTGGAAGATCGTGCCTCTTGTGTTGGCCAGTGAGTTTTGCACGATCTTCTCAAGAATGATGTTAAAGAAATCACATGACAGCGCGTCGCCTTGTCTAAAACCTTTTTTGAAATTGAAGGTCTCGGTGAGTTCGTTACCGACCTTGATGGAGCAGCGAGAGTTCTCCATCGTCATCCTGCTCAGTCTGACGAGTTTAGCAGGAATGTCAAAACTAGACATGGCGCTGTATAGCTCGTCTCTATACACGCTGTCATATGCGGCCTTGAAATCGACAAATAGATGGTGTGTGTCAATTTGCATTTTTTTGGGTCTTCTCCAGGATCTGCCGCAGTGTGAAGATTTGATCGATGGTGGACTTCCCGGGCCTGAAACCACACTGATAAGGACCCATCAGTTTGTTCACGAATGGTTTCAGGCGTTCACACAAAACGGCAGGGAAGATTTTGTAGGCGATGTTAAGGAGACTTATCCCTCGATAGTTGGCGCAGTCAAAGGGGTCTCCTTTCTTGTGGATCGGGCAAACGATACTGAGATTCCACTCATCGGGCATGCGTTCCTCCGACCATATCTTACAGATGAGCTGGTGCATGCGCCCTACCAGATCATCTCCAGCTGCTTTAAACATTTCAACGGGCAGACTATCTGCACCAGCAGCTTTATTAGACTACAGTCTCGATATCGCTATCTTGACTTCGTCTAGGTCGGGGGGACGGTATTCTCTTCTATCATCGTCCGTTGTGTTGAGTGGAACATTCTGCCTGACAGCGGTATTTGTGTCCTCATCGCCGTTCAACAGTCTGCAGAAATGATTTTTCCAAATTCTCAGCATCGACTGCGAATCTACTACTAGCTGTCCATTTTCGTCCCGGCAAGCTTCTGTCCGAACTTTATATCCATTCGATAAAAGTTTTACCCTTTGGTAAAACTTTCGGACATCATTCCTGCCATAACACCTCTCCATCTCCTCGATCGCGCGCTTCTCGTGCTCTTTCTTTTTCTTCCTGAGAAGCCGGTTCGCTTCCCTTCGTTTCTGTTCGTAGAGCTCACGAACAGCTCTCGTGGTTCGATGCAGCGTTGCCCGGTAGGCTTCTGGCTTTGCTGCATGTGCCTGCCTGCACTCGTTGTCAGACCAGGGGTATTTCCTAGGTGGTGTTTTAAAACCCAGCACATCAGTAGCGGCTTCTCTGATGGCTCTTTGACAACGTATCCATTCTTCGTCTGTTGTTAGTGCAGGCGACGTCGAACTTTCGGAGAGTTTCAGGGAGACTCGATCGGCAAAGTTCCTGGCAGTCTGTTGCGATTGTAGCTTTTCGACGTCAAACCATGGTTGTCTTCCTCGACTCCTTTGTTCTCTCGATATCCGTGTCCTTACCTTGGCTACAACAAGGAAATGGTCAGTTTTATTACAAAGATGTTTATTAGAGGACTGCCTAAACTTGAGTGAGAGATCTTTCGCAACCGCAGTTCTACTTGACATGCATATATCGTACGATATGCCAATTAGATGACATGATGTTAACTGTTAGCACTATATCGTTGAAAATATTGGAGACGTAAATGTCTTAAGCTAATACATAACACTCTCTACCACTCAAATTTAAGAAACCTTTACAAAACCATATAATGTTACATAATTTTCAATACTTATAAGATTTAACACTTTTTGCAGCTGCTCGTTGAGCCTTTCTTACAGCTATTGGTTTAAGGTCTTCCGTTTTGTTTTCGTCGGACAAATTTATTACATCATCATGGAAATCATCAGCTAAGTCTGTATTCACAGGTAATGTGTCAACTTCATGCTTATCAGTAGTTGAACTTGGATTACTTAAAACACAGTTTCGAACTTGGTATTTACAGCTCGACTGCCTCTTTAACTGATTTTGATGAGCATAACGTATTTTTGGATTCAACTCAGCAAGATAAGTTAGACTACTATTTACTTTCTTAACCACTGCTGGTTTCCATTTGATGATGCTCTTCAGTTCACTTCTGTATAATACCTTCTCCCCTACGGAATATAAATTAAAATTCTGTTTTCTGTTGTTAACTGATGCTAAAAAGTTTCTCATTTCATTTTTCTTCTCACAAAATTCATTAGGTTTCTCTTCACTTAAATTATAATTGAAATTTTTTCCATTAATATTTATTTTAGGATTTAAAATATCTAAAGGCTTAAGAGGTCTAAACGTGAACATGAGTTCCGAAGGTGACTTGCCAGTTGTTGTGCACGGAGTGTTGTTGTACACCAACAAAAAATTGGAGATGTCATTTTCGAAATTTGAACAACCGTGTCTATCTAACACGAATTTTCCCAAGGCTGACTTGGAACCGTTTGAACTCCGTGTTCGGCCAGACCATTACTTTGGCTATGATACGGTGGAGTCGGCTTATAATCAATTTTGTTTTCCTGATAATATCGTCTAAAAAGAGATGAGCTAAATGGTGTCTGTGACCATACATCTTGGATAACCAAAAATAACGAAGACTTCCTTCAGTTTGACAAGCAAGGAGGTCAAGGTGGTTGAATGCATGATTTTGATGACGAAGAACTTGCTAAAAGCATCAACCATTATTAGACAAGTTTTACCCAAGATGTGAACGAAATCAAGATGAATTCTATCAAATGGTTGTGCTACTTTAGGCCACGACGTAATACACTTCTCTTTAAGAACATTTTCCGTCATCTTACACACATTACAAAACCCGACAAAACCTTCTATGTCTCTATTGACATTGGGCCACCAGACGTATGACCTACTCAACATCTTCATACGAACTATTCCTACATGACCAATATGCAAAATTTGAAGAACAGAATGTCGTAAATTTTGAGGAATAACTAAACGATGTTTATAAAAAACACATTGGTCCTCTAAACAAAGTTGATCTCTTTTTAAGAAAAACGGACGAAAAACATCTTTCACAACTTTGGGCCAACCACAACGAAGAAAATTTAAGATAGAATTTAGACAGAATCTCTGAGTGTTTCTTTCTGCACCAAGTCAAGCCCAATTAGACTCTCAGAACCAAAATAGTTTATAAGAACGTGTTCTACTTCTGATTCCACATTTAAAGGATGGCGCGAAAGAAAATCTACATGACACATACTAGATCTTTTCCTATATACTATCTTGTACTGGTATTGAGACAAAATTATAGCCCAACGTTGTAGTCTGGCTGCCGCAACAGCGGAATTATGCTTTCCTGGACTAAAAATCTCTTTAAACGCCAAATTGTCTGTACACAAAACAAATTCATGTCCATAAATGTACGTATGAAATTTCTTAATTGCGAACATGACTGCTAGCCCTTCTCTATGCAACTGAGAATAGTTGCGCTCAGATGCATTCAAGGTGCCGGACGCAAAAAAAACTGGCTCCTCCACCCCTTGTACCACATGCGCTAAGATTGCACCAACCCCAACTGGGCTGGCATCCGTGGAAACAATGATTTATTTATTGGGGTCGTAAAGCTTTAAAAGCGAGTTATTGACTAAAGACTCTTTGCACTTCTTGAATGCATTCTCACATTCGACTGACCATACGAACTTCTGACCTTTACGTTTTAAACAGTTTAATGGATAACTAATCGTTGCAAAATTGGGAATAAACTAATGATAGAAGTTTAATAGACCTATAAAAGACTCCAACTGTTGAATGTTAGCTGGCGCAGGTGCTTCGAGAATCGCCTTAACTTTTTCTACATTCGGACTTAAACCATTGCCAGTAACGATATGCCCTAAAAAACTTACAGACGGCTCTAGAAATTTGCATTTTTGCAAATTAATACGGACATTATGTGCAGAAAGACGACGCAGAACTTCAAAGAGAGTTGACTTACATATATCGGCAGTTGAAGCTCCGACCAAAATATCATCAACGTAACATTTAACTCCCTTTAGATCCACCAAAATCCTGTCCATGATTGACTGAAAAATACCTGGGGCGCTACAAATGCCTAAAACAAGACGAGTGTAGGCAAACAGACCTAGAAAGGTGTTGATAACCAACAAATCTCTGGACGACTCACTCACTTTCACCTGCAGGTATGCTCCTGTCAAATCGACTACACAAAAATAGGCACACGCTGAAAATTCGGCAAAAATTTCCTGAATTTTTGGAAACGGATGGTGCATAGTGTATATGCACTTGTTGAGTGTGACCTTACAGTCGACACAAATTCTTATCCTGCCATCCTTTTTTGGCATGATAACAATGGGACTCGCCCAACGGCTAACCGAGACTTTGACTAAAATTCCTTCCCTTAATAAACGATCTATTTCAGCTTTGACTTTCTCACGACGTTTGAATGGAACACTATAAGCTGAATGGAAAATAGGCACTGCATCTTCCTTTAGGATAATATCTGCTTCAAAACCGATTATAGGCGACTTTAGATTTGAATTTATGACATTTGGGAATCTCGATGTTATTTCTGCGACTGTGTTTACATTATTATCCACTTGGCTGACCGTGCAAATATTCTTAAAATTATTTCTCCAACTTGGAAAAATTTGATCTAGCCAATTGCGACCCATCAAACACACACACGGCTTGTTACCAACTTCGGACTCCATGGCTCCTAATTCTTCTATTTTATCACCTGTAACTGACACTAGATTAACATAATTGTTCACAAGACTATTATTAGAAAAACTTAAATTATATAATTCTTCACTCATTATGGACGTGGCAGCTCCAGTATCAATTTCCATTACGACATCGATTCTGTTGATCGAGATAACAGATTGTTGAGACTGATTAACGGCGTTTACGGTGTTCACCACTTTAATGTTCGGAGTTGTTCTCAATCTGCACATGGTGAAGATGTGACCCTTTTTATTGCATGTAAAACATTCCCAATTGACTGCTGGACAATTTCGATGTGCAGGTCTCCCACAACGTGGACATTGGTTGCCGCGACCCTTAAACTTTTGAAGGCCTTTACTGCGCGGAGAATTCTGGGCACCCATATGACCTGACGACGATGGACTTTTGTTGTTAGAGCTGCTTGACTTGTAGACAGCGTTAGTTGAAGCAACTCCTTGTACTGATGACGCTGCTTTCTCGGATGCCTCCAATGACTTAGGTTGTCGTGCTCCAGAAGCGACTGCTGAATTCTTTCATGTTTGAGACCCACTATAAAACGATCAGACAATTGATCGTCTAAAATCTCCAACTTGCAAACTCCCAGATTGGTCTCTGAACTGAAAGTCAAGGGGGACGTTTCTGATTTCCCGCTAACTTCGGAGACTTCTGGTACCGTTGGCACACTGATCATTGGCAAAGAATCCAAGAAATCACCAAAATAGCACTCTTGCGCAGCAGCTTTAAGTCGAATTATGTACTCGCTTATGGATTCACCGTGCTGTTGGACAATTTGATGAAATCTGAACCGTTCAGCTCGTTTGTTGGGCTTTGGTGCAAATTGACTACGCAATAAGGTTATGTTTTCCACGAATGACTTTGCACATGGCTCTGCCGGATAAGTGAGCTTCGCTAACAGCTCGTACATAGCCTTCCCCATGATTCCGATGAAATACGTGTTTTTATCGACTTCTTTTATTGCGTTCAATTTAAAGAAATTTATTAAACGATTTTCGTAATCTTTGAAATTATCTCCGATTTCATAAGGTTCGACGTAACCGATTAACTCCGACATTAGAGACACGCGTTAATATGACTTATTAAACACTATACAAAAAATACTTTTTGGTTTTTTAAAACTTTTCCTCGTCGCCACTTAATGTTGTGTCTGCAGGTAAAGAACACGCCAGTCGTCTTATTTAAGAATTAGTTTATTAAAGTCAGTTTTATTACAAAGATGTTTATTAGAGGACTGCCTAAACTTGAGTGAGAGATCTTTCGCAACCGCAGTTCTACTTGACATGCATATATCGTATGATATGCCAATTAGATAACATGATGTTAACTGTTAGCACTATATCGTTAAAAATATTGGAGACGTAAATGTCTTAAGCTAATACATAACACTAACAGAATTCTTTACAAAGACATGGTACGAAAATTATACCACTGCGCACAAAATGTCTATTTTCATTCATGAAATTCGTTAAAGCAAGTTGTTGTCTTGCTTAGACGCAGCAAGATAGTGCAGCGTACATAATCAGACGCAGAAATCAGCTACATAGAGATACTCAACTAATTCCCTTCTACCCTCATGACGTCATCTGACAGCGTTTTTTATAACATTTTTTCGTACAGTATCCGTGAATACGTGTGACTTGTTTTGAACAGCTGATTGATTTCCTCTCCAAACAAATTCATACTCCAAACGCTATCACAAATCATTTGCAATACGTTCACCACGAAAAGAAGGGGAAGTTAAACGGAATGAAAAAATAAATAATTACGACTGGAAGGACTATTGGAAACTATTAATTATCGGTTATTTTTAAATTGAAGTTTAAATTATTTATTATATAAAAATAAGTCGGGATTTCCTTCCTGACGCTATAACTCCAGAACGCACGAACCGATTGCCACGGTTTTGCATTCGTTGGAAAGGTCTCGGGCTCTGTTAGGTTTATAGCAAACAAAATTCAGGAAAAATTTCAACAGAAAAGCAGGAAAACAGGAAAAATCATTTTTCACATACAGCGCCATCTCTGATACATAGCATGTACTACAAACCAATATGGTTTTGCATGGTGGTGGAGGAGATGGCGCCAGTACGTGGTGTGTGAGTATCCCTCACGAAAATAAGTACTTTTCATTTTAAGTAGATGGCGCCGGTGCGTGATACATTGTTTGACAGCTACTCATTGTACTCTGCTCAGTTAATTTCATGTGACATTTATTATGCGCACGTTCTTTCAAACGCTAACTTAAAACCGGTATTGTGTTCGCTGTGAAATTGTGAAATTGAGGTTAAAGTTATTCGTTTCCTAACAGTTCAATTGGAAACCATCAAATCAATCACGCGTATTGTGCAAATTTGTATTCAATTTCAACAGCAGGCATTTGTCCTTAAGGTGGTAAGTTGAACTGTGAAAATAATGTGGATCGTGCATTTGAGGTTAAATTCACTAGTCTGTCCATAGTCCAAAATGCCTAGAGGACGACGTGCGAACATCGGCCGCCGCACAAGACATGCAAGCCAGCAACAAGTGTATTCACAGAACTTAAGCGAAGAAAGACAAAATATAATAAGAGAAAATGCCCGATTGAGACAACGCGTGAGCACACGAAGATCATTGGCATCATACAATCGCTTGGCATTCCAATATTATCCCACTGCGAACTACAGTGATGATGACAATTTAGATATTGGACCAATGACGACTGTATGCCGCTATTGCAATGCGTTTAAGTTCAAAAAAGAGAAACGGCTGGATTGTGCTGCGCAAGTGGAAAAGTCAAACTGGATCCATTACTTACACCACCACAGCCACTGAAACCATTGTTCGATGGAAGTGATCCCGATTCCAACCATTTTCTTCAACGCATTCAATGGTGCCAACACCAGATGAACCGCATCAATTTCTGCAAATATATTTCATTTCGTCGATGGTGGATCAGCTGAATGTGCGGTGTAATATACAGGGAACACAACAGTTAAAGAGACGAATTATTGAACAGTTGCAAGCATTTTTTCACGCTAATAACGCGGTGGTTAATATGTTCAAATCAGCATTGGAACAAATGCTATCGGATACACACAAATTTGTCATAAGAGCGGATCGTACCCCAACAGGTGAACATGTGCGAAGATTCAATGCACCCACCGTTGATGATGTTGCTGCAATTATTGTTGGCGATCCAACTAAATCACGAGACATTGTCGTTCAGCGAAGAAGCAATATCATGCATCGTGTAAACGAGACACATCGTTTGTACGATGCGTTACAATATCCAATCATTTATTGGGAAGAGAAAAACGGATACGACATCACGTTGAAGATGGTCGATCCAATTACAGGTACAACATTCACACACTAATTATTGCTATTATTGGTTTCCATTAACAATCCATTTAATTTTGCATTTTCAGGCGTATCAATGAACAAAAATCTAAGAGCAATGAATTACTATGCGTATCGTATGATGATTCGCTGTCGACATGTATGTCAAAGTCGAGACCGAACGTTTAGCGTTCATCCGATTCAATCAGGCAAAGCTCCGATCTGAGGACTATATACACTTGCGTGATGCTATTCATTCAGATGGTAATGTTCAGAATATTGGACGCCTGACGATTCTCCCATCATCTTATATCGGAAGCCCACGCCACATGCACGAATACGCTCAAGACGCTATGACGTACGTGCGAAATTATGGAACTCCGGATTTATTTATTACGTTTACATGCAATCCGAAGTGGACGGAAATTGAACGTGAGTTGGACCCGGGCCAAAAACCGCTAGATCGCCATGACATAATCGCCAGAGTATTTCAGCAAAAACTCAAGGTTATGATGGATGTGCTTACTAAGTATCGAGTTTTTGGTGACACACGTTGTTATATGTACTCGGTGGAATGGCAGAAGCGCGGACTTCCGCATGCTCATATCCTAATTTGGTTGCTGAACAAATTACATTCAAATGAAGTGGATGACATCATATCAGCTGAAATTCCTGATCCAGTCACTGATCCCCATCTACACGACATTGTGACGACACAGATGGTGCATGGACCGTGCGGTGTATTAAATCCATTATCGCCTTGCATGGCTAATGGAAAGTGCACAAAACGATATCCGCAATCGTTAGTTGCTGAAACAGTCACAGGGAACGATGGATATCCAGTGTATCGTCGGCGTTCAAAAGAAGATAATGGTCGAACTATCAAAGTTAAAGTTCAAAATCAAGAGATTTATTTCGGAAATGAATTCATTGCACCATATTGCCCGCTGCTATCACGAATTTTCGAAACACATGCGAACGTTGAGAGTTGTCATTCGGCCAAATCGCTTTGTTTGTGTTAACGACAGACCAAAAAACAAAAAATGTGGTTTACCAATAATAATTTGCGGACACGTATAACGCTTCGATTCAGTATTTAATTTGGATTCACTTTCATTTTTTACTTAGAGAAGTTCAACTAAATTACACTTGATTTTTGTAATCGAAGTGAATTCATTACAGTTATGAAATGAAATACAATTTTTCTTTTTCGAATATAAAAAAAAATATTTTTCTTCATCTTTTAATCCTCAAACGAAATGTTACAAAAAACGAAGCCATCTGGTGGCGAAACGGAGTTCGCCGGGTTTGCTAGTTATATTATGAAATATATGGAACATAGGTTTGATATATTTTTTATTTATTCTAATTTCATTGGAAATAATGAAACAATCAGAGAGATAAGTGATAAAAATTATTGACGTTGAGCCTGAGAAAATCAAATAAAATAGTTAACAAAATTTAAATTCATCCTTAAGTATTGAAATGACCGAAGTATCCCCTTGTGGTCTTCAGATTTAAGAAAAAAACTGGTTTGTTTTTTCAAAGAGTTCCTTTATTAAACGTTAATATTGAAATTCTGAAAATTGTTTTGTTTTTGAATTCCATGGATTTATGCATTTATTTTAATTTTTTCGTGGTAATGCATTAATCTTTCAAAACATCCTTAAAAAAGACAATTTTATTTCCAACATTTTTATATTTTCCTTTGTTTAGGAATTCAAAGGGTATATTCACAAATAACTACGGATGAAATTATGTATATATATGCATATATATATATAAGTATATAAGTATATGCAGTTATGTATACAACTTGTTTTTTTTAATTTATTTGTACTTCTGCAATCGTGGTTTTTTTATTTGAAGAATTAATTTTGTCATTTATATACAACAATGCAATGTAAATGTGAATAAATACGGAGTGATAATTATGAAATATCATCTTACACAATTGGATAGTATCCAAATATACAACATATACAATTTATAGTATCAATATATTAAGCAACATTTTTACAACAATATGCAACGTTTTTTTAATATTTGAAAAATGTTCGGTCTCATGAACACAACCAGTGCATTATTCCAGTAGTGGCCAAATTCGACAAAAAATGACACTAACGTGGGCCGCCATTTTCGTGGGCAAATGTCCAACGATAACGGGAGTTCGTTAAACTCTGTGGAAGTGTGCGTAAAAATAAGGCAGTATGCGTGAGTTTAACGAAAATATTGGAAAATCTGAAAAAATTTTGGGAATGGACGGTGATAGGCGAGACGAAAAAAGCTCGAGAGTTGAGTATCTCTATGTAGCTGATTTCTGATCAGACTTATTCTTTTTTGGCCCTCTCTTTTACACCGTTTATATTCTTAAACTAATTCATTTAATCAGTGCTCTGTTTTAGTGAATTGTACCCATCGCATTTAAAATATGAAGGAGCTTTCTTCCCTCTTTTATTTAACGACATCGATTCTGTTGATCGAGATAACAGATTGTTGAGACTGATTAACGGCGTTTACGGTGTTCACCACTTTAATGCTCGGAGTTGCTCTCAATCTGCACATGGTGAAGATGTGACACTTTTTATTGCATGTAAAACATTCCCAATTGACTGCTGGACAATTTCGATGTGCAGGTCTCCCACAACGTGGACATTGGTTGCCGCGACCCTTAAACTTTTGAAGGCCTTTACTGCGCGGAGAATTCTGGGCACCCATATGACCTGACGACGATGGACTTTTGTTGTTAGAGCTGCTTGACTTGTAGACAGCGTTAGTTGAAGCAACTCCTTGTACTGATGACGCTGCTTTCTCGGATGCCTCCAATGACAGTGCTTTATCGCAGTAATGTTCAAAACTTAGGTTGTCGTGCTCCAGAAGCGACTGCTGAATTCTTTCATGTTTGAGACCCACTATAAAACGATCAGACAATTGATCGTCTAAAATCTCCAACTTGCAAACTCCCAGATTGGTCTCTGAACTGAAAGTCAAGGGGGACGTTTCTGATTTCCCGCTAACTTCGGAGACTTCTGGTACCGTTGGCACACTGATCATTGGCAAAGAATCCAAGAAATCACCAAAATAGCACTCTTGCGCAGCAGCTTTAAGTCGAATTATGTACTCGCTTATGGATTCACCGTGCTGTTGGACAATTTGATGAAATCTGAACCGTTCAGCTCGTTTGTTGGGCTTTGGTGCAAATTGACTACGCAATAAGGTTATGTTTTCCACGAATGACTTTGCACATGGCTCTTCCGGATAAGTGAGCTTCGCTAACAGCTCGTACATAGCCTTCCCCATGATAAATTCACTAGTCTGTCCATAGTCCAAAATGCCTAGAGGACGACGTGCGAACATCGGCCGCCGCACAAGACATGCAAGCCAGCAACAAGTGTATTCACAGAACTTAAGCGAAGAAAGACAAAATATAATAAGAGAAAATGCCCGATTGAGACAACGCGTGAGCACACGAAGATCATTGGCATCATACAATCGCTTGGCATTCCAATATTATCCCACTGCGAACTACAGTGATGATGACAATTTAGATATTGGACCAATGACGACTGTATGCCGCTATTGCAATGCGTTTAAGTTCAAAAGAGAAACAGCTGGATTGTGCTGCGCAAGTGGAAAAGTCAAACTGGATCCATTACTTACACCACCACAGCCACTGAAACCATTGTTCGATGGAAGTGATCCCGATTCCAACCATTTTCTTCAACGCATTCAATGGTGCCAACACCAGATGAACCGCATCAATTTCTGCAAATATATTTCATTTCGTCGATGGTGGATCAGCTGAATGTGCGGTGTAATATACAGGGAACACAACAGTTAAAGAGACGAATTATTGAACAGTTGCAAGCATTTTTTCACGCTAATAACGCGGTGGTTAATATGTTCAAATCAGCATTGGAACAAATGCTATCGGATACACACAAATTTGTCATAAGAGCGGATCGTACCCCAACAGGTGAACATGTGCGAAGATTCAATGCACCCACCGTTGATGATGTTGCTGCAATTATTGTTGGCGATCCAACTAAATCACGAGACATTGTCGTTCAGCGAAGAAGCAATATCATGCATCGTGTAAACGAGACACATCGTTTGTACGATGCGTTACAATATCCAATCATTTATTGGGAAGAGAAAAACGGATACGACATCACGTTGAAGATGGTCGATCCAATTACAGGTACAACATTCACACACTAATTATTGCTATTATTGGTTTCCATTAACAATCCATTTAATTTTGCATTTTCAGGCGTATCAATGAACAAAAATCTAAGAGCAATGAATTACAATGCGTATCGTATGATGATTCGTACACATGAGGAGAATGTCATTCTGAAGTGCCGTCGGCTATTCCAGCAATTCGCTGTCGACATGTATGTCAAAGTCGAGACCGAACGTTTAGCGTTCATCCGATTCAATCAGGCAAAGCTCCGATCTGAGGACTATATACACTTGCGTGATGCTATTCATTCAGATGGTAATGTTCAGAATATTGGACGCCTGACGATTCTCCCATCATCTTATATCGGAAGCCCACGCCACATGCACGAATACGCTCAAGACGCTATGACGTACGTGCGAAATTATGGAACTCCGGATTTATTTATTACGTTTACATGCAATCCGAAGTGGACGGAAATTGAACGTGAGTTGGACCCGGGCCAAAAACCGCTAGATCGCCATGACATAATCGCCAGAGTATTTCAGCAAAAACTCAAGGTTATGATGGATGTGCTTACTAAGTATCGAGTTTTTGGTGACACACGTTGTTATATGTACTCGGTGGAATGGCAGAAGCGCGGACTTCCGCATGCTCATATCCTAATTTGGTTGCTAAACAAATTAAATTCAAATGAAGTGGATGACATCATATCAGCTGAAATTCCTGATCCAGTCACTGATCCCCATCTACACGACATTGTGACGACACAGATGGTGCATGGACCGTGCGGTGTATTAAATCCATTATCGCCTTGCATGGCTAATGGAAAGTGCACAAAACGATATCCGCAATCGTTAGTTGCTGAAACAGTCACAGGGAACGATGGATATCCAGTGTATCGTCGGCGTTCAAAAGAAGATAATGGTCGAACTATCAAAGTTAAAGTTCAAAATCAAGAGATTTATTTCGGAAATGAATTCATTGCACCATATTGCCCGCTGCTATCACGAATTTTCGAAACACATGCGAACGTTGAGAGTTGTCATTCGGCCAAATCGCTTTGTTTGTGTTAACAACAGACCAAAAAACAAAAAATGTGGTTTACCAAAGAGCACTTGAATGAAACGGATAATTTGCGGACACGTATAACGCTTCGATTCAGTATTTAATTTGGATTCACTTTCATTTTTTACTTAGAGAAGTTCAACTAAATTACACTTGATTTTTGTAATCGAAGTGAATTCATTACAGTTGTGAAATGAAATACAATTTTTCCTTTTCAAATATAAAAAAAAAATATTTTTCTTCATCTTTTAATCCTCAAACGAAATGTTACAAAAAACGAAGCCATCTGGTGGCGAAACGGAGTTCGCCGGGTTTGCTAGTTATATTATGAAATATATGGAACATAGGTTTGATATATTTTTTATTTATTCTAATTTCATTGGAAATAATGAAACAATCAGAGAGATAAGTGATAAAAATTATTGACGTTGAGCCTGAGAAAATCAAATAAAATAGTTAACAAAATTTAAATTCATCCTTAAGTATTGAAATGACCGAAGTATCTCCTTGTGGTCTTCAGATTTAAGAAAAAAACTGGTTTGTTTTTTCAAAGAGTTCCTTTATTAAACGTTAATATTGAAATTCTGAAAATTGTTTTGTTTTTGAATTCCATGGATTTATGCATTTATTTTAATTTTTTCGTGGTAATGCATTAATCTTTCAAAACATCCTTAAAAAAGACAATTTTATTTCCAACATTTTTATATTTTCCTTTGTTTAGGAATTCAAAGGGTATATTCACAAATAACTACGGATGAAATTATGTATATATATGCATATATATATATAAGTATATAAGTATATGCAGTTATGTATACAACTTGTTTTTTTTAATTTATTTGTACTTCTGCAATCGTGGTTTTTTTATTTGAAGAATTAATTTTGTCATTTATATACAACAATGCAATGTAAATGTGAATAAATACGGAGTGATAATTATGAAATATCATCTTACACAATTGGATAGTATCCAAATATACAACATATACAATTTTTAGTATCAATATATTAAGCAACATTTTTACAACAATATGCAACGTTTTTTTAATATTTGAAAAATGTTCGGTCTCATGAACACAACCAGTGCATTATTCCAGTAGTGGCCAAATTCGACAAAAAATGACACTAACGTGGGCCGCCATTTTCGTTGGCAAATGTCCAACGATAACGGGAGTTCGTTAAACTCTGTGGAAGTGTGCGTAAAAATAAGGCAGTATGCGTGAGTTTAACGAAAATATTGGAAAATCTGAAAAAATTTTGGGAATGGACGGTGATAGGCGAGACGAAAAAAGCTCGAGAGTTGAGTATCTCTATGTAGCTGATTTCTGATCAGACTTATTCTTTTTTGGCCCTCTCTTTTACACCGTTTATATTCTTAAACTAATTCATTTAATCAGTGCTCTGTTTTAGTGAATTGTACCCATTGCATTTAAAATATGAAGGAGCTTTCTTCCCTCTTTTATTTAACGACATCGATTCTGTTGATCGAGATAACAGATTGTTGAGACTGATTAACGGCGTTTACGGTGTTCACCACTTTAATGCTCGGAGTTGTTCTCAATCTGCACATGGTGAAGATGTAACCCTTTTTATTGCATGTAAAACATTCCCAATTGACTGCTGGACAATTTCGATGTGCAGGTCTCCCACAACGTGGACATTGGTTGCCGCGACCCTTAAACTTTTGAAGGCCTTTACTGCGCGGAGAATTCTGGGCACCCATATGACCTGACGACGATGGACTTTTGTTGTTAGAGCTGCTTGACTTGTAGACAGCGTTAGTTGAAGCAACTCCTTGTACTGATGACGCTGCTTTCTCGGATGCCTCCAATGACAGTGCTTTATCGCAGTAATGTTCAAAACTTAGGTTGTCGTGCTCCAGAAGCGACTGCTGAATTCTTTCATGTTTGAGACCCACTATAAAACGATCAGACAATTGATCGTCTAAAATCTCCAACTTGCAAACTCCCAGATTGGTCTCTGAACTGAGAGTCAAGGGGGACGTTTCTGATTTCCCGCTAACTTCGGAGACTTCTGGTACCGTTGGCACTCTTGCGCAGCAGCTTTAAGTCGAATTATGTACTCGCTTATGGATTCACCGTGCTGTTGGACAATTTGATGAAATCTGAACCCTTCAGCTCGTTTGTTGGGCTTTGGTGCAAATTGACTACGCAATAAGGTTATGTTTTCCACGAATGACTTTGCACATGGCTCTGCCGGATAAGTGAGCTTCGCTAACAGCTCGTACATAGCCTTCCCCATGATTCCGATGAAATACGTGTTTTTATCGACTTCTTTTATTGCGTTCAATTTAAAGAAATTTATTAAACGATTTTCGTAATCTTTGAAATTATCTCCGATTTCATAAGGTTCGACGTAACCGATTAACTCCGACATTAGAGACACGCGTTAATATGACTTATTAAACACTATACAAAAAATACTTTTTGGTTTTTTAAAACTTTTCCTCGTCGCCACTTAATGTTGTGTCTGCAGGTAAAGAACACGCCAGTCGTCTTATTTAAGAATTAGTTTATTAAAGTCAGTTTTATTACAAAGATGTTTATTAGAGGACTGCCTAAACTTGAGTGAGAGATCTTTCGCAACCGCAGTTCTACTTGACATGCATATATCGTATGATATGCCAATTAGATAACATGATGTTAACTGTTAGCACTATATCGTTAAAAATATTGGAGACGTAAATGTCTTAAGCTAATACATAACACTAACAGAATTCTTTACAAAGACATGGTACGAAAATTATACCACTGCGCACAAAATGTCTATTTTCATTCATGAAATTCGTTAAAGCAAGTTGTTGTCTTGCTTAGACGCAGCAAGATAGTGCAGCGTATATAATCAGACGCAGAAATCAGCTACATAGAGATACTCAACTAATTCCCTTCTACCCTCATGACGTCATCTGACAGCGTTTTTTATAACATTTTTTCGTACAGTATCCGTGAATACGTGTGACTTGTTTTGAACAGCTGATTGACTTCCTCTCCAAACAAATTCATACTCCAAACGCTATCACAAATCATTTGCAATACGTTCACCACGAAAAGAAGGGGAAGTTAAACGGAATGAAAAAATAAATAATTACGACTGGAAGGACTATTGGAAACTATTAATTATCGGTTATTTTTAAATTGAAGTTTAAATTATTTATTATATAAAAATAAGTCGGGATTTCCTTCCTGACGCTATAACTCCAGAACGCACGAACCGATTGCCACGGTTTTGCATTCGTTGGAAAGGTCTCGGGCTCTGTTAGGTTTATAGCAAACAAAATTCAGGAAAAATTTCAACAGAAAAGCAGGAAAACAGGGAAAATCATTTTTCACATACAGCGCCATCTCTGATACATAGCATGTACTACAAACCAATATGGTTTTGCATGGTGGTGGAGGAGATGGCGCCAGTACGTGGTGTGTGAGTATCCCTCACGAAAATAAGTACATTTCATTTTAAGTAGATGGCGCCGGTGCGTGATACATTGTTTGACAGCTACTCATTGTACTCTGCTCAGTTAATTTCATGTGACATTTATTATGCGCACGTTCTTTCAAACGCTAACTTAAAACCGGTATTGTGTTCACTGTGAAATTGTGAAATTGAGGTTAAAGTTATTCGTTTCCTAACAGTTCAATTGGAAACCATCAAATCAATCACGCGTATTGTGCAAATTTGTATTCAATTTCAACAGCAGGCATTTGTCCTTAAGGTGGTAAGTTGAACTGTGAAAATAATGTGGATCGTGCATTTGAGGTTAAATTCACTAGTCTGTCCATAGTCCAAAATGCCTAGAGGACGACGTGCGAACATCGGCCGCCGCACAAGACATGCAAGCCAGCAACAAGTGTATTCACAGAACTTAAGCGAAGAAAGACAAAATAAAATAAGAGAAAATGCCCGATTGAGACAACGCGTGAGCACACGAAGATCATTGGCATCATACAATCGCTTGGCATTCCAATATTATCCCACTGCGAACTACAGTGATGATGACAATTTAGATATTGGACCAATGACGACTGTATGCCGCTATTGCAATGCGTTTAAGTTCAAAAGAGAAACAGCTGGATTGTTCTGCGCAAGTGGAAAAGTCAAACTGGATCCATTACTTACACCACCACAGCCACTGAAACCATTGTTCGATGGAAGTGATCCCGATTCCAACCATTTTCTTCAACGCATTCAATGGTGCCAACACCAGATGAACCGCATCAATTTCTGCAAATATATTTCATTTCGTCGATGGTGGATCAGCTGAATGTGCGGTGTAATATACAGGGAACACAACAGTTAAAGAGACGAATTATTGAACAGTTGCAAGCATTTTTTCACGCTAATAACGCGGTGGTTAATATGTTCAAATCAGCATTGGAACAAATGCTATCGGATACACACAAATTTGTCATAAGAGCGGATCGTACCCCAACAGGTGAACATGTGCGAAGATTCAATGCACCCACCGTTGATGATGTTGCTGCAATTATTGTTGGCGATCCAACTAAATCACGAGACATTGTCGTTCAGCGAAAAAGCAATATCATGCATCGTGTAAACGAGACACATCGTTTGTACGATGCGTTACAATATCCAATCATTTATTGGGAAGGGAAAGACGGATACGACATCACGTTGAAGAAGGTCGATCCAATTACAGGTACAACATTCACACACTAATTATTGCTATTATTGGTTTCCATTAACAATCCATTTAATTTTGCATTTTGAGGCGTATCAATGAACAAAAATCTAAGGGCAATGAATTACTATGCGTATCGTATGATGATTCGTACACATGAGGAGAATGTCATTCTGAAGTGCCGTCGGCTATTCCAGCAATTCGCTGTCGACATGTATGTCAAAGTCGAGACCGAACGTTTAGCGTTCATCCGATTCAATCAGGCAAAGCTCCGATCTGAGGACTATATACACTTGCGTGATGCTATTCATTCAGATGGTAATGTTCAGAATATTGGACGCCTGACGATTCTCCCATCATCTTATATCGGAAGCCCACGCCACATGCACGAATACGCTCAAGACGCTATGACGTACGTGCGAAATTATGGAACTCCGGATTTATTTATTACGTTTACATGCAATCCGAAGTGGACAGAAATTGAACGTGAGTTGGACCCGGGCCAAAAACCGCTAGATCGCCATGACATAATCGCCAGAGTATTTCAGCAAAAACTCAAGGTTATGATGGATGTGCTTACTAAGTATCGAGTTTTTGGTGACACACGTTGTTATATGTACTCGGTGGAACGGCAGAAGCGCGGACTTCCGCATGCTCATATCCTAATTTGGTTGCTAAACAAATTAAATTCAAATGAAGTGGATGACATCATATCAGCTGAAATTCCTGATCCAGTCACTGATCCCCATCTACACGACATTGTGACGACACAGATGGTGCATGGACCGTGCGGTGTATTAAATCCATTATCGCCTTGCATGGCTAATGGAAAGTGCACAAAACGATATCCGCAATCGTTAGTTGCTGAAACAGTCACAGGGAACGATGGATATCCAGTGTATCGTCGGCGTTCAAAAGAAGATAATGGTCGAACTATCAAAGTTAAAGTTCAAAATCAAGAGATTTATTTCGGAAATGAATTCATTGCACCATATTGCCCGCTGCTATCACGAATTTTCGAAACACATGCGAACGTTGAGAGTTGTCATTCGGCCAAATCGCTTTGTTTGTGTTAACGGCAGACCAAAAAACAAAAAATGTGGTTTACCAAAGAGCACTTGAATGAAACGGATAATTTGCGGACACGTATAACGCTTCGATTCAGTATTTAATTTGGATTCACTTTCATTTTTTACTTAGAGAAGTTCAACTAAATTACACTTGATTTTTGTAATCGAAGTGAATTCATTACAGTTATGAAATGAAATACAATTTTTCTTTTTCGAATATAAAAAAAAATATTTTTCTTCATCTTTTAATCCTCAAACGAAATGTTACAAAAAACGAAGCCATCTGGTGGCGAAACGGAGTTCGCCGGGTTTGCTAGTCATATTATGAAATATATGGAACATAGGTTTGATATATTTTTTATTTATTCTAATTTCATTGGAAATAATGAAACAATCAGAGAGATAAGTGATATATGAAAGTGATAAAAATTATTGACGTTGAGCCTGAGAAAATCAAATAAAATAGTTAACAAAATTTAAATTCATCCTTAAGTATTGAAATGACCGAAGTATCTCCTTGTGGTCTTCAGATTTAAGAAAAAAACTGGTTTGTTTTTTCAAAGAGTTCCTTTATTAAACGTTAATATTGAAATTCTGAAAATTGTTTTGTTTTTGAATTCCATGGATTTATGCATTTATTTTAATTTTTTCGTGGTAATGCATTAATCTTTCAAAACATCCTTAAAAAAGACAATTTTATTTCCAACATTTTTATATTTTCCTTTGTTTAGGAATTCAAAGGGTATATTCACAAATAACTACGGATGAAATTATGTATATATATGCATATATATATATAAGTATATAAGTATATGCAGTTATGTATACAACTTGTTTTTTTTAATTTATTTGTACTTCTGCAATCGTGGTTTTTTTTATTTGAAGAATTAATTTTGTCATTTATATACAACAATGCAATGTAAATGTGAATAAATACGGAGTGATAATTATGAAATATCATCTTACACAATTGGATAGTATCCAAATATACAACATATACAATTTATAGTATCAATATATTAAGCAACATTTTTACAACAATATGCAACGTTTTTTTAATATTTGAAAAATGTTCGGTCTCATGAACACAACCAGTGCATTATTCCAGTAGTGGCCAAATTCGACAAAAAATGACACTAACGTGGGCCGCCATTTTCGTTGGCAAATGTCCAACGATAACGGGAGTTCGTTAAACTCTGTGGAAGTGTGCGTAAAAATAAGGCAGTATGCGTGAGTTTAACGAAAATATTGGAAAATCTGAAAAAATTTTGGGAATGGACGGTGATAGGCGAGACGAAAAAAGCTCGAGAGTTGAGTATCTCTATGTAGCTGATTTCTGATCAGACTTATTCTTTTTTGGCCCTCTCTTTTACACCGTTTATATTCTTAAACTAATTCATTTAATCAGTGCTCTGTTTTAGTGAATTGTACCCATCGCATTTAAAATATGAAGGAGCTTTCTTCCCTCTTTTATTTAACGACATCGATTCTGTTGATCGAGATAACAGATTGTTGAGACTGATTAACGGCGTTTACGGTGTTCACCACTTTAATGCTCGGAGTTGCTCTCAATCTGCACATGGTGAAGATGTGACACTTTTTATTGCATGTAAAACATTCCCAATTGACTGCTGGACAATTTCGATGTGCAGGTCTCCCACAACGTGGACATTGGTTGCCGCGACCCTTAAACTTTTGAAGGCCTTTACTGCGCGGAGAATTCTGGGCACCCATATGACCTGACGACGATGGACTTTTGTTGTTAGAGCTGCTTGACTTGTAGACAGCGTTAGTTGAAGCAACTCCTTGTACTGATGACGCTGCTTTCTCGGATGCCTCCAATGACAGTGCTTTATCGCAGTAATGTTCAAAACTTAGGTTGTCGTGCTCCAGAAGCGACTGCTGAATTCTTTCATGTTTGAGACCCACTATAAAACGATCAGACAATTGATCGTCTAAAATCTCCAACTTGCAAACTCCCAGATTGGTCTCTGAACTGAAAGTCAAGGGGGACGTTTCTGATTTCCCGCTAACTTCGAAGACTTCTGGTACCGTTGGCACACTGATCATTGGCAAAGAATCCAAGAAATCACCAAAATAGCACTCTTGCGCAGCAGCTTTAAGTCGAATTATGTACTCGCTTATGGATTCACCGTGCTGTTGGACAATTTGATGAAATCTGAACCGTTCAGCTTGTTTGTTGGGCTTTGGTGCAAATTGACTACGCAATAAGGTTATGTTTTCCACGAATGACTTTGCACATGGCTCTGCCGGATAAGTGAGCTTCGCTAACAGCTCGTACATAGCCTTCCCCATGATAAATTCACTAGTCTGTCCATAGTCCAAAATGCCTAGAGGACGACGTGCGAACATCGGCCGCCGCACAAGACATGTAAGCCAGCAACAAGTGTATTCACAGAACTTAAGCGAAGAAAGACAAAATATAATAAGAGAAAATGCCCGATTGAGACAACGCGTGAGCACACGAAGATCATTGGCATCATACAATCGCTTGGCATTCCAATATTATCCCACTGCGAACTACAGTGATGATGACAATTTAGATATTGGACCAATGACGACTGTATGCCGCTATTGCAATGCGTTTAAGTTCAAAAGAGAAACAGCTGGATTGTGCTGCGCAAGTGGAAAAGTCAAACTGGATCCATTACTTACACCACCACAGCCACTGAAACCATTGTTCGATGGAAGTGATCCCGATTCCAACCATTTTCTTCAACGCATTCTTGAATACAATAACTGCTTTCGCATGACTTCCTTTGGAGCTAATATCATTCGAGAAGGCGGCTTCATGCCGACTTGCAAGGTAAAAAATACAACACGCACAACCAATCACTCACACCAATCAATCACACCAACACAATCAATTGCAACACATAACAACTACACATACACCACACACTACACCATCACACGATCAGAAGTCACACCGTATTTTTCAACAAATGATTGTTTGGAATTACAGATACAAGGACAAATATATCATTTGCATGGTTCAATGGTGCCAACACCAGATGAACCGCATCAATTTCTGCAAATATATTTGCAAGCATTTTTTCACGCTAATAACGCGGTGGTTAATATGTTCAAATCAGCATTGGAACAAATGCTATCGGATACACACAAATTTGTCATAAGAGCGGATCGTACCCCAACAGGTGAACATGTGCGAAGATTCAATGCACCCACAGTTGATGATGTTGCTGCAATTATTGTTGGCGATCCAACTAAATCACGAGACATTGTCGTTCAGCGAAGAAGCAATATCATGCATCGTGTAAACGAGACACATCGTTTGTACGATGCGTTACAATATCCAATCATTTATTGGGAAGAGAAAGACGGATACGACATCACGTTGAAGATGGTCGATCCAATTACAGGTACAACATTCACACACTAATTATTGCTATTATTGGTTTCCATTAACAATCCATTTAATTTTGCATTTTCAGGCGTATCAATGAACAAAAATCTAAGAGCAATGAATTACTATGCGTATCGTATGATGATTCGTACACATGAGGAGAATGTCATTCTGAAGTGCCGTCGGCTATTCCAGCAATTCGCTGTCGACATGTATGTCAAAGTCGAGACCGAACGTTTAGCGTTCATCCGATTCAATCAGGCAAAGCTCCGATCTGAGGACTATATACACTTGCGTGATGCTATTCATTCAGATGGTAATGTTCAGAATATTGGACGCCTGACGATTCTCCCATCATCTTATATCGGAAGCCCACGCCAGATGCACGAATACGCTCAAGACGCTATGACGTACGTGCGAAATTATGGAACTCCGGATTTATTTATTACGTTTACATGCAATCCGAAGTGGACGGAAATTGAACGTGAGTTGGACCCGGGCCAAAAACCGCTAGATCGCCATGACATAATCGCCAGAGTATTTCAGCAAAAACTCAAGGTTATGATGGATGTGCTTACTAAGTATCGAGTTTTTGGTGACACACGTTGTTATATGTACTCGGTGGAATGGCAGAAGCGCGGACTTCCGCATGCTCATATCCTAATTTGGTTGCTAAACAAATTAAATTCAAATGAAGTGGATGACATCATATCAGCTGAAATTCCTGATCCAGTCACTGATCCCCATCTACACGACATTGTGACGACACAGATGGTGCATGGACCGTGCGGTGTATTAAATCCATTATCGCCTTGCATGGCTAATGGAAAGTGCACAAAACGATATCCGCAATCGTTAGTTGCTGAAACAGTCACAGGGAACGATGGATATCCAGTGTATCGTCGGCGTTCAAAAGAAGATAATGGTCGAACTATCAAAGTTAAAGTTCAAAATCAAGAGATTTATTTCGGAAATGAATTCATTGCACCATATTGCCCGCTGCTATCACGAATTTTCGAAACACATGCGAACGTTGAGAGTTGTCATTCGGCCAAATCGCTTTGTTTGTGTTAACAACAGACCAAAAAACAAAAAATGTGGTTTACCAAAGAGCACTTGAATGAAACGGATAATTTGCGGACACGTATAACGCTTCGATTCAGTATTTAATTTGGATTCACTTTCATTTTTTACTTAGAGAAGTTCAACTAAATTACACTTGATTTTTGTAATCGAAGTGAATTCATTACAGTTATGAAATGAAATACAATTTTTCTTTTTCGAATATAAAAAAAAATATTTTTCTTCATCTTTTAATCCTCAAACGAAATGTTACAAAAAACGAAGCCATCTGGTGGCGAAACGGAGTTCGCCGGGTTTGCTAGTCATATTATGAAATATATGGAACATAGGTTTGATATATTTTTTATTTATTCTAATTTCATTGGAAATAATGAAACAATCAGAGAGATAAGTGATATATGAAAGTGATAAAAATTATTGACGTTGAGCCTGAGAAAATCAAATAAAATAGTTAACAAAATTTAAATTCATCCTTAAGTATTGAAATGACCGAAGTATCTCCTTGTGGTCTTCAGATTTAAGAAAAAAACTGGTTTGTTTTTTCAAAGAGTTCCTTTATTAAACGTTAATATTGAAATTCTGAAAATTGTTTTGTTTTTGAATTCCATGGATTTATGCATTTATTTTAATTTTTTCGTGGTAATGCATTAATCTTTCAAAACATCCTTAAAAAAGACAATTTTATTTCCAACATTTTTATATTTTCCTTTGTTTAGGAATTCAAAGGGTATATTCACAAATAACTACGGATGAAATTATGTATATATATGCATATATATATATAAGTATATAAGTATATGCAGTTATGTATACAACTTGTTTTTTTTAATTTATTTGTACTTCTGCAATCGTGGTTTTTTTTATTTGAAGAATTAATTTTGTCATTTATATACAACAATGCAATGTAAATGTGAATAAATACGGAGTGATAATTATGAAATATCATCTTACACAATTGGATAGTATCCAAATATACAACATATACAATTTATAGTATCAATATATTAAGCAACATTTTTACAACAATATGCAACGTTTTTTTAATATTTGAAAAATGTTCGGTCTCATGAACACAACCAGTGCATTATTCCAGTAGTGGCCAAATTCGACAAAAAATGACACTAACGTGGGCCGCCATTTTCGTGGGCAAATGTCCAACGATAACGGGAGTTCGTTAAACTCTGTGGAAGTGTGCGTAAAAATAAGGCAGTATGCGTGAGTTTAACGAAAATATTGGAAAATCTGAAAAAATTTTGGGAATGGACGGTGATAGGCGAGACGAAAAAAGCTCGAGAGTTGAGTATCTCTATGTAGCTGATTTCTGATCAGACTTATTCTTTTTTGGCCCTCTCTTTTACACCGTTTATATTCTTAAACTAATTCATTTAATCAGTGCTCTGTTTTAGTGAATTGTACCCATCGCATTTAAAATATGAAGGAGCTTTCTTCCCTCTTTTATTTAACGACATCGATTCTGTTGATCGAGATAACAGATTGTTGAGACTGATTAACGGCGTTTACGGTGTTCACCACTTTAATGCTCGGAGTTGCTCTCAATCTGCACATGGTGAAGATGTGACACTTTTTATTGCATGTAAAACATTCCCAATTGACTGCTGGACAATTTCGATGTGCAGGTCTCCCACAACGTGGACATTGGTTGCCGCGACCCTTAAACTTTTGAAGGCCTTTACTGCGCGGAGAATTCTGGGCACCCATATGACCTGACGACGATGGACTTTTGTTGTTAGAGCTGCTTGACTTGTAGACAGCGTTAGTTGAAGCAACTCCTTGTACTGATGACGCTGCTTTCTCGGATGCCTCCAATGACAGTGCTTTATCGCAGTAATGTTCAAAACTTAGGTTGTCGTGCTCCAGAAGCGACTGCTGAATTCTTTCATGTTTGAGACCCACTATAAAACGATCAGACAATTGATCGTCTAAAATCTCCAACTTGCAAACTCCCAGATTGGTCTCTGAACTGAAAGTCAAGGGGGACGTTTCTGATTTCCCGCTAACTTCGAAGACTTCTGGTACCGTTGGCACACTGATCATTGGCAAAGAATCCAAGAAATCACCAAAATAGCACTCTTGCGCAGCAGCTTTAAGTCGAATTATGTACTCGCTTATGGATTCACCGTGCTGTTGGACAATTTGATGAAATCTGAACCGTTCAGCTTGTTTGTTGGGCTTTGGTGCAAATTGACTACGCAATAAGGTTATGTTTTCCACGAATGACTTTGCACATGGCTCTGCCGGATAAGTGAGCTTCGCTAACAGCTCGTACATAGCCTTCCCCATGATAAATTCACTAGTCTGTCCATAGTCCAAAATGCCTAGAGGACGACGTGCGAACATCGGCCGCCGCACAAGACATGTAAGCCAGCAACAAGTGTATTCACAGAACTTAAGCGAAGAAAGACAAAATATAATAAGAGAAAATGCCCGATTGAGACAACGCGTGAGCACACGAAGATCATTGGCATCATACAATCGCTTGGCATTCCAATATTATCCCACTGCGAACTACAGTGATGATGACAATTTAGATATTGGACCAATGACGACTGTATGCCGCTATTGCAATGCGTTTAAGTTCAAAAGAGAAACAGCTGGATTGTGCTGCGCAAGTGGAAAAGTCAAACTGGATCCATTACTTACACCACCACAGCCACTGAAACCATTGTTCGATGGAAGTGATCCCGATTCCAACCATTTTCTTCAACGCATTCTTGAATACAATAACTGCTTTCGCATGACTTCCTTTGGAGCTAATATCATTCGAGAAGGCGGCTTCATGCCGACTTGCAAGGTAAAAAATACAACACGCACAACCAATCACTCACACCAATCAATCACACCAACACAATCAATTGCAACACATAACAACTACACATACACCACACACTACACCATCACACGATCAGAAGTCACACCGTATTTTTCAACAAATGATTGTTTGGAATTACAGATACAAGGACAAATATATCATTTGCATGGTTCAATGGTGCCAACACCAGATGAACCGCATCAATTTCTGCAAATATATTTGCAAGCATTTTTTCACGCTAATAACGCGGTGGTTAATATGTTCAAATCAGCATTGGAACAAATGCTATCGGATACACACAAATTTGTCATAAGAGCGGATCGTACCCCAACAGGTGAACATGTGCGAAGATTCAATGCACCCACAGTTGATGATGTTGCTGCAATTATTGTTGGCGATCCAACTAAATCACGAGACATTGTCGTTCAGCGAAGAAGCAATATCATGCATCGTGTAAACGAGACACATCGTTTGTACGATGCGTTACAATATCCAATCATTTATTGGGAAGAGAAAGACGGATACGACATCACGTTGAAGATGGTCGATCCAATTACAGGTACAACATTCACACACTAATTATTGCTATTATTGGTTTCCATTAACAATCCATTTAATTTTGCATTTTCAGGCGTATCAATGAACAAAAATCTAAGAGCAATGAATTACTATGCGTATCGTATGATGATTCGTACACATGAGGAGAATGTCATTCTGAAGTGCCGTCGGCTATTCCAGCAATTCGCTGTCGACATGTATGTCAAAGTCGAGACCGAACGTTTAGCGTTCATCCGATTCAATCAGGCAAAGCTCCGATCTGAGGACTATATACACTTGCGTGATGCTATTCATTCAGATGGTAATGTTCAGAATATTGGACGCCTGACGATTCTCCCATCATCTTATATCGGAAGCCCACGCCACATGCACGAATACGCTCAAGACGCTATGACGTACATGCGAAATTATGGAACTCCGGATTTATTTATTACGTTTACTTGCAATCCGAAGTGGACGGAAATTGAACGTGAGTTGGACCCGGGCCAAAAACCGCTAGATCGCCATGACATAATCGCCAGAGTATTTCAGCAAAAACTCAAGGTTATGATGGATGTGCTTACTAAGTATCGAGTTTTTGGTGACACACGTTGTTATATGTACTCGGTGGAATGGCAGAAGCGCGGACTTCCGCATGCTCATATCCTAATTTGGTTGCTAAACAAATTAAATTCAAATGAAGTGGATGACATCATATCAGCTGAAATTCCTGATCCAGTCACTGATCCCCATCTACACGACATTGTGACGACACAGATGGTGCATGGACCGTGCGGTGTATTAAATCCATTATCGCCTTGCATGGCTAATGGAAAGTGCACAAAACGATATCCGCAATCGTTAGTTGCTGAAACAGTCACAGGGAACGATGGATATCCAGTGTATCGTCGG
The DNA here is from genome assembly GCA_930367185.1 of Myathropa florea. Lineage (NCBI taxonomy): Eukaryota > Metazoa > Arthropoda > Insecta > Diptera > Syrphidae > Myathropa > Myathropa florea. Next base: position 51,786,034 of record OV884004.1, read on the forward strand.
CGATCAAAAGAAAATAATGGTCGAACTATCAAAGTTAAAGTTCAAAATCAAGAGATTTATTTCGGAAATGAATTCATTGCACCATATTGCCCGCTGCTATCACGAATTTTCGAAACACATGCGAACGTTGAGAGTTGTCATTCGGCCAAATCGCTTTGTTTGTGTTAACGACAGACCAAAAAACAAAAAATGTGGTTTACCAAAGAGCACTTGAATGAAACGGATAATTTGCGGACACGTATAACGCTTCGATTCAGTATTTAATTTGGATTCACTTTCATTTTTTACTTAGAGAAGTTCAACTAAATTACACTTGATTTTTGTAATCGAAGTGAATTCATTACAGTTGTGAAATGAAATACAATTTTTCCTTTTCAAATATAAAAAAAAATATTTTTCTTCATCTTTTAATCCTCAAACGAAATGTTACAAAAAACGAAGCCATCTGGTGGCGAAACGGAGTTCGCCGGGTTTGCTAGTTATATTATGAAATATATGGAACATAGGTTTGATATTGTTATATACTTGAAAAGAGTTATTTATTTTTAAAATAAATTTTAAAAGTGTGATCTTGCCTTTGGTTTTCGTTTGGCTTGGTGAACGCACTCTACATGGGTTTCCTTTCGATGTTCGAATTCGAACACTACTCCAGCAAGTAACGGTTAATGAAATTTTAACATTCCATTCCATATTCTTTCGAAGGAAGCCAAGCCAGGCGGAGACCAAAGGTAGGAAACAAAATAATAGAGAAAAATGTAAAGACAAAATATAAAATAAATCTTTTTCTTTGATAGTTTCTTTAAGCGCCGCCATTACGCGCACTGCTGCAGAATAGTAAGAAAATTACATGTACAACCATATATTGGAAACAAAATAAATAGTGCTCTAAAGAGTGGTCAACCGCATATAAAATTGGTTTCTTTCATTCTTAAAGAAACTTTGACATAAACAGATTCGTGAGATTCGGGAATCATCATGGTGGGTGGTGCTTCAACAAGGAGTTGCCCTAAGTGCGACGAAGTGGACAACGACGATATGGTCCAATGCGACTCATGTGACGCCTGGTTCCACTTCATATGTGTTAAGGTGAAGAGCAGTATAAGCGAGAAGGATTGGGTGTGTGACGGCTGTAATGGCAAAGCAGACGAGACACTAACGGGACTTGAAGGCGCCAGCTGCAGTACTGTTGGTGATGAAGGAACAACAAATAAGATCCATGGATACGAGGTATGTACAAGAACATTATTACGTAGTGCGAATACTGTCGCAGATATTGAAAAAAAATTAAAAATTGAAATAATGCGCCTTGAAGAAGAGAAAGAGGCGCAGATGACATTTTTAAAAAAGAAATATGAGCATATGCTAGCGGAATGCGAAGCAAGTAGTGAGGCAGTGACGAAGGGTACAGAGGCACAAGGGTTTAAGTTGGCAGGAGGTGATAAGTGCGTAGGGCTTGGCATGGTTGATAAGGACGCAGGTGGGAGCATGTGTGATGGCATCAAAAGCCAAACTAAAAACTCATCTTCTTCTACAACGCCATGCGGGTTCTCAGCCTTATCCGCGGAGCAAATATATGCACGTCAAGCGATTTCAAAAGATCTGCCAATTTTTACTGGAAATCCCGAAGAGTGGCCGCTATTCTTCAGTAGCTTCGAGAATTCGACTCGGTTGTGTGGGCTAAGTAACGACGAAAATCTCCATAGATTGCAACGCGCGTTAAAAGGCAAGGCGTTGGAGTACGTTAGCACTAGGCTCACGCTGCCTTCACTTGTACCAGAAATAATATCGACGCTTCGTATGGTTTTTGGAAGACCAGAACATATAATTAATAATCTTTTACTCAGGGTCCGTTCTTCATCTGGTGTGAATCCAAATAAATTAGACAGTCTTATAAACTTCTCGTTGGAAGTTAAAAATATTGTGGCCACAATGGATGCAGCTGGTCTAAAGACGCATATAAATAATCCTATGCTTTTACAAGAGCTTTTAGAAAAATTGCCAGCTCAAATGCGACTTGATTGGTCAGTATTTTCACGTTCAATTGTCGATTCTAACCTTAAGCACTTCAGTGACTGGCTTTATGATTTGGCTGAAGCGGCAAGTAGAGTTATATCGATCCCAGTAATTAATACTTATAGCGAAAAGCGTAAGACACATCGAGTAGGCTTCCATGGAAATACTCCTAAAGGAAATAAAAATTCAGCACAATTTCTCAAATGCCAAGCATGCGGTGAAGCACATTCCATTTCAACATGTCAAGTATTCAATAACCTAAGCTATAACGAAAAGTGGAATGTAGTTCACAACAACAAATTATGCCGCACATGCTTAAAGCTTCACGATGCATTTCACTGTCCAGAACGCAAAGAATGCCAAGTTAATGGGTGTCATGCGAAACATCATCCATTGTTGCATAAAGTGTTTGAAAGCCCATCAACGTCTATGGTTGCAATTCACAACTCGCAGACATCCAAGGTGCTCTATCGACTTGTACCCATTACCACATTTGGGAAAAATACATCAGTTGACGTTTTTGCCTTTTTGGATGATGGATCCGGTCCAACTCTTATTGAGAAAGATATTTTGTCTCGTCTTGGAGTTGAAGGTCAAGGTTCCGATTTATGCTTGCGATGGACGAATGGAACCGTGAGGGTTGAAAAAAATTCACATAATCTGGATTTACTTGTATCTTCTAAATATAATAAAGGTAAAAAATTTTCACTGTATGGGGTTCGGTCTGTGGGTAAGCTTGATTTACCATCTCAAACGCTTTGCATGGATGAACTTTCGGAAAGGTTCAAACACCTGAAGGGTTTGCCAGTAAGGTCTTACGAGAACGTGGTTCCACGCGTAATTATTGGTTTAAACAACCGAAGTTTAGCGATGCCATTAAGTTTCCGTGAAGGAAGAGCACATGAACCCGCTGCTACTAAGACCCGCCTAGGTTGGACCGTTTATGGCGAGTTGGATCCAGAAAAGTCATTTAATCGACAGACTCTTATGCAGCTGCATATATGCGAGTGTGATGATGATGCTGCTTTGCAGACGTTGATGATGGAAAATATGAAAATTGAAAACCAGTTTCAAGAAAACAACTCCGTGGTAAAAAAGTTAGATACTGACACCGTTAAGAAGCTACGTAAGAACGTAAGAAGGAACGGTGACTGCTACGTAGCCAATCTCTTATGGAAGCCCAATCACGTTTCCCTTCCTGACAATTATGACATGGCCTATCGGAGACTTTGCTGTTTCGAAAGAAAGCTGGCAAAGGATATCGATTTAAAATCTAAAGTATGTAAACTCATTCAAGATATGGAATCAAAGGGTTATATTCGTAAACTGTCATCGGCTGAAATAAATAAAAAATACTCCCGTAAATGGTATTTACCCATATTCGCTGTGAGAAACCCAAACAAGCCGAGCAAGATTAGATTGGTATGGGACGCCGCCGCGGAATGCAATGGCGTTTCATTGAACGGTTGTCTTGAAAGGGGTCCAGATATGATGGCACCTTTAATCGACGTACTCTTCAATTTTAGAATCGGGAAAATTGGGATCTGCGGGGATATCAGCGAAATGTTTCACCGTGTAGACATCGAGAAAGCTGATCAACATTGTCAACGGTTTTTGTGGCGAGACGGGAAGGACGATCGGCAACCGGATGTCTACATTCTTCAAGTTATGAGCTTTGGAGCTAGCTGCTCACCCTCGCTCGCTCAAACTGTAAAAAATCTGAATGCACTGGAATACAAGGATGAATTCCCCAGAGCTGCAAAGTCAATTATAGAAAGACACTATGTTGATGATATGCTGGACAGCGCGGACACGATTCAAGAAGCCATCGAACTGGCCAAACAAGTACGAGAAGTTCACAAGCACGCGAATTTCTACATTCAGAACTGGCTTTCGAATTCTAAAGAAGTCGTTTATGCTCTAGGAGATGCAGGTTCGATGGAGACTTTTTGCAAAGCGGGACGGACAGTTGAACAAATTGTCGAAGCCGATAAAGTCCTAGGCATGTGGTGGAGAACCTTTGATGACACGTTCACCTTTAACCTGAAGTACACAAAGGCGACCAAAGAGATATTAATTGGAGATATCTTACCCACCAAAAGACAACTGCTTAGATTACTGATGTCGATTTTTGACCCGTTGGGACTTTTAGCCTTCTTCACGGTGTTCATGAAAATCCTTCTACAAAATATATGGCGAAGTGGAATAGGATGGGACGAAATCATTCCAGAAGAATATGCAGATGCATGGCACAGATGGCGAACAATTCTAAAATGCGTCGAACATGTAAATATTCCCAGGTGTTACTTTTCTTTGACCAGCTGTAATTCATCCAAGATTGAGGTTCACGTATTTGTAGATGCCAGTATTAACGCGTATGCTGCTGTGGCTTATCTAAGAATCATGAGTGAAAACACAGTGGAAGTTGTTCTTGTGTGTGCCAAAACGAAAGTAGCTCCGCTAAAGCCTCTCTCAATACCCCGCATGGAGTTGTTGGCAGCAGTATTGGGATCTCGTCTTGGGAATGCCGTCATCAAGGCTCATGATTATAAGATTGAAGCAACCTATTATTGGTCCGACTCAAAAACAGTCCTGTCATGGCTGAGATCTGACCCGCGGAAGTATAAACAGTTTGTCATGTTCCGAATTGGAGAAATTCAAGAAACCACTCAGGTCTCGAATTGGAGGTACATTCCAACGACGCAAAATGTAGCCGACATGGCCACAAAGTGGAGTCGTACTCCAGAATTCAGTCGAAGCAGCCAGTGGTTTACTGGACCAAAATTCCTACTCTTAGCGCCTGAACAATGGCCCTCGCCACAGTATGCCGAAGAGGATACGTTAGGCAGCGGTTTAAAACCGGATAATGAGTTTCAACAAGTAGCAGTTCTGGTAGAGGTACAACAAGAAAGCTTATACGTAAACTACCACCGCTTCTCAAAATGGGAACGTCTGTTCAGATGCATGGCATACGTAGGAAAATACATTAACGGCCTAAAAAAGAGAAAGTATTCCAAAAAGAGATTAGTCATAAACAGTAATTTAAAAGATATTCCAAACCTGACCCGGGAAGAAATTCAATGGGGGCATCAAGCCTTATATCGCCTTGTCCAGGCCCAAGCATATCGTTTAGAATACCGCCTTCTTTTAGAAAACCCTGTTTGTGCCCTACCCAAGTTAAGTCCACTAAGAACAATGTCACCATTCATTGATAAAAATCAAATAATTCGCATGCGAAGTCGCCTAGAAAATACCTCTATTGTTAGCGACGCAATGAAAAATCCGATTATACTACCGAGAACACACTACATTACCAAACTTATTGTTGATTTCTACCATAGAAAGTTGCTTCATATACATCACGAGACTGTAATTAATGAAATCTTTCAGTCCTACCAGATTCTAGGCCTGAGAATACTACTGAGAACAGTTCGCAGCGAATGCCAGATGTGCAAAGTTCGAAGAGCCAATCCAGTTCCACCAGAGATGGCCCCTTTACCTGCCGCGCGTCTATCACCTTACACTAGAGCGTTTTCGTACGTGGGCCTTGATTTTTTCGGTCCGTTCCTGGTAACGATAGGCAGACGAGTTGAAAAACGCTATGGAACAGTGTTTACATGTATGACATGCCGAGCTGTTCACATTGAAGTTGCCCACAGCCTCTCTATGAGCTCTTGCGTTATGGTAATTCGCAACTTTATTGCAAGAAGAGGAACACCCATTCAGTTCTATAGCGATAATGGGACCAACCTGAAAGCCGCTGAGAAAGAGCTCCGAGAAGCTTGTCAAAAACTCAACTTCAATACACTTCAAGCCGAATTCACAAGTCAACAAACTGGATGGACCTTCATACCACCAGGGAGTCCACACATGGGAGGAGCATGGGAGCGCATGGTACGTTCCATAAAGTCTGTATTGTATCAAATTATTACCCCTGACACAAGGCTCACTGACGAAAAACTCACCAACCTACTCCTGGAGGTCGAAAGCATTATCAATAGCCGTCCACTCACTTACCTGTCACTTGATACCGCAGAACAGGAAGCCCTCACACCCAATCACTTCCTGCTCGGATCGTCATCTGGAAATAAATGCCCAGGCAGATTTGATTCAACCGATCAGTTCGTTAAATCCTCTTGGCGACATTCTCAATTCCTGGCTGATAAATTTTGGAAACGCTGGGTAGCAGAATTTCTTCCAACACTAACTAGGAGAACAAACTGGTTCGAAAAAACCAAACCTATCGAGAAGGGAGATATCGTTGTGATAGTCGACCCAAATTTTCCACGACACTGCTGGCCTAAAGGAATTGTAGTCAAAACTATAGCCGCTAATGATGGACAAGTAAGGAGTGCCCTTGTAAAAACATCGAGTGGAGAATACCATCGACCAGCGGCGAAAATAGCAGTCCTAGATGTAAAAGACTCCAGACAGGCCAATGAGGTTGACGTCCAAATATCTGTTTAAGTATTTACTCGCTAATGCCGCTCGCCATACTGGGGGGAGAATGTTATATACTTGAAAAGAGTTATTTATTTTTAAAATAAATTTTAAAAGTGTGATCTTGCCTTTGGTTTTCGTTTGGCTTGGTGAACGCACTCTACATGGGTTTCCTTTCGATGTTCGAATTCGAACACTACTCCAGCAAGTAACGGTTAATGAAATTTTAGCATTCCATTCCATATTCTTTCGAAGGAAGCCAAGCCAGGCGGAGACCAAAGGTAGGAAACAAAATAATAGAGAAAAATGTAAAGACAAAATATAAAATAAATCTTTTTCTTTGATAGTTTCTTTAAGCGCCGCCATTACGCGCACTGCTGCAGAATAGTAAGAAAATTACATGTACAACCATATATTGGAAACAAAATAAATAGTGCTCTAAAGAGTGGTCAACCGCATATAAAATTGGTTTCTTTCAGATATATTTTTTATTTATTCTAATTTCATTGGAAATAATGAAACAATCAGAGAGATAAGTGATAAAAATTATTGACGTTGAGCCTGAGAAAATCAAATAAAATAGTTAACAAAATTTAAATTCATCCTTAAGTATTGAAATGACCGAAGTATCTCCTTGTGGTCTTCAGATTTAAGAAAAAAACTGGTTTGTTTTTTCAAAGAGTTCCTTTATTAAACGTTAATATTGAAATTCTGAAAATTGTTTTGTTTTTGAATTCCATGGATTTATGCATTTATTTTAATTTTTTCGTGGTAATGCATTAATCTTTCAAAACATCCTTAAAAAAGACAATTTTATTTCCAACATTTTTATATTTTCCTTTGTTTAGGAATTCAAAGGGTATATTCACATATAACTACGGATGAAATTAAATATGCATATATATATATAAGTATATAAGTATATGCAGTTATGTATACAACTTGTTTTTTTTAATTTATTTGTACTTCTGCAATCGTGGTTTTTTTATTTGAAGAATTAATTTTGTCATTTATATACAACAATGCAATGTAAATGTGAATAAATACGGAGTGATAATTATGAAATATCATCTTACACAATTGGATAGTATCCAAATATACAACATATACAATTTTTAGTATCAATATATTAAGCAACATTTTTACAACAATATGCAACGTTTTTTTAATATTTGAAAAATGTTCGGTCTCATGAACACAACCAGTGCATTATTCCAGTAGTGGCCAAATTCGACAAAAAATGACACTAACGTGGGCAAATGTCCGCCATTTTCGTGGGCAAATGTCCAACGATAACGGGAGTTCGTTAAACTCTGTGGAAGTGTGCGTAAAAATAAGGCAGTATGCGTGAGTTTAACGAAAATATTGGAAAATCTGAAAAAATTTTGGGAATGGACGGTGATAGGCGAGACGAAAAAAGCTCGAGATTTGAGTATCTCTATGTAGCTGATTTCTGATCAGACTTATTCTAATTAGTTTTCGAATTTAATTTTTTAAATTCCTGATTAACTGCTGCTCTTTGTAATTGAGTTGTGCTCGGCGCTGTTGAATGATTCTGGAATTCAGTGCTAGCTCACTTCATTTATCATCCTTCTCATTTTATACCGGTGAGTTCAATTATTAGTGGATGTTCTGCCACTGAAGCATTATTGTAGAATCAAATCATTTCTGCCTACGGTTCTCATTTCATGCTACAACTGCATCAACGCCGCATCTGATCGCAAAATCGATTCGACCTTCTCTATCTTTCGGGGAATACCTGGTCTTCCTTCTTTATCGCCCGTGTGAGTACAACTTTAGTGTGTGTTCTGCTGTGAAAGCATCCCGCGTATTCACCACGTTAACTTATTTTTCTTATAAATAAACCGCATATCAACTTATCATCTACCATACCATCGAGCCGAGTTTATTTATCGTATCCACAAACTGCATTTAATTATACGAAGCTTTAAAAGTAGAGTTACCATCGTGTTCTTACTGGAGTATGAATACCTCAAGCAGTACCCCAAATTGCTACATTTATAGTAAAAGCACGAATGGTATAAATATTTCGTGCGGCGTTTGCCTGGATACGGTGCATATAAAATACTTAGGCCTAAAATTAATAGATGTGTATAAAATCATTTCTACTCCCGGTATATGCTTTTACTGCGAAGAAAATAGAAACATTTCACCAAATGCCCTGCACTAGAAAATCATTAAGTTGCAAAAAGCATTCAACAACATGTCGAAGCTTTTCTTTAAAATTCAGAATGAGTCCTTACCTATTATATAAAGCACATATAGATAATTGTTCCACCATCCTTAGAATTTTAAATGATCATCAACACGTTATCCTTCTTGGGGACTTTTATTTGCCTAACCTAAATTGATCGTATGATAGTGAAGTTTATAGACTTCTACCATTTAATGTTAATTTAGATTATGAGCATGAAGTCGTTGATACTCCGATATCCTAATGAATTTAATAATATTCTTAATTTGGTATTCGTGGATTCCGAACTTAATATTAGTATCAACAATTCCAGTATCTCTTCCCTTCATAATTTTATTTTTCATGTAGAATTATCTATGCAATTTGAATTTTATGAATTTTTAAACCAGGTTCCGGTGACACATATTTTAAGTATGATTATGCTAAAGCCAATTTCAGCAACATTTCTACTTATTTAAATAGTATGAATTGGTTAGATATTCTAAATATAATTATTTAGATAACTATTTTAATTTATTCACGAAAACTGTAAAAATGGCAATCGATTTATTTACACCTAAAATTAAGTCTGTCAGGTGCAATAAACCTATTTGGTTCAATAATAGAATCACAAATTTAAATAATAGGAAAAATAAGGCCTATAAACGGTTCCGTAAGAGTAATAACGACCAAGAACTTCGGGATATTTATCGGACGCTTCAAAAACAATTTGATGTTTTAAATAAGTTTCTTTATAAACATTATATTCTTTTTGTCGGATCTAATTTAAAAACCAATAGTGAACGCTTTTGGAGTTTTATTAATCGCAAAAAGCAATCTAACGGTATTCCCAACTGAATGCGTCAGTCACAGAACTGCAGTCACAGTGATTAGTTGTGATTTTGCTATTTCTACAACTCTTATAGTTCTTCAGTTATTGTATAAGTTTCTCTCGTGTCTACAGTGTCTACAATGGTTTCAATGCAGTGGCCTAATTGTCTCCATAGTCTGACTGATAACGGTTTTTTAGTTTCTAAAATCGAACAATTGTTCAAAGAGATTCTTGATCTAAGGGAATTTGTCTTGCGCTACTCTACGAACACGGGCTTAAAGTCCCAAGTGGTGACTCGGTCGCAAGCAACCGATAAGGTCAATGCACCATCACGCACCAAAGTGTCTGCTTTACAACATAATACGTCCGCGAACCGATTGAAAGCAAACAGTCCGCGCTCTCCGAGAATTGTCTCAGCGTCCACTAACATCAAGCCGGTCAAAACATCGACAACCGCTAACCTCGCCTCGCCCTCGGAATCGCAATCGACTGTCCCAATCCTCGATAATGCTGATGCTGCTCCAATTCCTGGGGATATTGCCTCCCTCACAGCTGCTGCTGCTCCTACTGCTGTTGCCGCTCCTACCGCTGTCACCGTTTCTAATGCTGGTGCCTCTTCTGTTTCTGCTCCCGCTACAATTGATGCTGCTCCTCCGACTAATTCTGCTGCCTTTCAAACTATAAAATCTAAACATTCGAACAAGCCTGACAAAACATTTATCGGAACAAACAACAGCAATGCACTGGGCCTGGACCTGCATATCGTCACTCAACTCAAATGGTTGCATCTGTCAGCGTTCAAACCCTCTACAACATGCCAGTCCATTATTGCTTACGTCTCATCGGCATTCAATGTGGATGAATTAAAATTGAAATGTCACAAGCTAATCAAGGAAGGTGCTGATGAAGGTTCACTCAGCCATATCAACTTTAAACTTGGCGTTCCGGAAGACATGCTAAACATTTTCTTAAATTCCGATAAGTGGCTTAGAGTAACAAGTATCAGAGTACGCTCATTTAAATTTTTTTCAAAAAACGAAATGCACACTTCAAACCCAACCGCTCATACATAAGCCGCTCTCTCTCTCCCTTCGATGATGCTGTTGCTAATAAACGTATTCCAAATGGCTCTTGTTCTCTCTCATTGTATTATCAAAATGTGGGTGGAATGAGAACCAAAACTGTGGATCTCTTTCTCGCTGTAGCTGTAATAGTTCATCGTATGCCCTAGTTTTAGGTGATTTTAATTTACCTGGCGTTACATGGGTTTTCTCTCAAAATGAAAAAAATATTTTTCCATTTAATGTTTGCAATGATAGAGAGATTTTAGTAATTGATAGTTTGCTTGCGAGTAATTTGCCCCAGCTAAATACATTTTGCAACGCTATGGATATGTATTAGATTTAGCATTTATAAGTGAAGAGGTAGAGGCTTCCTTGAGCCCAGCCGATTTTCCATTACTTAAAAATAGTATTTTTTACACCCCTCTTAAAGAGACTTATCTTTCCGTGGCAACATGGCTTCGTTGCAGGTAGATCGACCACTACTAATCTCACAATTTTCTGTAATACTGCCTTGAATTACCTTGAGAATGGTATACAATGTGACGTAATTTATAAAGACTTTGCCAAATCATTTGATCGCGTTAATCATAACATATTAATTGCAAAACTGTCTAACTTAAGATTTCAATCCAATTTGCTAAAGTGGATTCATTCCTACTTAACGGATCGTATCCAGTATGTTCGTATAAATGACATGATCTCGTCACCTGTTTATGTTACCTCTGGAGTACCTCCAGGTAGTCATTTGGGCCCACTGCTCTTTCTTTTATTCATTAATAACATTTCTGACTTTTTAGATTCTCAGTGCCTTATGCTTGCCGACGATTTGAAATTGCTCCGACCTATAAGTTTAATGCACGACTGTAATCTTTTACGGGAAGATCTTGAACGCCTTTCCACATGGTGTCATAATAATGACCTTCATCTCAATGTCTCTAAATGTCAAAGCCTTTCTTTTTACCGTAACCTCTTTCCAATTTCATTTACTTACGTAATCCATAACACCCCTCTGTCCATTATTTCCTTCAAAAAAGACATGTGAGTTATTGTTGACCCAAAGCTAAGCTTTTGCAAGCACATTGAGTTTTTTGTTGCCAAGGGTAATCGGATGTTAGGTTTCATATTACGAAATTCGAAAGACTTTCGAAATCCTCATACTCTAAAATGTCTATTTTTCGCAATTGTCAGATCTCATCTTGAGTACTATAGTATAGTATGTGATCCATTTTTTGAGGTTCATTCTATTAGATTTGAGAAGATCCAGAAGTGTCTAACTAGAGTAACTTTTTATAGACTGAGGTGGAATATTCACCCCTATTGCGGTTGTCAATTGTCGATCAAATCGACAATCGCTGAGTTCGTCGATTAATTTCATTTCTGGTATTGTGTAACTTAATCGACAAAGGACAAAATTACACGGCAAAATTCGCTCGGTAAATCGACAAGAGTCGATCAAAATCCACAATCACAATACCAAGCATAATCGACTATCGACAATTGTCGATCACCGATCGACGATCGACAACCGCAATAGGGGCCATTGACATGCGTTCTTATGAAACAAGATGCAAATTGTGTGGTATCTTACCTCTTTTCAAACGAAGGCAATATTTTTGATTTGATTAATGGTCATATCTATTGCCCTTTTCTTTTATCATTAACTGGATTTTATGCTCCTGCGAGAGTTCTTGGAAATCGTTTTTTATGTAAAGTAGCTTATCATAGAGCTAATTATGAATACAATGAAACAATTCCTAGATGCCTTAGGGAATCCAATAAATATTGTAGTATATTCAATTTTCATCTTAGTAGGGATTCATTTAGAAATAAATTAATTCTGTTGCTAGGCCTTGGTGGTCAGTTTAAAGTATAATTTTGTATAAAGCAATCTAGCGAAGACAGTAAATGTATTCATTTGATTGATTGATGAAATAAATAAATAAATAAAAATAGTGGAAGATTGCAAGTAGAACATATCAATTGTGTTCTCCTTTGTTGTTCTGTCTTGCTACAGTGTATACATCTTCGCAATAAAGTTCTTACAGGTTGATGTGACGAAGAGGATCGAATGCTTACGTCAACGTCAACGGTACGGTCGCGTACGATCGTCTAATTTTTTCCTTTTATTGTCAGTCAGAATGTTGATACAGATCTAATACAAGATCTAGCTTAAATTCTTTTACCTCCGACTAACTCGGAATCGGTTTAGCGATCTCTCGGACGATCCGCCCCCCGAACCCCAAGGCAAAAAAACATAAATCAATTCCCCTAGTAAGGATGAATTCACTTCACTCCCTAAAAATACGGTCGCGAAAAATCCGAAGTTCATAACGATCGCTCCAAAAAGTGCCAATACGCTCCTGACATCCTTTAGTGTTTTTGCACTCAGGAAATGGATTGATGGTACAAGTACTGAGTACGAGAACATTGCACAACTTAGGGATGGAAATATTCTCATCCTAACCAAAAACCAAAGAGTTGCAGACAGATTCCTCGCCACAAACAGCCTTGGAAACCAATGCCCAGTTACCATCACTTTACGCGACCGCCTAAACTCTTCCAAAGGTATAGTTTATGCACCATGCCTAATTAATGTCGAGGAGCGTAAGATTATTTCCGAAATGAAACCTCAAGGAGTAACAGATGTTTATAAATTTAAAAAAAAACATTGAGGACAAAGAGCGACCTACTGGGTTAATGCTCTTTACTTTCGATCTCTTCCAACCTCCTAACACTGTCGTTATCGGTTGGTATAACGCGAAAGTCAGTAAATACATTCCAAACCCTATGCGCTGCCGAAACTGCCAACTCTTAGGCCATACCAAAAACAGGTGCACAGCAAATCCATCGTGCGAAACGTGTAATTTACCGCCACATACTCCTTTGAAATGTACACGCACCATGTGTGCTAACTGCTCCTCCTTCCACCCGTCTTCAGACAGATCTTGCCCCAAATTTCAACAAATGAAAGAGATCTTAGCACTAAAAACAAAGAATAAATGTAGTATGTCAGAGGCTTAACGCCTGTACAGAGAAAGAAACCCGATTCCATCCGAGACTTTTGAGCCATTCGCACAAATAGTTAGACAAACACATCATACTAAACGTAATACACCCAACTTAAAAGATAAACTTAACACAACCCCTCCCCTCTCAACATCAAACCATAAAGCTTCAAATAAGCAAACCACCGAAAATAGACATCAAAACCCACCAAAACATATAGAGGAACAAACGATTCAGGCGTTGCTACCTTTGCAACCCTCCCCCTCATGCACCGCCCAAAACACTGCAAAAACTAAACAAAACAATTATACTTTCTACAAAGCACACACTACATCAAAACAAAACATGAAATAAACTCGATTTTAGTCAACCATAAACTGCTGGATCACTGCATATATGGAGATGATGTTTTCATACTATCTAAGAACAGCGATGTTAACAAAACCAAAATCCTATTTAAATCAGATCTAGAGGAAATTCTTGATTGGTCGTCAGTATGGTGCAAAATTATCTATTAGTAAATGTTGCATATAATTAAAAAACTAAAATGTTCAGAAATAGCTATTGATTTTAATAATACATTAATTGAAAATGTCAATCACTTAAGTATCTTAGGTTTAGTATTTAGTAATAATTACTGCTGGAAAAAACATTGCTTAGAATTAAAGAAATCCCTAGCTGCGAGAACTAAAAAGAACTAAAAAGTAATGTACACATAAACACCCTTACACAAATAACAAAAATGTTAGTTTTAAGCAAAATAGACTATGGCCTCTTTATCTACGGACATTGCTCTAACTCCATACTGCAGATAATCAAACCAACATACCACCAGTCCGTGCGGATATGCCTGAATGTTTTTCCGACTACACCCATCAAAAACATTCTTGTTGAAGCAGGGCTACCTAGCATTGAAGAACGAAGAGATATGTTGACACTAAAACTCTTTGCTAAACTCATGTTCTCCAGAAACTCCATTATCGATAAGGACGTAAAAAACACAATGAGTAACAAGCTTGCAAAGAAAATACCATCAGCAATTGCTACCACTTAAAAAAGCAACCAAAAACAATCTAACTCTTAAAGAAAACAAGAACACTAGTCTAGATGGAAATTTGTCTTCACTGACGGATCTAAGACATAATTCAACACATCGTTTGCAGTGACTCCGGACACCGCATCGATATTTACAGAAGTGCGATTCTTCAAGCCATCAATACTGTTATTAATAAGCAGGGTAAACATATTATATGCTCAGATAGCATATCGATCCTGAACGCAATAAAAAACCCAAACAGCAAGTCTGAGCTTATATCTAAAATCCGATACCAAATTATCAAATCTCCGAAAAAAATCAGACTGATGTGGACTCCAGGACACGCTGGTATTATTGGTAGTGAGAACTCCAATTACGCAGCCAATCTCGCAAATAATGCTCCAGTATATATATTTGATATACACACCTGATCAAAATAATAGTTACACCTCCGAATACCTTACAATTTTCGTTTTTAGCGTAGCACAATGAAAGAAATGGTTAAAGTTTGCAAAAAAGGCTAATATATTTGAATTCTATACACTTTTTAAAAACTTAAAACTTAACAATATTTTCAATATTAAGGTTAAACATTTTTTATGAAGATAAAATTGTGTTATCACATAAAGATCGTGTGATAAAAAAAATATATACACTTCAGATTGTGATTAAAATTCAATCTATTTTATAAAAATAAGTCGGGATTTCCTTCCTGACGCTATAACTCCAGAACGCATGAACCGATTGCATCGGTTTTGCATTCGTTGGAAAGGTCTCGGGCTCTGTTAGTTAATTTCATGTGACATTTATTATGCGCACGTTCTTTCAAACGCTAACTTAAAACCGGTATTGTGTTCACTGTGAAATTGTGAAATTGAGGTTAAAGTTATTCATTTCCTAACAGTTCAATTGGAAACCATCAAATCAATCACGCGTATTGTGCAAATTTGTATTCAATTTCAACAGCAGGCATTTGTCCTTAAGGTGGTAAGTTGAACTGTGAAAATAATGTGGATCGTGCATTTGAGGTTAAATTCACCAGTCTGTCCATAGTCCAAAATGCCTAGAGGACGACGTGCGAACATCGGCCGCCGCACAAGTCATGCAAGCCAGCAACAAGTGTATTCACAGAACTTAAGCGAAGAAAGACAAAATATAATAAGAGAAAATGCCCGATTGAGACAACGCGTGAGCACACGAAGATCATTGGCATCATACAATCGCTTGGCATTCCAATATTATCCCACTGCGAACTACAGTGATGATGACAATTTAGATATTGGACCAATGACGACTGTATGCCGCTATTGCAATGCGTTTAAGTTCAAAAAAGAGAAACGGCTGGATTGTGCTGCGCAAGTGGAAAAGTCAAACTGGATCCATTACTTACACCACCACAGCCACTGAAACCATTGTTCGATGGAAGTGATCCCGATTCCAACCATTTTCTTCAACGCATTCAATGGTGCCAACACCAGATGAACCGCATCAATTTCTGCAAATATATTTCATTTCGTCGATGGTGGATCAGCTGAATGTGCGGTGTAATATACAGGGAACACAACAGTTAAAGAGACGAATTATTGAACAGTTGCAAGCATTTTTTCACGCTAATAACGCGGTGGTTAATATGTTCAAATCAGCATTGGAACAAATGCTATCGGATACACACAAATTTGTCATAAGAGAGGATCGTACCCCAACAGGTGAACATGTGCGAAGATTCAATGCACCCACCGTTGATGATGTTGCTGCAATTATTGTTGGCGATCCAACTAAATCACGAGACATTGTCGTTCAGCGAAGAAGCAATATCATGCATCGTGTAAACGAGACACATCGTTTGTACGATGCGTTACAATATCCAATCATTTATTGGGAAGGGAAAGACGGATACGACATCACGTTGAAGAAGGTCGATCCAATTACAGGTACAACATTCACACACTAATTATTGCTATTATTGGTTTCCATTAACAATCCATTTAATTTTGCATTTTGAGGCGTATCAATGAACAAAAATCTAAGAGCAATGAATTACTATGCGTATCGTATGATGATTCGTACACATGAGGAGAATGTCATTCTGAAGTGCCGTCGGCTATTCCAGCAATTCGCTGTCGACATGTATGTCAAAGTCGAGACCGAACGTTTAGCGTTCATCCGATTCAATCAGGCAAAGCTCCGATCTGAGGACTATATACACTTGCGTGATGCTATTCATTCAGATGGTAATGTTCAGAATATTGGACGCCTGACGATTCTCCCATCATCTTATATCGGAAGCCCACGCCACATGCACGAATACGCTCAAGACGCTATGACGTACGTGCGAAATTATGGAACTCCGGATTTATTTATTACGTTTACATGCAATCCGAAGTGGACGGAAATTGAACGTGAGTTGGACCCGGGCCAAAAACCGCTAGATCGCCATGACATAATCGCCAGAGTATTTCAGCAAAAACTCAAGGTTATGATGGATGTGCTTACTAAGTATCGAGTTTTTGGTGACACACGTTGTTATATGTACTCGGTGGAATGGCAGAAGCGCGGACTTCCGCATGCTCATATCCTAATTTGGTTGCTGAACAAATTACATTCAAATAAAGTGGATGACATCATATCAGCTGAAATTCCTGATCCAGTCACTGATCCCCATCTACACGACATTGTGACGACACAGATGGTGCATGGACCGTGCGGTGTATTAAATCCATTATCGCCTTGCATGGCTAATGGAAAGTGCACAAAACGATATCCGCAATCGTTAGTTGCTGAAACAGTCACAGGGAACGATGGATATCCAGTGTATCGTCGGCGATCAAAAGAAAATAATGGTCGAACTATCAAAGTTAAAGTTCAAAATCAAGAGATTTATTTCGGAAATGAATTCATTGCACCATATTGCCCGCTGCTATCACGAATTTTCGAAACACATGCGAACGTTGAGAGTTGTCATTCGGCCAAATCGCTTTGTTTGTGTTAACGACAGACCAAAAAACAAAAAATGTGGTTTACCAAAGAGCACTTCAATGAAACGTATAATTTGCGGACACGTATAACGCTTCGATTCAGTATTTAATTTGGATTCACTTTCATTTTTTACTTAGAGAAGTTCAACTAAATTACACTTGATTTTTGTAATCGAAATGAATTCATTACAGTTGTGAAATGAAATACAATTTTTCCTTTTCGAATATAAAAAAAAATATTTTTTTTCATCTTTTAATCCTCAAACGAAATGTTACAAAAAACGAAGCCATCTGGTGGCGAAACGGAGTTCGCCGGGTTTGCTAGTTATATCATAATTTTCTTTGCGAGTTTTTTGTCAAAATGGTTTTATTGTTGGTATCAAATAAGAAAAAGGAAATAAACATTTTAGGTTTACCATGGGTAGAAATAATCAATGCACTGCAAAAGAGTAAGTTTTGCTTCTTTCGCACATAAAAAAAGGAAAATCTCAATCGTGAAATGTGTGTATCGGTCACTTTATTTAGCGCAAAATGTTTTAAAAGCTGCACCCCAAAATGAATTTCATGGCAGATCGAAAAAAACGAACCCCGCGGATGATCGCCGTATAATAATGCTATCAGAAACTGACTCTTTTAAGTCATCAAAAGCTATTTCCGCAGAAATTAACAACATGGTTAGTGCTCCAAGAGTTCGTGGTGGCTGACAAAAAGCCAAACTTCTCGGACGAATAGTTAGGAAAGTTCCACTAATGTGAAAAAAATGTTTAAGCATGGGGGTACAGTTTGCCCTGACACATGCAAATAGGACGAGCGATATGGGTGAGAATAAATGGCGAAATATTTTGTTGAGCGACGAAACAACGATTAATATCTTTGAAAATGACTGTAAAAAGAATGAAGAGATTCTCGAGCCAAGGAATTCCATAACCGTTGCATAAAAAATAGAGTGGAACATGGAGGCAGCAACATAATGGCCTGGGCATGTTTTTCTTAGAATGATGTTCGTCCAATATTTCAGACTACAAGCAATATAACGGCAGCCGAGTAAACATCTGGCTGGTCCACGTCTAATGTTTGTATCATTCGATTCTGGCTGACATCCTTCACATTAAAATTGAACACTAAATCGTTTGGCGAGAACTTAGTGGTTGCATTAATTTGGGAATTGATGCTCCATTGAATGTTCGGCAATGTGAGATCCCATTCTTTGTCGTTCCTGGCTGAGCATTTGATTGCACTCAATATGACCTTATTAACGCGTTCGGCTTGGCCGTTTGCCCTCGGAGTTCTCACAGCCGTTTTTACGTGTTGGATACCATACCTTGCTGTAAAACCCTCAAACTCTTTTGATGTAAAGGCAGAGCCTCTGTCGGTAGTAATTCTCAACGGTTGGTCGAATATTGACATGACTTCTTGTAACATTGCAATGACTGGTGTTGATTTGGTCGAGCGAACAGCTCTCAGGACGGTGTATTTGCTGAAAGCACAAACTAAAGTAATTATGTGTAGATTGCCTTTCTTACTTTTAGGGAAGGGCCCTAGATGATCCATATTTATACACCGGAATGGTATCGGTAATACATCCATTACATGGAGTTGACTCTCAAACTTACCACCTTTGATTTTATTCAAGCAGTATTCAGGACATGCGGCGATGTATGATTTAATATATCGCCTCATTCGTGGAAACCAGAAATCCTTTTTGATACGACCCAATGTTTTTTCGAGACTAAAATGGCCAACATCATCGTGACAAGCTTTTGTTATTCGCCACCTTTTTAACTGCGGCACAACTAACTTCTTTTGACCTCCGACTTTCCGATACAACCGGCTTGACACAATCTCATAATCCAATTCCGTTTGTTTCAATAATGAACTGTTGTTCGTGCCCTTTCGTTGAAGAATGCTCACGATAGTTTTGAGCTTGTCATCTTGCATTTGCATGGTAAAAATCCAGTCTCCATCCACAGAGAATACTTTTAAAATATTCTCAGCAACAGTTGTCGATTCCTCCGGTGGTAGCGTTGGGGATCGACTCATCCCGTCTACATGACTCATTTTCGCACCTGGTCGATGTACACATTCAAAGTCAAATTCTTGCAATTTGAGCCACTACCGCGCAATTCGTGGTATTAATAGTGACGTGGCTCTCGTTGTAGCAATAGCGTTGCAATCCGTAATGACTCGAAATCGTGTTCCCAGCAAATATATTCTAAATCTAGTCAGTGTCTCCACAACCGCTAACACCTCCAACTCATGACTAGAGTAATTAGTCTCTACTTCAGAGCATTTTCTACTATAATAAAAGACTGGTCTAAGATCCTCACCTTCACTTTGCAATAAAACTCCTCCTAGTCCCACAGAACTTGCATCGGTGTGTACTTCATGTTCTTTCATGGCATCGAAAAGTACCAGTATCGGTTGTTTGCTGATAGCTGACTTTAGTTCCGAGAATGCAGTCTCCTGCTCGTCGTCCCAGTTAAAGATGGTATCCTTCTTCAACAGCTTCGTCAATGGCTGCGCAGTACAACCGTAACCCTTCACAAATTTGCGGAAAAACCCCGTGATTCCTAAAAATCTTCGCACTTCCGTTGGATTGGTTGGTCTAGGAAACTCTCGAATACATTTCGTCTTATTATTGCCTGGTTGTATACCACTCGAGCTAATTACGTGTCCGAGAAAGTTTATGATCGTAGTCATAAAAACACACTTTGATGGCTTAATGTTAGACCTGCGTTCCTCACGGCGCCTAAGAATTCTTCTAACACTTCAAATCCTTTGTCAAGTGTATCCGTGGCAATGATTACTTCATCTACGTAATTACTGATGTTGCTTCGATGTTTTAGGCCTCTAATGAGATGTGTTATCATTTCCTGGAAGGTCATTGGTGCATTCACCAAACCAAATGGCATGACATTGTGTTCGAACAGCCCGTCTGGTGTTAAAAACGCTGTGAATGGTTTACTTATTTCGGTCAGTTTAGTCTGATAATAGCCTGCTGTCATGTCGAGGGTTGTAAAATATTTCTTACCCTTCAGCTGCGAAAGTTGTTCTTCTACCACTGGCATCACAAATTGTTTTTTCACAGTAACTGCGTTTAGGGCGCGGTAATCAACACACATTCGGCTTTCTCCATTCGATTTATCCACCAAAACCACGGATGCTGCGTGAGGAGAATTGCTTGGACGGATGATATTGTGTTTGAGTAAATTCTCTATGATTGTCGACAGAGATTTTCTTTGGGCAAATGGCACTTGATAACGTTTTCCCAATATCGGCTTGTCTGTTGTTACCTCTATTTCCATCGACATTTTATTGCATCGTCCTAAATTGGAGATATCTTCTGCAAAGCAATCGTTGTGTTTTGCTAGGAGCTCATGCATTTCTTTGCGCTGAACTTCGTCGAGTTCCTTGCCACATTCAAACGTATTACAGTTACTCAATTGAACCTGTAACACTCCGGACTCTATCACTATTCGTTGATTTCGTTGACATAAGACGTCACGTCCCAAGAGTAATCCTTGTGGTAAGAACTCATCCGGCACAATTTGTAGCGCTACTTCGATCTCATTTTGGTCCATCTGCATGCGTGTCGAAATCATTTCCGAAGATTCCACTATCGATCCTCCAAATCCTTTCAATTTTTTTATGGATATCCGTCGTTAAGCCTCTTTCGGTGTTATCCATTCTGATATCAAAGAGTGATCACTTCCCGTGTCAATGAATGCACTGTACATACGTCCAAAGAGGATGACTTCTTTCATAACGGGTGGAATAAATTCTGCTGGGACGTGGTCCAACTCAGCCTTGGCCACTGTTGATTTTCTTGCACGACAATCTTTCGCCTCGTGTCCTGCTTTACTGCAACTTGTACACCGAACCTTTCTTTGCGGTTGTGAACACTTCAGAACTATGTGTCCCATTTGGTTGCAATTAAAACACTTGATGTTTCTTCTGTCGTGTGTAATACCACCATCAGGAATTGAACTCGCCAATTCTGTCGCCGTGGCTCGTGAAATTGCCGGTAATGACGAGACATTGTGGAGAGAACTCAAGAACTCGTTCGACGTTCGCAGATTCATGGCGAGTAGTGTACGTGAAAGAGTAGAGTCGTTTAGACCGTTAATGATGTATGAGTTAATAGACAAGTCATCCAACTCACCTCGTCTTCCTATGGCTAGCATTGCGTAGTAATATTCAATAAACGATTCGTCAGATTTACGCTTTCGCTTCATGAGATCTCTGTGCACGTCTGCCACGTTGACTGTGCATGGGAAATCTCTTTGGAGAGCGATGACAAACTTCTTCCACGTCTGGAATACTGGCTGTGCATCCCGCCAGTCTCTTGCGAGTCCCTCCAATTTATGCTGTACCGCGAACAGTGTTAAGTCTTCAGTCCAAGAATACAAACGTTGCAATTGTTCCACTTTGCTGATGAATTGTGTTGATGAAAGGGTGGGCTTGAGTGGATCGAAATTCGGAAGAATTCCGATGACATCTACGGTTCTGTTGGCGCCATACATTTGCGATGAAGATGGAAATGCGCATGTTGCTGGTGTGGCTGCTCTGCTGGGTACTACGTTTTTGGCGTCAGATTGATCCTCCAGTGTCGTTGAATTTTCGTTTCTGTTTTGTATTTGTGGCGGTGTGTCTCGGTGTTGAATACTACTTACGTTCGCCACCAAATCGTTAACACTTTTTGCCAAATTCGATACGATGTTGCGCAATTCTGAAATTTGAGCTGCCCACGGTTCCATATCACGGATTTCCTCTATGTCCACTTCGTCGGTGCCCCTTATTTCTATCAGTTTTGCTATTTTATGCGCCTTATCGCCTTTTAATGATGTGTTGTGCGATTGCAATAATTTATTTAATTGCTCAACTTTTAGCGTCCCTAATTTTTCCATCACCGTTTTTTCTTTTCCTTTATCCTGTGTTGTCGTGTTCAGTAATTCACTCGAAAATGCGGTTTTCCTCTCATTGACCTGTTTGCCTTTCGTCGATGTCCTGGATATTTCCCTTTTTTCCGTTAGGTAGTTGTTTTCTCTGCTCTTCGTGGAATTTCAGAACGTTCCTTCCGTTGACCTGATTGTCTTACCTTTTTCGTAGAGATTTTCATTGGGTCTTTCGTATGAAATTTCTTGTTTGCGTTCGTTCTATTATACGCAGTTTCACAAATATTTGTTTTGTGGAAAATGTTATGCGTATCCCACTTCTGAATTGTCAAAGATAGCCTTGAATGCGAAATTCAGTTTATTTAATAAAAATCTTAATACAAACAAAGAGAAAGAATGAAGAAGTAATTATTAAAGAGAGCAAGAATTCACGTCCTTCCACGACGACTGCACAACACGAACTGCCTCTCTCTCCTTATGTCCTTGACAGAGGTGCACAGCAAATCCATCGTGCGAAACGTGTAATTTACCGCCACATACTCCTTTGAAATGTACACGCACCATGTGTGCTAACTGCTCCTCCTTCCACCCGTCTTCAGACAGATATTGCCCCAAATTTCAACAAATGAAAGAGATCTTAGCACTAAAAACGAAGAATAAATGTAGTATGTCAGAGACTAAACGCCTGTACAGAGAAAGAAACCCGATTCCATCCGAGACTTTTGAGCCATTCGCACAAATAGTTAGACAAACACATCATACTAAACGTAATACACCCAATTTAAGAGATAAACTTAACACAACCCTTCCCCTCTCAACATTAAACGATAAAGCTTCAAATAAGCAATTACATCCCTCGGGAAGACCTAGAGGAGGTTCATACTTATTTATTAAAGATTATATTAAGCATTCGATCAATCATACGACAGAACTCGACACTATACAAGCAACTTCAGTTCGGGTAAAGAACAAGACAACGGATATTAATATATCGTCTACTTATTTTCCTCCGCGTTGTAAGCTTACAAGAAACGAACTTGTAGGTTTTTTCAACTCACTCGGAACGAATTTTATTATTGGTGGCGATTTTAACGCTAAACACACGTTTTGGGGTTCGAGAAAAAATTCAACAAAAGGTAGAATGCTGTACAAAGTCGGTATGGATTTCGGAGTAGACTTTCATTCGACAGAAAAACCGACATACTGGCCCTCCGACGTAGCAAAAATACCAGACCTGGTAGACTTTTTCGTTACAAAAGGAGTAAATACCAATCTCGTGAAAATTGAAGAACTCTTTGACCTTTCCTCTGACCACTCACCGATGATTTTAACTATTAGCGATAGACTAATAAAAGTAGAAGGAGTGCCTAGATTAACAAATAACAGAACTAATTGGGACGGCTTTAAGCATGACTGCGAAACTAACATTATGTTGAATGTGTCACTAAAAACACCATTTGAGTTAGAAATAGAACTCGAAAAATTTATTTCAGTTATTCAGAACGCAGCATGGGAAAACACCCCAAGAAAAAAAATAGTCAAAAAAGGGGTAACCATTTATCCTCCGGAAATAAAAGAACTTATTCAAGAAAAGAGGAGAGCGCGCAGGGTATGGCAACAATCACGTTACCCTCAACATAAGTCATATCTAAACCTTCTATGTAATAAACTTAAAAAAGCGATACAAGACTTAAAAAATCACGAGACCTCAGTTTATCTTGAAGGCTTAACAAACGAAAAAACTTCGAATTACTCGCTCTGGAAAGCAGTGAAATATATAAAGAAACCTCAA
Source organism: Myathropa florea (assembly GCA_930367185.1). Taxonomy (NCBI): domain Eukaryota; kingdom Metazoa; phylum Arthropoda; class Insecta; order Diptera; family Syrphidae; genus Myathropa; species Myathropa florea. The sequence continues at coordinate 51,810,281 of OV884004.1, forward strand.
ATGCAATCGGCACCAATTAGAAATAACAATCGTGAGTGGGCAAAGAGTGACAAAGAAAAGGCAGATCTCTTTGCTGAACACCTAGCAGAAACGTTTAAGCCTTTTGATGGTCAAATGTTGATGGACAATCCAAGCGATATGACAACTACATCCGATAACATTAGAATAAAGCGTGTGTCGCTATCCGAACTTTACCAGGCAATTAAAAATCTGAAAAATAACAAAGCACCTGGCTATGACTTAATTACCGGACAAATACTCAAGGAATTACCAAAAAAAGCAATTATTAAACTCCAATATTTAATAAATGCCTCGTTTAGACTATTATATGTCCCAGATTCGTGGAAAGTGGCAGAAGTGATAATGGTCCCGAAACCGGGTAAGCCGCCAAACAACAAAAAATCATATAGACCAATATCACTCCTGCCTATAATATCAAAGCTATTCGAGAAACTTCTATTGCGACGTATTCAACCAATCATAGAAGAAAGACGACTTATCCCTGATCAGCAATTTGGATTTCGCACGAATCACTCCACAATTGACCAGGTATATAGAATAACTAACGAAATTTAAAAAGCATTGGAGGAAAAAAAGATTTGCTCTAGTGTTTTACTTGACGTGTCACAGGCTTTTGACAAAGTTTGGCACGATGGTCTAAAATTGAAAATAAGAAGGATCTTTCCGAAAAATATATATAGAATTCTAAAATCCTACCTCGACAATAGAATATTCAGAGTTAAGTACGGAATGGACTACTCCGGGTTTAAAGAAATTGCGGCCGGAGTTCCGCAAGGGAGTGTTCTTGGTCCCACTCTGTTTCTATTATATACACGCGACATACCTCAAACTGAGGGTACAGTAGTGGCAACGTTCGCGGACGATACGGCTATTCTCGCTACTGAAAGCACAATCGAGTCCGCTACCGAAAAACTGCAACTAGCTCTAAACAAAATATCTGATTGGACAAAACTCTGGCGCATTGCTCTTAATGAGACTAAATCCACGCACATTAATTTTACATATAAAAACATAGACAATTTACCCGTCTTCATTAATTCGGTACAAGTACCGTACGCAAATGAAGCCAAATATCTCGGGATGACGTTAGACGCAAAGCTCAAATGGAAGGCACACGTCAAAAAAAAACGTGACGAACTTGAGAATCGATTTAGAGAAATGTACTGGTTACTCGGACGACATTCCAAGTTAAGCATATATAACAAACTACTTATATATAAGCAAGTGCTAAAGCCTATATGGACCTACGGTATACAACTCTGGGGTTGCACTAAAGCAAGTAACAGAGAATGTATACAGTCATTCCAAAATAAGGTTTTAAGAGCTATCGTGAGTGCTCCCTGGTATCTTCGTAACAGTGATATACAAAGGGATCTACAAATCGCAACCGTGGACGAAGAAATAACAAACTTCGCTAGGAAGTTGCGAACTCGACTTCATGGTCATTGTAACCATGCCATACTCCAAACATTGGACATGCGAAACCTCGTGCGCCGACTTCAACGAACGAAACCGTTCGATTTAGCGCAATGAGTAGTAGCCGCTCCTAACGGTTTAAACAGGTGATTTTACGGAAAATCTACCTGCCTCACGCGTAAAAATATTGAAAGCGAAACTACTGGATGAGGAAACTTAGTTGTAGTAAAGTACAACATTTTAAAAGGGAAGGGTGTGTTTAGTCAGTGCAAATCTGACAATACTATGAGCACACGGGTATCATAGTGTCTTATTGAAGATTCACACCAACCCACGAAAAAAAAAAAAAAATAAGCAAACCTCCGAAAATAGACATCAAAACCCACCAAAACATATAGAGGAACAAACGATTCAGGCGTTGCTACCTTTGCAACCCTCCCCCTCATGCACCACCCAAAACACTGCAAAAACTAAACAAAACAATTATACTTTCTACAATGCACACACTACATCAAAACAAAACATGAAATAAACTCGATTTTAGTCAACCATAAACTGCTGGATCACTGCATATATGGAGATGATGTTTTCATACTATCTAAGAACAGCGATGTTAACAAAACCAAAATCCTATTTAAATCAGATCTAGAGGAAATCCTTGATTGGTCGTCAGTATGGTGCAAAATTATCTATTAGTAAATGTTGCATATAATTAAAAAACTAAAATGTTCAAAAATAGCTATTGATTTTAATAATACATTAATTGAAAATGTCAATCATTTAAGTATCTTAGGTTTAGTATTTAGTAATAATTACTGCTGGAAAAAACATTGTTTAGAATTAAAGAAATCCCTAGCTGCGAGAACTAAAAAGAACTAAAAAGTAATGTACACATAAACACCCTTACACAAATAACAAAAATGTTAGTTTTAAGCAAAATAGACTATGGCCTCTTTATCTACGGACATTGCTCTAACTCCATACTGCAGATAATCAAACCAACATACCACCAGTCCGTGCGGATATGCCTGAATGTTTTTCCGACTACACCCATCAAAAACATTCTTGTTGAAGCAGGGCTACCTAGCATTGAAGAACGAAGAGATATGTTGACACTAAAACTCTTTGCTAAACTCATGTTCTCCAGAAACTCCATTATCGATAAGGACGTAAAAAACACAATGAGTAACAAGCTTGCAAAGAAAATACCATCAGCAATTGCTACCACTTAAAAAAGCAACCAAAAACAATCTAACTCTTAAAGAAAACAAGAACACTAGTCTAGATGGAAATTTGTCTTCACTGACGGATCTAAGACATAATTCAACACATCGTTTGCAGTGACTCCGGACACCGCATCGATATTTACAGAAGTGCGATTCTTCAAGCCATCAATACTGTTATTAATAAGCAGGGTAAACATATTATATGCTCAGATAGCATATCGATCCTGAACGCAATAAAAAACCCAAACAGCAAGTCTGAGCTTATATCTAAAATCCGATACCAAATTATCAAATCTCCGAAAAAAATCAGACTGATGTGGACTCCAGGACACGCTGGTATTATTGGTAGTGAGAACTCCAATTACGCAGCCAATCTCGCAAATAATGCTCCAGTATATATATTTGATATACACACCTGATCAAAATAATAGTTACACCTCCGAATACCTTACAATTTTCGTTTTTAGCGTAGCACAATGAAAGAAATGGTTAAAGTTTGCAAAAAAGGCTAATATATTTGAATTCTATACACTTTTTAAAAACTTAAAACTTAACAATATTTTCAATATTAAGGTTAAACATTTTTTATGAAAATAAAATTGTGTTATCACATAAAGATCGTGTGATATATAAAATATATACACTTCAGATTGTGATTAAAATTCAATCTATTTTATAAAAATAAGTCGGGATTTCCTTCCTGACGCTATAACTCCAGAACGCATGAACCGATTGCATCGGTTTTGCATTCGTTGGAAAGGTCTCGGGCTCTGTTAGTTAATTTCATGTGACATTTATTATGCGCACGTTCTTTCAAACGCTAACTTAAAACCGGTATTGTGTTCACTGTGAAATTGTGAAATTGAGGTTAAAGTTATTCGTTTCCTAACAGTTCAATTGGAAACCATCAAATCAATCACGCGTATTGTGCAAATTTGTATTCAATTTCAACAGCAGGCATTTGTCCTTAAGGTGGTAAGTTGAACTGTGAAAATAATGTGGATCGTGCATTTGAGGTTAAATTCACCAGTCTGTCCATAGTCCAAAATGCCTAGAGGACGACGTGCGAACATCGGCCGCCGCACAAATCATGCAAGCCAGCAACAAGTGTATTCACAGAACTTAAGCGAAGAAAGACAAAATATAATAAGAGAAAATGCCCGATTGAGACAACGCGTGAGCACTCGAAGATCATTGGCATCATACAATCGCTTGGCATTCCAATATTATCCCACTGCGAACTACAGTGATGATGACAATTTAGATATTGGACCAATGACGACTGTATGCCGCTATTGCAAAGCGTTTAAGTTCAAAAAAGAGAAACGGCTGGATTGTGCTGCGCAAGTGGAAAAGTCAAACTGGATCCATTACTTACACCACCACAGCCACTGAAACCATTGTTCGATGGAAGTGATCCCGATTCCAACCATGATTCTTCAACGCATTCTTGAATACAATAACTGCTTTCGCATGACTTCCTTTGGAGCTAATATCATTCGAGAAGGCGGCTTCATGCCGACTCGCAAGGTAAAAGATACAACACACACAACCAATCACTCACACCAATCAATCACACCAACACAATCAATTGCAACACATAACAACTACACATACACCACACACTACACCATCACACGATCAGAAGTCATACCGTATTTTTCAACAAATGATTGCTTGGAATTACAGATACAAGGACAAATATATCATTTGCATGGTTCAATGGTGCCAACACCAGATGAACCGCATCAATTTCTGTAAATATATTTCATTTACAGGGAACACAACAGTTAAAGAGACGAATTATTGAACAGTTGCAAGCATTTTTTCACGCTAATAACGCGGTGGTTAATATGTTCAAATCAGCATTGGAACAAATGCTATCGGATACGCACAAATTTGTCATAAGAGCGGATCGTACCCCAACAGGTGAACATGTGCGAAGATTCAATGCACCCACCATTGATGATGTTGCTGCAATTATTGTTGGCGATCCAACTAAATCACGAGACATTGTCGTTCAGCGAAGAAGCAATATCATGCATCGTGTAAACGAGACACATCGTTTGTACGATGCGTTACAATATCCAATCATTTATTGGGAAGGGAAAGACGGATACGACATCACGTTGAAGATGGTCGATCCAATTACAGGTACAACATTCACACACTAATTATTGCTATTATTGGTTTCCATTAACAATCCATTTAATTTTGCATTTTCAGGCGTATCAATGAACAAAAATCTAAGAGCAATGAATTACTATGCGTATCGTATGATGATTCGTACACATGAGGAGAATGTCATTCTGAAGTGCCGTCGGCTATTCCAGCAATTCGCTGTCGACATGTATGTCAAAGTCGAGACCGAACGTTTAGCGTTCATCCGATTCAATCAGGCAAAGCTCCGATCTGAGGACTATATACACTTGCGTGATGCTATTCATTCAGATGGTAATGTTCAGAATATTGGACGCCTGACGATTCTCCCATCATCTTATATCGGAAGCCCACGCCACATGCTCGAATACGCTCAAGACGCTATGACGTACGTGCGAAATTATGGAACTCCGGATTTATTTATTACGTTTACATGCAATCCGAAGTGGACGGAAATTGAACGTGAGTTGGACCCGGGCCAAAAACCGCTAGATCGCCATGATATAATCGCCAGAGTATTTCAGCAAAAACTCAAGGTTATGATGGATGTGCTTACTAAGTATCGAGTTTTTGGTGACACACGTTGTTATATGTACTCGGTGGAATGGCAGAAGCGCGGACTTCCGCATGCTCATATCCTAATTTGGTTGCTGAACAAATTACCATTCAGTCATTGACACTCGTGGTGTGCGGACGTACGGAAGTGCATACGAAACCCATAAGTGAAAGTAACAGTGAAAGTAACATTGTGTTAATTATCCTCTCATCACTTGATGAGTAATTAAAAGCAATTAGTGCAGTTTGTAATTAGTGCTAAGTGAAAAGACCCACAAAGAAGAAAAAAATAAAAATGTCTACGGACATACCGTGGTTTAAGGCCACTATAATAGAACTTAATAAAAAGTTGAGTGAACTGACCAACAAACTCAGCGAAAGGGACGTGGAAATCGCGTCCCTAAAAAAACGTATTTATGCCAACTCAGTGGCAAACAGTGACTCAGATACAATTGAGAATGACTCCAATGAAAGCTCTTCGTCTGACGAAGAAACAACCTACAGGCTAAGTGCCAAACGGTCGTACGAAGGAAAGCCGATAGCCGTCAGAAAACCAACAGATTCAAAACCACGAACATCGCAAGCAAAAGTGACAGATTCTGTCCAACAGTCCATGGAGAAACCGAAACCACAAGCTACAAAAAAGAGCGCATCCAAAACACAATTGAAGAAGCCACCCCCAATCATCGTGAAGGAAGAGGAATCAGCGAAAGCGCTCATAAAAAATTTGGAAACCACGATCGGTTCCAAAAAATTTGAAACCAAGGTCGGACCGAATTCGGTGGTCATCAGGGTTGCCAACTCGGAAGACCATAAAAGCGCCGAAAAGATGCTGTTGAAAAACAGCAATAAATATTACACCTTCAAAAGAGAAGAGGAGAAAAACAAAACGTTCATCATACGTTACATCTCCCCAGAATGGACAAACAACGAAGTGAAGGAAGGACTGGAAGTAATCGCACCTTCATTAAAAATAGTGAAGGTGGACTACTTCCAAACGCCATACATGCGAAGCAACAACATCCTAACGCTGAGGATGGTGCAGCTAGGACCAGAAGAGGACGCAGAGCAACTCAAAAATATTAAGGTGCTATTCACCCAAAGAATCCGAGTGGAGGCTCCAAATAAGCGGACAACTACCGTCCACTGCAACAACTGCCAACAACCCGGACACTTGGCAAATGGCTGCCATCTCAAACCTCGATGCATCAAATGCGCCGAGACACATAATCGAGGTGAATGCCGAGTCAAGCCTGTGGATCAAAGCCCAGAGACGATCGAGATCACCACTCCGGACCGGAAAATCACGACGAAAACAGTAACAGTCACGTGCTGTAACTGCGGAGGACCTCATCCAGCCAACTACTCACTGTGCCCACGGAAAAACAAGCCCAGTTATGCCAGCACAGTGAAGGGACCATCACCAGCAGTACGTAGTGTGAAGCCGCAGATGACATATGCCGCAATCACTAAAGGTAATAAAGTTCACAACCCCACCAAAACAATCCCACAAAGTCATGACCCTCTAGATATCGATTTTGAGGAATATGCAAAGCAGCTGCAAGCACTCCTTCCGAAAATATCCAATAGTTCCCCTATGGCAAAAAAGTGTCAAATATTGTCACTGATTACTAACTTCGTTTTAAAATCTCAAAATGAATAAGTTGAAAATCATTGCGTTAAACTGCCAAACGCTCAATAATAGACACAAAAAAGATAACTTCAAGCTATTTCTCGAGCAATTCACCCCTGATATCGTATTTCTAAGTGAAACCCGTTTTCAAGCCGATACAATAATTAGACACCCTTATTACAACTGTATATCCACCCCCCGTCATAGGGGATCAGGTGTCGGAACCGCAATAGTGATACATAAAAAGTACAAGTCTACAACGATCCAATTCGATAATATTGCTCACCTCGAGTACACTGCTATCCGGCTTACTTCCTCTCTAAGCAGAAATCTAATATTAATATCCATTTATAATAAATCCAGCTATAACTTCCCCGTCTCAGATTTAGAGAAAATAGTCAGACAGTCAATATCTTCCCAGCTCATCCTTGGCGGAGACTGGAACGTCAGACACCAGACATTTCACGATGTCACAAACAATCATCCGGGAAGTCAGCTAGCAAACTGGCTACAACATTCACCCCTTGTCGCAGAAGCCCCCATTTCCCCAACACATGTCACTAGAACAACAAGTTCTACACTAGATTTCTTTCTTAGATCACAGAACCTAAATGCAACCGAACCCCCCTCAACATCCCACTTCTTTCCTTCCGATCACGCCTCTGTTCACCTCACAGTTGATATATCTCAACTTGGAACAGTCACATCAACCCCTTCAGTTCTAAACTTCGAAAAAACGAAATGGAGAAAAGTGAACTGAAATGTTTCTGCTAAACTATCCACCTTCAGCATACCTTATGACAGAAATCTCTCACCTGATGACATTGACCAAGCCACCACCAGACTGGAAGATATCTTCAAAACGTCCCTCTTAGAAAATACTCCCACCCTCAATCCATACAGAGAGCTTAACAAACCTCTTCCAAATATCCTCCTTAATCTAATAAGGGACAAAAAAACACTCAGACGCAGACTCTTCAGAAATTACTGTCCCATCGTCAAATCCCAAATAAACCTAATTACTATCCTTATAAACGAACAATTGAAAGCATTTGTTGAGAAAAACTACACATCCACACTCCAGAATCTGAAACCCGACAGAACACTCTTTCGGAACATAAATAGACTTACAAACCGAAAGAGTCATCATAGAATAAACTACCTCTTGGACTCCAATAATAGACCCACTGAAACAGATATAGACTCTGCAAACCTCCTAGGCAATCACTTTGCCAAAATCCACAGCCAAAACAATTCCCTCTCCACATCCGAAAATCAGCAGCATGTTCAACAATACCTCTCCACCAATCTTCAACCAAACCCAAACAATAGATTCCTCACCAGATTCAACTCACAAAATACAGCTTCAAGCCCACTAAACACAAATACATTTATAACAATAAAGGAATTACAAAATCTTATCCAAAGTCGGAAAAGCAAAAGATCCACAGGTACGGACAACATTCCAAATATACTGTATAAGAAGCTCCTCCCTACGAACCTCGTCCCAATAGTCTCCCTTCTCAATCAATGCATCAACACTTCACATTTCCCCTCGCCTTGGAAAACGGCCATACTGGTGCCAGTGAAGAAACCGGGCCCATCACATAATCCCGCCAGTTACAGGCCAATTTCGCTTCTAAACACAATAAGCAAACTCCTAGAATGCAAAATCCTAAACAAACTAAGAGAACATGCAACTGAAAACCACCTTATTCCGGAATTCCAATTCGGCTTCAAGCCACAACACTCCACTTGCCATGCCCTAGTGAAACTAACACAGGACGTAGCAACCAACCTCAATATAAAACACCCCACTGTCTGTACATCCCTCGACATTTCCAAAGCTTTCGACTGATGTGGACTCCAGGACACGCTGGTATTATTGGTAGTGAGAACTCCAATTACGCAGCCAATCTCGCAAATAATGCTCCAGTATATAGATTTGATATACACACCTGATCAAAATAATAGTTACACCTCCGAATACCTTACAATTTTCGTTTTTAGCGTAGCACAATGAAAGAAATGGTTAAAGTTTGCAAAAAAGGCTAATATATTTGAATTCTATACACTTTTTAAAAACTTAAAACTTAACAATATTTTCAATATTAAGGTTAAACATTTTTTATGAAGATAAAATTGTGTTATCACATAAAGATCGTGTGATAAAAAAAATATATACACTTCAGATTGTGATTAAAATTCAATCTATTTTATAAAAATAAGTCGGGATTTCCTTCCTGACGCTATAACTCCAGAACGCATGAACCGATTGCATCGGTTTTGCATTCGTTGGAAAGGTCTCGGGCTCTGTTAGTTAATTTCATGTGACATTTATTATGCGCACGTTCTTTCAAACGCTAACTTAAAACCGGTATTGTGTTCACTGTGAAATTGTGAAATTGAGGTTAAAGTTATTCGTTTCCTAACAGTTCAATTGGAAACCATCAAATCAATCACGCGTATTGTGCAAATTTGTATTCAATTTCAACAGCAGGCATTTGTCCTTAAGGTGGTAAGTTGAACTGTGAAAATAATGTGGATCGTGCATTTGAGGTTAAATTCACCAGTCTGTCCATAGTCCAAAATGCCTAGAGGACGACGTGCGAACATCGGCCGCCGCACAAATCATGCAAGCCAGCAACAAGTGTATTCACAGAACTTAAGCGAAGAAAGACAAAATATAATAAGAGAAAATGCCCGATTGAGACAACGCGTGAGCACTCGAAGATCATTGGCATCATACAATCGCTTGGCATTCCAATATTATCCCACTGCGAACTACAGTGATGATGACAATTTAGATATTGGACCAATGACGACTGTATGCCGCTATTGCAAAGCGTTTAAGTTCAAAAAAGAGAAACGGCTGGATTGTGCTGCGCAAGTGGAAAAGTCAAACTGGATCCATTACTTACACCACCACAGCCACTGAAACCATTGTTCGATGGAAGTGATCCCGATTCCAACCATGATTCTTCAACGCATTCTTGAATACAATAACTGCTTTCGCATGACTTCCTTTGGAGCTAATATCATTCGAGAAGGCGGCTTCATGCCGACTCGCAAGGTAAAAGATACAACACACACAACCAGTCACTCACACCAATCAATCACACCAACACAATCAATTGCAACACATAACAACTACACATACACCACACACTACACCATCACACGATCAGAAGTCATACCGTATTTTTCAACAAATGATTGCTTGGAATTACAGATACAAGGACAAATATATCATTTGCATGGTTCAATGGTGCCAACACCAGATGAACCGCATCAATTTCTGTAAATATATTTCATTTACAGGGAACACAACAGTTAAAGAGACGAATTATTGAACAGTTGCAAGCATTTTTTCACGCTAATAACGCGGTGGTTAATATGTTCAAATCAGCATTGGAACAAATGCTATCGGATACGCACAAATTTGTCATAAGAGCGGATCGTACCCCAACAGGTGAACATGTGCGAAGATTCAATGCACCCACCATTGATGATGTTGCTGCAATTATTGTTGGCGATCCAACTAAATCACGAGACATTGTCGTTCAGCGAAGAAGCAATATCATGCATCGTGTAAACGAGACACATCGTTTGTACGATGCGTTACAATATCCAATCATTTATTGGGAAGGGAAAGACGGATACGACATCACGTTGAAGATGGTCGATCCAATTACAGGTACAACATTCACACACTAATTATTGCTATTATTGGTTTCCATTAACAATCCATTTAATTTTGCATTTTCAGGCGTATCAATGAACAAAAATCTAAGAGCAATGAATTACTATGCGTATCGTATGATGATTCGTACACATGAGGAGAATGTCATTCTGAAGTGCCGTCGGCTATTCCAGCAATTCGCTGTCGACATGTATGTCAAAGTCGAGACCGAACGTTTAGCGTTCATCCGATTCAATCAGGCAAAGCTCCGATCTGAGGACTATATACACTTGCGTGATGCTATTCATTCAGATGGTAATGTTCAGAATATTGGACGCCTGACGATTCTCCCATCATCTTATATCGGAAGCCCACGCCACATGCTCGAATACGCTCAAGACGCTATGACGTACGTGCGAAATTATGGAACTCCGGATTTATTTATTACGTTTACATGCAATCCGAAGTTGACGGAAATTGAACGTGAGTTGGACCCGGGCCAAAAACCGCTAGATCGCCATGACATAATCGCCAGAGTATTTCAGCAAAAACTCAAGGTTATGATGGATGTGCTTACTAAGTATCGAGTTTTTGGTGACACACGTTGTTATATGTACTCGGTGGAATGGCAGAAGCGCGGACTTCCGCATGCTCATATCCTAATTTGGTTGCTGAACAAATTACCATTCAGTCATTGACACTCGTGGTGTGCGGACGTACGGAAGTGCATACGAAACCCATAAGTGAAAGTAACAGTGAAAGTAACATTGTGTTAATTATCCTCTCATCACTTGATGAGTAATTAAAAGCAATTAGTGCAGTTTGTAATTAGTGCTAAGTGAAAAGACCCACAAAGAAGAAAAAAATAAAAATGTCTACGGACATACCGTGGTTTAAGGCCACTATAATAGAACTTAATAAAAAGTTGAGTGAACTGACCAACAAACTCAGCGAAAGGGACGTGGAAATCGCGTCCCTAAAAAAACGTATTTATGCCAACTCAGTGGCAAACAGTGACTCAGATACAATTGAGAATGACTCCAATGAAAGCTCTTCGTCTGACGAAGAAACAACCTACAGGCTAAGTGCCAAACGGTCGTACGAAGGAAAGCCGATAGCCGTCAGAAAACCAACAGATTCAAAACCACGAACATCGCAAGCAAAAGTGACAGATTCTGTCCAACAGTCCATGGAGAAACCGAAACCACAAGCTACAAAAAAGAGCGCATCCAAAACACAATTGAAGAAGCCACCCCCAATCATCGTGAAGGAAGTGGAATCAGCGAAAGCGCTCATAAAAAATTTGGAAACCACGATCGGTTCCAAAAAATTTGAAACCAAGGTCGGACCGAATTCGGTGGTCATCAGGGTTGCCAACTCGGAAGACCATAAAAGCGCCGAAAAGATGCTGTTGAAAAACAGCAATAAATATTACACCTTCAAAAGAGAAGAGGAGAAAAACAAAACGTTCATCATACGTTACATCTCCCCAGAATGGACAAACAACGAAGTGAAGGAAGGACTGGAAGTAATCGCACCTTCATTAAAAATAGTGAAGGTGGACTACTTCCAAACGCCATACATGCGAAGCAACAACATCCTAACGCTGAGGATGGTGCAGCTAGGACCAGAAGAGGACGCAGAGCAACTCAAAAATATTAAGGTGCTATTCACCCAAAGAATCCGAGTGGAGGCTCCAAATAAGCGGACAACTACCGTCCACTGCAACAACTGCCAACAACCCGGACACTTGGCAAATGGCTGCCATCTCAAACCTCGATGCATCAAATGCGCCGAGACACATAATCGAGGTGAATGCCGAGTCAAGCCTGTGGATCAAAGCCCAGAGACGATCGAGATCACCACTCCGGACCGGAAAATCACGACGAAAACAGTAACAGTCACGTGCTGTAACTGCGGAGGACCTCATCCAGCCAACTACTCACTGTGCCCACGGAAAAACAAGCCCAGTTATGCCAGCACAGTGAAGGGACCATCACCAGCAGTACGTAGTGTGAAGCCGCAGATGACATATGCCGCAATCACTAAAGGTAATAAAGTTCACAACCCCACCAAAACAATCCCACAAAGTCATGACCCTCTAGATATCGATTTTGAGGAATATGCAAAGCAGCTGCAAGCACTCCTTCCGAAAATATCCAATAGTTCCCCTATGGCAAAAAAGTGTCAAATATTGTCACTGATTACTAACTTCGTTTTAAAATCTCAAAATGAATAAGTTGAAAATCATTGCGTTAAACTGCCAAACGCTCAATAATAGACACAAAAAAGATAACTTCAAGCTATTTCTCGAGCAATTCACCCCTGATATCGTATTTCTAAGTGAAACCCGTTTTCAAGCCGATACAATAATTAGACACCCTTATTACAACTGTATATCCACCCCCCGTCATAGGGGATCAGGTGTCGGAACCGCAATAGTGATACATAAAAAGTACAAGTCTACAACGATCCAATTCGATAATATTGCTCACCTCGAGTACACTGCTATCCGGCTTACTTCCTCTCTAAGCAGAAATCTAATATTAATATCCATTTATAATAAATCCAGCTATAACTTCCCCGTCTCAGATTTAGAGAAAATAGTCAGACAGTCAATATCTTCCCAGCTCATCCTTGGCGGAGACTGGAACGTCAGACACCAGACATTTCACGATGTCACAAACAATCATCCGGGAAGTCAGCTAGCAAACTGGCTACAACATTCACCCCTTGTCGCAGAAGCCCCCATTTCCCCAACACATGTCACTAGAACAACAAGTTCTACACTAGATTTCTTTCTTAGATCACAGAACCTAAATGCAACCGAACCCCCCTCAACATCCCACTTCTTTCCTTCCGATCACGCCTCTGTTCACCTCACAGTTGATATATCTCAACTTGGAACAGTCACATCAACCCCTTCAGTTCTAAACTTCGAAAAAACGAAATGGAGAAAAGTGAACTGAAATGTTTCTGCTAAACTATCCACCTTCAGCATACCTGATGACAGAAATCTCTCACCTGATGACATTGACCAAGCCACCACCAGACTGGAAGATATCTTCAAAACGTCCCTCTTAGAAAATACTCCCACCCTCAATCCATACAGAGAGCTTAACAAACCTCTTCCAAATATCCTCCTTAATCTAATAAGGGACAAAAAAAACACTCAGACGCAGACTCTTCAGAAATTACTGTCCCATCGTCAAATCCCAAATAAACCTAATTACTATCCTTATAAACGAACAATTGAAAGCATTTGTTGAGAAAAACTACACATCCACACTCCAGAATCTGAAACCCGACAGAACACTCTTTCGGAACATAAATAGACTTACAAACCGAAAGAGTCATCATAGAATAAACTACCTCTTGGACTCCAATAATAGACCCACTGAAACAGATATAGACTCTGCAAACCTCCTAGGCAATCACTTTGCCAAAATCCACAGCCAAAACAATTCCCTCTCCACATCCGAAAATCAGCAGCATGTTCAACAATACCTCTCCACCAATCTTCAACCAAACCCAAACAATAGATTCCTCACCAGATTCAACTCACAAAATACAGCTTCAAGCCCACTAAACACAAATACATTTATAACAATAAAGGAATTACAAAATCTTATCCAAAGTCGGAAAAGCAAAAGATCCACAGGTACGGACAACATTCCAAATATACTGTATAAGAAGCTCCTCCCTACGAACCTCGTCCCAATAGTCTCCCTTCTCAATCAATGCATCAACACTTCACATTTCCCCTCGCCTTGGAAAACGGCCATACTGGTGCCAGTGAAGAAACCGGGCCCATCACATAATCCCGCCAGTTACAGGCCAATTTCGCTTCTAAACACAATAAGCAAACTCCTAGAATGCAAAATCCTAAACAAACTAAGAGAACATGCAACTGAAAACCACCTTATTCCGGAATTCCAATTCGGCTTCAAGCCACAACACTCCACTTGCCATGCCCTAGTGAAACTAACACAGGACGTAGCAACCAACCTCAATATAAAACACCCCACTGTCTGTACATCCCTCGACATTTCCAAAGCTTTCGACTGCGTCTGGGTTGCCGGTCTACTTTACAAACTCCACCACATCCATAACATAGACCTAAATACTTGCTTCCTTATCCAATCCTACCTCATCAACAGAAAATTCGTGGTCAATGTCAACTCCACGAAATCCCCACCTTTCCTAATCTCAGCTGGAGTCCCACAAGGATCCATCCTGGGCCCCATTTTATATCTTTTATTTACAGCTGACGTCCCCCAACCATCCACCCCAGGAGTAAAAATCATCACCTATGCGACACCCTCATATACTCACACACAGCATTTATCCTTCATAGTGTGAACCTCATCAACAGGTACCTGGCGACTCTATCCAACTATCTCAACAAGTGGAAAATACGACCGAACGAGAGGAAAACGCAAGTGCTTGTCATCAAAGGTCCTAATAACCGATGTACAAGGAATACAATAAAACACCACACTAAGATACGGATCGTCTTTAACAATGAACACCTACGGCCACAGCAAACTATGAAATACCTGGGAGTAACCTTCACCAGAGATTTCTCCTTTGGGAAACATATTTGCGACCGTATCGAAAAGGCCAAAATCCAATACAGCTACTGCCGCAAGGTCATGTGGAAGCCAAACACCCTATCCACCAAGATAAAGCAAATTCTATACAAGCAGATCATCAGGCCGTCACTTACGTATGCATGCCCAATATGGTTCCACATCACACCACCACAAATGGAAAAGCTTCGACTTTTCGAAAGGAGATGTTTCAGGACCATCAGCAACCTCCATCGCATCCCAAACCCCTTCAAGTACATAAGGACCTCCACATTGTACAACAGCACCCAGATAGAGAGAATCGACAGACGTATCTTTCAACTAACAACAAACTTCATCAAAAATCTTCCGAACATCCCCAACAGCCTGATAGCAGAAGTGGCCACAGCAATCCCGGATCCTAGCGACCACTTTTTAAATACCAGCCACATCAGACACCTCTTCGACACACATAAAATAGTGGACCAACTCAACAACATGATATACCACAATACACAAACGGGTAACACCGACAATACGACAACAGTCAATACCACGAAAAGGAACGTAAATTCTAACATCTCCCTCCAACACTAAAAGAAAAATTGTATATGTAGTTTAAGTTAGGTTAAGTTATTTATAAGTTAGTATAAGTAGTAAAATTTAATTAGTAATAATTTGGCAGGTTTTCTGAATCTTTTCCTGCCAACAGCACAAGTAAATATTAAATCACATGAAATATAAAAAACAAAAAATAAAACACCTAGAAAAATGTTAGGTCATGTTAGATGTAAGGCAATAGGTTAAGATATATTAAGTATTTTCAATATCTGTTAGTAATAAGAAACACATGGTTCAATAAAGAAAATATTTCTAAAAACAAAAAAAAAAATGAACAAATTACATTCAAATGAAGTGGATGACATCATATCAGCTGAAATTCCTGATCCAGTCACTGATCCCCATCTACACGACATTGTGACGACACAGATGGTGCATGGACCGTGCGGTGTATTAAATCCATTATCGCCTTGCATGGCTAATGGAAAGTGCACAAAACGATATCCGCAATCGTTAGTTGCTGAAACAGTCACAGGGAACGATGGATATCCAGTGTATCGTCGGCGATCAAAAGAAAATAATGGTCGAACTATCAAAGTTAAAGTTCAAAATCAAGAGATTTATTTCGGAAATGAATTCATTGCACCATATTGCCCGCTGCTATCACGAATTTTCGAAACACATGCGAACGTTGAGAGTTGTCATTCGGCCAAATCGCTTTGTTTGTGTTAACGACAGACCAAAAAACAAAAAATGTGGTTTACCAAAGAGCACTTCAATGAAACGTATAATTTGCGGACACGTATAACGCTTCGATTCAGTATTTAATTTGGATTCACTTTCATTTTTTACTTAGAGAAGTTCAACTAAAGTACACTTGATTTTTGTAATCGAAATGAATTCATTACAGTTGTGAAATGAAATACAATTTTTCCTTTTCGAATATAAAAAAAAATATTTTTCTTCATCTTTTAATCCTCAAACGAAATGTTACAAAAAACGAAGCCATCTGGTGGCGAAACGGAGTTCGCCGGGTTTGCTAGTTATATCATAATTTTCTTTGCGAGTTTTTTGTCAAAATGGTTTTATTGTTGGTATCAAATAAGAAAAAGGAAATAAACATTTTAGGTTTACCATGGCTAGAAATAATCAATGCACTGCAAAAGAGTAAGTTTTGCTTCTTTCGCACATAAAAAAAGGAAAATCTCAATCGTGAAATGTGTGTATCGGTCACTTTATTTAGCGCAAAATGTTTTAAAAGCTGCACCCCAAAATGAATTTCATGGCAAATCGAAAAAAACGAACCCCGCGGATGATCGCCGTATAATAATGCTATCAAAAACTGACTCTTTTAAGTCATCAAAAGCTATTTCCGCAGAAATTAACAACATGGTTAGTGCTCCAAGAGTTCGTGGTGGCTGACAAAAAGCCAAACTTCTCGGACGAATAGTTAGGAAAGTTCCACTAATGTGAAAAAAATTTTTAAACATGGGGGTACAGTTTGCCCTGACACATGCAAATAGGACGAGCGATATGGGTGAGAATAAATGGCGAAATATTTTGTTGAGCGACGAAACAACGATTAATATCTTTGAAAATGACTGTAAAAAGAATGAAGAGATTCTCGAGCCAAGGAATTCCATAACCGTTGCATAAAAAATAGAGTGGAACATGGAGGCAGCAACATAGCATAAAATTATCTATTAGTAACTGTTGCATATAATTAAAAAACTAAAATGTTCAAAAATAGCTATTGATTTTAATAATACATTAATTGAAAATGTCAATCATTTAAGTATCTTAGGTTTAGTATTTAGTAATAATTACTGCTGGAAAAAACATTGTTTAGAATTAAAGAAATCCCTAGCTGCGAGAACTAAAAAGAACTAAAAAGTAATGTACACATAAACACCCTTACACAAATAACAAAAATGTTAGTTTTAAGCAAAATAGACTATGGCCTCTTTATCTACGGACATTGCTCTAACTCCATACTGCAGATAATCAAACCAACATACCACCAGTCCGTGCGGATATGCCTGAATGTTTTTCCGACTACACCCATCAAAAACATTCTTGTTGAAGCAGGGCTACCTAGCATTGAAGAACGAAGAGATATGTTGACACTAAAACTCTTTGCTAAACTCATGTTCTCCAGAAACTCCATTATCGATAAGGACGTAAAAAACACAATGAGTAACAAGCTTGCAAAGAAAATACCATCAGCAATTGCTACCACTTAAAAAAGCAACCAAAAACAATCTAACTCTTAAAGAAAACAAGAACACTAGTCTAGATGGAAATTTGTCTTCACTGACGGATCTAAGACATAATTCAACACATCGTTTGCAGTGACTCCGGACACCGCATCGATATTTACAGAAGTGCGATTCTTCAAGCCATCAATACTGTTATTAATAAGCAGGGTAAACATATTATATGCTCAGATAGCATATCGATCCTGAACGCAATAAAAAACCCAAACAGCAAGTCTGAGCTTATATCTAAAATCCGATACCAAATTATCAAATCTCCGAAAAAAATCAGACTGATGTGGACTCCAGGACACGCTGGTATTATTGGTAGTGAGAACTCCAATTACGCAGCCAATCTCGCAAATAATGCTCCAGTATATATATTTGATATACACACCTGATCAAAATAATAGTTACACCTCCGAATACCTTACAATTTTCGTTTTTAGCGTAGCACAATGAAAGAAATGGTTAAAGTTTGCAAAAAAGGCTAATATATTTGAATTCTATACACTTTTTAAAAACTTAAAACTTAACAATATTTTCAATATTAAGGTTAAACATTTTTTATGAAAATAAAATTGTGTTATCACATAAAGATCGTGTGATAAAAAAAATATATACACTTCAGATTGTGATTAAAATTCAATCTATTTTATAAAAATAAGTCGGGATTTCCTTCCTGACGCTATAACTCCAGAACGCATGAACCGATTGCATCGGTTTTGCATTCGTTGGAAAGGTCTCGGGCTCTGTTAGTTAATTTCATGTGACATTTATTATGCGCACGTTCTTTCAAACGCTAACTTAAAACCGGTATTGTGTTCACTGTGAAATTGTGAAATTGAGGTTAAAGTTATTCGTTTCCTAACAGTTCAATTGGAAACCATCAAATCAATCACGCGTATTGTGCAAATTTGTATTCAATTTCAACAGCAGGCATTTGTCCTTAAGGTGGTAAGTTGAACTGTGAAAATAATGTGGATCGTGCATTTGAGGTTAAATTCACCAGTCTGTCCATAGTCCAAAATGCCTAGAGGACGACGTGCGAACATCGGCCGCCGCACAAGTCATGCAAGCCAGCAACAAGTGTATTCACAGAACTTAAGCGAAGAAAGACAAAATATAATAAGAGAAAATGCCCGATTGAGACAACGCGTGAGCACACGAAGATCATTGGCATCATACAATCGCTTGGCATTCCAATATTATCCCACTGCGAACTACAGTGATGATGACAATTTAGATATTGGACCAATGACGACTGTATGCCGCTATTGCAATGCGTTTAAGTTCAAAAAAGAGAAACGGCTGGATTGTGCTGCGCAAGTGGAAAAGTCAAACTGGATCCATTACTTACACCACCACCACCATTGTTCGATGGAAATGATCCCGATTCCAACCATTTTCTTCAACGCATTCTTGAATACAATAACTGCTTTCGCATGACTTCCTTTGGAGCTAATATCATTCGAGAAGGCGGCTTCATGCCGACTCGCAAGGTAAAAGATACAACACACACAACCAATCACTCACACCAATCAATCACACCAACACAATCAATTGCAACACATAACAACTACACACACACCACACACTACACCATCACACGATCAGAAGTCACACCGTATTTTTCAACAAATGATTGCTTGGAATTACAGATACAAGGACAAATATATCATTTGCATGGTTCAATGGTGCCAACACCAGATGAACCGCATCAATTTCTGCAAATATATTTCATTTACAGGGAATACAACAGTTAAAGAGACGAATTATTGAACAGTTGCAAGCATTTTTTCACGCTAATAACGCGGTGGTTAATATGTTAAAATCAGCATTGGAACAAATGCTATCGGATACGCACAAATTTGTCATAAGAGCGGATCGTACCCCAACAGGTGAACATGTGCGAAGATTCAATGCACCCACCGTTGATGATGTTGCTGCAATTATTGTTGGCGATCCAACTAAATCACGAGACATTGTCGTTCAGCGAAGAAGCAATATCATGCATCGTGTAAACGAGACACATCGTTTGTACGATGCGTTACAATATCCAATCATTTATTGGGAAGGGAAAGACGGATACGACATCACGTTGAAGATGGTCGACCCAATTACAGGTACAACATTCACACACTAATTATTGCTATTATTGGTTTCCATTAACAATCCATTTAATTTTGCATTTTCAGGCGTATCAATGAACAAAAATCTAAGAGCAATGAATTACTATGCGTATCGTATGATGATTCGTACACATGAGGAGAATGTCATTCTGAAGTGCCGTCGGCTATTCCAGCAATTCGCTGTCGACATGTATGTCAAAGTCGAGACCGAACGTTTAGCGTTCATCCGATTCAATCAGGCAAAGCTCCGATCTGAGGACTATATACACTTGCGTGATGCTATTCATTCAGATGGTAATGTTCAGAATATTGGACGCCTGACGATTCTCCCATCATCTTATATCGGAAGCCCACGCCACATGCACGAATACGCTCAAGACGCTATGACGTACGTGCGAAATTATGGAACTCCGGATTTATTTATTACGTTTACATGCAATCCGAAGTGGACGGAAATTGAACGTGAGTTGGACCCGGGCCAAAAACCGCTAGATCGCCATGACATAATCGCCAGAGTATTTCAGCAAAAACTCAAGGTTATGATGGATGTGCTTACTAAGTATCGAGTTTTTGGTGACACACGTTGTTATACAGTGGATCACAGCTTATTTGATGTGAACATTTTTTGAAATTTCAAATTGCTATAACTCTAAAATTAATTGAGATATCGAAAAAATTTAAAAAACAAATTTAAGTTGTATATATATATATTAAAGAAATGCATTCAGTTGTTCTTTTGGCATAACAAAAATAAAAATATTGCAAAAAAACTTAAAAAAGGTAGTAATTCATGTCACACTTTATTTGATGTAATGCACTTAAGTAACAAAAAAAAAATAATTTTAACACAAATTAATATTTTGTGTGGCCACCTTTTTGTTTAATTACTTCTTTCAGGCGATTTTCCATAGAATCCACTAATTTCGAAGTCGTTTCACTGGAGATTTTTTTGCATTCTTCCAAAAGGGCCAGTTTAAGGTCATTCTTATTCGAAATCTTATGTTTCCTGATGCCTGTTTCCAAAATAGCCCACAAATTTTCAATCACATTAAGGTCCGGTGACTGCGCCGGCGTGTTAACCACATGTGGACAGTTCCATATTAACCAAGATTGAACCAAAGCGGATTTGTGCTTGGGATCGTTATCTTGGTAGTACCGAAAACTTTCCCATATTCCCAATGATACAGCACTTTGAATCAAATTTTCTTTTAATATGTTTAAATAAACTGTCTTGTCCATAGTTTCTTCAATAAAAACAAGGTTTCCCACGCCGGAGGCAGACATGCAGGCCCAAACCATAACACCACCACCGCCATGCTTAACAGTTGCCCTGAGGTGTTTTTTATCAAGCTCACTGTTTGCCTTCCGCCATACATATTTCATCCCGTCTGATCCAAAGATGTTGAACTTGGACTCATCTGCAAAGATCACATCATTCCAAAAAGTTCTTGGCTTAGAAACGTGTTCCTTTGCGAAATTCAAACGGGAGATACGGTTTTTATTGCTGATAAATGGTTTTTTTCGAGCAACTCGACCCTTAAACCCATGGTTGCGGAGTAGTCGGCGGATGGTTTCGGCACTGCATTTCTTCTTCAATTCCTCCTCTACCATGACAGCCCATTTGGGAGCCGATAATTTCGGGTTTATCTTAATTTTGCGTATGATAAACCGTTCATCCGCTTCCGTTAAAATTTTGTTTGGAGCTTTTCGACCCTTATCAGTAACTCGATTTTCATGAATAAATCGCTCAATAATGTGTTGGACCGTGCTAGAACTTAAGTTCACAATTGACGCAATTTTTTTTGAGTTTCTCCATTTTTAAAATGAAATAAAACTAGTTCGCGTTGTTCTACTGAAGTTCGTTTACCCATTTTGTTTTTTTTTACTTATTTGTGGGTTGTTTCTTTTTTTTTACTCAAAAAGAACTTCGAGATACTTTAAATTCACTTTATAATCAAGAATTGGCAACCTACTATACTATACTGGCATTAGCAATCTACTATACCTCTTCCAAAGGATTAACATCAAATAAGCTGTGACCTTATTTTATATTGGGAATACTATTATTTTCTGCTGTGAAGAAGAATTTAAATTTTTTCAACAAATTAACGGTACAAATTTGTTGCTAGTAAATAAACAAAACAAAAAGTTTTCTAATTTTTTTTAAATCCCTCCTAATTTCTAAGTTACAGCGTTTTGAAGTTTAAATAAACGTTCACATCAAATAAGCTGTGATCCACTGTATGTACTCGGTGGAATGGCAGAAGCGCGGACTTCCGCATGCTCATATCCTAATTTGGTTGCTGAACAAATTACATTCAAATGAAGTGGAGGACATCATATCAGCTGAAATTCCTGATCCAGTCACTGATCCCCATCTACACGACATTGTGACGACACAGATGGTGCATGGACCGTGCGGTGTATTAAATCCATTATCGCCTTGCATGGCTAATGGAAAGTGCACAAAACGATATCCGCAATCGTTAGTTGCTGAAACAGTCACAGGGAACGATGGATATCCAGTGTATCGTCGGCGTTCAAAAGAAAATAATGGTCGAACTATCAAAGTTAAAGTTCAAAATCAAGAGATTTATTTCGGAAATGAATTCATTGCACCATATTGCCCGCTGCTATCACGAATTTTCGAAACACATGCGAACGTTGAGAGTTGTCATTCGGCCAAATCGCTTTGTTTGTGTTAACGACAGACCAAAAAACAAAAAATGTGGTTTACCAAAGAGCACTTCAATGAAACGTATAATTTGCGGACACGTATAACGCTTCGATTCAGTATTTAATTTGGATTCACTTTCATTTTTTACTTAGAGAAGTTCAACTAAAGTACACTTGATTTTTGTAATCGAAATGAATTCATTACAGTTGTGAAATGAAATACAATTTTTCCTTTTCGAATATAAAAAAAAATATTTTTCTTCATCTTTTAATCCTCAAACGAAATGTTACAAAAAACGAAGCCATCTGGTGGCGAAACGGAGTTCGCCGGGTTTGCTAGTTATATCATAATTTTCTTTGCGAGTTTTTTGTCAAAATGGTTTTATTGTTGGTATCAAATAAGAAAAAGGAAATAAACATTTTAGGTTTACCATGGCTAGAAATAATCAATGCACTGCAAAAGAGTAAGTTTTGCTTCTTTCGCACATAAAAAAAGGAAAATCTCAATCGTGAAATGTGTGTATCGGTCACTTTATTTAGCGCAAAATGTTTTAAAAGCTGCACCCCAAAATGAATTTCATGGCAAATCGAAAAAAACGAACCCCGCGGATGATCGCCGTATAATAATGCTATCAAAAACTGACTCTTTTAAGTCATCAAAAGCTATTTCCGCAGAAATTAACAACATGGTTAGTGCTCCAAGAGTTCGTGGTGGCTGACAAAAAGCCAAACTTCTCGGACGAATAGTTAGGAAAGTTCCACTAATGTGAAAAAAATTTTTAAACATGGGGGTACAGTTTGCCCTGACACATGCAAATAGGACGAGCGATATGGGTGAGAATAAATGGCGAAATATTTTGTTGAGCGACGAAACAACGATTAATATCTTTGAAAATGACTGTAAAAAGAATGAAGAGATTCTCGAGCCAAGGAATTCCATAACCGTTGCATAAAAAATAGAGTGGAACATGGAGGCAGCAACATAGCATAAAATTATCTATTAGTAACTGTTGCATATAATTAAAAAACTAAAATGTTCAAAAATAGCTATTGATTTTAATAATACATTAATTGAAAATGTCAATCATTTAAGTATCTTAGGTTTAGTATTTAGTAATAATTACTGCTGGAAAAAACATTGTTTAGAATTAAAGAAATCCCTAGCTGCGAGAACTAAAAAGAACTAAAAAGTAATGTACACATAAACACCCTTACACAAATAACAAAAATGTTAGTTTTAAGCAAAATAGACTATGGCCTCTTTATCTACGGACATTGCTCTAACTCCATACTGCAGATAATCAAACCAACATACCACCAGTCCGTGCGGATATGCCTGAATGTTTTTCCGACTACACCCATCAAAAACATTCTTGTTGAAGCAGGGCTACCTAGCATTGAAGAACGAAGAGATATGTTGACACTAAAACTCTTTGCTAAACTCATGTTCTCCAGAAACTCCATTATCGATAAGGACGTAAAAAACACAATGAGTAACAAGCTTGCAAAGAAAATACCATCAGCAATTGCTACCACTTAAAAAAGCAACCAAAAACAATCTAACTCTTAAAGAAAACAAGAACACTAGTCTAGATGGAAATTTGTCTTCACTGACGGATCTAAGACATAATTCAACACATCGTTTGCAGTGACTCCGGACACCGCATCGATATTTACAGAAGTGCGATTCTTCAAGCCATCAATACTGTTATTAATAAGCAGGGTAAACATATTATATGCTCAGATAGCATATCGATCCTGAACGCAATAAAAAACCCAAACAGCAAGTCTGAGCTTATATCTAAAATCCGATACCAAATTATCAAATCTCCGAAAAAAATCAGACTGATGTGGACTCCAGGACACGCTGGTATTATTGGTAGTGAGAACTCCAATTACGCAGCCAATCTCGCAAATAATGCTCCAGTATATAGATTTGATATACACACCTGATCAAAATAATAGTTACACCTCCGAATACCTTACAATTTTCGTTTTTAGCGTAGCACAATGAAAGAAATGGTTAAAGTTTGCAAAAAAGGCTAATATATTTGAATTCTATACACTTTTTAAAAACTTAAAACTTAACAATATTTTCAATATTAAGGTTAAACATTTTTTATGAAAATAAAATTGTGTTATCACATAAAGATCGTGTGATATATAAAATATATACACTTCAGATTGTGATTAAAATTCAATCTATTTTATAAAAATAAGTCGGGATTTCCTTCCTGACGCTATAACTCCAGAACGCATGAACCGATTGCATCGGTTTTGCATTCGTTGGAAAGGTCTCGGGCTCTGTTAGTTAATTTCATGTGACATTTATTATGCGCACGTTCTTTCAAACGCTAACTTAAAACCGGTATTGTGTTCACTGTGAAATTGTGAAATTGAGGTTAAAGTTATTCGTTTCCTAACAGTTCAATTGGAAACCATCAAATCAATCACGCGTATTGTGCAAATTTGTATTCAATTTCAACAGCAGGCATTTGTCCTTAAGGTGGTAAGTTGAACTGTGAAAATAATGTGGATCGTGCATTTGAGGTTAAATTCACCAGTCTGTCCATAGTCCAAAATGCCTAGAGGACGACGTGCGAACATCGGCCGCCGCACAAGTCATGCAAGCCAGCAACAAGTGTATTCACAGAACTTAAGCGAAGAAAGACAAAATATAATAAGAGAAAATGCCCGATTGAGACAACGCGTGAGCACACGAAGATCATTGGCATCATACAATCGCTTGGCATTCCAATATTATCCCACTGCGAACTACAGTGATGATGACAATTTAGATATTGGACCAATGACGACTGTATGCCGCTATTGCAATGCGTTTAAGTTCAAAAAAGAGAAACGGCTGGATTGTGCTGCGCAAGTGGAAAAGTCAAACTGGATCCATTACTTACACCACCACCACCATTGTTCGATGGAAGTGATCCCGATTCCAACCATTTTCTTCAACGCATTCTTGAATACAATAACTGCTTTCGCATGACTTCCTTTGGAGCTAATATCATTCGAGAAGGCGGCTTCATGCCGACTCGCAAGGTAAAAGATACAACACACACAACCAATCACTCACACCAATCAATCACACCAACACAATCAATTGCAACACATAACAACTACACACACACCACACACTACACCATCACACGATCAGAAGTCACACCGTATTTTTCAACAAATGATTGCTTGGAATTACAGATACAAGGACAAATATATCATTTGCATGGTTCAATGGTGCCAACACCAGATGAACCGCATCAATTTCTGCAAATATATTTCATTTACAGGGAATACAACAGTTAAAGAGACGAATTATTGAACAGTTGCAAGCATTTTTTCACGCTAATAACGCGGTGGTTAATATGTTCAAATCAGCATTGGAACAAATGCTATCGGATACACACAAATTTGTCATAAGAGCGGATCGTACCCCAACAGGTGAACATGTGCGAAGATTCAATGCACGTTTTCGTTTCGTTTTTAATGCATTTTTATTGATTAAATCATTATGCTTATATACTAGACAAAATGCTTATCCTAGTTGAACGAACACAATTCTTAATTCTAACTTACTGGCCCTTTACAGGGTCTCTAAGCTAAACTTAATCTTAGTCTATGTCTTTCGACCTAACCTTACTGACTTACTATATTTAAATTTTGTACAATTTGGTTTAAGGAAAAATTATTTAAAAAAAAACTTAAGACTGTACATTTTTATATAAAACTTAGATACTAACTTAAAATTTACCTTAAAATAACTTATAACTAATTTGCACATATGCACATATATACATGTGTATATGTATGAGTGTACATATGCGGTACTATATACAAGTGCATATATATATGTATAGCTCATATTCATACATATATGCAATATTTTTTTTTGGTTTTTTTTTTTTTTACTTAATTATACATACATCTTACAAACTACCTTAAGACTACCCTAAACTATGTAAATCAGCCATAGGTTTGCAGCTAAGTAATAGTTACCCGCTGCGAGACCGACTGTTTCCCTTATGGGGACCAGTGCTAACCGTTCTATCCCGGATCTAAAGGGTTCGACGAGGGAGTTCCCTCGCTTCCCAGCCACCAGAACTTTTGATGCTGCATTGCAACATCCCGAACATCCCGACTCGATACCGCTGTACTGAACCGGAGGAGACCCTCCTCAGCTCGTTGTGCGACGGTGCGGTCGAAGTTGAGTCGCCCATCCACAGTTGATCGGGCGATGTGAAAGATAAGCGGTACCGCATTTTTGTCTTGTATCAGACGGGGCGAAGGGACGAAGCCATTGTAACGTACCGTTTCATGGTATTGTGGGTTGGGGTAGTAAGCCCCAGAGATCAGATTATTGATCGAGTTCATCGCTCTGGCAGTATGACCTCGAACCATCTTCAGCAGAAAGTTATCCACCCTTATCATGTTCGCCCTGTTGTATAGGACCTCATTGGAATAGAATTTTCTGTACTGGGACTCTGGTGTTCTGTAAAGGCGAAGGCAGGTCCTGAGACAAGCCCTCTCAAACACCCGAATCTTTTCCATTAAGCTTGCACTCACGTTGAACCACACGGGACAGCCATAGGTGAGCATTGGCCTGATAAGGGCCATGTAGCAGATTACCTTCACTCTCACATCGAGTTGACTGTTGTAAAACAGTCTCTTTGTGAGAGCGAAAGCACCTCGGGCTCTGGCCAAAGCAGCCTCTATATGTTTGTTAAAATACAGAAAGTGATCCAGCCAAATCCCCAGGTATCTGACTACAGTCCTTTGCGCCAGTGGTTGCCCGTGCCGTCCAACAACTAAGTACTTTCGCCAATTCTTTTTAGTATCCGCCGAAGCCTTCTGCAACGGCGTTCTGAATAGGATGGTTTCCGACTTCTCGAAGTTGATCTTCAACTTCCAGTAGTCGCAACTTCGCATGAACGAATCGAAATCTCCCTGCACGAGAGTGGTGATGTCCTCGATCTTTGGCCCTGATCTGTACACTATCAGGTCATCTGCGTGCGCAATCACGTGGGGGAGAGAACGTATGAGATCACTTAAGTAAATGTTGAACAGGATCGGCGAATTAACAGCCCCTTGTTGGAGACCATTTTTGACGTTGAATATACCCGTAGATGTCACGTTGCCATTCTTGACGACGAACTTTCTGCTGGTAAGCATGTTACACAGTAGGTACAGTAGCGGTTTGCTGATGCCTAGCCGATTAAGTTTATAGAAAAGTCCTTCTAACCATACGGTGTCGAAGGCCTTCTCCAAGTCAATCAGGCAGGCACCCGTACATTGTTTCTTGCTCTTGTTCCACTGGATATCCGACACCAGTTTCGACGCAGCATGAATAGTGTCATGTCCCGCTTTGAAACCGAATTGGTTATCCGGAATGATATGTTTGTCCTCAGCCCATTTTAGCAGAGCTCTATTAACCACCCTCTCGAATACCTTGCTGATGTTCGGAAGGAGACTAATTGACCTGAGGTTGCACGGATTAGACGAATCTTTTCCTCGTTTAGATATGGGTTGTACAATCGCTGTTTTCCAATGCTCCGGATAATGTGCATTATTCAGAGCATTGTTAAACAGAATTGTGTACATATTAACCATTTCTAGAGGAAGATGTCTTAGCACAATGTTGGAAATTCCGTCGATTCCAACTGACTTTTTCTTTTTAAGTGCTTCGAAGACCGCTTGGAGCTCTGTCTTCGATATGAACGGAGGATGGACCCTCTCATCGGCGATGGCATTATCTGCCATGTTGTCATCACTGAACACGACAAAGCCGCTGTTCTCAGATCGCCATTGTTGCATATCATCTCGAAGTTGAGCATTGCTATCTAGTACGCGGTTCTCCAGGTCGTAGTTCGAGCGAAGACTCTCGTTCACCTTATATACTTCCTGAAAGACCGCGCCTAGTGCCTCCACTTTTTCCTGCGGGTCGTCGACCACAAAGAAATTGTCATCAAGAACTGCATTTACTGGATCAATACCTGCTGTTGTCAGTATTTGTTCATTGTCCGTCGTTCTGGGAAACTTAAGACACGGAAGTTCGCTTTGCTTGTTGCTCCGGAAGAATTTGTTTATCTGCGGAAACATACTCGGGTTGTTAGATTTTACAACCCGAATCTTATTGTTCCAATACAAGTTAACAGAAATCCTGTAATTCTGATTAATCAATGTTTGAACGTTTTTAATAAGCGACTTCAGTGTCCTAATTTCCTCACTTCGTCTGTCAGTAAATCGTCCGTACAAGGTTTTCAATCTTGACAGAAGTCTACTTTTCTGTTGGTGGAGTGCGTCGATTGTCGCATTGCGGTATAAGTTTTCGTTGTTGGTTCGGTTATACCGTGGTATTGTACTGTCCATTGTTCGTTTTATTGTCTCGTCCAAATGTACTAGATACATGTCAATCTCCTCGTTTGACAGGTTTCTATTGGACGGTATGTGGAGCGCATTCGAGGAGAGTGCTCTTGTCAGTTGCCTGGAGAAGCGTGTTCATCGCGTCCTACTATAGTTGTAGGGATTGCTTTGAACAAACTCTCCTAATTCCGCAATGTCGTTCGGGATTTTGATTTCGGCACTGAGTCCGCAATGGTCACTGAGGTACACAAAAGTGTTCAAACAGTTTACCGTCTGTAGGTTTGTGTCTGTCAGTTGCAGTCTTGCTTCTAACAGCATGAGATCCAGAAACGAGCCGCTCCTGGGGAACGACGAAATTTCCGTTGCTTTCAAATCGAGTCTATACTCGACACTGTGTAAGCAAAACCAGTTATAAAGCTGGTTCCCTCTATCGTTGGAAATTATGTTACCCCAATATCTATGTCGGGCATTTAAGTCCCCGGCGAAAATAAAATAGTTATCCTCCGAGTCCAGCATTAGGCATTGGAAGAGAGAATCGAGCTCTGCTATGGTTGTTGTGGTATGAAGCGAGCCAGAGGAGTAGACCGACACCACATACAGCTTTCTCCCACTGCGGAGAGAAATGCAGACGATGCAGGCCTCCAACTTTTGAAACCTTCGTACTTCACCACAATACACTACTTTGTGTTTAATATTATTTCTGATGAAGATCGCAACACCGCCTCCACCACTGGAGTTGGGCCGGTCTCTTCTAATAATATTGTATTTACTGTGCTCCAATTTGTGTTTCTGCTTTAGCTTGGTTTCGCTAATCAGAAGCAACTCTGGGCTTTGGTCATCCGACAGTCTGTAGAGCTCGTTTCTTCGTGCGACCCTTATCAGTGAATTTACATTCACTGCAAGGATCTTGTAAGTACTCTCCGCCGGCGCACCCATTAGGACGATTGACGTGCTTGATTCTGCATCAGCGCCAGAATTTGGCCCACCTGCTCTTCTAAACGAACCATACGCCTTTCCATGGACGTTTTCCAATCGGGCGTAGATTCGGGTGCTGTTGGCACTGTAGATTGTGGCACTACCTTTGGTAGTTGCTGCTGTCCCGTATTCCTCCGACCAGACGCCATTTGGGCGTAGGTGACTTGAGGGTTGACGGTTATGGCTGCCCCGAGTGGATTTTTCACTGGGAGCTGCTTCTGCAGAACCGTTTTTGATTTTATTGCCTGGAACTTAGGACAACCCCGATAGTTAGCGGTGTGTCCCGCGTTCCCGCAAAGTACGCACTTGAGCTGGCTTTTGTCAGCTACTCCTTCTCTCCCCAACTTGCATTCCTCCGCCTTGTGGTTCTCACTGCACTTGACGCATCGAGGCTGCATTTCACAGTTCGACGCGGCGTGCCCGAACCTTTGGCAGCGAA
Source organism: Myathropa florea (assembly GCA_930367185.1). Taxonomy (NCBI): domain Eukaryota; kingdom Metazoa; phylum Arthropoda; class Insecta; order Diptera; family Syrphidae; genus Myathropa; species Myathropa florea. The sequence goes on from OV884004.1 coordinate 51,840,955, forward strand.
CGCATTGTACGAGTAGAATGCCCTCGCTCCTTCTTATTTTTTCCCATTTGCAGGACCAGAAATCTAAATACTTTATTTTATTTAGATTATCTAGTTTGCTGTTGGGTGACAGCTGAACAACATAAAAGGGTAATTGCCGTCTCTCTCTTTTTGCCCTGGCTGTGGTGAAGGGCTTGACCCCGACGAACTCGAGACCATCGCACACTTGCTCTTTGAGCATTCGGAGGATCTCCGCCGTTTCAAGCGGCGTCGGGATCTTCAGCAACATGCTCTGCAGTTTTTCGCCCTTGGGGGTGTAGGAGAAAAACTCCGTCGTCGAAAGCTTTAGACATCTTTTGATCATATTGTGATCATCTAATGTCTCGCAGCGGATGGAAAACTTTTCATCCCCTGTTTTTTTATGTACTGAAAACTTTGCTTTGCCTACGGCCGATTTACATACCTTAGCAGTCTGCTCAATGTCTGTCCTGTAGACATTGATCGGTGGCACTTTCTCCTTTTTGCTGGTCTTCTGCTGTTGATGCTGTTGTACTGCTGGCTGTTGCGCTGCTGTCTGCTGATGTTGCTGTTGTGTTGCTGGCTGCTGTTGTTGCTGAGCTGCTGTCTGCGGTTGTTGCTGGGCAGCTGTCTGCGGTACAGGCTGCTGCTTCTTTTGTTGCTGCGGTTGTTGCTTTTTAGGCAACTTTTGTGTTTGCAGCTTTGGTTGCACTTGAACCACTGGTTCCAGTTCCTTCATCCGTCTAGCGAGAGTGCTAGCTCGCAACTCTCTTATTTCCTTGAGGAGCTTGGTTGTTCTCTCTCTCAAGTTTTCAACTTCGTTTTTTTTAAATCAAATGATTTCTTCGACTTCGTCTTCTGTGTCGGAGCTGGCCATCGATTCAAAGCTATTGCTGCTTACCGCGAATAGGCCCTCCCCCCCATCAGACACATAGGGGAATTCTTCGTTCCCATCTGCTTCGGACTCAGCTGCTTCTTTGTTGGTGTTGATGCCGCAACACTCTGCACTTCCCCCTGCAGCTTTTCGGTGGACGCATTCGTGTTGCGACGTTTTGCTTTATTAGGAGTCGATTTCCTCCTCCTCTTTGAATTCCCTTCTTGGGACCCCGTTGGTTGGTGGCCTGATTCTGCCACCGGGTTTTTTGATTCATCGTCCGCATTTGAGAGCGCGGACCGCTCGCCCTTTTCCATTTTTTAATTCTAATCGCACTCACTTGACAGTGTCTTTACTTAATTAGAAAAAAAAAAAGTGCCAAAGTTTTAAATTTCCCCCACAGGGGATTGAACTCGACTCCTGCTGAGCCACAGGTATCGACTTTATCACTTGAGCCACTGACTCTTTAACTGTTTGGTGACGCTTTCACTATATCACTTCAATAACTTTAATAACTTTAATAAGTACTCTCTTTGAAGCCGAAACACTACCTCACTGCTCAAAGATCTGTGAACGACTGAAGATTCAATGCACCCACCGTTGATGATGTTGCTGCAATTATTGTTGGCGATCCAACTAAATCACGAGACATTGTCGTTCAGCGAAGAAGCAATATCATGCATCGTGTAAACGAGACACATCGTTTGTACGATGCGTTACAATATCCAATCATTTATTGGGAAGGGAAAGACGGATACGACATCACGTTGAAGATGGTCGATCCAATTACAGGTACAACATTCACACACTAATTATTGCTATTATTGGTTTCCATTAACAATCCATTTAATTTTGCATTTTCAGGCGTATCAATGAACAAAAATCTAAGAGCAATGAATTACTATGCGTATCGTATGATGATTCGTACACATGAGGAGAATGTCATTCTGAAGTGCCGTCGGCTATTCCAGCAATTCGCTGTCGACATGTATGTCAAAGTCGAGACCGAACGTTTAGCGTTCATCCGATTCAATCAGGCAAAGCTCCGATCTGAGGACTATATACACTTGCGTGATGCTATTCATTCAGATGGTAATGTTCAGAATATTGGACGCCTGACGATTCTCCCATCATCTTATATCGGAAGCACACGCCACATGCACGAATACGCTCAAGACGCTATGACGTACGTGCGAAATTATGGAACTCCGGATTTATTTATTACGTTTACTTGCAATCCGAAGTGGACGGAAATTGAACGTGAGTTGGACCCGGGCCAAAAACCGCTAGATCGCCATGACATAATCGCCAGAGTATTTCAGCAAAAACTCAAGGTTATGATGGATGTGCTTACTAAGTATCGAGTTTTTGGTGACACACGTTGTTATATGTACTCGGTGGAATGGCAGAAGCGCGGACTTCCGCATGCTCATATCCTAATTTGGTTGCTAAACAAATTAAATTCAAATGAAGTGGATGACATCATATCAGCTGAAATTCCTGATCCAGTCACTGATCCCCATCTACACGACATTGTGACGACACAGATGGTGCATGGATTAAATCCATTATCGTGCGGTGTATTAAATCCATTATCGCCTTGCATGGCTAATGGAAAGTGCACAAAACGATATCCGCAATCGTTAGTTGCTGAAACAGTCACAGGGAACGATGGATATCCAGTGTATCGTCGGCGTTCAAAAGAAGATAATGGTCGAACTATCAAAGTTAAAGTTCAAAATCAAGAGATTTATTTCGAAAATGAATTCATTGCACCATATTGCCCGCTGCTATCACGAATTTTCGAAACACATGCGAACGTTGAGAGTTGTCATTCGGCCAAATCGCTTTGTTTGTGTTAACGACAGACCAAAAAACAAAAAATGTGGTTTACCAAAGAGCACTTCAATGAAACGTATAATTTGCGGACACGTATAACGCTTCGATTCAGTATTTAATTTGGATTCACTTTCATTTTTTACTTAGAGAAGTTCAACTAAATTACACTTGATTTTTGTAATCGAAATGAATTCATTACAGTTGTGAAATGAAATACAATTTTTCCTTTTCGAATATAAAAAAAAATATTTTTCTTCATCTTTTAATCCTCAAACGAAATGTTACAAAAAACGAAGCCATCTGGTGGCGAAACGGAGTTCACGGGGTTTGCTAGTTATATCATAATTTTCTTTGCGAGTTTTTTGTCAAAATGGTTTTATTGTTGGTATCAAATAAGAAAAAGGAAATAAACATTTTAGGTTTACCATGGCTAGAAATAATCAATGCACTGCAAAAGAGTAAGTTTTGCTTCTTTCGCACATAAAAAAAGGCAAATCTCAATCGTGAAATGTGTGTATCGGTCACTTTATTTAGCGCAAAATGTTTTAAAAGCTGCACCCCAAAATGAATTTCATGGCAAATCGAAAAAAACGAACCCCGCGGATGATCGCCGTATAATAATGCTATCAAAAACTGACTCTTTTAAGTCATCAAAAGCTATTTCCGCAGAAATTAACAACATGGTTAGTGCTCCAAGAGTTCGTGGTGGCTGACAAAAAGCCAAACTTCTCGGACGAATAGTTAGGAAAGTTCCACTAATGTGAAAAAAATTCTTAAGCATGGGGGTACAGTTTGCCCTGACACATGCAAATAGGACGAGCGATATGGGTGAGAATAAATGGCGAAATATTTTGTTGAGCGACGAAACAACGATTAATATCTTTGAAAATGACTGTAAAAAGAATGAAGAGATTCTCGAGCCAAGGAATTCCATAACCGTTGCATAAAAAATAGAGTGGAACATGGAGGCAGCAACATAATGGCCTGGGCATGTTTTTCTTAGAATGATGTTCGGCTTGGTGTGCGAAATTGGAGACAGCTGGCGAAAGATCGTGCTGGCTGGAGAGGCATGTTGAGTGAGGCCCAGGTCCACCTCGGACTGTAGCGCCCTAAGAAGAAGAAGAAGAAGAAGAAGAAGTGCTATCGTAGGAAAGTGCTAAGGAAAACATGCCTCTGCGTTGGTTCTTTCAGCAGGATAATGACAGGATACTTCTAAACTAGTAAAATGCTTTGTTAACAACAAAATCAACCTGCCAGCCTGGCCAAGTTAATCTATAGGCCTAAATTCTAATGAAAACTTGTGTGCCCATCTAAAGAAGAAATTGTTTGAGCAAATATTTCAAATACAGTCAAAAGGTGATAATTTTTTAAAAGAGTAGTAGTAGTAGAGACATGTCAAGCATTCATTAGCAGTATGCCCAAAATGATGGCCAAAAATATAAAGTAAATGGGTAACTTCACAGGGTATTAGTGGTAATTGGTTTTGCAACTGAAATAAGTAATCTAAAATGCTCTTAATTTAAAAATTTTGGAAAAAAATACAGTGTATCTATTTTTTTGATCACACATTTTTATGAACTAACACAATTTAATCTTCATAAAAAAATTATTTACGTAAATATTGAAAATATTTTTATGTTTTAAGTTTTTAATAAGTATATAGTATATAGACGCGTATTGCATAATTGAATTGCTTGATAGAATAAATATTTTTTTGTAACGATTAGAAAATTTACCTTTGATTTATTTACTATCAAAATTGGTCCTTCGAGAGCCGGATTGTTTTATCAATTTTATTGAATTCGTTAAAATTTGGTGGTTGTTGGACGTCGAATTTCTGCAGATAAGTACACGTGCAAATCTGATTATTGTTTGATTTTTGCTCCTGTTTGTTACCTTGTTGGATATTTTTGGGGCTCGATTTGCTGCTGTGTTTCACTTCCTGTTAAGAATTTGTGATTAAAAGGAACTGAATTTGTGATTGGTTGTTGAACTGCAGAAATCTTCGGTGTACATTTCGTTTTGTTGTTAGACATTGAGATGTATTTCAATTACATTGTGGGTACCATGGAAGCTTTAAAACAAGTCATAAGGGATCAATTACTCGCGTTTTCACCTTTTCTCAAAATATTCCTCCGAATATGCATGTGCTAAAACTAGAAGTGCGTCTAGAAAGACTTGCAAAAGCGTGGAAAGACATGTGTGCTAGCCAATCGTCTCTTTTCCAGTACCATGCGGAAGAGGGATATAATTATATCGAGGCTGAATTTGAAGTCGTTGAATCAAAGTACACTACCGCGAAATGTGCTTTATTGAAGAGCATTAAGGACTTGACTCCGGTATCGAATGCACCGCAAGATACGTCTTTAACAGAGCTAATGGCTTCTCAAAATAAAATCCTGGATAGGTTAGGAAAGACAATTTTATCTAGCGATAAAGATTCTTCGTCGGTAGTGCTACAACCCATGCATATTACACCTTTCTCCGGGGACTATCGGGAGTGGCCTGGTTTTCGCGATGAGTTCATGCAGACTATAGACTGCAATGCAAAACTGCTCAAAAATTTCGTTATTTAAAATCGGTCTTACGTGACGACGCGTTTAATCTTTTGAACGGTATAAATATTTCGGACTCGAACTACTTGCTTGCTTGGGAGAAATTGGAACGTCGGTACGATAAGCCGCTGTATATTATCAACGCACTTGTTGAACAATTTTTAAAGCTACCAAGCGTTAGTAGTTGCGATGGTTCGCAACTGCGCAAGCTCGTGGATAGAGTGGACGAGGTCATTCGCGGTTTAGAAGCGGTAAAGGCAACAGGTAGAGATCCCTGGCTGATTTACCTGTTGGTCAATAAGACAGATACGGAAACTAGAAAGGCGTGGGCTCTAGAAAGCCAAAACTTAGAGCAATCTACTGTCGAAGATCTTATTGAGTTTTTAGAAACGCGTTCTAATGCTCTCGAAGCAAGTGAAACAAAACCCACTCGTGGAATGAAGACTTCGCGCGCGGCAAACTCAATGAATATAAAAAGTTTGGCTGTTGCTAACGCGTCATGCCCGAAATGCAATGGTGCACATTATCTTCCGCAGTGCTCAGAATTCATTTCGTTGCCGGTTTGTTCGCGTCGCAGCTTCGCTAGAGATAATCGGTTGTATTATAATTGTCTCGGTACCAAGCATTCATCGATGCGATGTCGAGTTAAAACGTATTGCTCGTTTTGTAATACGCGTTATCATAGCTTAGTGCACTTGGATAACACAACACATTCTTCTACAACAGCTATTCCGAACACTAACGCTGCACAGAGCGCTACTGTATCGATTGTAAGCAATCACATGAAGAACGAATCGCGGTCTTCGGGAATACTTCCTACCGTCGTCGTTAAGGTGCACGATGCACTTAGAAAACCTCATTTCGCGCGCGTGCTACTAGACACAGGTTCGCAAGTGTCCTTTGTGACTGACAGTTTGGTAAAACGACTCGGCGTTCGTCGCACACATGCTCGGTTACACATATCTGGAATTACGTCTGTTGAAGCTGGCGTGACTCAAGGGGTGGTGAATTTAACTTTAAGATCTTGCATTAATTCGCATTCAGTTGACATCAAGGCCTACATCCTGAACAAAATTACATCCCAAACTCCCTCGTTTTCATTGATTTTCATTGAAATGTTCCAACTTTTATTTCCTCCAAGATCTCCCATTAGCTGATGCAGGATTCCAAACTCCTGGGTGCATCGATATCTTGTTGGGAGCCGATAAGGCATGGAGTATTCTGCAAGGTGGACATCGTTCTGATGAGGAAGGAAGACTCGTTGCTCATGAAACAGTTTTTGGATGGGTGGTTTGGGGTTGTTTGCCGCAACAACAGATTGTTTCGCATGCAGGGGTTGACCTGGACGTATTGTTAAGGTCCTTTTGGGAAATAGAGGAGATTCCGAGGAAATCGTCTTTGGCATTAGATGAGGATGAAATTGATCTTAAGTTTGCCAAAACCCTTACGAGAACATCAGACCATCGATATATGGTAGAACTTCTGTTTCGTCAGGAGAAAGTGAAATTTGCTAACACCATATCGGGGGCTTTATCAAGACTTTCGCTTGTTCTTAAGAGTTTAAGAATTCTTTTTCCTTTTTTTCTTGCAATATGATTTGAGTTCTGAAGCGGTTTACTATTGTTTTTAAAATTGGGATATGATCATTAAAGTTTTCTTCTTGTGAATGATTTGATTCTAAGTCCATGGATTCGTTGTTATTTATTTCTTTAATAATAATAATAATAATGGCGGCGCTACAGTCCGAGGTGGACCTGGGCCTAGCTTCTCAGCAACCACTCGTGTTGTGCGTGCTATTGTTCTCTCACGAGTGGATGGGACCTACAGTTTAATGCCGACTCCGAACGACGAGATTGAGAAGCTTTTTTTCTAGACAGTTATACTCTTTGAGCATTGTCAGTGACTCGAAAGAGGTGGAGCCGTGAAAAAATGTTTGATGTTTTTTTCGAGATTCGAACTGACGACCTCGAGCGTAGGAGTCGACGCACCTACCCACTACGCCACGGCGCCCATTTTATTTCTTTAGAACCATTAAAATCAACAAATACATTTTCAAGGGATACGCTTAAATTATCGTCACATTTTCCGACCGTATTTATTTCCTTCTTATCTACATTCAAACGACTAAGAAAATCTGCTATTTTATTATCTTTGCCTTTTATATAGTTGATATTGATATTATAATCACCTAATTGAATAAGCCATCTCTGTAGTCTGGGGCTTATGTCTTTGCTTGTGTATTTGGTATATAACCATTTTATTGGTTGATGATCTGTTTGCAGGTCGAACTCTTTTTTATATAAATATGGTCTGAAATATTTCGTAGCCCATACTATGGGGCAACAATCGAAAAGGAACTACTAGCCTTTTCGATTGTTGCGTAGTTGCGTTCATGATCATTCAACGTTCTTGAGGCATAACAAACTGGATGCCCTTCTTGCATTAAGACTGCACCTACCGCAAAGTTGCTGACATCGGTGACTAATTTAAATTTTTTATTGAAATTGGGGTATTTAAGGATGGTGTGGTCGTCCGTCGCTTTTCAAAAAAGTCCGTATGAGGGAAACAAAGATCCAAATAATCGTCAAACAACAAATGACTTTTATGATGATGATGATGATTTTATTTACTAGTAAAAACTTAAGATTAGAAATAATAAAATAAATGAACAAAGAAATCTTACACTCCTCAGGAAATCCAACTTGCGACGATCACCACGAAAAACTCTAATTCAACTGGCGTTTTTAACGGATACAAAAACCCAAGCCTTTAGTTTACTGTTAGAAATGTTCGTGGCGAGCGTCACATACTGAGGATGAAAAACGAAAAGAAAATACAAAAAAGGATAACGTAGTGAACATAGATACAAGATACAAAAGATAATAAAATGCAGGCAAATGGTAATGCAGTCATAAATGGCTCGATGACATCCCGGGGCCCATCTGAACTTCTACGGTGAAGACTTAACGTCTAAAACAGCGAGCCTGTCAACAGCTCTCTTCATCTTGACAGAACCGTTCTTACAACTCCGTCCGATCCAGGATAAACCTTAACAACGCGACCTAGTTCCCATGTACAGCGGATTTCGTTGGGGTCAAACAGCATGACTATATCGCCTTCTTCAACTGCCTTGGTGTTCTTAAAAAACTTAGTTCGCCTGGTGATAACTGGCAAATACTCCTGATACCAACGCTTTGTCAGTTGTATCATAAGATGTTGTGAGCGACGACTGTACAATCTGCTATATTGATCTTTTTCGGAGAAAATCCCTGGAGCAGTCACGTCGCGATCATCTTCTCCAAACAGCATACTATTGGGTGTCAAAGGCTTCGGATCCTCTGAATCAACAGGAACGTGTGTTAAAGGTCTGCGATTTATTTGGCATTGTGCCTCCAATAATGCGTTCCTCAGCACATCTTCACGAGGCACTAATCCTTTAAGAACATGTCCCACACTCTTTTTAATGCTTTGTATAAGTCGTTCCCAAGCTCCTCCCATCCATGGTGAATATGCTGGAATAAAACGCCACAGGATTCCTTCATATTTTCCCGCATTCTCACTCAGCGATAATTCCATTTCCTTCACATCTTTCTCCAAAAGATTTTTCGAACCAATGAAATTGAGTCCATTATCGCTGTACAGGAATTTAGTGACGACACGATTAACAACGAAACGGCGTAGTGCCATAGTGCACTGATCCAAACTCATGTCGTTGAGGAGTTCGATTTGTACTGCGCGAAATGTTCGACATGTGAAAATCATCCCATAACGTTTCACTGTCCCTCTTCCAAATTTCACCAGCATATGTCCAAAACAGTCGACTCCGACATGAGTGAATGGCTTCAAATGAAAAGCTAAGCGCGCTTCAGGCAATTGTCCCATGAGAGGCACCACTGGCTTTGCTTTCAACAGTTTACATTTGTTGCATCTGGATTTCACTCTGTTCAACGCCACTCTAATGCTGATAATCCAAGCGCGATCCCGGATGTCCGATATAACTGTTGATGACCCCATGTGAAGATTCTTTTCGTGATAATGGGTGATGAACAAATCCACAAGATGATGCTTTTTCGGAAGAATGGCTGGATTTCGTGCCGCATAGGATAAAGCTGCTTTCTGAGCTCGCGAACTCATGCGAATAGTCCCTTTTTCATCCATAAAGGGTGAGAAAACTGCAAGCGAACTCGAAGCGCTAATATACTTTCCTTCCTTGAGGGCAGCCACTTCCACAGTAAAAACATCTGCTTGAATACATCTAAACATCCAGTTTTCAGCATACTCGAACTCTTCCGGCGTGACGAATGGTTTCCTTTTAGCAGATCTTCGAAGTAGTATAGATTTAAATCTTAACAAAAATGCTATAACTCTCACAGACGATGACCATCTAGCACGAAATCTTGGTTTTAGCTCATCTATTGTACCATAGGAAACAGTGTCTTTGCTGTTGTGTAACAAAAACTTTTGTGAAACTAAGTTTTCACAACTCACCGATTCTGAACTAAGTCCTTCTGATGTAACAGGCCAACTTTCTTTTGGACATCGGAGAAAATCAGGGCCCTTGAACCATCTAGTTTCTGAATCTCCAACAGTCATGTCATTCCATCTAGTTGCATCGTCGGCAACATTATGTTCTGTTTTGACGTGAAACCATTGCCGTGGTGAGGATGAATCGAGAATTTCCCCAACCCGAACTGCGACAAAAGACGGAAACTAAAATTTTGTTGAATTAATCCATGACAAAACTGTTTTTGAATCCGAAAGATAGATTGTTTCAGCAATGTTGATAGTGTGCGAGCTCTTGATGGTGACAGCTAGACGCACACCGAGGACTGCTGCCTGAAGTTCCAACCTTGGCACTGATAACTTTTTAACTGGTGCTACCTTTGCTTTTCCCATTACCAGAGCGGCATCAATTCCTTTGTAGGGCTCAAAACGCAGGTACGCCACAGCAGCAAACGCCTTTTCTGATGCGTCGACAAACACAATTAAACTTATTTGTGTTTCATCTGGATTGCATGACACATAACTGCGGGGAATTTTTATATTTTCGATGTACTGCAATTCTTTGATTAACTCTAACCAGGGAATTTTCAAATCATCAGAAACAGGCTCGTCCCAATCAAACCCTTCGCGCCAAACTTCCTGTAATAATATTCGCCCTCTGATAATGTAAAAAGACGCAAGACCAAGTGGATCGAAGAACTTCATTATAGTCCTTAGCATCTCCCTTTTAGTAGCGAACACTTCAGACTCCTTTAGATCTTCACGAGCCAATTTGTACACAAATTGGTCAGAAAACGGTTGCCAATACAAACCCAAAACTTTGCATACAAAAGGTTCACTACTATTTAAATCAATGCTTACCAACTTCTGATTGACATTGTTCTCTGAAGTTTTCTGCAGGAATTCTCGACTATTCGATTGAACACCAACTAAACCGAAATTCATCGATTTACAAATTCAAATAGCATCTTCAGTAACTGATACTGCTTTCTCAGCTGGATCGTGGTTGTTAAAATAGTCGTCTACATATGTCCTTTTTGTTAACCCATCCACTGCTTCAGGATATTCTTCGCGAAAATTCTCAGCATGATTATTTTTGACGAATTGAGAACAAGTTGGTGATCATCTGGGACCGAACATCATGACCTCCATGATGTATACGTCAGGTTCCCGAGAACTGTCACCGCCTCTCCACAGAATTCTCTGGCACTGCTGGTCTTCTTCTTTAATTCGGATTCTATGGAACATCTCTCTCACATCTGCGTTAACAGCTATTGCACGCTCTCGGAATTTAAACAACCCAGCATGAAGAGGAACTAAATTGTCTGGACCTTTCAAAAGGTAGCTATTGAGTGAAACTCCGTTCACCTTAGCTGCTACGTCAGCAACATCCCTCGGCTTAGGTGGTAACTTGTTCGGGTTCTCTACAATAAACGTGGGTGTATACCACACTCTTGGCCACTGTTTTTGTAGTTCTTCTTTGGATGCAATTCTGGCATACCCTTTTGACAGCAATTCCTTCATGTGTTTGTTTTTCCATTCTAATAGATGTGGTTTCTTCCTTAGAGATTTTTCCAATCCAATGAGACGGTTAAGAGTCATGAGGTAACTATCTGGGAGTTTAACGTCATCAGAACTCCACAGCAATCCAATCTCGTACCCATCGCCTGAACGTTTCATTGTATCTTCCATAATCGAAACAGCTCGACGTACTTCCTGACTTACTAAATTGCCATTGGTAGCTTTAACTCTGAAGTCTTCTGTGGAAAAATGGTTCTTCACCAATTCGTGCATCTCATCCTCAGATCGAATAGCATCGTGAAATAAAAAATGCATACAAGGTCTTGCTAACTGATTGATGCCAGCGATTTTTAAACTTGGAGCAGATTGTCCATACACGACCCAACCCAAAAGAGTCTTAACAGCACATGGTTCATCATCTTTTGCGTGTCGTTGGCTCCGTCCCCACAAGAACTTTGCATGATCCAGTCCAATAAGAATTTTCGGCCTTGCATTCACATAATCTGTTAACGGCAGACCACGCAGATGTGAATACGCCTTCTTTAACTGGTCCACGCACAAAGACTGCACTGGAAGCTCCAAATCCTTTACCGTATAAACATTTTTCAGCTGGTGACGATTACGGTTACATACTCCAGAAACTGACAAGATAGTACGCAATGAATCTTCTTGGCGAATAACTCTTTTCGTCCACTGCAGCTTTAGCTCCTCTGGATGCCCATTCAAACCCAGTTCGTCGAAAAGATCTTTCTCCACCATAGACAACGATGAACCATCATCCAAGAAAGCATATGTATCGACGAACTTATTTTCGCTTCCGTAAATACGAATTGGTACAATTTTGAACAAAATAGACAAGTTCGTACTTACATGCGAGTTGTGTTTTTGTGGTACAAAAGAAGGAGCTGTACTAACTGGATTTGAAGTGGATGGATGAAGCAACGCATTGTGATGGCGGGTACAGCCGTCAATGCCACAAATCCTTCCACTGCGACAAGCTCTCCAATCATGTTTTGAAGCACTCAAACAAGAAAAGCATATAACCTTTTCCTTTGCAAATGACTGTCTCTGCTCAGCTGACAAAGCCTTAAAATGTGGACACTCCGTCAAAGTATGTTGAGCTCCACATTTGACACAATTTGCAATGGATGCTGTCTGATGAGCCAACACACGGCCTGATGGTGATTCCGGTTTAGCTGACTTCTTTGTTGACTCAGTATGTTTCAGAAGTTCCAGAGGCAACCTGATCACTTTTTCCGAAATGAACTCTGCAAAATTTACTAAATTGGCCCGACGAATAACTGCTTTCCTCACTCCTAGAAGACAGCGAAGGTAGATTTAACAACCCTGTCGTTAAATCGTGAACGAGGACATCCTGTCGACCAAACACAGTGCGAAGTGCATCCATAATTCCATCTGCGTCCGAAGAGTATTTGAGACGATCGCTTACTAACTGGTATGCTTCACCTCGTAACGCTTTTCGAAGTCGCGAAACATTTTCCTTTCCAGTGTAACGACCTTCTACTGTTGTTGACCTAAACACTTCTTCGAAATATGGCCACTCACGTTTATCACTGCCAGAGAAAAGAGGTAAATCCTGAATATTATTCCTGTTCAGAATTATCAATAATTTTGTCATGTCTGACTCCTGAACATCCGAGTCATGAAAACTTTCACGCCTTTCTGGAGAATTACGAATGGGATTGGGAACGGCTTGGTTGACGAACAAAGCTTAATGCGTAATTTTAATGTTCTTAATCATTTCCATTCTGTTATCGTGCTGCTTTGGAAGGAATACTGTTGCTCGTTGTTCTGGGACTTTAGAAAGCGTTAGTTTTAAATTATCTAACTCTTTCTTCAATGCTAAGAGCTCATTGTCCTTTTGTACAACAGCAGTTTGTGCAGATCTTGCAGCGTCAATTAAAAAATTCACCGATCCTTCTGCTTAATCGCGAACAACAGTAACAAAATGTGCATCACTTACTTGTGTATCCTGAGCACTCTGTTGAACCAGGGTAGGTGGTGTTTCTAATCCTGCGAATGTTTTACATTTGGGATCCTCACAAAACCAGGGTGTAGTTGTTTCAGTTTTTGAATTGTCGAATTTCGCACACGAATAATGATACCAACGATGACAGCTTTTGCAAAAAACCAACGTAGTAAAGTGTGACTTTTACATTTCTCTTATTTTTTCCGAACACTAATTTATTCCCTTATTTCTTTCTTTATTAATATATAAAATAACCGTTTTCTTCTAGTGAATAATAAAGTTGTTTCTTTTTCGGGATGCCCCCGAAGTCTAATCGCCTTTCGGGCAACCGGTATGGTATTCTCGACGAACACGCGCTTTCTGATCCCCCCGACCCCGTTCCCTCTCCCCCACAAAAAAGAACTAAAACTTCTATTAGTGTTTGTAGTGATGGATTCCCAAGCCTACCAACAAAATCAAACTTTAAAAACCCACGTTTTGTCCACATAACATCAAAAGATGAGTCCAAACCCTTGTCCAAAATTAGTGTTTTTATTTTGAAAAAAAAACAATTGATTCAATCAGCACCCAATACGAAAAAATTTCTCAATTACGAGACGGATCAATTTAAATCTTAGCTAAAGATTAAAATATAGCTGACAAATTTATTCGATCTAAAGCTCTGGATAACATTTGCCCGGTTGATATTAAGCTTCATGCTAACCTTAACCTATCCAACGGCATAGCATATGTGCCTTGCTTGATTAATGTGCCTGAAGCAGAAATTGTATCCGAACTTAGGAGCCAAAATGTGACTAATGTTTACAAATTCAAGAAATTATTCCAAGATAAAGTTCCTACTCCTTCTGGTCTCATGATTTTTACATTCGATTCATTCCAAATCCCCGACACAATTGAAATTGGCTGGTACAAAACAAAAATTTCCGAATATGTTCCAAATCCCATGCGTTGTCGGCAATGTCAGCTACTTGGTCATACAATTAAATGGTGTAAACGTGCTGCATCATGTGAAACATGTAATCTTCCACCTCATGACGATAGTAACTGTACTCGCGCTCTGTGCGCCAATTGTTCCGGGCCTCACCCCGCCTCGTCTAAAACCTGTCCGAAATATGTTGAACACAAAGAAATACTTGAAATAAAAACCAAAAACAAGTGCACCTTAGCTGAAGCCAGGCGGACCCACAGAGAGCGGAACCCAATACGTCCCACTTCTCTTCCAATCTCTACTCCGATAAGCTTAAACAAACCTCTCATGAAACGGCCATGTTCAATCCCTCCACCTCCTCCTCTTCCAAAGTATACAATATTATAAAAAAAGAAAAATCAACAAACCAAACCTTTTTCAATCATCAAACCGCATTAAAACTTCAAAATCCTAACTCACAAACAATCCAAAAAACAGATAATTCCATAAACATTACAAATACTGATAAATCAAAATCGACTCCAAGAGAAATTCCCCAAAAACACTCATTAGTAAACACTGACAACGAGATAACTCAAACTCTTAACAACCACCTAAGAGCAAATATGAATAAAAATATAAATGACGGCAAATCGAATTTAACTGAAAACACTCAAACAACATCAACCTGTAATTTTAACAGCATCAACCAAACCAACTCTCTTACAAACTCTTTCTCTTTAACGAAAACAAATCTCTCTACAGATATCGATGATGAACATGACACATCCTAATAGCAAATCTAACCAACCCACACCCCGCGCCTCTATCGGCGATGGAAGTCCCCACCTTGATGGGGGGGTTCTCACCGCCGGTGGGGGTGCGGGAATACTGATCCACTAGGTGGACATCTGGCTTCTAACCGTACATTGAATTGTATGGAAATGAGGCCGGGGTCCACCGCCTATAACGATCTCACCGTTCTGCAATGGAACATGAATGGTTATTTTAATAACTATGATTCGCTCCAATTGTTAACAAAAAATCAAAACCCGTGTATTATTTCTCTTCACATATAAAAAAAAACCTACAACCGTTTCCTCCAAAACAATTTTCATCTTTTTTTCACTATTTAACATGTAACACATCTTCAAAACAAGGTACTTGTCTTTTTGTTCATAAATCGATTCCTCACAGATTCATTGCCATTGATTCCATTATATCCGCTATCGCAGTGGAAATCGAGCTAAATTTTAAATTAACTATTTTATCAATCTATATCCCACCAGATCAAAACTTTAACACCTACGATCTTGAAAGTCTATTAGACAATATCTCTACCCCTATAATTCTAACAGGTGATTTTAATTCTTGGTCTCCTTCGTGGGGATCTCCAACAATCAACAAACGTGGTAGACTAGTCGATAACTTTATTGCCAACACCGGTCTTGCAATATTAAACGACGGAAGGCCCACTCACTTTTCGACCCATGGAACATTTACCCATGTTGATCTCACGCTCATATTCCCACACCTTACTCAAAAAACAACCTGGAAGGTCTCCGATGACTTGTTCGGGAGCGATCACTTTCCCGTCCTTACGACAATATCTTTAGGTAACAACCTATCACTACCTAAGAAAACACCAAAATTCCTAACAGACCTAGCCAACTGGGACCTGTTCCAAACCGTAGTCTCAAAACAAATTTTAGCCAGACCTACTTGCACTAACAACAACGTCAACAAGGAAGCCGCTTGCTTCCTAAAAGCAATTCGTTCTGCAGCAAATGTGTCTATCCCTCAGACAACAAATAAGTCCCATCATAAAACTGTCCCTTGGTGGAATCAGAATCTTGCCACCCTTCGCCAAAAAAAATAAGAGGCCTTTAAATTATTCAAAAAATCACCAAACGAAACGCAAGGCAAATGCACAATTCAAAAGAGCGGCAAAAATGGAAAAACTATTCTGTTTCAATAAATTTACAGAGGGAATTAATCAAAATTCCACTCCGAAAAAAATGTGGGCTGACAATAAAAGCCTTTCGGGCAACTTTGTTCCCCATACAATAAAACTTATTAAAACAGATTCAACAAATCTTACTTGCCCATTCGAAATAAACGATTTCTTTGCTAAATATTGGAAAAAATCCCAAGACGATTCAAACTTTAATCAGATTTACATTGACGAAAAGAACACATGTTTTAATAAGTCTAGAAAGTTCATTACTTCAGATTCGGCAAATCTGATTGAATCCCCCATAAATCTCTTAGAGATCGAAAGCGTTTTGAGTTCAGTAAAGGGTAAAACTCCGGGTTTTGATAGAATACTCAATGCTCAAAAATTCTCCATTTTCTTTAAAGACCAGGTTGTTATCTCTATATAACAACATTCTCGATAGCGGAACCATCCCTCAAATATGGAAAGTGGCGACCATCGTCCCTATCCCCAAGACTAACAAAGATCACATTTCTATAAAAGGATACCGACCTATCTCTCTCCTTCCCTGCACTTCAAAAATTTTAGAAAAAATTATTTCAAAACGTTTATCATGGTGGCTAGAAAAAGACAAACTCATTGACATCAATCAGCTTGCCTTCAAAAAGGGTAGAGGCACCCAAGACTCACTTTTACACATTGACACGTTTATCTCCTCGGCTCTCTCAGTAAAAAACCACGTTTCTATTTTTACCATTGACTTTGAACAAGCCTTTGACAGAATTGGTCCACATGTCATCTTAAACCAACTTATAAAATGGAAAATTGGTCCAAAGGTTTTTAACTACGTTAAAGCTTTTCTTTCCAATCGCAAATTTCGTATTAAAACCAATAACATATACTCTTCAATTCACAGCATGAAAAATGGTATCCCTCAAGGATCGCCATTATCAGCAACTTTATTTATAATTGCTTTTAATGAAATTAGTAGTATTATACGTAGATATCCACAAATTAACCACGTTCTTTATGCGGACGACCTTATTCTAAATTTAATAATTTACTAATTTAAGTACTTTTAGCAACAATTTTTAAAAGTATAATTACAGATTTATCAGTATGGGGTGATTTTTCTGGTTCCAAAATATCCTTTTCTAAATGTGAGCTTTTACATATTTGCAAAAAACACAAATGTCAAAAATGTATCCAAGGAGTCAATTTTAAAAATATTTGTATCAAAAATGTCAACTACTCAAAAATTTTAGGTATTATTTTCGACTCCAAATATAATTTTAGGGATCATTGTTCTTATATCAAAAAGAGCCTCACCACCAGAGGTAACTTAGTTAAGTATCTTTCCTCAAAAAGAAGTAATTGCAATGTAAATACTATTGTAAATGTTGTCAAATCCATAATACTGTCAAAAATTGATTATGGACTTCCAAGTTACGGGAAGTGCTCAAAAACATCTAAGCAGCTCATCTCAACACCATACCATTCAGCTGCAAGAACCTGTCTAGGAGTTTTTCGTACAACACCTATAAAGAACATTCTTACCGAAGCTGGACTTCCTGACTTGACAGACAGAATAGAATTTCTAACCTGGCAAATCATAACAAAAGCTAACTCACCATCCGCAACACCTATTCATGATGACATTAAGTACTTTTTAAAACGGAAAAGAACACCAATATACCCTTCTGCTTTACAAAAATCATTGGTATCGGCTACAAATCTAAACATCCCAATAAAAGTTGACCACAAACCCAAAACCAACTTACCCGCCTGGAACTTACCAAGTAACTCTATAATTTCTCACCTTAAAGAATTTAAAAAAGATACCACCCACAACAGTATCTATCAAGCAATGTTCCTAGAGTTAAAAGAAAATTATGTAAGGTTGGGACGCAACTTTTGTAGGTAGGTAGGTAGGTATGTGGGTAGACGGGCTTAAGCCACGTCTCACTTAGGTCCTTAGGGACCCATTGTGATGCCCAATTGGAGGATAGTGTCCCCTTTTTTAAACCCTTATCGCACTCATGGTCCTTCGTTGCGCCGGAGCCATCCCGATTTCCTTATAAACCTGTAAAGAGATCTAAGAGGTATACTTGAGATTTCATGTAAATCTTGGAAGAAGAATTCTAGTGTTCTATGACGCAACTGACAAAGACTAGGGCAGTGACAGAGGTAGTGAGGAGTATCCTCACGTTCCTCCTCGTCACCACAACCTCTGAAAATGTTGTCGTTGGAGAGTCCCATTTTCATGGTATGGTTTCTAAGATGATTATGGCCAGTGAGAGCTCCAACCACCATCGTTAGCAACTCTTTGTCGCACTGAAGGATCTTGTCGGTTTTTGCTCGGTCGTATCTGGGCCATAATGCTTTAGTAGTCACACATGTAGACAGACCGCGCCATCTACTGTTTGCCATTTCAATGATCATAGTATCCACCTTATTCCTCAGCCCCGAGAGTGGCGGTTTAATACCCTGAATTGCTAGTGACGCGTCGGTCACTGACCCTGTTCTGGCAAGTTCATCAGCTATCTCATTGCCGGCTATGTCCTTATGTCCTGGGACCCAGCACAGATTAATCGAGTGCTGTGAGCCAAGAGCCTTTAGATCTTCGCGACAGCTTGCGACTAGCTTGGACTTGACTTCTGTTGCGGATATAGCTTTCATGGCCGCCTGACTGTCAATGAAAATGGTAGTATCAGCTGGTGATATCGCCATCATTAATATCTTTTTGGCCGCTTCTTTGACCGCCAGGACCTCCGCTTGAAACACACTGCCATAATCAGGTAGTCTGATTGAGCAGTGCAAGTTTAGCTCGTTGGAGAAAATGCCCGCGCCTGTGCCTTCTTCCATCTTTGACCCGTCGGTATATACCTTTATTGACGAGTTGTTGAAGGGTTCATTGGACGCCCACTCCTCTCTGGTGGGGTATTGGCATTTGAAGGGTCTCTCGAAGTCGAGGAATGGGAGCCTGTAGTCGCTCTCGACTTCTGATACTGCAAGTTTGTTAAGAATACTTGCATGTCCAGTGGTACCTGAGCGCCAGTTGCAAGATTGACTGATTCTCAGAGCACTTTTAGCGGCGATTGCCTGCATATGAAGGTCAAGCGGTAGCATGTGTAAGATCGTTTCCAGTCCAGCTGTTGGGGTAGAGCTGATTGCGCCAGTAACTCCCATACACGCTAGTCTCTGTATTTTCGTCAATGCCTTAAGATTAATGGCTTTTAATGCTGCCTGCCACCAGACTACGCTGCCATACGTAAGGATAGGTCTGACAATAGCGGTATACATCCATAGGATGGTATTGGGGCTTGGTCCCCATTTTTTACCGACAATTTTTGCGCAGATATAAAAAGCGCATGTTGCCTTTTTGACCCTTTCAGAGACATTAAGTTTCCAATTTAGTTTCCTGTCAAGAATGATACCTAGGTATCTAGCACTGTCGGATAGCGTCAGTGTGGATCTCTCGATAGATGGTAGCCTAAATTGCGGTATGACTCTTTTGTTGGAGAAGAGAACCAATTCGGTCTTACCTGGGTTAACACCCAGTCCGCAGTTTTAAGCCCATCTAGCTAGTGTGCTTATAGCGCTCTCAAGTACTTCACTTATGGTTGGGAGGAATTTGCCTCTAGCTATCAACACTACGTCGTCTGCATAAGCAACTACTGTCACCCCCGAGTATTTGAGCTTCTCTAAGACTTCGTTGATGACAAGAACCCAGAGCAGGGGTGAAATTACCCCTCCCTGCTGTGTGCCTCTAGAGGCAATGGCTTTCACGAGCCTGTCACCCATGTTCGCGTAGATTGTTCTTTTACTGAGCAGGCTAACAACGGTTGATGTTATTGATTGCTCAATATTGGCCCTCTCGAGGGCTGACTTAATCGCTCTCGTTTCGACATTATTGAAAGCGCCTTCAATATCCAGAAAGGCTGCGAGTGCGTATTCTTTGGCTTTGAGAGTGCTTTCAATCACATTAACCACGCTGTGAAGTGCGGTCTCCACACCTCTGCCTTTAATGTAGGCATGTTGTGCTGTGGAGATTGTGTTGGTAGAAAGTTTACTGCGAATATAAGCATTGATTACCTTCTCAAAGGTTTTGAGAACAAAGGAAGTCAAGCTTATAGGTCGGAAATCTTTTGCAGCTGTGTGACTAGCTTTACCGGCTTTAGCGATGAAGACAACCTTTACTTCCCTCCAAGTTTTTTTTTTTTTTTTTTTTATAATTTGCGCGCGCAAAAGGGGTTACGAATACCCTTAAGTGTCCGGAATCAAGACACAGCACGGGCCGAAGGTATAGAGGGAGAAATGGAAAGGAGGTACCTATGCACATTGGTCTTAAATGTCTGTAGATTGTAGTGAGTGGGAAATATTAGGCTGGGAAGAGCATTCCATATTCGTGTGGTGCGGCTAAAAAACGACTCTCTAAACTTAACTGTACGTCCGAAAACAGGCTTGAGGGTGAACTGATGAGCATTCCTGGCGAGACGAGTATTGCGGGTGAATTCATGGAGGGGAGGAATGCAATTGGCTAACTCACTTGAGCATCGTTTGTTAAAATAGCGATAAAACAATGACAAGTATGAGACATTACGGCGATGTTCGAGCGAGTCTATTGACTTCGCGATATTACTGTCTCCTATAAGTTTTATCGCTCGCTGTTGAATTCTATCAAGTAGGTGCAGGGAGGTCTTAGGAGCACCAGACCAGATATGAGCGTTATACTCAAGCTTGGGGCGAATGAAGGCCTTATAAATTGAAGCCAAATCAGAGGGGGTGAAGTATTTCTTGCATCGCTTTAGGAAACCTAGACATTTCGCAGCATTTTTGGCGACCTCAAATATGTGATCATTCCAACTAAGTGTTGAGTTGATACACATACCGAGGATGGAAAGTTTTCCGGTTTCTTTGATGCAAATGTCATTCAGGGATAATGGCTGATTGTTTTGGGATCGCTTGAGTGACAGTAGACAGCATTGAGTTTTGGAAGCATTAAATTCCACTCTATTGTTTTTACCCCAATTAAATATGCTGTCAAGGTCGGAATTTAATGTGCTTTACATACGCTGCCGCTCCAATTCTACGGCCGAAGGATAGGGTCGTGAGTCTTGGAACGAATATGAAAAGCTGAGAGTACTGTCATCAGCGAAGGAGTGGATTGGATTAGAAGTAGCAGACAGGAGATCATTTATAAAAATGAGAAAGAGAGTCGGAGACAAAACAGAGCCTTGTGGAACACCAGCATTAATTTTGTGAATATCAGACTTGAACCCATCCAAAACAACTTGAATTGAACGGTTCGAAAGGTAATTTCTAATCCATTGAAGAAGAGACTCATCGATGCCATAAGCACGCATTTTCGACAAGAGAGCTTGATGCCAAACTCTGTCAAATGCCTTTGAAATATCAAGCGCAACGATCTTGCTTTCTCCAGCATTGTGCAAGGATTGGTTCCACTTTTCGGTGAGATATGCCATCAAATCACCAGTGGATCTGTTGCTGCGGAAACCGTACTGCCGGTCATTAAGAAGCTTCCGCGAATCAAGATATTTCATAAGCTGACGGTTAATCAGCGTTTCCATGACCTTGGAAAGAAGGGACGTTAGTGCTATGGGTCGGTAGGAGGAGGGTGACGAAGATTTGCCCTTTTTAGGGACGGGCTGGACAAATGCTGTTTTCCATCCACTCGGAAAGAGACCAGAAGAGTAGGACAGATGAAAAAGCTTACGCAGTCGACGGTATGTAGCCGTTTATTAAGCTGCATCTATATATCCTACTCAGGACAGGGATTATCATATCCTTAGTCTTTTGCAGCATAATTGGATATATGCCGTCTAAGCCGGGAGACTTATGTGGGGCAAATGAGTCTATGGCCCATCCAATTCTATCTTCGTCAACAACGGTTTCCGGAACGTAGAGTTCATTCACCGCGTCGTCGGCTGGCGCCGAGATGTCGCTGTCAAAGGTGCAACCCGGGAAGTGAGTGGACACCAGAAGATTGAGTGTTTCCTCTGCAGACTGTGTCCAAACACCGCCGTTATCCTTGAGATACCCTGGGACAGCAGGTTCTTTGGAGAGAATTTTCCTTAGCCTAGCTGTTTCAGTGGTACTCATTATTTCACTGCAGTAGGTACGCCATGTGCATCGCTTAGCAATGGCTACTGCTTTTTTGAAGTCCCTTTGACTAGCCTTGAAAGCTTCCCAGTCTTCGGGCGACCTTGACGCCTTGGCTGCATTAAAAAGGGTTCTGGTTCTTTTCCTGATAACCCCAAGGTCTTTTTTCCACCATAGGGGGGATTTTTTATTCCTGAAGGTCCGAAGAGGACATGCTTTTATGAAAGCTTTCTCATAGATGTTCTTAATATCTAAAGCAGTCTGCTCAATGTCGCTTATGGAGACCATTGGTCTGACCATTAGATGCCTTGAGCAACTGCTGATTTCTTTGTAGAAGCGACCCCAATTTGTATTTTTGGGGTTCCTGAACCTGTCCTCCTTTACCATCCTACTGTTGACCGTGAAGGTTATTAGCTTGTGGTCCGAGAAGGACGGCGAATCTAACACTCTCCAATTGCTGACCTCCATAGTGGCGGAGTCATTATAGAGAGTTATGTCTAGAACTTCATCCCTATTTCTGGTGACGAATGTAGGTTCATCACCCAAATTAGCTATTCTTAGATTATTTAATAATATAAAATTAAAAAGTTCTTCACCTCTTGTGTTGGAGTCCGAGCTTCCCCATAGTGTGTGGTGGAAGTTGGCGTCGCACCCCATGACGAGGTCCCAGTTGTTCTTACTTGCCGCGTCCACCAGGATCTTCGTACTTTCCTCTGGTGGGCCGAGCACCGCGTCGTAAGGCATGTAGACTGACGCAAGTAGAAGCGGAGGTCTATCTTGCCTTTCGACCTTCACAACCGTCGGATCGCAATCACTATATTTAGATAGGAGGAAGATATTAGAATTTTTCCTAGCTACTATACAGGATCTAGATTTACTTACACCAGAAGTTGCGTGATATGTCACCAACTCCTTATTGTTCACCCCCAGTATCCTGCCTCGGCAAAGCCAAGGTTCTTGCACCAGGGCGATGTCTACACTCCCTGTTGTAAGGAGGTATACCAGACTTGCGCTGGCCGCTTTACTGTGGTGAAGGTTTATTTGCACCACTTTCATTACGACCAGCGGAATCTGTAGTCCTTTTTCTGCCATTGGCCGCCAGGAGTCTGAGCTTGCAGCGGGTTGTACCCACACGAACTTTGAACTCCTGTTTGCGCAGCAGTGGCAGCGACCTATGGCTTAAGAGAACATCGACCTCCATACCATTGTCAGAATGTTCCCCTACCTTCACCACCTTCCACTCCCGACTGTTCAGCTCCGGATTGAGGTGTTGAAGGTATCGCTCTATCCTTTCCATCGGGAGGTATGGTCCCTGGATGAGGATGCGGCCTTTAGGCCTGGTAAGCTCTAGAATTTCCCTCTTATCTACAACTTGTAGGTCGGCATTATCCCATGGGGCTACCGTCTTGGCTACGAAGTTCTTCAGCACACTGAAACTTGAAACACTTGAAACACACTGCCATAATCAGGTAGTCTGATTGAGCAGTGCAAGTTTAGCTCGTTGGAGAAAATGCCCGCGCCTGTGCCTGCTTCCATCTTTGACCCGTCGGTATATACCTTTATTGACGAGTTGTTGAAGGGTTCATTGGACGCCCACTCCTCTCTGGTGGGGTATTGGCATTTGAAGGGTCTCTCGAAGTCGAGGAATGGGAGCCTGTAGTCGCTCTCGACTTCTGATACTGCAAGTTTGTTAAGAATACTTGCATGTCCAGTGGTACCTGAGCGCCAGTTGCAAGATTGACTGATTCTCAGAGCACTTTTAGCGGCGATTGCCTGCATATGAAGGTCAAGCGGTAGCATGTGTAAGATCGTTTCCAGTCCAGCTGTTGGGGTAGAGCTGATTGCGCCAGTAACTCCCATACACGCTAGTCTCTGTATTTTCGTCAATGCCTTAAGATTAATGGCTTTTAATGCTGCCTGCCACCAGACTACGCTGCCATACGTAAGGATAGGTCTGACAATAGCGGTATACATCCATAGGATGGTATTGGGGCTTGGTCCCCATTTTTTACCGACAATTTTTGCGCAGATATAAAAAGCGCATGTTGCCTTTTTGACCCTTTCAGAGACATTAAGTTTCCAATTTAGTTTCCTGTCAAGAATGATACCTAGGTATCTAGCACTGTCGGATAGCGTCAGTGTGGATCTCTCGATAGATGGTAGCCTAAATTGCGGTATGACTCTTTTGTTGGAGAAGAGAACCAATTCGGTCTTACCTGGGTTAACACCCAGTCCGCAGTTTTAAGCCCATCTAGCTAGTGTGCTTATAGCGCTCTCAAGTACTTCACTTATGGTTGGGAGGAATTTGCCTCTAGCTATCAACACTACGTCGTCTGCATAAGCAACTACTGTCACCCCCGAGTATTTGAGCTTCTCTAAGACTTCGTTGATGACAAGAACCCAGAGCAGGGGTGAAATTACCCCTCCCTGCTGTGTGCCTCTAGAGGCAATGGCTTTCACGAGCCTGTCACCCATGTTCGCGTAGATTGTTCTTTTACTGAGCAGGCTAACAACGGTTGATGTTATTGATTGCTCAATATTGGCCCTCTCGAGGGCTGACTTAATCGCTCTCGTTTCGACATTATTGAAAGCGCCTTCAATATCCAGAAAGGCTGCGAGTGCGTATTCTTTGGCTTTGAGAGTGCTTTCAATCACATTAACCACGCTGTGAAGTGCGGTCTCCACACCTCTGCCTTTAATGTAGGCATGTTGTGCTGTGGAGATTGTGTTGGTAGAAAGTTTACTGCGAATATAAGCATTGATTACCTTCTCAAAGGTTTTGAGAACAAAGGAAGTCAAGCTTATAGGTCGGAAATCTTTTGCAGCTGTGTGACCAGCTTTACCGGCTTTAGCGATAAAGACACACCTTTACTTCCCTCCAAGTTTTTTTTTTTTTTTTTTTTATAATTTGCGCGCGCAAAAGGGGTTACGAATACCCTTAAGTGTCCGGAATCAAGACACAGCACGGGCCGAAGGTATAGAGGGAGAAATGGAAAGGAGGTACCTATGCACATTGGTCTTAAATGTCTGTAGATTGTAGTGAGTGGGAAATATTAGGCTGGGAAGAGCATTCCATATTCGTGTGGTGCGGCTAAAAAACGACTCTCTAAACTTAACTGTACGTCCGAAAACAGGCTTGAGGGTGAACTGATGAGCATTCCTGGCGAGACGAGTATTGCGGGTGAATTCATGGAGGGGAGGAATGCAATTGGCTAACTCACTTGAGCATCGTTTGTTAAAATAGCGATAAAACAATGACAAGGATGAGACATTACGGCGATGTTCGAGCGAGTCTATTGACTTCGCGATATTACTGTCTCCTATAAGTTTTATCGCTCGCTGTTGAATTCTATCAAGTAGGTGCAGGGAGGTCTTAGGAGCACCAGACCAGATATGAGCGTTATACTCAAGCTTGGGGCGAATGAAGGCCTTATAAATTGAAGCCAAATCAGAGGGGGTGAAGTATTTCTTGCATCGCTTTAGGAAACCTAGACATTTCGCAGCATTTTTGGCGACCTCAAATATGTGATCATTCCAACTAAGTGTTGAGTTGATACACATACCGAGGATGGAAAGTTTTCCGGTTTCTTTGATGCAAATGTCATTCAGGGATAATGGCTGATTGTTTTGGGATCGCTTGAGTGACAGTAGACAGCATTGAGTTTTGGAAGCATTAAATTCCACTCTATTGTTTTTACCCCAATTAAATATGCTGTCAAGGTCGGAATTTAATGTGCTTTACATACGCTGCCGCTCCAATTCTACGGCCGAAGGATAGGGTCGTGAGTCTTGGAACGAATATGAAAAGCTGAGAGTACTGTCATCAGCGAAGGAGTGGATTGGATTAGAAGTAGCAGACAGGAGATCATTTATAAAAATGAGAAAGAGAGTCGGAGACAAAACAGAGCCTTGTGGAACACCAGCATTAATTTTGTGAATATCAGACTTGAACCCATCCAAAACAACTTGAATTGAACGGTTCGAAAGGTAATTTCTAATCCATTGAAGAAGAGACTCATCGATGCCATAAGCACGCATTTTCGACAAGAGAGCTTGATGCCAAACTCTGTCAAATGCCTTTGAAATATCAAGCGCAACGATCTTGCTTTCTCCAGCATTGTGCAAGGATTGGTTCCACTTTTCGGTGAGATATGCCATCAAATCACCAGTGGATCTGTTGCTGCGGAAACCGTACTGCCGGTCATTAAGAAGCTTCCGCGAATCAAGATATTTCATAAGCTGACGGTTAATCAGCGTTTCCATGACCTTGGAAAGAAGGGACGTTAGTGCTATGGGTCGGTAGGAGGAAGGTGACGAAGATTTGCCACCTTCCACCTTCCACTCCCGACTGTTCAGCTCCGGATTGAGGTGTTGAAGGTATCGCTCTATCCTTTCCATCGGGAGGTATGGTCCCTGGATGAGGATGCGGCCTTTAGGGCTGGTAAGCTCTAGAATTTCCCTCTTATCTACAACTTGTAGGTCGGCATTATCCCATGGGGCTACCGTCTTGGCTACGAAGTTCTTCAGCCATTCGAGGGTGCTCAAATTATCGCATTCCATGACCTTGAAGCCCTTGACAGTAGTCAGCTGTCCGAAAAAAGGGATCACTTCGTCCTTCTTCAGGATAGCGTCATTCACACCATCAAGAATGCGCAATTCGATTAATCTCCATTGATGTTCAGAGAGCCTGCGTTCTGGGTTACCAAGGTCAACAATTGCGACCCGCAGACTCTCCTTCACCTTGTCAGAGAATTTGGCCTTTTTTGCCACAGCTAAGTTAGGAGAGAGCGAAGCATCAAGACGACCCCTCTTGGAAGTTCCTTTCTCCTCAGCAATTCGGGATGTGTCCTGTTTCGCTTTGGATAGAAGACGCTTAGCCGCGGTACCAGCTGAGGATAGAGGTTGTCCTCTCCTCCTCGCCGGTATCGAATCACCGCTCCTTTCCTTTCACTACCCTACCCAACCTATCTACCTTGTCGTTAGAGGAAACCTGCTTGGAGCATCCTGGAACCGGCTCAGGCTCAGTAGCTACTGTTCCCTGGACGGTCGAAGAACCAGAAGCTTTTTCCGCTCTCGGAGAGGAGGAACGAAGACCCTCCTTCTCAGTAGCGGTCAAGCTTTTTGCTCCCTTCTGACCATGTTTCCTCTTCAGGCGACTCTCCCGCCATGCCGCCTGGGTTCTGGCTATTGTGGCACTCGCCCTAGCCAGAGAAACCATTTCCCTATCCGTTAAGGATTTGGGGTCACGGCGCTTAAGCCTATTGATTAGGCGCCTGGCGTTGGCACGTTGCTTTAGCGGGTCTCTAAGCTCTAGTGACGTCTCGGTTCTAATAACCGTCCTAACACTATCTAGCGTAGAGTTCGCCTCCCCAGATGACTCGCCTAGAAGGGGGGCTTTTCCGGTTTTCGGTGAAGGAGGATGCGTCCGACCTATGCCTTCGCGGGCTTCAGTCTTAGCATCCTTCTTTTCCAACGCACGTTCAGATCTGACGCTGCCAGAGTGTTCATCGGGACATGGCCTAATGTCACACTCGGACGCGTCCATCTGAGGGGTTGCATTCTGCGGATCACCCCCTGCTACATTCGAATTGGCTGAACCGGTCCCTCCCTGCCCTGACGGGATATGTCCTGTCACAGACAAGGGGGGTCGCATCAGGTCATTCTCACCCCTGACTTTCTCTGGAGCATTCCCTACGAGGGTACTAGCTAATGGCTGGTACTCCTCTGCGGATACCTCTTTGAGGAAGTCAAGAGCTTTGCGCAGCCTTTCCTTGTCTCTATCATCCAAAACACTCTTGTTCCTAAGCCTGCGTATCGTCTGCCTGCAGTTTTTCAGTACTCCACTGATAGAAGCGTACTCCACTAATGTCACATACCGCTGTGGAGGATTGATTAGCAGCACCTGACCGCACCGCTGCTATCCCTCCCCTACTGCCACAAACTACTGACCCGGCTCCCCTTGGCCCCGACGGGATATGTCCTGTCACAGGGAGAGGGGGACGCATCAGTGCTTCAGCACCCTTGACCTCCTTTAGAGCATTCCCCCTGTGAGGGTACTAGCTGATGGCTGGTACTCCTCCGCGGATACCTCTTTGAGGAAGTCAAGAGCTTTTTGAAGCCTTGCTTGTTCCCTGTCATTGAGGATCCTATCTCTCAACCTACGTATCGTCTGCCTGCAGTTCTTAATCTTACTGCTAATGGAGGTGGCAGACGATACAGAGAATTTGGATGAGCTGGCAATGGAGCAAGAGTCGTCATCTGTGATGAATAATTCAGCCAGATTGACCACCATTGCCTCACTGCCATCCTCACCCGAAGCCTCCTTGCTACCTGGTTTTAGGAGACGGTTCTCCTCCTCATCCGTGATGTCATAATTGGAGCCGGTTTTATGAAGAGTTCTGGTACCCGGCTCCTTTGTACCAGACCTTCCTGAAGATTTGTTGGTTTTTTCAATTTTGGTCCCACGAGTACGGGGGAAAAGGAGGTCGCGCTGTACTCACCCCCTGTATACAGCGAAGAGGACTTACTATGAAACTGGATAGCCTCAGGTGTCCAGAGTTCACCGTTAGAAGACATACTAACGCAATGCCATTCATTCCTAGGCACGGTTGTATGACACCTGGAATTGCGGGTTTTATCGAGTTGTCCTCTCTAGATCCGCCATATTTAGTAGAAGCAGGGACACCTCGTGCAGGTTGTGACATAGTCACGTATGGACGGTCTTGAGGACTAACCTCCTGGTTAGCTAGAAAGTCTAGAGTCTAGAATCTAGAAAAACCTTGCCCCCGCAACTTTTGTTTACTGATGCTTCGAAATCAAATTATAGCACTTCTTTCGCAGTTGTCACCGAAGAGGGATCTGTTATCAGTAAGGGTCTACTCCATTTTACTACATCAATCTTCACGGCAGAAGCATTCGCAATACTCAAAGCTGTGAAAAATAAGAAAACAATTATCTTCACCGATAGCCTTTCATCAATAAACGCTATTAACAACATTAACAACTCTTCGAGCATTGTTACAGACATCCGCGGCAAACTTATTGCAAAAAAAAAGAAATTTAAGAATTGCATGGGTACCTGGACACATAGGCATTGTTGGTAACGAAAATGCCGATTCAGAAGCCAAACGAGCATTTAAGGAACCCCTAATCTCGTTCTACCATTTCAACAAAAAAGACTTAACAAAATACTTAAAAACACTTTTCAAGCTGAAAAATGCATGGCATGAATACCACCATACCTATTCATTGCTCAATCCAATCGCCGCGAAGGCAATATACCCTGCCAACTTACCGAGTTCAGTGATCAAAACATATATTAGGCTGAGAATGGGACATACCAACACCACCCACAAACACTTAATCACCAAAGAATCTTCCCCACTTTGCGGATTCTGCGTCGAAAGACCAGCATTTACTGTTGTACATATGCTACACTGCGCAAACATAAACTCGATCTCCAAAACCACTTCTGGAAAAAACCTTCAAGAACTTTTAACTGTCATCTCCGATACTAACATAAAACATGTAAATGAAATTATTTCAAAACTAGAGTTAATTATCTAATTTATAATTACTTAGCTCAAACCCTTGGTAGGTAGAGCTTAATATTTTGCATTGTAATATAATTTATTTTATATTTCAATAAAGTTATAATAATAATAACATTTACTAGTAAAAACTTAAGATTAGAAGTGGATGACATCATATCAGCTGAAATTCCTGATCCAGTCACTGATCCCCATCTACACGACATTGTGACGACACAGATGGTGCATGGATTAAATCCATTATCGTGCGGTGTATTAAATCCATTATCGCCTTGCATGGCTAATGGAAAGTGCACAAAACGATATCCGCAATCGTTAGTTGCTGAAACAGTCACAGGGAACGATGGATATCCAGTGTATCGTCGGCGTTCAAAAGAAGATAATGGTCGAACTATCAAAGTTAAAGTTCAAAATCAAGAGATTTATTTCGAAAATGAATTCATTGCACCATATTGCCCGCTGCTATCACGAATTTTCGAAACACATGCGAACGTTGAGAGTTGTCATTCGGCCAAATCGCTTTGTTTGTGTTAACGACAGACCAAAAAACAAAAAATGTGGTTTACCAAAGAGCACTTCAATGAAACGTATAATTTGCGGACACGTATAACGCTTCGATTCAGTATTTAATTTGGATTCACTTTCATTTTTTACTTAGAGAAGTTCAACTAAATTACACTTGATTTTTGTAATCGAAATGAATTCATTACAGTTGTGAAATGAAATACAATTTTTCCTTTTCGAATATAAAAAAAAATATTTTTCTTCATCTTTTAATCCTCAAACGAAATGTTACAAAAAACGAAGCCATCTGGTGGCGAAACGGAGTTCGCCGGGTTTGCTAGTTATATCATAATTTTCTTTGCGAGTTTTTTGTCAAAATGGTTTTATTGTTGGTATCAAATAAGAAAAAGGAAATAAACATTTTAGGTTTACCATGGCTAGAAATAATCAATGCACTGCAAAAGAGTAAGTTTTGCTTCTTTCGCACATAAAAAAAGGAAAATCTCAATCGTGAAATGTGTGTATCGGTCACTTTATTTAGCGCAAAATGTTTTAAAAGCTGCACCCCAAAATGAATTTCATGGCAAATCGAAAAAAACGAACCCCGCGGATGATCGCCGTATAATAATGCTATCAAAAACTGACTCTTTTAAGTCATCAAAAGCTATTTCCGCAGAAATTAACAACATGGTTAGTGCTCCAAGAGTTCGTGGTGGCTGACAAAAAGCCAAACTTCTCGGACGAATAGTTAGGAAAGTTCCACTAATGTGAAAAAAATTCTTAAGCATGGGGGTACAGTTTGCCCTGACACATGCAAATAGGACGAGCGATATGGGTGAGAATAAATGGCGAAATATTTTGTTGAGCGACGAAACAACGATTAATATCTTTGAAAATGACTGTAAAAAGAATGAAGAGATTCTCGAGCCAAGGAATTCCATAACCGTTGCATAAAAAATAGAGTGGAACATGGAGGCAGCAACATAATGGCCTGGGCATGTTTTTCTTAGAATGATGTTCGTCCAATATTTCAGACTACAAGCAATATAACGGCAGCCGAGTACAAAGATATTTTGCAAATGGTAGTGCTATCAAACTGACATACGACTCTGAGCCTGTGGAACAACGCAACAGAGGACCTCGGCCGGCACACAAGTCGAGGAGGACGTCGGCCGGCTTGGTGTGCGAAATTGGAGACAGCTGGCGAAAGATCGTGCTGGCTGGAGAGGCATGTTGAGTGAGGCCCAGGTCCACCTCGGACTGTAGCGCCCTAAGAAGAAGAAGAAGAAGAAGAAGAAGTGCTATCGTAGGAAAGTGCTAAGGAAAACATGCCTCTGCGTTGGTTCTTTCAGCAGGATAATGACAAAAAGCATACTTCTAAACTAGTAAAATGCTTTGTTAACAACAAAATCAACCTGCCAGCCTGGCCAAGTTAATCTATAGGCCTAAATTCTAATGAAAACTTGTGTGCCCATCTAAAGAAGAAATTGTTTGAGCAAATATTTCAAATACAGTCAAAAGGTGATAATTTTTTAAAAGAGTAGTAGTAGTAGAGACATGTCAAGCATTCATTAGCAGTATGCCCAAAATGATGGCCAAAAATATAAAGTAAATGGGTAACTTCACAGGGTATTAGTGGTAATTGGTTTTGCAACTGAAATAAGTAATCTAAAATGCTCTTAATTTAAAAATTTTGGAAAAAAATACAGTGTATCTATTTTTTTGATCACACATTTTTATGAACTAACACAATTTAATCTTCATAAAAAAATTATTTACGTAAATATTGAAAATATTTTTATGTTTTAAGTTTTTAATAAGTATATAGTATATAGACGCGTATTGCATAATTGAATTGCTTGATAGAATAAATATTTTTTTGTAACGATTAGAAAATTTACCTTTGATTTATTTACTATCAAAATTGGTCCTTCGAGAGCCGGATTGTTTTATCAATTTTATTGAATTCGTTAAAATTTGGTGGTTGTTGGACGTCGAATTTCTGCAGATAAGTACACGTGCAAATCTGATTATTGTTTGATTTTTGCTCCTGTTTGTTACCTTGTTGGATATTTTTGGGGCTCGATTTGCTGCTGTGTTTCACTTCCTGTTAAGAATTTGTGATTAAAAGGAACTGAATTTGTGATTGGTTGTTGAACTGCAGAAATCTTCGGTGTACATTTCGTTTTGTTGTTAGACATTGAGATGTATTTCAATTACATTGTGGGTACCATGGAAGCTTTAAAATAAGTCATAAGGGATCAATTACTCGCGTTTTCACCTTTTCTCAAAATATTCCTCCGAATATGCATGTGCTAAAACTAGAAGTGCGTCTAGAAAGACTTGCAAAAGCGTGGAAAGACATGTGTGCTAGCCAATCGTCTCTTTTCCAGTACCATGCGGAAGAGGGATATAATTATATCGAGGCTGAATTTGAAGTCGTTGAATCAAAGTACACTACCGCGAAATGTGCTTTATTGAAGAGCATTAAGGACTTGACTCCGGTATCGAATGCACCGCAAGATACGTCTTTAACAGAGCTAATGGCTTCTCAAAATAAAATCCTGGATAGGTTAGGAAAGACAATTTTATCTAGCGATAAAGATTCTTCGTCGGTAGTGCTACAACCCATGCATATTACACCTTTCTCCGGGGACTATCGGGAGTGGCCTGGTTTTCGCG
Source organism: Myathropa florea (assembly GCA_930367185.1). Taxonomy (NCBI): domain Eukaryota; kingdom Metazoa; phylum Arthropoda; class Insecta; order Diptera; family Syrphidae; genus Myathropa; species Myathropa florea. The sequence goes on from OV884004.1 coordinate 51,873,936, forward strand.
ATGAGTTCATGCAGACTATAGACTGCAATGCAAAACTGCTCAAAAATTTCGTTATTTAAAATCGGTCTTACGTGACGACGCGTTTAATCTTTTGAACGGTATAAATATTTCGGACTCGAACTACTTGCTTGCTTGGGAGAAATTGGAACGTCGGTACGATAAGCCGCTGTATATTATCAACGCACTTGTTGAACAATTTTTAAAGCTACCAAGCGTTAGTAGTTGCGATGGTTCGCAACTGCGCAAGCTCGTGGATAGAGTGGACGAGGTCATTCGCGGTTTAGAAGCGGTAAAGGCAACAGGTAGAGATCCCTGGCTGATTTACCTGTTGGTCAATAAGACAGATACGGAAACTAGAAAGGCGTGGGCTCTAGAAAGCCAAAACTTAGAGCAATCTACTGTCGAAGATCTTATTGAGTTTTTAGAAACGCGTTCTAATGCTCTCGAAGCAAGTGAAACAAAACCCACTCGTGGAATGAAGACTTCGCGCGCGGCAAACTCAATGAATATAAAAAGTTTGGCTGTTGCTAACGCGTCATGCCCGAAATGCAATGGTGCACATTATCTTCCGCAGTGCTCAGAATTCATTTCGTTGCCGGTTTGTTCGCGTCGCAGCTTCGCTAGAGATAATCGGTTGTATTATAATTGTCTCGGTACCAAGCATTCATCGATGCGATGTCGAGTTAAAACGTATTGCTCGTTTTGTAATACGCGTTATCATAGCTTAGTGCACTTGGATAACACAACACATTCTTCTACAACAGCTATTCCGAACACTAACGCTGCACAGAGCGCTACTGTATCGATTGTAAGCAATCACATGAAGAACGAATCGCGGTCTTCGGGAATACTTCCTACCGTCGTCGTTAAGGTGCACGATGCACTTAGAAAACCTCATTTCGCGCGCGTGCTACTAGACACAGGTTCGCAAGTGTCCTTTGTGACTGACAGTTTGGTAAAACGACTCGGCGTTCGTCGCACACATGCTCGGTTACACATATCTGGAATTACGTCTGTTGAAGCTGGCGTGACTCAAGGGGTGGTGAATTTAACTTTAAGATCTTGCATTAATTCGCATTCAGTTGACATCAAGGCCTACATCCTGAACAAAATTACATCCCAAACTCCCTCGTTTTCATTGATTTTCATTGAAATGTTCCAACTTTTATTTCCTCCAAGATCTCCCATTAGCTGATGCAGGATTCCAAACTCCTGGGTGCATCGATATCTTGTTGGGAGCCGATAAGGCATGGAGTATTCTGCAAGGTGGACATCGTTCTGATGAGGAAGGAAGACTCGTTGCTCATGAAACAGTTTTTGGATGGGTGGTTTGGGGTTGTTTGCCGCAACAACAGATTGTTTCGCATGCAGGGGTTGACCTGGACGTATTGTTAAGGTCCTTTTGGGAAATAGAGGAGATTCCGAGGAAATCGTCTTTGGCATTAGATGAGGATGAAATTGATCTTAAGTTTGCCAAAACCCTTACGAGAACATCAGACCATCGATATATGGTAGAACTTCTGTTTCGTCAGGAGAAAGTGAAATTTGCTAACACCATATCGGGGGCTTTATCAAGACTTTCGCTTGTTCTTAAGAGTTTAAGAATTCTTTTTTTTTCTTGCAATATGATTTGAGTTCTGAAGCGGTTTACTATTGTTTTTAAAATTGGGATATGATCATTAAAGTTTTCTTCTTGTGAATGATTTGATTCTAAGTCCATGGATTCGTTGTTATTTATTTCTTTAATAATAATAATAATAATGGCGGCGCTACAGTCCGAGGTGGACCTGGGCCTAGCTTCTCAGCAACCACTCGTGTTGTGCGTGCTATTGTTCTCTCACGAGTGGATGGGACCTACAGTTTAATGCCGACTCCGAACGACGAGATTGAGAAGCTTTTTTTCTAGACAGTTATACTCTTTGAGCATTGTCAGTGACTCGAAAGAGGTGGAGCCGTGAAAAAATGTTTGATGTTTTTTTCGAGATTCGAACTGACGACCTCGAGCGTAGGAGTCGACGCACCTACCCACTACGCCACGGCGCCCATTTTATTTCTTTAGAACCATTAAAATCAACAAATACATTTTCAAGGGATACGCTTAAATTATCGTCACATTTTCCGACCGTATTTATTTCCTTCTTATCTACATTCAAACGACTAAAAAAATCTGCTATTTTATTATCTTTGCCTTTTATATAGTTGATATTGATATTATAATCACCTAATTGAATAAGCCATCTCTGTAGTCTGGGGCTTATGTCTTTGCTTGTGTATTTGGTATATAACCATTTTATTGGTTGATGATCTGTTTGCAGGTCGAACTCTTTTTTATATAAATATGGTCTGAAATATTTCGTAGCCCATACTATGGGGCAACAATCGAAAAGGAACTACTAGCCTTTTCGATTGTTGCGTAGTTGCGTTCATGATCATTCAACGTTCTTGAGGCATAACAAACTGGATGCCCTTCTTGCATTAAGACTGCACCTACCGCAAAGTTGCTGACATCGGTGACTAATTTAAATTTTTTATTGAAATTGGGGTATTTAAGGATGGTGTGGTCGTCCGTCGCTTTTCAAAAAAGTCCGTATGAGGGAAACAAAGATCCAAATAATCGTCAAACAACAAATGACTTTTATGATGATGATGATGATTTTATTTACTAGTAAAAACTTAAGATTAGAAATAATAAAATAAATGAACAAAGAAATCTTACACTCCTCAGGAAATCCAACTTGCGACGATCACCACGAAAAACTCTAATTCAACTGGCGTTTTTAACGGATACAAAAACCCAAGCCTTTAGTTTACTGTTAGAAATGTTCGTGGCGAGCGTCACATACTGAGGATGAAAAACGAAAAGAATTTTTGTAGTAGTGAACATAGATACAAGATACAAAAGATAATAAAAATGCAGGCAAATGGTAATGCAGTCATAAATGGCTAGATGACAGATGGGATGTTCAGTTATTATTTGTTTTAATTTTTCAAAGACGGATATGAAATTTGGATCGTTACAATTTATTTTGCTATTCTTTTTTAAATATCTTGTAATTGGTTCAGCAATATGAGCATAGTTTTTTATAAATTTCGTATAGAAACCAATAATACCTAAAAAAGATAGAATTTGCTTCCGTGTTGTAGGTAGTTTAAAATCTTTGATAATCTCAATTTTCTTTGGGTTTGGCTTGACTCCTTTGGATGTCAATGTATGACCCATAAAGTCTGTTTCCTTCAAAAGGAAATTGCATTTGTCTATCTGCATTTTCAATCCTGCTTCTTGTAGCCGACCAAATATTTTTTTAATATTGTCGATATGTTCTTCTAATGATGTACTAAATATAAGTACATTATCGAGATTAACGACACAAATTTTATTCAAATATTCTTTGAGTACGCTATTCATAAGTCTCCGGAACGTCGACGATGCGTTCTTGAGACCAAATGGCATTCGAAAGAATTCAATGACTGAAAGGGGTAGAAAACGCAGTTTTTTTCTGTTTTCAAGCTTAACCGGTATTTGGTGGGAACCCTTAGCTAAATCGATAGTTGTGAAATACTGTGCTCTGCCTAACTTGTCTAAGATTGCGTAAATATTCGGCATTGGGAACTTATCACTGACAGTTACGTTATTGAAACTCCTGTAATCCACAACTAACCTCCATTTTTGGTTTCCTGAATTATCGTTTTTTTTAGGCACGATCCATAAGGGACTGTTGTAAGCAGAGTTGCTCTGTTTGATTATATTTTGCTCCAACATGTCTTGAATTTGCCTCTCTATTTCCTGTTCGTGAACCTGTGGGTACCGATATATCTTCGAATAAATTGGATTTGGTGGTTGTTATTATCTCATGTTCTATTTCGTGCGTAAACGTTAATCTTTAAAAAATAAGTTTTCATAATTTTTAAGAACTGGAGTTATTAGCGACTTTTCCTGTGAGTTTATGCGTTCAAGATTTAATTGTTCGATCTTACCACTTTCTAGACTACAAATCTCACCTATTGGGAAATTATATTCGCTGTTTTTGAACATAATTTTGCTTCCATTTACTTGCAGGTATTGGTTCTCTAAATCTATTTTTGCTTTGAGAGGGATTCTGCCCAATGATAGCATCATATTTTCGATGCGGTAACTCAATGATCTTTCACGATATAGTTCCGTCGACATTAAATTCGGTAGGTATTGAAGCAACTAATTTATTCATTACTTTATTAGTACCGTTTAATGTCGTAAAATAAAAAGGTTTCGTAAGGTTTTCTTCAGAAAAATCCGTTATCGCATTAGGCTTAAGACTGCTTGTATCCGACCCTGTATCTATTAGGCATCTTATTTTTACATTTTGTATAGTTAACAGGACTATCGGTAGCTTGCTTCCCGAGGCTCGTTTGTAAAATTTACGTCTTGCTGCTGTAGGTTATCAATTTCCATTAGACTTTGTCTTGATTCTCTAGAATTATCCGATGAATTCCTATGCTGCCCTGAAGTTCCATTTCTTCTCGATTGCTCTGAGCTACTATTTCTATGTTGTCCTGTATTCTTATGTATTCTAGAGTGACCTGAGTTACTATTTCTACTTTGTCCTATATTCCCATTCCTTCTATATTGACCTGAGTTGTTTTTCTGGTAATGCCTATTGTGTCTCCAATTATCACTACGTCTTGAGACTTCACTATGTCCTGAGCTGTCGTTGTGAACCTGCCTGTTATCATAAACGTTTGAAGCCGTTTGCTTATAGTTTTTGCTCATATGAATAGTGTTTAAGTTGCCTTGATCTAGGCCAAACAATTTGTGAACTACGTCCCTTATTTCTGACAAATTTCTTTATTACTCGAATGTGGTCTTAAGACTGAATTTACAATTTTGCTTAACCAAACATGAAGCTTACATTTCGACATAAATGTCATAAATGACATAAATGACACATTTCACTTCAGTCATCGTTTTCAATTTCCGTTCGCACGTCGGCAGTATCGATGACGATGCGAACAGAGGTAAAATATGATACATTTGTTAAAATATTTTCGATGAACTTCGGTGTTCTACATGTTTACCTAAAACACGTGTGAAGACGCCACCGATATGCATATCTCCTTTAGCGATTCACCTACATGTGCGAAAAGGACAGCTAGTCATCAGCAGCAATTAAGAAATAGCGTCCATGCCTGCGAAAGATAACGCCAAAATGAATATGGTGGTTTGCAAAAGGAGACAATTTGAGCCCTCGAGAGTCGCCAAAAAAGTTGCGGTAGACTCAACGAGTCAAAATAGATTTGCTTTGCTGGATACTGAAGAGGATACCGACGATATAGCAGAGTATTCCAGCAACAATTGTAACCTGAGCTCCTCAGCCAATATCAATCTCAGCAACAGTAGCAGCGTCAACAACAACAACACGGGAAGCAGCAACAACAACAGCGGTATCAACATCAACAGATGCAAAGACAACAGCAGTAGTGTCAACAACAATTTAACGGCTCCCACGCTAGCTAAGCCGAACCCCTGGTGTCCACCGATATTCGCCAAAAAGGTAAATTTAAAAACGATATTGGAATTTATTCGTGAAGCTAAGCTTAACGAAGAAGATATAAAATTTTCCACCAAAGGGCGTAGGAAAACGAAAAATATTTGTTAGGGATGTTGAGCTGAACAGCTTCTTCTTAAATACATTTAAGAAAAAGGGAATTGAAGCTTTCTCGTTTACCCCAAAACGATTCAAAACATTTAATGTTGTACTTAAGGGAGTCGCGAGCGCTTTCTCTCCTTCAGAGGTACAAAATGCGCGGACGAGAACGGATCCTTCGCTGAAAGTGACGGTGAAAAGGTTGACCAAATGGTGTAAGGAGACAGACATTCCTTTGGAATTATTCATTTGCACCTTGGAGGACAGAGAAAGTTTATTAAAAAATAAAAAAAAGTTAAAACGGTTCTGAGACACAGAGTCAAATGGGAGGCGATGCAAAAGCTCGGGCGTCAAGCAATGCTTCCGTTGCAAGCGCTTCGGCCATATGGCAGCCTACTACTCTTCTCCGCCAAGATGCGGAAGTTTAAGGGGATGCCCAAAATGTGTAGAGTTCTTAAAAAAAAAGAAACTATGCTAGCGGCAACACGCAATAGTAGGTTAGTAATGCGTAGCGCGGTAGTAAACGCTACCAATAAATTCCCTCAGAATGCGCTATCCTTCGCTGATGCGGTAAGAGGTAACAAAGCGCCAAACCCCCTCCCCAGTTCCTCCCATTCCTGCGGCGAGGTGTCTAATTTTATGGAAGAGTCGATCAGACTCTTTGAAATGCCGATCGATATACTGTTCGCCAAGATCAAAACCTTTTGGCCCAATTATATTAAAATGGACGAAAGTCTTAAAAAAGGAGCGTATCTGTAATTTTTACTTTCCCTTTCACGTCCCTCTCCATGAACATAAACGTCATTACCGCCATCATATGCTCCCTTTCCCAAGATATCGTTTAACGACGAAATTGATAATGCAATAAATTCAATGACTGCTATCTTATCCAACTGCATCGAAAGGCACAGTAAGAATATATCCCGCCGACCCACCTGGCTAAGAATCTCAGATCACACTGTCAGTTTGTTCGTGACAAGAAAAATATGGAAACGACGTCTAAAAAGGATTTTCCATCATTTTGGCGATCGTAATAACCCAAGCTATATAGAACTATCATCGAGAGTAAGCTGCCTAAGCAAAATTATTAAAGACAAGGTCCAATCTGAACTCAATGAGCAGTTTAGCAATAAACTATCGAGCCTAAAACCTTCATCTAACGTCTTTAAAATCATCAATCAGATCACTGGCCGAAAAAAGAACACGGCCGAGGACCAGCGCGAACTAAGATATGGCGACAGAATTCTCACACCTTCTGAGAAAGTAGAAGTATTTAGAGCATATTACACTTACTTATACTCCCTAAAAATCCACTTATCTGACCCTATTAATTGCCTCATTGTTGAAACTTACAATAGCTCTTTTGCTATCTGGAACCAAAACCTTACATTAACGAACTTTTCTCCGTCTAACAAATCGAATGAGGCGAACAATGATAATTTCATCACTACAAGCGCTGTGGAGTTTCTAATCTCTTCCTTAAACAACAAAAAATCGGCCGGCCCAGACAATATTTGCAACTTCGTACTGCGCAAACCCAAAAGGATAATAGCCAAGCACCTAACCCCCCTTATCAACAACTGTATTAATAATTGCTACTTTCCCACTGCTTGCAAAAACGCAAAACTAATTCCAATTAAAAAAAAGAACAGTCCCAACAATATAAATGATTTCCGCATAATCTCGATGCTGTCAAACCTGGGAACAATTCTCGAAAAAGTCATTCTCTTAAAAATCCAAAACAGTTTTGAGGGCACTGAGCTCTCACAAGCTCAGCAAGGGTTCAAAAGAGGGCACTCCACCGAAAACGCTCTACTACTCCTACAAAATAAAATTCTAAACAAATTAAGATCCAAGCAATGCACTATTGCATGCGCCCTCGACCTTTGATTCTGTATGGCACACCGGTCTATTTTACAAGCTTTTCCAATTAAAATTCCCTCCAAATTTTATAAAAATTATAACAAATTTCCCTCAAATCGTAGTCTGTCCGTTCATTTTGAAAATTAAAACTCCCCTCACATCCCGATTTTGGCAGGGGTCCCCCAAGGATCCATTCTAGGGCAATTTTTATTCAACCTTTACCTGTTTGATCTCCCTCTCCAACACCATAATTCCGAAGCCATATTATATGCTGACGATACAATTTTATTCAGCTCAAGGGCTAAACGAAATTAAAGGTCACCTCAACGAGCTCATACCTTACTACAAAAAATGGGGAATCGACTTAATTCTGAAGACATATGAACTGATATGTTTCAGGAACGCATCCGGTAGAGTCCACAACCTGGCAGTAAGAGAGAGCCGGAACATCAAACTCTCCATCGAGGGCAATCTGATACCCTTGAAATACGATTAAATATCTGGGCATACACATGCACGAAAGACTTAAAATGAACCCTCATGCTAGAAAGGCTTTAAACAACAGCAAGGCCGCAGCAGCCAAACTGAAGCTACTTATCAAAAAACTCCAAAAATGTTGAAAAAAGTACAAGACTGCTTATGTACAAGACCCTGATCCGTCCTTGATCGCATACGGTTTCCTCATATGGTTCTCAACAACTCCTAACGTAGTCCTTGAGTTGCAAAGATTCGAACGGAAAATTATCCGAAATTGCATCTCTAAAAGAAGAAGACCGCCTGGTAAATGGCATCACAACAAAACATTATACCAAAACTCGGGAATAACGCCAATGCTTGAATATTTCACCACTCTTGCAAAAATCTCAGCTCTCCAAAACCATGATAACCCCATTCTCCGAAACGTTTTCGGGGAAAAGATTGAATGGTCGATTAACGACCGATATTACATATCCCCGATCAGTATTCTCAGCGAGGGTTCCAGCTCCTCCTTCCACACTGAAGAAGATGTTAACGTGCTCACGGCTCCCTTTTACAAGCAGAATCCAAACACATACAGAGGCTAAGCAGCTCAATCTCTCCAAGTTCCTTAATATTATTGTAGTAGAATTAAGCGAAAATTACTTCAAAAATGATGCGATGAAGACAAAATTCAAAGACCTTGCTTACCACGTTATAAATTTATATTTTATTAGTACAACCTTCTTCCTCGGTGGTCCAGATCCAAAAGAGAAAAATTAATAATTCAAATATACCAGGAAGTCTAATTGGAATGGAGAACATTGAATTGGAAATACAAATTGAGATACTCAGGAAATATGTACATACAGCATTACATAATGAGTTAAGCTAGATCAACTAACAGAGAAATTAACATGTGTCTTAACATAATGAGAATAGAGCTTTCGATATGAAGAGAATAGAGTATAGAAAAGCTTTTACATGAGACAAATTGAATTGAGAATATTACATGTAGAATGAGAGTTTAAAACATAGAATTCATATAAAATGAGAGAAAAAGAGTTAACATAAGCAAAAACTGAATAATTGTGAGTGTTGAAACGATAAGACAAATTTATACACGAGGATCTATACGTGAGTTCTCAACATTCAGCCCCCCTGAATGAGCAATTGGCAACGGTATGAGTTTGACGATTGGCCGAACATATTCTCCCGTTGGTGTGACTATTGTTGCAATACGTTTTTGATGGTTTGATGCCAGGATGAAGACTCTTTATTCGTGCCAATATCCACTTGGTTGGAGGTAGGTTAGAATCCTTAACCAAAACAACATCATCAATTTTGAGGAAAGTTTCTTGAGTGTGCCACTTAGCCCGATGTTGCAATGATGTTAAATATTCGGTGTGCCAACGCCGCCAAAAGCCTTGTTTTAGATTCTGTAAAAGAGACCAATTAATAGAGGGACTATCAGATGTTTCACACATATAGGGACGAGGTACACATAACAGCGGAGCACCAATCAGAAAATGCGCCGGACTTAAAGCCATTGGGTCCATGTCTGATGTCGGCCACATAGACCGAGAGTTTAGTACTGCTTCCACCTGTGTGAGGAAGGTATACATTTCTTCGTATGTCAGCCGATGGTCCTTGATGTCTCGCTTTAGGTGGTACTTCACGGACTTGACGCCCGCTTCCCATAGACCACCAAAATGTGGCGCGGAAGGTGGAATAAATCGCCAAGATATTTCATCCTTTGAGAGGTGATCAACGACTGCATCTGTGTGATCTTCTCTTAAAAGTAGTTGATACATCTCATTGAGGCAACGTTTAGCTCCATGAAAGTTTGTTGCGTTGTCACTCCATATTTCCATTGGTTTCCCTCAACGAGCTGCAAATCGGTCCAACGCGGCAAGAAAAGCGCTTGTCGAAAGATCACCAACTAATTCCACATGAATTGCCTTAGTGGTAAAGCAAACAAACAACGCGATGTAGCCCTTGACAAGCTTAGGATTTCGTCCTCTAGCCAAACGTAACGATATTGGACCAGTATAATCTATCCCGACCTTACTAAAGGGACGCTCGAAACGGACGCGTTCAGCTGGAAGATCATTCATCAACTGCTCAACGGCAAGTTTTCGATGGCGGAAGCACGACACACATTCATGAACGACCTTGCGTAAGAGATTACGGACACCAACAATGTAGAACTCTTGTCGAAGAATGGCGAACATTAGCGAAATTGAAGCGTGCAAGTGTTTTTTATGTATGTGTTCCACTATGAGTTTCGCGAACCGAGTACTCTTACCGAGAATGATAGGATGTTTTGTAGAGTAACTAAGTTTAGATTCTCGAATACGACCACCGACGCGAAGCACGCCTTGTTCATCAAAGAACGGAGTAAGAGATACCAAATTATTTCCCTTCTTAAGAACTCGTCCGCGCTTAATAGTTTCTATTTCAGAAGAAAATTCAATTGCTTGATAATATTTCATGAATTTGAGTTTTGCGTTTGACAATTCAACAGATGAAAGCGAACGACCTTGCCGAGAACCAGGTTGATTACGCACGATTGCTAGGAACCGAATAACGTACGCCAACGATCGAATTGCTTTTAAGTAATTGGAACAATTGGTTATTATATTTTCGTATATGTCTGCAGTTTGAAGTTGAGTTACGAGTACCTGGTGGGCAGATTTTCCCTTTCTTTCCTTAAGATCAACGCCTGCAGGGATGCCGCTCAAAGTGATGCTGGATATAGGCCATTTAGAACGTTCGTGCTTTATCCATGATGGTCCAGACCACCATAGATCATTTTTTAATAAATGAGAAGGTGATATACCACGGGATGCGCAGTCAGCGGGATTATCTTGTGATCGCACATGGTTCCAGTGCTCTCGAGGCAGTACCGACAATTTTTCACTTGTGCGTTTTGATACGAATACCGACCACCTTTTTGGTAACGCTGACAGCCAGTGCAGGACAATTGCTGAGTCAGTGAACGCAGTAACTTTCATGTCTTTGAATTGCAAATACTCTTTAAGTTTGTTGACTAAACGGCAAAGCAATAATGCTCCGTAGAGCTCGAGGCGTGGAAGAGAAACCACCTTAATGGGAGATACCCTGCTCTTAGCAGCTACGATGGTACTGAAAACTTGTCCCGCGGAATCTGAACTGCGACAGTATATTTGTATGCGTATGGACTGTATGAACCGATGATTAATTAATTTATTGTAAGATCGAAATAAAACGCGTGCTTCCAATTTTCGCAACGATCCAACATTAAAAATGGCGTGCCGTTTATTATATTATTTTTAGACAAAGACAAACATATAATGAGGTGAATGCATTCAGCGCGAACATCCCCCCGCCGTTGAAGGACACCTTCAACCCAACAGTAAGGGGCATAACTTGCCGACTGGACGTTTAAATTCACCCTTCGTAGTTACGAGGGAAGCGACTCGTACAAGTCCGTCTTGTCCTGGGTAGTCATTCTTGATTCTTCCGATGAGCCATTGCGTTGGTGGTTGACTTTCGTCCCTTATGATGACCACTCAGTATGCAACTCAGGTTCTGGGATGTGATGCAAACACGCATCACACAATCTGGGGGAGCACGGACATCAACGATAGAGGTGAGTTCATTTTTGACTACATTCTAAACAACAATTTAGTAGTATGCAACTCAGGTTGCGAACCCACCTTTATTACAAAAAACAGACAGGAGGTGCTCGACATCACCCTGACGTCTGAGGCTATTGCTGACAGCATCAAAAACTGGAAGGTCTCTCGTGACCACTCCTTCTCTGATCATCGCTATATCACCTTCGATGTAGTAAGATCGCCTCGTTCACAAATATCTTTCAGAAATCACCGAAAGACCAACTCGGATAAATACAGAGAAACTGTATCGGCAATCTTAACTGATACACCCTTCTCCATCCCCAACTGTCCTGCCGACCTTGACACTTCTGTGGAGAGGCTCACAAAAATCCTTAACCACGCACTGTCTATTTCCTGCCCTATCAGCAAGCCTAAGGGCAAGTCGAAACCACCATGGTGGAATCGGGAACTGGACAAGTTGCGCAAGGAAAGCAGGAGATCTTTTAACAAAGCCAAACGCACCCGAGATGCTGTTGATTGGGAAACCTACAAAAGTTCTCTCAACACCTTCAAAATTGAACTAAGAAGAGCCAAGCGTGTGTCTTGGAGACTCTTCTGCGGCAAAATTGAAGAAGTTTCTGAAGCCTCCAGGCTGAGGAAAGTTTTAGCATCGCTCCCGAAAGCACCAAGCTTTCTACAAAAATCGGATGGTACCTGGACATCTTCCAGTCTAGACACCCTAAACCTTCTTGTGGACACCCACTTCCCGGGAAGTCTAGCTGCTAGATCAATCTGTCCTGGCAGTACACCAACCAGATCCTCTTGTAGCCCTCTTAAAATAGACAGTGCATCTGTCAAGTGGGCACTAAATAATTTTAAACCACATAAATCAGCTGGTCCTGATTGCATTATACCTGCAGAGCTCCAAGCAGTTGCAGATCTCATTCTCCCCTGGCTGACAAGCATCTTCCAAGCTTGTCTAGATTTAGGATATGTCCCAAGGTCTTGGAAGGAGGTTACAGTAATCTTCATTCCCAAGGCCGGCAAATCCTCACATAACAAGCCTAACGACCTTAGACCTATCAGCCTCTCTTCTTTTCTCCTAAAGACACTTGAAAAGCTGATTGATCACCACATCAGAAGCAGTATTGCGTCTGGCAGACTCTCGCATGCTCAACATGCGTACAATAAGGGTAAGTCAGTGGAGACAGCTCTACACACCCTCATAGGTACGATTGAAAAATCACTAAAATACAAGGAATTTACCCTGGTAGCTTTCCTTGACATTGAAGGAGCCTTTAACAACATCACTCCCGAGGCAATTACCTTAGCGCTTAACAATCTCGGTATTGAAAAGTCCCTTGTGGCTTTTATTCACCAGCTACTGGTTAGCAGAGTAATAAACTCTAAATTCGGTGAATCCAATGTCCGCAGAACAGTTAATAGAGGAACCCCGCAAGGTGGTGTACTCTCTCCTCTTCTGTGGAATGTTGTGGTCAATGAACTGCTACTGAACTTAGAGGAGGTAGGATGCAGGGTGATTGCCTATGCGGATGATATTGCTATTGCAGTTTCCGGAAAATTTGTCTCGACACTAAAGGACATCATGCAGCATGCCTTCCATAGAATAACCTCATGGACCAGTGCATGCGGTCTTGGAGTTAATCCACAAAAAACGGAACTAATACTCTTCACGAGGAAATATAAAATTCCCCCCTTTGACCCTCCCTCATTGTGTGGCGTAAAACTTACGCTCACAGATAAGGCCAAATTCCTGGGTCTCATTATAGATCGTAAACTAAGCTGGAAGTCCAACATCATAGGGCGTATCAAGAAAGCTACCACTGCGCTCTATTGCTGCAAAAAAGCAATCGGATGTAAATGGGGCCTTCAGCCTAGAATAGCATACTGGCTGTACACAGCCGTAGTCAGACCAATCCTACTCTATGGAGTCTCAGTATGGTGGACAGCTCTTGGCACAGCCGTCAACCGCAACCTTCTTAACCGCGTGCAAAGAACTGCAAGTATATGCATCAGTGGAGTGCTAAGGACGATACCATCCGAAGCATTAAATATTCTACTGTATCTCCCTCCACTTGACTTGTTTGACAGACAAGTAGCAGCCTGCACAGCGGTAAGACTCAGAACACTTCACCTGTGGAATAACCACCCTACGGGTCATTCCACCATTCTAGATAACCTCGAGTTTCTACCGCACGACACCGACCTCATACTGCCTCATCTTGTCTTTGAGAAAAACTTCTCTACCAGCATACCCTCCAGGTCAGACTGGAAGTCTGATACTCAGACGCTGGACGGTCCTCTGCGTATTTTCACAGATGGATCCAAGACGGACGAGGGAGTAGGAATAGGTGTCTACTCCAAGGATCTCAATTTTAGTATATCCCTCCACATTCCAGAATATTGTAGCGTTTTCCAGGCTGAGGCAATGGCAATAAAAGAAGCTCTGTCCTGGCTCAAGAACAACGTGATGTCCAAGAAGGACATCACCATCTGTTCAGACAGCCAGGCAGCAATCAAATCCCTGAACTCGGTCACTTTTCTCTCTAAGACCTCCCTAAATTGCCGCCTATCTCTTAACGAGATGGCTGAGCATTTTAACATTCACCTCATGTGGGTGCCGGGACATAGTGACATTCCAGGGAATTGTGAAGCTGATTATCTCGCCAGGAGTGGTACGATCTCCACAAACCTCCCTAGTGGGGATCCTCCGCCTATGCCATTCGCTACAGCCAAACTTCTTTTGAAGAATCATACCATTAAAAACACCAACTCAAGATGGTCAGATGGCACTACGTGCCTCATTACAAAGCAAATCTGGCCTAAACTTGATCTAAAACGTTCACTCTATCTTCTTAGAATGAACAGGTCATCCCTAAGGATTCTCATTGGCGTTATCACAGGACACTGTGCCATTGGCACTCACGCCTCAAGAATGGGACTCCCTCATAATGATTTCTGCAGAAGCTGCAGAGACGAAGAAGAAGAAGAAAGCATAACGCATCTTCTCTGCACTTGTAGCGCTCTCTCCTCTCGCAGGATGAAACACCTTGGAGCCTACTTCTTTAACGACTTGAGCGAATTGCACAACGTCGGCATCAATCAATTAAAGAGCTTCGTTGAAAGCGCTAAATGGTTTTTCGGATAAAGGAACACAAGATCCGCGTTGTATCACAATGGGCCTAATTTGGCCTAAGTGTGACAGCCACTTCAACCTAACCTATGATGACCACATCACCTGGCTGGATGTTTCTCGACTTCTCTAACCACTTAGGACGCTTGCGCAGCTGACTTATGTAGTCCTGTGACCATTTTTTCCAGAAACCGTGAACGAGTGACTGCAGATAATGCCACCGGTTAGATAGAGATACATTCTGATTAATAATGATTGTGTCCGGCACAGTTGTCAGAGGTCTCGAAATCAAAAAATGTGCTGGAGTCAAAGGATCCGTATCGCCTTTAAAACGAGCGCACAATGGCCGCGAATTCGCGCACGCCTCGATTTGGCATAGAATCGTTCAGAATTCTTCGTAAGTTGCCGACGTGTTTCCCATTATTCTTCGCAGGTGAAATTTTAAGGTTTTGACACCGGCCTCCCATAGCCCACCGAAGTGCGGACCATGAGCAGGTGAGAAGGTCCACTCTATACCAATGTTCGTGAGCTCGTTTGACACATCGGTTTGGAAACGCGTTGAACTGAGAAGAGTAGCCCATTCGCGAAGCGTTTGGTTGACACCCGTGAAATTAGTGCCATTATCACTAAAAATTGTATGGCATTTCCCGCGTCGGGCCACAAATCTTCGCAAGGCTGCTATAAACGCCGCTGATGAAAGCTCCGTGACCACTTCCAAATGTATGGCCTTCGTTGCCATACATATAAATAGAGCAACGTACACCTTGTATTGCTTGGCGCCACGTCCTCTCCACGTCCTCTCCACGCCCGGACAGTAAACGGACCCGCATAATCCGTACCGGTATTACCAAAAGTTACACCAGGCTCTACCCGCGGAACGGGTAAATTACCCATTTTTTGCTGATAGGGAATTCCGCGTTGACGCACGCATGTCGAACACTGATAAATGCATCGCTTGATTACATGATGAATACCAAAGATAAAATAATTAAGATGCACAAGATATGTCATCTGACGCATTCCGGCATGTAAATGTTGTATTTGGCAGTCATTGACAATCAACCTCGTAAAATGATCATCCTTGTGGAGTACAATGGGATGCTTCTGATCGAACGGTATCGAAGCATTCTCCAACCTACCTCCTACCCGAATGACTCCTGATTCGTCAATGAAGAGATCCATAAATCGATATTTACTCTTTCTTGATACCGTGTGGCCGTTGCTTAAGGATTTTATTTCTTCATGAAAATGCTGACCCTGCGAAATTCGAACCAGCGCGATTTTGGCCAAATAAAGATCTTGAGGTGATAGAAAGTAAAAGCGCGATACATTAAGACGTTTTCGATTCCGAAATAGCAGGATGCAACGAGCGATGACGCGTAGCAGTCGGTTAAGATTCGAAAACCGAGTGGCTATATCGAAATTTGGAGTGTTATTCATAGTGTTTGTTAAGCAGGCAACTTTGTCATCGACTCCATTTTCGCAATATTCTGGCAGGCTTGAAAACACAATCACATCATCTTGTAAGAACCGAGGACCATTCCACCATAATTCCAACTTAAGCAGACAATGTGGCATCAAACCGCGCGTCACACAGTCTGCGATTTTCTGTTGTTCGTACGTGATGCCATATGGATTCCGGAAACAGGCTAACGATTTTATTTACGCGATTATCGACGAACACATTTCGCGGTAGCGGATTTCCGTGGATCCAATGCAGAACTGTCGTTGAGTCACTATAGGCAAAACACATTGTGTCAGCAATCATTAATCTTTTACCTTGCTAAGCAGTTTTGCGAGCAATAAAGAGCCACAAGACGAGGAATTGTAAGTTCAGGTTTCAATGGCGCGATTCGAGTTTTTGCGCAAATAAGTGCGATTCGAATACCGCCGACTCCTAAGACCCTGGAATATACTGCAGCAGAATATGCTGACCCTGATGCGTCAGGAAAACCGTGCAATTCCAGCACATCTCCTTCCCTTGATTGCAACCAACGTGGAATTTGAATGGCATATAATGAAGCTAAATCCGACCGTAGTTCCGACCATTCGTTGTACAGATCCATGGGGATAGCTTCATCCCATTCTATTTGCCTTAACCAAATACGCTTCATAAATATTTTCATTTTGACGATGGTGGGTGAAAGCCATCCTAGCGGGTCGAATATACATGCAATATCTGATAGGACCTCTCGTTTTGTAGCTTGCGTACTCAATGCTTGTAGCGATGAGCTAAACTGGAATGAATCGGTCTCGATGTTCCACCACAAACCCAAAGTTTTTATGCCATTTTCACCAATACACAACTCGGTTGCCATTTCCTTATCAGCAGCATTGATCGTTTTGAGAAAATCTCGCGAATTTGAAGACCGCTTTCGAAGGTCCATGCCCGATTTCTTTAGCATGTGGCAAAGATCGTTTTTAAACCTTGCAGCATCTTCAACGGAATTGAATTTAGACATAAAGTCGTCTACATAAAAATCGTTAATAAGGCAATCCGAAGCCTGCGGATACCTGGCGATGTTGTTGATGCCGATTTGCTTTAAAACTCTTGTGGCCAAGAACGAAGCCGATGCTGTTCCGTAGGTAACTGTTTGAAGTTGATAATCTCGCGGTTCTTCAGTTACGTCGCTTCTCCAAAGTATGCGTTGAAAATGTACATCTTTCGCGTTTACCAGTATCTGGCGGTACATTTTCGCGATATCAGCTTCAACCGCAATTTTAAATTTTCGAAACTTGATAAGATTGGTGACCAAGTCGTTTTGAATTGTTGGCCCGACAAGTAAGTAATCATTCAACGAGAATCCATTCGTGGATTTGCACGACGCATCGAACACCACCCTCAATTTAGTCGTTGTACTCGTGGGCTTGATTATCGCATGGTGTGGTAAATAAAATGAAGAGTCATCGCGATGATTCTCGGGAATAACCGTCATATGTCCTAGTCGTTCATAATCGTGCATAAAGGCTTCATACTCGCGTTTGAGATTTATATCCTTAGAGAATCGTCTCTCCATTGCGGCAAGTCGCTTTAAAGCAGCATTTCGAAAGTTTCCAAATATGACCGGCGTTGTTGCAAAAAGTAGGCTAACCACAAATGATTCTCAATATTATCACTCACCTCACGTTTGGGATGATTAACCTCGTTAATGCCTTCGTGTTCCCAAAACCTTTGTAGAAGTTCATCGGTATTGACCGTGGAGTGAAAAACCGCCAATTTATGCTCTGATTTAAGAGAGACGTTTCCGAGAATCACCCAACCGAAAATGGTATTTTGCGCGACCGGTGAACCTGCGGGATACGTAATTTTTCCTTTCGCAATAATGTCACAAAATATATCCGCACCCAACAGAATGTCGACTTTTTGTGGGCGATTACAATCGGTATCGGCTAAAGGAAGATCACCAAAAAAGGATAGATTGGCACTAGGTATTTCAAAGCTAGGTAAGTCACTCGTGAGGGATGAGAGAACGAATGCATTCACTGATAATGATTCTGTGTTAAGCGGCGATGAGATATTGAGTGTCACTTTACCTCTAGTACCGTGGACACTTTCGCGTTGACCCAAAACGACAATGGGAATTTTAGCATGAACACGCTTAAGGCCTAACCTTTGGAGACACGATTCCGAGATAAGGCTCGCCTGCGAACCCTTAATTGTGCTCGCCCTTAACCATCACAATAGCCGTTGGCAACATTGTAATGCACTCGCGATAAGAATGCCGCGTCGTATTAACCACTATACCCTTCGAAGTACATGGTTGTGTTTGAGACCGAGAGACACCACTCGGGATGTTCTGTTGAATACTGGGTTGCGGAACGTTATTGGAGGAAGGAGATTCACAGTGTAGCATCGTATTGTGCTTTAAACCACACATCTTGCAATTCGAAAATTTGCACTCATTTGTAACGTGTTTTGCGCGAATACAATTTGGACAAATGTTATTAGATTTGACGAATTCGACACGAGCCGGCACAGATAAATCCCGAAATTGTGGACACGTATACAGAAAATGCCTTTGTTCACATTTTGGGCAATGTGAAACTATCGAGTTCATCACCCTTTTTCCCGAGTCTTTCGAAAGCGACTTGGAAACATTTGATTGGGAGCGACCGACACTCAACAAACTAGGGCTTTCCAATTCATTAATTCGATCACAGAAGAAACCGTTAAAGTCTGACAACGTCGGATTAAATTTATCTTTTGTCAAGCGAATCCATAACATCCGATTCTCCGAATCTAATTTTTTCGATAGAATATAAATCAACAACACGTCCCACATATCAACTGGTTGATTTAATGCTCGTAGCGCGTTTATGTTTTCACTAGTTACCGTGAATAAGCGTTTAATTTCAATTAGCGAACCCGATTTTAGTGCCGGTTGATCAAAAATGTTGTCCAAATGCGCTACCAGGATAAACTGCGGCTTATCATAGTAACCTTTCACTAAACCCCAGGCCACGTCAAAATTTTCATTGCTCGGAGAGAGATGTCTTATGATCGACAATGCATCTCCCTTTAGCCATGTCTGGAGATATTCGAATTTTTCCACGCCCGTAAGTGACTCTTTGGATTTAACCAGAGCTGTGAACAAGTCGCGAAACTGAATCCACTCATCGAATCTCCCGCCGAATTCAGGCACTCTCAGCTCTGGGAGCCTAGGTAGCGCTTCATGTTTTGTAATCATTATTGGACGACGCGACGTCTCCGAAAGCGACTTCACGATGTCATTTAAAGCGCACTGACTTTCCATTAATGATTTTAAACTTTTACTGATGTCAGTTTCTTCTTCGCGCCGCGGATCACTCGACTTTTGATGTTGCAACAGTTCAGTTAATTTCGCGTGCACCGTAAAAAATGTGTTCTCAAAGTCCACTCGATATTGCGCTTCATCTGCCAATTGATGTTCTTCAACGACGGCTTCAATATCATTTTGAATACGATCGAAGGATTGCATGTGCTGCTCCAGTTTAGCTTGTCGTAACGTTGACTCATCTAATGACGCGGAAGGAGAATCACAATAGGCGGCAATCCATGTTAGTTGCCCTTTAAGAGCTGCCCGCTGTCGCTTTAGGGTCTCCATTTCAACTATTCCCACCGAGGATTACTTGATTGAAAGGTCCGAAATGACAACACGAACAACAACACACAGCAACTTAGCGATGACAGACTCAGACGCGCGAAATTTATCGCGTGGTACTTATTATTTGGGAGTTCTCTGAAAGAACCGTTAACCCGGTGCTTCGCAATACTTTCCACCTTGTCAATGTGGCTCACACACTATCTTTTTTTTTAATTTAATAAGAGCAATTGATTGCTTTTTACTCCCGATAAATTAATTGAAAAATTAATATGAGGACATATTTCATATTTCGTTATGTACATAAACATATATTCCGATATATGAACGTAATTATTTTGATTTGATAAATCTAAGACTTTGAATAAATCCGCGCTCGAATTAACCAATTTTGTATGCGTATGGACTGTATGAACCGATGATTAATTAATTTATTGTAAGATCGAAATAAAACGCGTGCTTCCAATTTTCGCAACGATCCAACATTAAAAATGGCGTGCCGTTTATTATATTATTTTTAGACAAAGACAAACATATAATGAGGTGAATGCATTCAGCGCGAACAACATTACTGCTGAATATGCGTCAAGCGATGCGTCGCAGAAACCGATAAACTCTAGGTTATTACAGGACTTCCAGAGAATTCTTGGTATGTCGAAAGTTTCAAGAATAGACAATTCTTCATGAATCGATTGCCACTGTTTAGAAAGGTCTAGTGATATAGGTTCATCCCACTTATAATCTTTTCGCCAAAGCTCTTGAAAGAGTATTTTTACGAAGATTACGACTGGAGTGAGAAAGCCTTTTGGATCAAATATCCTGGACGATTCCGATAAAATTTGTTGTTTCGTTATCGATGAACTGTAACGCAAATTAACCTTGTAGGAAAACAATTTTTTTTGTTTAGCTGGAAACCACTGCAAACCGAGCAATTTTACGGAGCTACACTCCTCAAATTGCTTTGGAGAAAGCTCACGTTGGTCTTCTGGTAAACTCGAAAGTAACGGCCAGCAATTCGTTGTCCATTTTCGAAAATTGAATCCATCTGAGCGAAGGAGCTCTGAACGAAGGGAAGTGACTTCTTCAACCGAATCCGCACCGGTCATTACGTCATCCATGTAAAAGTCGCGTAGTAGTACACTTGAAGCGCGCGGGTATGTTTCGCTAGAATCCTGGGCCAACTGGTACAATGCACGTAAGTGACCGTTAACAAACGATAATGTTTCAAAGGCTGATCACTTGACTCCCTCCACAAAATACGTTGAAAATTTGTATGGCTTGGTTATTTGGCGATACATTTTCTCTATATCACCAGAAATTGTGTAGCGATGTCTTCGAAATGCCATACAAATTAAAAAGAGGTCTCTTTGATGTGAATGACCTGTCAACAGCGAATCATTGAGAGAAACATTTCCATCTGACTTAGCGCAAGCATCAAAAACTACCCTAACCTTGGTTGTGCTGCTATCGTTTTTAAACACAGCATGATGCGGTAAATAACAACAATCAGTTGATGGTAGATGTAATTGGCTATCTGGAACTTCTTCCATGTGACCTAGTCTTAAATATTCCTTCATGAAATCGACGTATTGCTGCTTTAAATATGGGTCGACTGCAATCTTTCGTTCCAAGAAAAGAAATCTTTTAAATGCGACACTAAAGCTTCCCTTGAAATCTATTTTTTCATCACTTTTGAAAGGTAATTCTACGACGTACCTGCCGTCCGGTAATCGAGAATGCGTTTGAATGTATAATTCTTCTGCACGTTTATCCTCAAGCGACAAAGCAGGTGGTTGTTGAATTTCCTCGATGCGCCAAAACCGGTCAAGTTCGAAAGAGTTGGATGTATCCAAGTGAGTGTGAAAGGTTTTGACAGGATGTTCCGATGAGATGTCCATTTTACCACAAGCTACTAGACCAAAAAGAGTGGGAATAAGATCAAGTCCACTTGGTTGGCTTTTTTCCGGAACACCATTAAGCACACTGAAGAACTTATCTGCCCCAATTAAAACGTCAATATGAACTGATAAATAGAAGCTGGGATCTGGTAATGACAGCGAATGGATTGATGAGTCGATGATTGTAGATGCAGAAGCAGGTACCAGCGAAGTGAGCTTTGATACAATGTAACATGACACTTCAATATATTGATTGACAAAACGAGAGAACAGTTTAAGAGTGACAATTCCGTTTGTCACCCCTGCTGAAGTCGATCCTACACCTACCACAGGGATGCGAGCAAATTTCCGAACAAGACCCAACCGTTGGACCATGTCTTCCGTAATAAAGGAGACTTGTGATCCAGAGTCCAGCAACAACCGAATGTTTTTAAGGCTACCACAGTTATCTACAGTTTGCGCAATGGCAGTAGGCAATATTGTATGAATATGACGAGAGGAACTACTACTAGCGGAGATCGATAAGCATAGCGTTAGTGAAGATGTTGTTGCGGGCGATGGATTGGATGCTGCTGCTGAGGAGTTTGACGATGAGGTTATAGTTGTAAGATCAGGCGACAATGTTTGATTATGCACCAATGTGTGGCGCCAAAATTGACAAGCTCTACATCTAAACTTTGAGCGACATTTAGATGCGGAGTGACCCGACCGTAAGCAATTGAAACATAATGAGTTTTGCTTGACAAACGAACGACGAGTGTTAATGTCAAGTGACGAAAAATTTGGACATTTGGTTAAGGTGTGGTCTAATTTGCAATTAGGACAAGAAACGGTTGCTTCCACTAAATGATTTTGAATAACTTTAGGCCTGTTTTGATTGATTAGGACGAGAGAGTGATAGACAAGCTTCTAAAGCGCCACAACGTGCTTGTAAAAATGTTAGAAATTCATTTATCGAACAATTATCCCGTGTACCGCTTTCTTCCGCCCACGCACGTCGCGTATCTTGGTCAAGCTTTTGCAACAAAATGAGTGCATCTAATCATCTGATGGTTTTATCTGTACAGTCCGTTAATTTGTGCAGAAGTTGGACGTTCGCGCAATTCATAGAAGGCATTGACACAAACTTTTGAATATGCGATTGTATAATAAAATTAGACCGATCGTATCGCTGTTCTAAACGTTCCCAAGCGTCCGTATTGTTAGCGTCGGTTATACTTATATGACGAATCAACGCGGATGCTTCATCACGAAGGAAAGAATTCAAATAATGAAACTTCTGAGTGGGGCATAAACTCGAATTCGCGTCTATCTTCTTCTTCTTCTTCTTCTTCTTCTTAGGGCGCTACAGTCCGAGGTGGACCTGGGCCTCACTCAACATGCCTCTCCAGCCAGCACGATCTTTCGCCAGCTGTCTCCAGTTTCGCACACCAAGCCGGCAGAGGTCCCCCTCGACTTGTGTGCGCCACCTTGTTCGTGGACGTCCTCTGTTGCGTTGTCCCACAGGCTCAGAGTCGAAGACTCTTCGGGCCGGAGCTAAGTTGTCCATACGCTCTACATGGCCTAGCCATCTTAGGCGTTGGATCCGTAGACGCCTGGCCAGACTCATGTCGCTGTACAGCCCATACAGTTCGTGGTTGAATCTTCTCCTCCAAATGCCATCAACGCAAACAGGACCAAAGATCGCGCGCAGAACTTTTCTCTCGAAAAGACCAAGAGACTGTTCATCCGCTTGGGATATTGTCCATGCCTCTGCACCGTAAAGCAGGACTGGGATGATCAAGGTCTTATACAAAGTCAACTTGGTCTTCCGAGAGAGGGCTCTACTACTCAATTGCCTTTTGAGCCCATAAAAACAGCGGTTGGCAAGAGTAATTCTGCGTTTGATCTCGGTACTGATGTTGTTTGTACTGTTAACCGCGGAGCCAAGGTAGACGAAGTCCTTTACTACCTCAAAGTTATAGCTGCCTATGGTGACGTTCTGGCCAAGTCGTCGATGTTGTGCGTCCTTTCTCGATGACAGCATATACTTAGTTTTGCCCTCGTTTACCGCCAGACCCATTTTAGCCGATTCCGTTTCAATGCCAGCAAACGCATCATTGACGGCTCGCTGTGTTCTCCCAATCACGTCAATGTCATCCGCATAAGCTAGCAGTTGAACGGACTTTTGGAAGATCGTGCCTCTTGTGTTGGCCAGTGAGTTTTGCACGATCTTCTCAAGAATGATGTTAAAGAAATCACATGACAGCGCGTCGCCTTGTCTAAAACCTTTTTTGACATTGAAGGTCTCGGTGAGTTCGTTACCGACCTTGATGGAGCAGCGAGAGTTCTCCATCGTCATCCTGCTCAGTCTGACGAGTTTAGCAGGAATGTCAAAACTAGACATGGCGCTGTATAGCTCGTCTCTATACACGCTGTCATATGCGGCCTTGAAATCGACAAATAGATGGTGTGTGTCAATTTGCATTTCTTGGGTCTTCTCCAGGATCTGCCGCAGTGTGAAGATTTGATCGATGGTGGACTTCCCGGGCCTGAAACCACACTGATAAGGACCTATCAGTTTGTTCACGAATGGTTTCAGGCGTTCACACAAAACGGCAGAGAAGATTTTGTAGGCGATGTTAAGGAGACTTATCCCTCGATAGTTGGCGCAGTCAAAGGGGTCTCCTTTCTTGTGGATCGGGCAAACGATACTGAGATTCCACTCATCGGGCATGCTTTCCTCCGACCATATCTTACAGATGAGCTGGTGCATGCGCCCTACCAGATCACCTCCAGCTGCTTTAAACATTTCGGCGGGCAGACTATCTGCACCAGCAGCTTTATTAGACTTCAGTCTCGATATCGCTATCTTGACTTCGTCTAGGTCGGGGGGACGGTATTCTCTTCTATCATCGTCCGTTGTGTTGAGTGGAACATTCTGCCTGACAGCGGTATTTGTGTCCTCATCGCCGTTCAACAGTCTGCAGAAATGATTTTTCCAAATTCTCAGTATCGACTGCGAATCTACTACTAGCTGTCCATTTTCGTCCCGGCAAGCTTCTGTCCGAACTTTATATCCATTCGATAAAAGTTTTACCCTTTGGTAAAACTTTCGGACATCATTCCTGCCATAACACCTCTCCATCTCCTCGATCGCGCGCTTCTCGTGCTCTTTCTTTTTCTTCCTGAGAAGCCGGTTCTCTTCCCTTCTTCTCTGTTCGTAGAGCTCACGAACAGCTCTCGTGGTTCGATGCAGCGTTGCCCGGTAGGCTTCTTGCTTTGCTGCATGTGCCTGCCTGCACTCGTTGTCAAACCAGGGGTTTTTCCTTGTTGGGGTTTTAAAACCCAGCACATCAGTAGCGGCTTCACTGATGGCTCTTTGACAACGTTTCCATTCTTCGTCTATTGTTAGTGCAGGCGGCGTCGAACTTTCGGAGAGTTTCAGGGAGACTCGATCGGCAAAGTTCCTGGCAGTCTGTTGCGATTGTAGCTTTTCGACGTCAAACCGTGGTTGGCTTCCTCGACTCCGTTCTTCTCTCGATATCCGTGTCCTTACCTTGGCTACAACAAGGAAATGGTCCGAGTCGATGTTGGCGCCTCGGAACGTTCGGACATCAAGAATACTGGAGGAGTGTCTGACGTCGATCGCAACGTGATCAATCTGGTTGACGGTTGAATGATCAGGGGACCGCCAGGTCCCTTTATGGATGTTGAGGTGTGGGAACCGCGTGCTAGCTACAGAGAGGTTTCGCCCCGTAACAAAGTCCACCAGCCTGAGTCCGTTTTCGGACGTGGTGTCGTGCAGGCTGTGTTTACCGATGACTCTAGCAAAGATGTCCTCTTTACCCAGCTTAGCGTTAAAATCTCCTAGAACGATCTTGGTGTCGTAGCTGGGGCATTGATCGTACGTTCTTTCTAGGAGATCATAGAAGTCATCCTTGCTATCGTCATCTTTGTCCTCCGTTGGGGCGTGGGCGCAGATTAGGCTGATGTTGCCGAATTTAGCCTTGATGCGGATTGTTATGAGGCGCTCGCTTATGTACTTAAAGCTTAAGACTTTTTGCCTAAGTCTGCCTCGAACAACAAATCCACATCCAAATAATCGCTGCCTTCGCTCTCTGTAACAGTCGCCGTAGTAGATATCGCAGTTTTTCATCCTCTTTTTGCCCGGCCCATCCCATCGCACTTCCTGGATTGCGGTAACGTCTGCTTTATAGCAGTCTAGGGCCTCCGCGAGTTCATCGGCTGCACGTGGTCTGTTCAGGGACCTCACATTCCACGTGCAGAACCGAAAGTCATTGTCCTTATTCCGTTTGCTGGGGTCGTCAACAGTAAATCCGTCCGTATCCGAGGCATATTGTTGCTTCTCAACTCCTTACTTTTTTACGTGGTGAGGAAGTTAACCCCACGCACAACCTCCAACTGGGAGGACAGGTCCATTTGTTTAGCCCCCGGACAAAGGGGTCCGGAGGGATCCGGTGTCGGTAGCCTCTTGCAGGCTGTGAGCGCCGCCGTTGGCCCTAAAAGGGCTCATCCGCCGCCATCTCTATTCCAAGGTCCCGACCTTACCATGGAAACCAGGTAGCTCCTGCTGACTGGAGTTGTGGATGCCGCCGTTGGCCAATCAGTTGACCAGCTCCTCCGCCGCCATCCTAAAAAGAGTGATGAGCCCTGGTAGACTCACACTCCCCCCTCTCTCGTTTGCAGCCGCCCAGACGTCCCACGAGGGTTGGTTACCCCATCTTCTGTCGAGGGTACTCGGCTCCCGGATTTCACCACGGGGAGGTGAGAGTAGGAGTTCGTTAATAGAGGCTAGGTGCAGACGCTTGTGTCTGCATGGTTCGCGTATTAACGCTTCGAAATCCGAATTCGCGTCTATAGAACTGACAAATAGATCATGAAAAGTTGGCCACTGTTTGTAGTCCCCAGAAAATACTGGAATATTGAGTTTCGGCAATGAAATAGAGTTCGAACTCGATTGATTTGGCGAACTAAGAATTTTTAATAGTGAACTTTGCTGATTTTCTAATTTATCTAACGCAGATTCACTAACAACAGGCATTTCAGATCGTTGTCTTTCGCGAATGGCCTTCGTAATGGTTGACTGGGCCATGAAATATTAGGCCATGAGTTCGTTACCGACCTTGATGGAGCAGCGAGAGTTCTCCATCGTCATCCTGCTCAGTCTGACGAGTTTAGCAGGAATGTCAAAACTAGACATGGCGCTGTATAGCTCGTCTCTATACACGCTGTCATATGCGGCCTTGAAATCGACAAATAGATGGTGTGTGTCAATTTGCATTTCTTGGGTCTTCTCCAGGATCTGCCGCAGTGTGAAGATTTGATCGATGGTGGACTTCCCGGGCCTGAAACCACACTGATAAGGACCTATCAGTTTGTTCACGAATGGTTTCAGGCGTTCACACAAAACGGCAGAGAAGATTTTGTAGGCGATGTTAAGGAGACTTATCCCTCGATAGTTGGCGCAGTCAAAGGGGTCTCCTTTCTTGTGGATCGGGCAAACGATACTGAGATTCCACTCATCGGGCATGCTTTCCTCCGACCATATCTTACAGATGAGCTGGTGCATGCGCCCTACCAGATCACCTCCAGCTGCTTTAAACATTTCGGCGGGCAGACTATCTGCACCAGCAGCTTTATTAGACTTCAGTCTCGATATCGCTATCTTGACTTCGTCTAGGTCGGGGGGACGGTATTCTCTTCTATCATCGTCCGTTGTGTTGAGTGGAACATTCTGCCTGACAGCGGTATTTGTGTCCTCATCGCCGTTCAACAGTCTGCAGAAATGATTTTTCCAAATTCTCAGTATCGACTGCGAATCTACTACTAGCTGTCCATTTTCGTCCCGGCAAGCTTCTGTCCGAACTTTATATCCATTCGATAAAAGTTTTACCCTTTGGTAAAACTTTCGGACATCATTCCTGCCATAACACCTCTCCATCTCCTCGATCGCGCGCTTCTCGTGCTCTTTCTTTTTCTTCCTGAGAAGCCGGTTCTCTTCCCTTCTTCTCTGTTCGTAGAGCTCACGAACAGCTCTCGTGGTTCGATGCAGCGTTGCCCGGTAGGCTTCTTGCTTTGCTGCATGTGCCTGCCTGCACTCGTTGTCAAACCAGGGGTTTTTCCTTGTTGGGGTTTTAAAACCCAGCACATCAGTAGCGGCTTCACTGATGGCTCTTTGACAACGTTTCCATTCTTCGTCTATTGTTAGTGCAGGCGGCGTCGAACTTTCGGAGAGTTTCAGGGAGACTCGATCGGCAAAGTTCCTGGCAGTCTGTTGCGATTGTAGCTTTTCGACGTCAAACCGTGGTTGGCTTCCTCGACTCCGTTCTTCTCTCGATATCCGTGTCCTTACCTTGGCTACAACAAGGAAATGGTCCGAGTCGATGTTGGCGCCTCGGAACGTTCGGACATCAAGAATACTGGAGGAGTGTCTGACGTCGATCGCAACGTGATCAATCTGGTTGACGGTTGAATGATCAGGGGACCGCCAGGTCCCTTTATGGATGTTGAGGTGTGGGAACCGCGTGCTAGCTACAGAGAGGTTTCGCCCCGTAACAAAGTCCACCAGCCTGAGTCCGTTTTCGGACGTGGTGTCGTGCAGGCTGTGTTTACCGATGACTCTAGCAAAGATGTCCTCTTTACCCAGCTTAGCGTTAAAATCTCCTAGAACGATCTTGGTGTCGTAGCTGGGGCATTGATCGTACGTTCTTTCTAGGAGATCATAGAAGTCATCCTTGCTATCGTCATCTTTGTCCTCCGTTGGGGCGTGGGCGCAGATTAGGCTGATGTTGCCGAATTTAGCCTTGATGCGGATTGTTATGAGGCGCTCGCTTATGTACTTAAAGCTTAAGACTTTTTGCCTAAGTCTGCCTCGAACAACAAATCCACATCCAAATAATCGCTGCCTTCGCTCTCTGTAACAGTCGCCGTAGTAGATATCGCAGTTTTTCATCCTCTTTTTGCCCGGCCCATCCCATCGCACTTCCTGGATTGCGGTAACGTCTGCTTTATAGCAGTCTAGGGCCTCCGCGAGTTCATCGGCTGCACGTGGTCTGTTCAGGGACCTCACATTCCACGTGCAGAACCGAAAGTCATTGTCCTTATTCCGTTTGCTGGGGTCGTCAACAGTAAATCCGTCCGTATCCGAGGCATATTGTTGCTTCTCAACTCCTTACTTTTTTACGTGGTGAGGAAGTTAACCCCACGCACAACCTCCAACTGGGAGGACAGGTCCATTTGTTTAGCCCCCGGACAAAGGGGTCCGGAGGGATCCGGTGTCGGTAGCCTCTTGCAGGCTGTGAGCGCCGCCGTTGGCCCTAAAAGGGCTCATCCGCCGCCATCTCTATTCCAAGGTCCCGACCTTACCATGGAAACCAGGTAGCTCCTGCTGACTGGAGTTGTGGATGCCGCCGTTGGCCAATCAGTTGACCAGCTCCTCCGCCGCCATCCTAAAAAGAGTGATGAGCCCTGGTAGACTCACACTCCCCCCTCTCTCGTTTGCAGCCGCCCAGACGTCCCACGAGGGTTGGTTACCCCATCTTCTGTCGAGGGTACTCGGCTCCCGGATTTCACCACGGGGAGGTGAGAGTAGGAGTTCGTTAATAGAGGCTAGGTGCAGACGCTTGTGTCTGCATGGTTCGCGTATTAACGCTTCGAAATCCGAATTCGCGTCTATAGAACTGACAAATAGATCATGAAAAGTTGGCCACTGTTTGTAGTCCCCAGAAAATACTGGAATATTGAGTTTCGGCAATGAAATAGAGTTCGAACTCGATTGATTTGGCGAACTAAGAATTTTTAATAGTGAACTTTGCTGATTTTCTAATTTATCTAACGCAGATTCACTAACAACAGGCATTTCAGATCGTTGTCTTTCGCGAATGGCCTTCGTAATGGTTGACTGGGCCATGAAATATTTAGCTTCATATTCCGAAAATTCATCATCCGAATCTAAATTGCCGTCGACTGATAATTCTAGCAAATGGTTTTGCAGAGACACGAACTCTGACCACGAACATTCCAGTCTTTTCAAATTTATTTCAAGAAGTTCGATAGCGACATTTTGATTTATATTCTTCGCGAATGTTTCTGACCGAGTTATGCAGCCTTTTAAATGTCCACGTTTCACCTTTAAGGTATTCATATCTTACGGAACCGATCGAAAGCCACCAACACAGAATATTTAAGAAAATTGTCTAATTTTGCATAATATCTGTATGTATGCACAAAAAGTATCCAAAAACACGAAAATATTAAATTTATTTAATATTAAATTTATTTAAAATATTAAATTTATTTAATTGTTTAAATCACACACAATTATTGTTCAATATTCGGCTTAACGAAGGACCAAAAAATGTAGTAGAATTAAGCGAAAATTACTTCAAAAATGATGCGATGTCGACAAAATTCAATGACCTTGCTTACCACGTTATAAATTTATATTTTATTAGTACAACCTTCTTCCTCGGTGGTCCAGATCCAAAAGAGAAAAATTAATAATTCAAATATACCAGGAAGTCTAATTGGAATGGAGAACATTGAATTGGAAATACAAATTGAGATACTCAGGAAATATGTACATACAGCATTACATAATGAGTTAAGCAAGATCAACTAACAGAGAAATTAACATGTGTCTTAACATAATGAGAATAGAGCTTTCGATATGAAGAGAATAGAGTATAGAAAAGCTTTTACATGAGACAAATTGAATTGAGAATATTACATGTAGAATGAGAGTTTAAAACATAGAATTCATATAAAATGAGAGAAAAAGAGTTAACATAAGCAAAAACTGAATAATTGTGAGTGTTGAAACGATAAGACAAATTTATACACGAGGATCTATACGTGAGTTCTCAACAATTATAATTTAAATACTAGATTTTAAAACTTTTGACTGATGTATATACTTACTATTAAAATAAATGGCTGTGTTTTCTCATGAATCATTCAATAAAAATACCACCCAAGATTAGTATTATAATAAAACTTTAACTGTGTTAAAGCAAAACTTTATGTATCTATATTTAAAGAAACTTTAATCGTCTCTATCTCTTGTTATTTTACCACCATTTCTCTCTTTCTGTCCTCCTGTCATTTCCCTAGGTTAAGTTCTATCTCTCTTGTTATATTTTAGGTTAAGTTCTCTCTTATAGCTATTCGTCTTGTTGAGTGGACGAATTACTTCAAAAACTGTAGAGAAATTCTTTGTACTCTATTTATTTTGCCATGTTTTAGCAAAAAATAAATTATTTTTTTAGTGAGTAGCCAGACCACTTTTAAGTCGGCAGTATTTATGAATTCCTTAGTGCTATAATATATTCACATATATTAAATTTAAGATCAATGAATTTATTATGAAAAGAAAATCTCAATAAATAAACATAGTATGTATGTTTATACATACATAACACGTGCGAGTTACACAAATGCAAGTCAAAAAACTTGCTGACGGAACATTTGTGTTGCTTCGCAACCAATAAGTGTCAATACAGCATTCAGGTGTCGATGGCTTTCGAGTAACGGAAATGAAGGCCACTTGCCAGTTGTGTTGTTGTTCGAAACCCAGCGGAAACTGAATGCCTTGACCTTAGATAATTTTAAGAAATAAAGAAGAGTGGAGTTGAACATGAAACTCGAAGCTAATCGGTTGTGTTTTATTTTCTAGTCGTTGTGTCGTAAAACAAATTTATAACTGGCACAGTCGGTAATTTTTCTTTCTAAACGGGAAAGGAAAAACGAACTAACAAGAAAGTGTAAAAGTGCTTACAGAGGATCTATAAATCAGTACCTCAGGAAGAAAAGTGCTTAAAGAGATACTACAAATAAATTCCCAAAAAAAATAAAACCAGAAAAGTGAAAAAAAACGGGAATCTAAGCAGTATTCACATTTAATAGGGAAGCAAAATAGGGAGCAGAGACAATCGCCTAAAATTATTTGACATAAATCGCGGTATCAGCAATAATATGGCGAATAATACAGCAGCAAGAACAGCTACAACTGCAGCATCAGCGGCAAAAACAGCAACAACTGCAGCAACAGGGACGAGGAATCCGAGTGGAAAAGGAAATTGAATACATCCCAATGTTTTCCGGGAATAAGAGGGAGTTAACTCAATTCCTAACGGTCGTTGAGAACCACTTATCATCTGTCGAAGACGCAAGGAAAACTGAAGTATACCATGCCATTTTCAACTACAAAATCACTGGCCAGGCGAAAAATTGCATTTACCAATCCCAGCCAACAACTTGGCACACCACGCCATCGCCAGTGAAGGGACCCATCCCCCGTACATATCGAAGGTAGAACTTCAAAAGATTTTCGAATCACTGAAAAAGAAGAAATCAGTGGGAATTGATGGAATATCGAACATTGTGCTTCGACATCTCCCTCCAGCTCCGACATCTACGCCATCCTGTTCAACAACGCTCTGAATAACGCACATTATCCAGAGCATTGGAAAATGGCAATAGTGCAACCGATCCCCAAAAGGGGAAAGGACACCTCCAGCAAATCTCCGGTCTATAAGTCTCCTTCCGAATATCAGCAAGGTATTCGAAAAAGTGATCAATAGAGCCTTGCTCATGTGGGTTGAGAACAATCATATAGTGCCGGATAATCAGTTCGGTTTCAAGGCGGGACATGATACAATACATGCCGCATGGAAACTGGTATCCGATATTCAATGGAACAAAAAACAATGCACGGGTGCTCTGCTGGTTGATTTGGAAAAAGCCTTCGACACCGTTTGGTTAGAAGGACCTTTTTACAAGTTAAACAGATGGGGCATTAATAAACCACTCCTGTACATGTTGCTCAATATGCTCACCGGCAGAAAGTTCGTTGTCAAAAACGGCAACTTGACTTCTGCTGGCACTTTCATGATCAAAAACGGTCTGCAACAAGGTGCGGTCAATTCGCCGATACTATTCAATATTTACACGGCTGATCTAATAGGATCTTTTCAGCACGCGACGATTTGATCGCGTACAGATCAGGGCCCAAAATTTAAGAAATTCTTAAATGCCTGCAGTGTGACTACGATGAGATCCAGCGTTTTTGCGATGACTGGAAGTTGAACATCAACTTAGATAAATCGGAAACCATTCTTTTCAAAACACCGTTGAGTAGGGCTTCAGCGGATACTAAAAAGAATTGGCGAAAGTTCTTAGTTGTTGGACAAAACGGACAGTCACTCGCGAATCGAAGTGTAGTCAGATACCTGGGGATCTGGCTGGATCAGTATCTATATTTTAACAAACATGTAGATGCTGCTCTTGCTAGAGCTCGAGGTGCTTTTGCTCTTACAAAGAGACTGTTTCACAACAGCCAATTCGATGTGAGGGTGAAGGTTATCTGCTACATGGACCTTATCCGGCCAATGCTTGCCTATGGGTGCCCCGTTTGGTTCAACGTGGGAGCAAGCTTTATGGAAAAGATGAGGGTGTTCGAGAGGGCTTGTCTTAGGACTTGCCTTCGCCTCTATCGAACACCAGAGTCCCAGTACAAAAAATTCTACTCCAATGCGGTCCTATACAATAGGGCGAACATGTTAAGAGTGGACAATTT
This sequence comes from Myathropa florea, assembly GCA_930367185.1. Lineage (NCBI taxonomy): Eukaryota > Metazoa > Arthropoda > Insecta > Diptera > Syrphidae > Myathropa > Myathropa florea. Next base: position 51,907,189 of record OV884004.1, read on the forward strand.
TCTGATTAAATTAATCCGTAGGCACATTGCAAGAGCAATGACTTCGACGAATAACCTGATCTTCGGGGCTAACTACCCCAATATACCACGAGATGGTTCGCCTAAACGGCTTCGTCTCCCGTACATCTGTGGCAGAAATCATATAGTAAAGAGATATCCAACTTCTACCTCTCTTGCCCCTTGATTTCATCTGACAGCGTTTTTATGCGATTTTTCATACCGTGTCTGTGAATCCATGTGATCTGCTCAAATCAGCTGATAACCATACACATTCAAACAAATGAGGTGAACTACGCCACTTATTTGAAAAACTGTTCGTTACTTGAACGTTATTTCAAATTCATGTTTTCAACACGAAAATAAGTGCAGAGAGTGCATTCACATGAGCTATTGCAAAGTTGTTATTTATTACAAACTGAATATCCGTTATTGTTTGAATATATTATTGAAAAATTATAAAATAGGTAAATGAAGTGCAGTTTAATGGATGTTGTTGAAAAATATCGTGTATTATTTGTTCGTACTGTACACTATTCAAAGAAGTGTACAGTATATGTAACCATTTGCCTTTTGGTAGTTTTTGTTCTTGCACGACAGTTAGTTACAAATAAACGCACAACACAAAAGGTTTGGTCTTTCTCTTGAAGAACCGGTGCAAACATCGGAAGTTTTCATTTTTTATTATATGGTGCCGAAACCCGGGAGAAAGAAGTATAAAACTTGTGAATTTGTGACTCTAAAGTACAATATAAAATATATCATACGTTAAAACGAGTGTTCTGTCAAAAATTTAATATGGAAATATCCGTTCGATCTGCCTATCGAGGCCAAGTAACCAAACTGTGTAACGCCGCATCGGAATTTCTTTCGCTCGACAAATATCAATTAAAGGAAGAAGAGATGTTTGACGAAATAGAAGAGGAATTATCATCGTATTTTCAACGATTAACGGCGGCCCATGAAAGTTTAAATGCAGTAAATAAAGAAGTAAAAGGCAAAGGTTTGGTCAAGGAAGAGGAGATGGAAAGGGATATGGAAAAAGTGGCGGAATACGAAGACTCCGCAATAAGTGTGCTAACAAAATTGCAAACAAGACTTAGCATATTACGACGAAAGCGGTCTTCAGCTACAGATATGACAAATCAAAATAACATCTCATCAATTTCAACTGTAGTCAATTCATCAGTAAAGCTCCCAAAGTTACAGTTGAGAAAATTTGATGGTAACTTTCAAGATTGGCTTCCCTTCTGGGAACAGTTCCGATCGGCTGTACATGAAAACAGCAATCTGACATCATCCGATAAGTTCAGTTATTTAGAGTCAGTGTTGGTGGGAAGTGCAAGAAAAGTGAGTGCCGGATTTACCGCTTCTGAGGCTTGTTACGATTCAGCCGTCACTCTATTGCAAGAACAGTACGGAAATACTGAGAGATTGGTTGATAAACTCATGCAACAGCTTGTCTCTCTTCGCCCAATACATGCAAGATCAGATGTTGTGAGTCTACGCAATTTATACAACACCGTGACAGCCTGCAGCCGCACTTTAACAGCATTGCAAATACCTTCCAACCAATACTTCGTCATGCTGAAGTCAATTTTACTTCGATGTTTACCTCAGGAGCTCCGCGTTGAGTATTACCGCACAGTAGAAAAAGATAGCGATGTCGTCGACGCCACATTAGAAGGTACGCTGACAATTACACACATGGGAGACAAACAAGTACAAGGGTTGATGCGCTTTCTCAAACGAGAAGTTGAGTCGTTGGAAAAAAGTAAGGCTATCTCCGTCACTCCAATTGCTAAAGGATCATTTTCCGCGACTACAGCTGCAAGTTTGCCTTCATTTGTTCAAAAAGATGCTTGCCTGTTCTGCTCTTCAACTGAACACGCAATGAAAGACTGCGACAACAACATGACGGTTGCAGAAAAAAGAGACATATTGCGAAAAGATAATCGGTGTTTTCGCTGTGCAAAGAAGGGACATTCCTCAAAAAAATGTCGAAGTGTGAAATGGATTTTGTGCAAAAGATGCAAAGGTAAACATATAACTGCCATGTGTGATCCATCCTTCAACAAACCAGTTGTTTTGTCAAGTACAGAAACTAATTCACGACAAAGTACATTGAATTTGTGCGCGTGCAACTCAGTGTTTGAAAATTCAAACGTCTTTCTCAAGACGGCCCGGTGCATTGTCGCAGCGCCGAGCAAAGAAAACAAAATGTTGATTCGTTTTATTATTGACGGCGGCAGTCAACAGTCATTCATTTGTGAAAGTTTAGTGCGAAAACTGCATTTGACTGTAATTGGTGAGGTAAACATTTCAATAATCCCCTTTGGAAGCAACACCCGGCCTACTTATCAAAAATTAAAAAAAGTGATCGTTGAAATGCGAAGCCAATACAACAATAAGCAAATAAATGTAGAAGCATTAGTCGTGCCACAAATCTGTGTTGATGTTTTGAAAGTGCCAGACAGTTCATGCTCTTCGTTCCATGGTCTTCAACTAGCCGACTTCCCTCACGTCCCTATGGAAACAGAAAGCGGTTTGAGCATCCTTGTGGGTTCGGATTTCTATTGGTCTATTGTAACTGGTCAACAACGACGTATTACACCATCATTAAGAGCCGTAAAAACCATATTTGGCTGGACACTACAAGGGAAATCCATCCCCTACGGTAAGGATACAGATTCGACCATTAACTCATGTTCTTCTTCTTTATCTTTACTAAGTACCTACTTGCCCGACTTGGACGAAATTGATGTAACTCCATTTTGGTCACTCGAGACTATTGGTATCCAAAATGAAGAAATAGAAAGTCGCCAGCAAACGGAAGAATTAATCGCCAAATGTATATCGAAGAAAGGTCCTCGTTACGAAGCAGCATTGCCGTGGAAGAATCTGCAGATACCTGAAGGCAGCAATAGGGAAGAAGCTGTACGACGTTTGGATTCACTCTCACGACGGCTAGCAAGAAATCTAGAGAAGTTCGACGAGTATGATACAGCAATACGTCAGCTAGTTTCGGAAGGAATAGCAGAGTTGGTAGATGCAGGTGAAAATGAATTTAATCGAATTATGTATCTTCCCCATCACCCGGTCTATAAGAAAGAAAGCACGACGACAAAAATGCGTATTGTGTTCGACGCTTCCGCTCGTACCGACGATTTCCCATCATTAAATAGTTTGCTACATGTGGGAGTAAATCTGTTACCGGACATACTCAAGGTCTTACTCAATTTCAGACTCGGCCGTTTTGGAGTTGTGGCCGATATTGAAAAGGCTTTTTTACAAATTTCCTTAAATGCAAAAGACCGCGACAGTCATCGTTTTGTTTGGTACGCTCCAAAAGGGTCATCAGAGAAAATGTTGGAATATCAGGACTATAGAATGACTAGGGTCACTTTTGGAGTTAATTGTAGTCCTTTCCTTTTGACAGCAACACTCCAAATGCATTTAACGAGTTCAGAGTTCAATTTCCCTGCAACCTGCAACGTTCTAAAAGAAAGTTTTTATGTGGATGATTTGGCAATTAGTGTGGATAACGAAGAAGAGGGAGAACGTATCAGCCACGAAGCCGTGAGGATTATGAACGATGCTAGCATGAACCTCAGAAAATGGAACTCCAACAGTAGTAAAATTAGAACATCGCTCGGTTATATAGATGCTCCAGCTACCCAAAAGGTTTTGGGGTTGACCTGGTTCGTGCTTAGGGATGAAATAGCAGTTCCATTAAAATCGTTAGAAGATTTACTCGCTTCCAAATTGGTAAGAGGCTCTAAACGTAATGTTCTTCAATCCATAGCGAGAATATATGATCCGCTGGGTATGCTGGCACCGACAATTATAAAGGTAAAGATCCTCTTCCAAGCAATATGGAAAAGAAAGCTCTCATGGGATGAGTTACTTCCTTCAGATCTATTATCTGAATGGGAAGATTGCGTTAGATGCCTGTTACAATTGAAGGATATAGCTATTCCGCGATCGGCGTTGGAATCATCTTCGTCAACCAATATAGAAATCCATATATTTGCCGACGCCAGCACAAGAGCTTACGGCACTGTTGCATACATAAAGAACAAAAACAGTATGGGTGAGTGCGTCGTGAGATTTCTTTGTGCCAAAAGCAGAGTGGCTCCGCTAAAAATGGATGGCTCGAAAGAGCTTACTTTACCAAGGTTGGAGCTAACTGCTGCATTAATATCAGCAAGATTGTGCAACTTTTTGAAACAAAACCTTAAGATCGCCATACATAAGTTCTACATGTGGTCAGACTCAAAAATAGTCCTTAATTGGATTCAAGGTGAAGTAGACCGATGGAAACCGTTCGTGCAATGCCGAGTAGCAGAAATACGTCGTTACACATCAGAATCCGACTGGAACCATTGTTGCGGAAAGGAGAATCCAGCAGATCTTCTGACACGGGGTGTGTCTGGAGAACAACTTCGCGAATCACAATTATGGGCCAATGGACCACGATGGCTTATGATCAATGTGGAGAACTACGACAAAGGTACACCTGTAGTTGAAAGTCAGGAGGCTAAAGTGTTTCTTTTACCGCAAACCAGTGTTATGAAAGATCATCAACAGGAACCACTTCTTTGCTATCATGAGTATAGTTCATGGAATCGATTGTTACGTGTCACAGGTTATGTTCTACGCTTCTTGAGGAAATGCAAGACGAAGCAAGAGGTGGAATCGATTTACTTATCAGCTGATGAGCTTACTGATGCTGAATACTACTGGGTCAGGTACTTACAGTTTGACAAATTTTTTAATGAAGTTTCTGTTTTACAGAAAGGAAAAACTGTACCTAATGGGTCGAGGATCGCTCAGTTAGGACCATTTCTCGACCAGAATGGAATGATGAGATTGAGTGGCCGTTTTCAATGCCTTGAAGAACCGGTAAATTTTAAACATCCCATAATATTACCGTCGAATTCTTATCTCACCGAGCTCATAGTTAAACATTACCATTTGAAAACTATGCATGGAGGGGTGAATCTGGTTTTGGCTGAGATGAGACATAGTTTCTGGGTTTCTAAGGGCAGACAGTTGGTGAAAAGGTTACTGCGAAAGTGTGTCATCTGTCAAAGGTTATGGGGAAAGCCTGTTGCACAGCCATTCGGTCCACTACCGCTGGAAAGGTTGACGCTCTTGAGGCCATTTGACAAGATTGGCGTGGACTTTGCGGGTCCACTCTACTGCTTCAATAACTCTAGAGAAGATGTATGCAAAGTGTATCTGATGGTGTTTACATGTGCAGCCATCCGTGCTGTTCATCTAGAGATGGTGTCCAATATGTCAACAGATAGCTGCTTAATAGGATTAAGGTGCTTCATTGCTAGAAGAGGCACTCCTAGCGTTATCTTTTCAGATAATGCTCGAACTTTTCGTAGAGCAGCTCTAGAATTGGCGAATGTTAATCACCCTTTCGATTCGGAGGAGTTTCAAGGTTTCCTGTCCAACCGACGAATCAAGTGGAAGTTCATCGTGGAACGAGCTCCATGGTGGGGCGGATTTTGGGAACGTCTCATCCGCACAATCAAAAACGTTTTGAAAGTGGTGATTGGTAAGGCGAGATTAAATCGTGAGCAGCTCCGAACATTAATCACCGAAGCAGAAGGGATTGTAAATGTTCGCCCATTAACTTACATCGATAGCGATGCATCTAGTATCGCCCCATTAACACCTGCCGATTTTTTACATGTGAGTCTAGCATCTCCCACAGATGTTGTTGCAGCGACACTTGGTTCAAATGAGATTCGTAATCTTTGGAGACAGCGGATGCGGTACACGAGTATGCTGATAAAACGGTGGCGCCTTGAATATATGCAGCTTTTACGTTCCTTTCACCACGTAAAGTTCGGGTCTACAAAGCAACTTCAAGAAGGAGATGTGGTGCTGGTTTTCGACGCCGGGAAGCCAAGAATAAACTGGCGCTTAGCCCTCATTGTAAGGACATTCTCTGGCCGTGATAGCAGAATTAGAGCTTGCGAAATACGTTATGCAGATGGAAGTCAAACTCGAAGGCCTGTTCAGTTATTATACCCACTGGAGGTTAACCCAACTTTGCCCGTGGGAGGATGTTGAAAAATATCGTGTATTATTTGTTCGTACTGTACACTATTCAAAGAAGTGTACAGTATATGTAACCATTTGCCTTTTGGTAGTTTTTGTTCTTGCACGACAGTTAGTTACAAATAAACGCACAACACAAAAGGTTTGGTCTTTCTCTTGAAGAACCGGTGCAAACATCGGAAGTTTTCATTTTTTATTATAGATGTGTATTGTATATACACATATATTGAATTTAACCGATAATAGTAGAACAGCGTAGGTTCTATAAATGGGATAAAGATTGTAAAAAATGTGCATATATTTTATTGATATTTGAAGTATTACATTTATGTGCCTGTAAGTGCGTAGAAAAGTCGCGTATTTTGAAACGGTTGCCTAACCTAAAACGTATTCATTTGTTTAATACAAATTTATTAAGAATAATAATAAAAAATTGTATCAATTGCATTTTTTCACAAAAAGCAATTCAAGCAAATGCTTTTTGACTTTCAGATTTCTTTGAAAGTAATAATTCGCACGTGAAATAATGAAAGAATTTTATTTGCTTGCATTATACTTACAATTTTTTATGAAACTTGATTCATATCAGCATTTTAAACAGATTTCTTTAAACAATACTAATCGTAACATTATTTACATTTGGCAAATATTGTGAAACTTATTCCTGAATGATTTCAATCGTGGGCAAATCCACGAATTTTCCGCTCTTTTCGTGGTGTATTCATGAATTTTCGCTCTTTTCGTGGTGTACCCATGCATTTTTTCTCTTAAATCCACGAATTTCGTGGTGGAATTCATAAATTTTGTGGTAGTATGCGTAAATCCCAAGCAAAAACACAGTTTCGCTTAAAACTCCGGGGATAAGCTTCACACATTGTACCACGGACAAAGGGTAATTCTGGGCGAAGTTGGATATCTCTTTACTATTTGATTTCTGATCTGTGGATAGGCGACTTAACTACGACCGAGACGTCGCACAGAGCACTGAGGAGCTTCTCAGGTTCAGTAGGTCGGTATCTACCCGCGATATTAAAGATGTAGGCAAGCAGCGCACCAAATTTTGGTGGCTAACAGAAAGAGCTCCCTCCTCGATCCCTTATAATCCGGGGTAACACCAATAGGTCCCAGAGTCGGCCAATGCACTTATCGCCATGGCCGGCGTACACAGTTAAATCTGTGTCCTAGTTATAAGTTAGCCCTAAGTCAAAGAAAAAAAAATTTAAAACGAACTATATATTTTTTATATAATTTAAGTTTTATATGTAAATAGTTGTATGTATACATGTACGTACGAGTTGTATTTATATATATGATATATATCTATATATAGATATTAAGTTGTGGGTGCATGTGTGCATACAGTAGATTAAGGATAGGCTAAGATAGGTTAAGATAGTATGTAAATTAGGTTACAATAGTATGTAAAGTAGCATGTAAGACAACAAAAAAAAAAAAAAAACAAAGACTTAGGATTTAGATTTGAGGTATTCTTAAGACAAGAAAATTTCAAGGTAACTAAGTTTTTCTTTTCTTATTTTCTTAGTTGCAAGGTATGAATTAAATTAAATAAATTAAAACGTCGAAAGACACTAATAATTCATTTGGTGTACCTTAGAGAGCCCATATAGGGCCAGTAAGTTAGAATAAGATTATGTTAGTTAAGATAGTTTTAAGCGTTTTTTGTCTAGAATATAAGCCTACGAAGTAAAAAAATGCATTAAAAAAAAAAAAAAAACAGCAACTTGGCAGGAGGCGAGGGATCTACTGGTGCAACATTTTCGGCCCATAATCGATGTTAGCAGCATCCTCAACAAAATAAGCTATATAAAGGTAAATAGTATCCTAGAACTATGCAATAAGATAGACCTAATACATAGTGAATTGTATGAATACGCAGACTATGAAGTAAACTGCAAGGAAATAGTTGATTCAATTTGTCAATTAATAGTAGTAAAGATTAAAGAACTTACAACTGGACAATTATCCAGAGAGCTTGGAACAGAGTTTGATATAAATAAAATAAGAACAATTTTATACTCTTACATCCCAGACAATGAGGGAAATTTAAAGAAAAATACAAAAGCTAATTTCAATGCAAGCAATCATGTAGTCAGTAATCAAATTGCCAAATCAAATTTTAATTCAAGGCAAGATAGGTCAGTAAGCAATAGTGCAAACAATAATAGAAATGATTTTGGTAGAAATTTGGAAACAGCAGGACCATCGAATTCCAACGTCACTAATCAAAACCAAAATAGTTAGTCTAATAAATGCTTCGAATGTTGATTGTTCTTGCTTCGAGATATTGGAAACAAAAAATGTGTTCTTTAATACTATAAATAATGTCACAACAGAAAACGTAAAAATAATAGTTACTGACGCCCCTAAAGAATTTCGAATGAGTCAACAGTGTAGAATAAAATGGTACCAAATGAGTTTCATAATAAAGCATATGATATGCTTAGCGGTATGGATTTTATAAGAAAAAGTGTTATGCAGACTAATATTAATCAAATGTTCATGAAATTAATAAATACCGTTAGTATAAAATTGTACTCAGAAGACTATGGAACAGTTGAATGCTATGAATTAACAAATCAAAATAATAGAGAAATAGACTTACTACATCTAAATCAATATGAGAAGGAAGAAATTATAAAGATCTTGAGTCAATTTAAACATTTAGTATATAGAGATGGGGATCAGTTAACTAACACCGATACAATAATGCACGAAATCAGGGCCACAACAGACCAACAGATAAAATCTCGTCTGTATAGACTACCTCCAAAACATGAGCAGGAAGTCAGAAATCAAACAGAAATGGAACGGCAACATATCATCAGGAAATCTAACAGCTGATACTCTTCTCCAATCGTGGTAGTACCCAAAAAAATAGATAACTCCGGTAAACAAAAATTTAGATTGTGTGTTGACTACAGAAGACTCAATGAAATAACACTAGATGACAAATATCCTCTACCTAATATAGACAATATATTAGATAAGCTAGGAAGGGCTCAATATTTCACAACATTAGATCTAGCCAAAGGTTACTACCAGATAAAAATGCATCCACAAGATATTCTTAAGACAGCATTTGTTACGCCAAATGGTCTATATGAGTTCACTCGGATGCCCTTTGGTCTGAAAAATGCATCAGCCACTTTTCAAAGACTAATGAATGAGATATTAAGAGATCATCTCAATAAGATCTGTGTTGTATATCTTGATGATATACTTATATTCTCAACGAGTCTAGAAGAACACCTTTCTGCAATCAATACAATTTTTAATGTCTTAGCTAAACACAATCTAAAAGTGCAGTTTGATAAATGCTCTTTCTTAAAGCACGATACGGAGTTTTTGGGTCAAATTTTAACCAGTGTTCAAGATTGTATATGTATATATTCTACGTTAAAGTTGTTTTTTATTGTATTCAGTTTATTTGGTATTGATTTTTAGTCACTGTAGTTTAGTAAGAATTCGCTGTTACTCACTGTCCCAAAGGACCTTGAAATCAAATCTACACCAAGAATTGCAGATCGGTGCATCGGAAGATGCATACCGAAAAGTCATACGAGGTACCCCACCAACAAATGCATTTGTGAGTACAGGATGTGAAAATCGAATGTTGGTTCTTGCCTACATCTTCCCTTTGTATTCGGTCACTTGGATCTCGATCGTGTAGCTCGATGGTAATTTGGTGACTTAGACAATATAATGTGTTTAGAATAAATAAATTTAAATAAACGTTATAACGACGCGATCTATTAATGTTTAATTCAATTAAGTGAATTTATCTCGTACTTTTCTAAACATTTACTGGTCCTTCGAGTAGCTGGATATTCAAAACAGTGAACCTTTGCTTTTTTGGAATAGTGAATCAGTTGTGAATTATTGCACATTAGCCCAATAACCATGAGTTCGTCAAGAATTGCAAAATGCAGAAATGCAAAAGGACGTTTAGATCGGGCAGTGTCTTTCGCCGAAAAAAATAATGCGTCTACGCGGTTGGAAATGCTCGAAATACGGTTAAAGAAGTTAGATGAAACGTGGCTGGAGTTTTCACTTTTACACAATGACCTTCTTCAATCCATAAACGACGAAGAATTAGCAAAACTAGAAAGTGAATTCGCGGATTATGAAGATAAGTTCTTTTGTGCAAACCCTGCTATTGTTAAGGCCATTCGTGAGCGACAAAAACCCGTGAGTGATAATTTGGATTCGTCGACAATAGATCGCCTTGTCGATCAGCAATCCTCACTTCTGGAAAAACTGAACACTTCCACAAACAATTCGGGTTCTGAGGTAAGGTTGCCGACGATTGTAATTTCTCCATTTTCCGGGAACTATAAAGATTGGCCAACGTTTCGTGATTTGTTGTTGGGTTCGGTGGATACTCAAAAAAATCTGACATCAACCCAAAAATTCCATTATCTAAAATCTTTTCTCCGTGACGATGCCGCGGCTTTCATAAAGCACATTCCAATCTCAGATGCCAATTATCTGGAAACGTGGGAGCGATTAGAAAAACGATACGATCGCACACATTTAATTTTGAGGTCGTTCATAGAACACTTCTTGTCCCTTCCCTCGATGAACGCACCGAATGCTCAAACGTTACGGAAAATCGCGGATGGCGCGGATGAGGTCGTGCGGGGACTGAATGCCATGAACAAAACCGGTCGCGATCCATGGCTAATATATTTGCTATTAAGCAAGCTTGATCAGGACACTAATCAATCCTGGGCAGAATACGTTGGGTCTCGTGACGATTGCACGATAACCGAACTACTAGACTTTGTGCAAAAACGTTGTGATGCTCTTGATTCGTGTCAATCGGTTAATCGCTCAGTATTACCGCGTGTAAAGCCAACAGTCACGTTACGATCCCATGTCGCTGAAGAAGCTAGTGCTATGTGTCCGAAGTGCAAAATGAACCACCACCTTGCTCAATGTCCCAAGTTTCTAGCATTGGACACAGAATCGCGTCGAAACTTTGTTAAACTGAATTCGGTAAACATATAAAACATATTATACATTAAAAAACAAAATTTACTTTCCCAAATTAATTTTCGAAATTTCCAAAGTTATAGGAAACTGTCATACTTGCCAAGAGGGTAAGTATAATAGAAAACCCCTAAAACCTAAATTCAAAATTACAGAAACACCATCCCAACACAATGAAACTTTACAAATGGACGCTTTTCATTTCAAAAAGTTGTTTTATTTAACATTCATAGACAAATTCACAAAAAGAGCATATGCCTATAGTTTTGTTAGTAAAAACTGGGTGAATAAAATAGAATGTATGGAACAACAATTCACAAGATTTGGGAAACCTAAAAAAATAATCTGCGATAATGAGTTTAAATCCGCTAACATAACAGAATATTTTAGAAAAAATGAAATAGAAGTGCATACAACCAAACCGAATGCTCATACTGGTAATGCCGACATTGAACAACTACATTCTACCTTACTCGAAATTCTGCTAACTATGAGAAATGAGGAAATTTCAACAAATACGAAAATCTATAGAGCAGTTCAAATATATAATAATAGGTATCACTCAACTCTTGGTATGTGTCCTAATTCAGCGGAAGGAACCAACGCTGAACAGTTAAAGAAGAAATTAAAAAAACATAAGCAGAGTGTGATAAACAAAAGTAAAATATGAAAATATGAATAGGGAAGAGTATCACGAAAGGCGGCAGGAAGGTTATATTAGAAATTATAAGCATTTAAGACACAAAGACGAAACCTACTATCGAAAACACAATCTTCAAAATATTCACCCTACTACTATTAAAAGACCCAATAAATTTGCAGATATCTAATTGGATGGTGATTTTGGCGATCATAGGAATGTTTATACCAATGGCAGAACCAACACTTATTGTTACACCAATTAATGCTAACAAGGGATTTATTATATTAAATAGAGGTCCAGTAGAGTTAATTCAAAATTGCCAAACTATATTACATATTATAAATACTTCTGATATCCTATCATAACTATTGATGCAATAGAACTCAATCTACACAAACTAGAATTAGACAACAATTTTGAAATTATAAATGAAGTTATAAACATAAAAGCAAAATTAAAAGCAGTAATTCGGCAAACAAGAATGAAACGAGGTCTGATGAATTTTATTGGAACCGGTCAGAAATGGTTATTTGGAACAATGGATGACGCGGACAGAGTTGATATTCTTCAACATCCACAAGTCACAGATTCAAATAATCATGCTGCCATCGATAATTTAAATAAACGGATAGACATCAATAAACAAACAATGCTTAATATAAATAATTTATGAATTACAGTGGAAAAAGATAGACAAGAAGTATCTGAAGTATATAATAGTTTATTAGATGGTCAAAAAAATATACATTTGAAACAACTAAAAACAGATCAATTATTAAAATTAAAGATGTTAGAAGACAAAATAGACAATATTTTAGATAACATTGCTTCTGCTAAGCAAGGAATTTTGCATCCAAGCATATTGAGCGGACGGGAAATATTAGCCTTAAGTTTAGATTTTTATAAATTAAAACATTCTAGAGTAGGCTTGCAATACAATAGAGAAACGTTTGTTTTAGCTATAAAACTGCCAAAAGAATATATACAGGTAGACCTTAGAATGATTATCCCTATACCGAACTATACCGAAAAAGAATTTAAAGAACTAAATGTAAATGAAATTACATATGTTGAGATAAATGGCACAAAGTTTGAATATAATCCAAATAACATTTAAGGATTTAAATGTAACTAATAACTGTTTAACAAAACTTGAATGTAACTATAGATATAATAATGAAAGTGAAGTAATAAAAATTTATGAACATATCGTCATTTGTAAAAATGTTCGCAATGAAATTGTAATAAATAATTCTGACGATCGAAAACTTAAGCTAAATGGAAATTATGTAATAAATGTAAATAATTATTCAATTAATATTTTAAATGTTACAATAATGAACTATGATCTCCAATTTGTAAATAAATTTTGGTATGGAGACGAGGAAAACGTATCAATAAAAGAAAAACTCAATTTTGAACAGATGCTAAAAACATTTCAAATAGAAAATTTAAAGAACATTCAAGAACTTCATTATCATAAAAACACTAGTTATGCTATAAGTGCATCTGTATTTTTTGGATTACTTTTAACTGCAATAATACTTTTTTTGTTTGATAAAGAAACATAAAAACTTAAAAGCCATAATTAAAAACTCTTCTGAAATTGTAAAACCGGAACAAAATAGAATTCAGGAGAATTCTGTATCAAAGGGGGTTGAAGTTACACAAATGCAACTCAAAAAACTTGCTGACGGAACTTTTGTGTTGCTTCGCAACCAATAAGTGTCAATACAGCATTCAGGTGTCGATGGCTTTCGAGTAACGCAAATGAAGGCCACTTGCCAGTTGTGTTGTTATTCGAAACCCAGCGGAAACTGAATGCCTTGACCTTAGATAATTTTAAGAAATAAAGAAGAGTGGAGTTGAACATGAAACTCGAAGCCAATCGGTTATGTTTTATTTTCTGGTCGTTGTGTCATAAAGCAAATTTATAACTTGCGCAGACTAACATTTTACATTTTTGGGTTCGTGATATTTTGGTCAAATTACCTCGGGGTTTAACATGGCTGCAAATCTTTCAGTTTTGCGATCAATCCGTGGTCATATTAAAGGTTCGCTCACTAAATTGGCCACATTCATAGAAAATATAGACCACACAATTTCTGTGACTGCTTTGGAATTGCGCGCAAAAAGAGCTGAAGAGTTGTGCTTCTCAAGAGGAAATGTTTAATTTCGCTGAAGAGGAAGGTTATATTGACCCAGAACCTGAATTTGAAGAATTCGAGACAAAATATTTGTTGGTTAAATCAGTGATTCTGTCGGCTATTCGAGAAAAAACAAAAATGGAGTCCGAATACAATACTCCAAATATTCCTCAATTGCCTAATACGCAACAGCCTAACGTAGTTTACCTACTTGTGGATTGACCGTTGAACTTTCAAAGGTTGCTAAAGCAATTTTCGCGAGTACTAACAAAAAATATTAAAAAGTAATTTTTCAACGCGAAATAATCTAAAGCAAGCACAAGCAAGAAACAGCACAAAGAAATGTCTGTCGCATCTATGTCTATATCGGATCTAAAAGATATGCTGACTAACATCTTGGAAGAGAAGATACAAGACCTCCCGACAAAACAAGACATAATAGGAATCTTTGCGGACATTAAAACACTTAAGGCAACGAATGAGTCTCTTGCGCAAGAGCTACAGCAGGTAAGACTGAAGAGCGACACACTTGAGAAGAAGATCGAACGCCTTGAAAAGCAATCGAAAGACAAAAAACTTGTCTTCACTTTCCCGGCAGACAAACAAGCACAAGAGGATCCTCAAAAAGCTGTCTACGACATAACCAAACAAATTTTAGTCCTTCAAAACGTCACTTTCGAAGAAATTATAGCTCTGCTGTCAAAGGGGAATAAACAACATATAATAGTTGAAGCAAGAAGCAAAATAATAATACAATTGCTGAGAAATGCTAGAAAACTAAAAGGCACAGGTGTTTTTGTTAATCCCGATTACACCAAAGACGAGCTAAAAAAACGACAACAAATGCTTCGAATACGACGTGCCATTAAGACGAAACACCCATCAGCGGCTCCTAAAATAAGGGGACTTAAACTAGAGGTGAACGGCAAGACTTTTTACTCAACACAAGACGGACTTCTAAGATATGGCAATCGCGATGGAACAGAGACCCTGCAAGAGATGTTTGGAAATTTGAAGTTGAATGAGACTACCAATTCCCGATCAACAACAAACCAAAATGCCTTTGACGATAAGATACCAATCGCAGCTGTCAAAGAGTCCAAGACCACAACAGCACCATCTAGGAGAACAACAAGACAACAAAAGAAGCACCACGATTGAAACAACGTTGCCGTCTGGCACGCAAGTAGTAGTAATAAACGTAATAGTAGTAACAAATTAAATTCCAAAAAAATTTAAACTAAAAACATTAGCTTACTATCACAGAACATTGCTGGTCTAGCAAGTAAATTATTTAACGCTGTTTTTTTTTGAATTTGTAAAAAGTCATGACATATTTTTCCTTCACGAAACTTTTATTACAAGCGAACACTATGAAACTTATAATAAATACTTTAATGATTTTAAATTGCATTGGATTCCAGCTTATCACGAACATAATTTCGGTAGAGCGATAGGAGGCTCCTTGTATGGCATCAGAAAAATTGTAAATGGTAACTTTATTGGTATGAATAACCAGGTCTATATTGAACTCCACCACTTAAATTCAACATCTTACATCTTGCCAACTTATATTAACTGTAATTACTGGGATAACGATTTTTATGCTCTTAACGATGTATTTAACACAATTAATTCGGAAAATATTATGCTCATTGGAGATGTTAATGATAGTGAAAATCGGATATTTCCAAACCAAAGTAACTTCATTGGGCGAGAAATAACTGTGAAACGAAACTCGAAAGATAAAGTTATGAACAAAAACGGTCGCCTTTTTCTTGAATTGTGCCAGGCTTTTAATCTCTATATCCTCAATGGTTGTTGTAAAGGCGATGCAAAAGGCGAGTACACATTTATTGGAGCTAGAGGGAAATCAGTAATAGATATCTGCGCTGTATCAAGTAACCTGCACTCTGTAGTATCATCCTTCAAGATAGGAACTCAAATCTTTTCAGATCATATGCCACTCTCGGTAAGACTTACCTCTGATTGTCAAACTTTTTTTTTTTTGCACTAACGCTTCCACCGGAATTGATCTGGAAAGAAAATCTGAACTCAAGCAAAGTCCCTCTAATGCCAAAAACAAAAAAGCTCCAGGACCTGATCGCATAGGAAATGAATTTTATAAACACGCTCCACCAGAATTCTTAATTAAAATACTTGATACTTTCAACCGCATCTTCAGAGCAGGAGAGGTACCCCAAGAGTTCAAAGATTCAATAGTGTACCCAATATATAAAAAAAGCGATGTTAATAATCCTAGCATCTATCGCAGGATTTCTTTTATGAACTCCATCGCTAAAATATTTTGCTCTATACTTCTGACTAGGATCAATAGTTGGGCTGAAGAAAACCAAATACTTAGCGAATATCAGGCAGGTTTTCGAAAAGGTTATTCAACAGTAGATCATATTTTCACACTCTCGACCATCGCACATTACTTTCTTAGGCATAACAGAAAACTCTACCTGTTTTTTATTGACTTTAGAGCTGCGTTCGACTCGATAGACCGAAATACTTTGTTTTACAAACTGTCGCAAAAAGGTCAACCAAGGTGCTCAAAGTCCTCAAAAACATGTACATCAATACACGCCAAAGAGTTTGGAATGGTGAAAATGTATCTGAATGGTTTAAGACGAAATCAGGAGTTAAGCAAGGCTGTCTGCTGAGTGCAACTCTTTTTGCATTATTTATAGATGACATATCAACACATCTGCCTGCTTGTGTAAGGATTGCAGAACAAATTATAAGAGTATTGCTATACGCAGATGATATTGTTTTACTTGCAACTAATGATCAACAAACTTTTTAACTTTATCAAAACTTGGAATCTGACAGTAAACCTTGATAAGTCCAAAATTATGATAGTTCACAACAGGCAATCTAAGCTCAGTGAAAGCGAAAAATGGTTCTTTAACGATGAAGCGATTGAAATAGTCACACAATATAAATATCTAGGAATAATTCTGTCTCCAAATATGAAATTCGATCTACATCTCGAAAAAAAACTAGCGTCAGCCAAAAGTCTCTTAAACGCTTCCTGGAACAGTATTTTTTGCTTAGAAACCGGCTTACCAAATTTGTTCAATTTCACACTAAAGCTACATTTTGATTACATGCTTAAAGTGCTAAAGCTCCCCTCGCATAGACTCCCACTTATTCTGACAAAATATACTCTCAGTAAAAGAGTGGAATGGGTTAAAAATTGGACAGCATTGGTAGAAAAATGCGATACTAGCTTAGATATTCAATATAATGATACGACAATATTAAAACGCCAACTATACAGAATTTTGGAAGTGTCTGATATTTTACACAGAAATGAAAGCAAATCGAAAGCAGCATCTTCCTTGAACAGAGTAATATATCCAGAGCTTAATTATAACTTATGTAATAACAACTACTTTAATAACTGTTATGGTACAAAAGAAATATCCTTGATTTGTAGGGCAAGGTGCGAGATGTTGAATTTAAATGGTGCTCCCTTCAAGAAAACAACAACAAATCTTTGTACATTATGTAACCTGAAAGCGAAAGAAGACACTTTTCACTTCTTGGCAATATGTCCAATGTATAAGGATTTATGTAAGACGGATGTTCTTTGGAAAGCTATCATTAACAATGGATCAAACGAAAAATGTTCTTAATGGTAACTGGTTTACACCCATTATATTCATCGAGGCTTAATTCTCTTATAGAAATAGCATCTTAACTGAATTCATCTAAAAAATAAAAAATATATGTGTGTATAATTAAAATGTGTCAGTGTGTCATGGCTTTATATCTCTTTTTAACTTTTAAGATATTTAAAATGAAAACTTTTTTCGCGTCACTTGGCAGACGGCAACGCCAATGCCTACTTAAATTACTGTTTTGTTTTGTGTGAGAATAAATACAATTGTATAAACTACTTTTAAAATATATATGTATTTTGTAACACAAATAAAGTAATTGAAAAAACCTAAAAAAAAACCTAAACCTAGTTTACCAACTTAACGATTGTCTGCATAAGATTCATATAGAACCATTTTCAGGCATCTGTCGTGAATGGCCTGCCTTCCACGGTATGTACATACGTGAGTACCGTACATGGTAAAAATAATTTAACTCCAACTCAAAAGTTTCATTTTTTGCGTTCCGTACTTCGTGGAGAAGCGTTAAACTTACTTTCGCATTTTTTCATTCAACCTACATACAGGCATGGGATAAGTTGCAAAGAAGATGCAACAGGCCACGTTATATTATAAGAAGCTTATTGGATACTTTCGCGCAGTTGGCCTCTATCACCACTTCAAATGTTAAAACTCTTCGCAAAATTTCGGACGGAGCCGATGAAGTTCTTCGAGGTTTAGATTCATTCACTTGTTCAGGGACAGATCCATGGATGATTTACTTTCTATTAGGCAAAGTAGATCATGATACTTAACAAGCGTGGGTTGAGGATTATTATTATTATGGTTGAGGGTATATTGCACCACGACCTTTAAGATCTATTGTGCCGCCTTTCAATACTTTAGCACAATTACGAGTTCCCCTCAAATACAGTTCTTTTCAGAGTTGTTCTGTTCTAGAGTATTCTCTCTAAGCCAGTTTCCTTCAGGAATCTGAGAATGAGAGATGGTCCTAGTGATTGCATTTCTCCTTCTGATAGTAGGTACTTGCCCAAACATCTTTTCCTTTTGTGGTGTGCTAGTGCCTCACAAAATCCCAGTACATGTTCTGGAATTTCATTAAATTCTCCACAAAATCTGCAGAGACCTTCTTCTGATACCCCTAGTTTCCTTAGATGCTCCCTGAGTCTACAGTGTCCCGTTAGGAAGCCTGTTAGGATACGGAGGTTATTCTTGCTCATTTTGATGCATGCCTCGAATCTCTTCCGGTTATATTGCCCTAGGAGTTTCTTGGCCTGCTTCATTCCACGAGCGTTATTCTAGGTTTCTATCCGATTCCTTCTTTCCAGTTCCCTGAATTCTTCTCTGAGGAGAAGAAATTTATGCATCTGTCTATGGCATAAATTTCCGCTTGAAAGATGCTGGTATATTTGCCCATGGATTCGAAGTATTTTGTCCTGGGTCCAAAAACTCCTGCTCCAGTTCCTTCATCAGTTCTTGATCCGTCTGTATACCATTTTACCGTGTTGCTGCTCAGTCTGTGGACCATGGATTCATTGCTCCAGTCCCTTTTGGTGCTGAGCTTGCTGGTAAATTTCTTTTGGAAATTGAATTTCCTAATCACGTTATCCTTCGGAATGGCCAGGAGTGGTAGCATTTTGACTAGTGCGTCGAATTGCCTCGATGTAATGCACCTGTCTTTATCTATCCCTTCTTTTGCCATTCTCATGATTGTTTTGTTTGCACACTCTGCTACCACTAGATGTAAAGGAGTCAGCTCCAGTAGCACCTCCATGGCCGCAGTTGGGCAAGTTCTCATGGCTCCTGTTATACAGAGGCATGCCAACCTTTGAACTTTGCTGAATGTCTTCCTCGCGCTGATCAGATTGGTTTTCTTGGTCCATGCTATTGCACCATAGTTTATTGTAGGTCGAACAATAGATGTTTAAGTTACTATATTTCAGTCGAGCTATTATGTCAATAATTTTTCTAACGAACCGTGGGACCAGAACTCGCAAACAAAATTCACGCGTCTCGTATTCTCCACGAGCAAAATATTTGACACCGCCGCATTTGCGTCGCACGGTTTGAATTTTCTTACGATGCAATTTTTGTACGCACAAGGTGCAGTTTGTGTGAGAGCTCGATGCAGTCCGTCATGTACATTCAAAGGGTCAACACCCAAATAATAAAGAATAGTATTTAATAAGTTTCATTGTTTCATTTTTTTAAAAGTTCTTAAACAAACATTGGCGACCGTGACAGGACACTACTAATAAAGTTTAGTAGCATATAAATTGTGAAATAAAACAAAAAAAAAATAAGTAAAAAGTGAAAGGTTGTGTTCGGTGATTTCATTTTTAATAAAAAAAAAAATATTAGAGTGATATGTCGCGTAAACTAGAAGAACTTGCGGACCGTCAAAACAAAGTTGGAGAAGAAATTTGTATTCTTGCTCGCAAGTACGGAAAAGACTGTTCAAGCAGGAAGACAAGAAGCTATTTGGAGCAACATTGGCAATTGTTGGATTTCTTATGGGAACATGTGACAAATACAGTGAAAGTGTTAATCACGATTATTTCGCTAAGTCATACTATGACAAGATAAAGTCAGTGTATGAATACATTAATAAAGACATAGCCATGAGGCTATCGGAACAGCCAGTGCAGACGGAGCGAAAGGAGCCATCAGCAGGACCAGTAGCTCCAGCAGTACCAGCAGCCATAGCAGCAGCAGTACCAGCAGTCACAGCAGCAGCAATTCAAGCAGCACCAACAGACCCAGCAGCGGAACGGATGTATGGTTTTGACCACTATGCCACAGAAAGGCGAAATATAAAGCAACAGTCAGTGGGGCAGCGATCAAAGGAAGGTGTAAATTTACTAGAAAGGCTAACCTTGCTCATGTCCATACTGCAGCAATCCCTGGATAAGAGCAAGGTAGATATAGGCCAAAGAAAATCTGATTCCGTTGAAACTTGGGATGAAATTCGTGAGCTTCGTACAAGGTTGGGGGATCAAGCATCCATCCAAGAAACTCGAGATCATTTCGATATGAGAGATCTAGTAGAGGTCACACTTATCGAATTGTGCGAAAGGTTGGAAGGACCTAAAATGCAAGCAATTACCACAGCAATGAAACTGCCGAAAATAGAATGACCAAAATTCGATGGCAACTATTTAAACTGGCGGCAATTTCACGATCTTTTTAAGCAGCTTATTCATGAACAGCCAATACCACCGGCCCAAAAGCTGTACTTTCTTCGCGCCAACGTGACTGGGGAAGCGCATAATCTAATTCAGAATTTCCAGCCAACAGATGCTAATTATGAAGTGGCTTGGAGAACGTTAGTTGAGCGATTCGATAATCGGAGACTGCTACTAACGGCTCAACTGACAAGATTACTGTCACTATCTTCAGCAATGGTGGTCAGGTGCGGATTTTTAGGGTAAAGCCTATCGACGATCCTTATTGAGAAACCGTTTCAAGAAGACATACTGCCTCCACGAGGCGGCCACCGGGCAACGAATGCTGCAGCAAGACTATAGGTCTGGTATCTCAGGCTCGCACAATGAACAAATGGTTCTTGGTGCCAACCTACGATGCATGACCTTAATCCCTCAACTGCATACATCCGGCCAAAGTATGCGACGTTAGGAATAAACCTAATAAAATAATCTCTAATCCAATGGAGGAACAGCATACGCCGAGGGATGCGTGGCTAAGAGAGTGCTTAGTCTCTAGTATGCGAACTCCGAATACCTGGCTACCTTCGGTTTTAATCTAGCCTTCCCTAGGCATATCGGGGGCTACCTAGGGTGACGTATATTTCCCGAATACTCGTGGGATCACTATTTCCAAAATAAATTTAAAAAAAGATGAGTATGGTGAAGCTCCAAATTCACCAGCCTCTGTTCATGCTGTGGAGCATACAGACGGCAATTTTCGGGACGCTACTGAGCCTCCGACGGCCACTTCACATTCGGCCATAGTCAACCAGCTCGAAAGCGAGCCAGCTACAGTCTCAGCTGACAAGGGGATCGGAGCCAAATGGGCACAATCCTTGACAGCGCTTGTGTCAGTTCAGAGGAGTCTGACACATCCACGGTCATAGACACTTGCAGTGTAGTCACGGAGAAATCCGGATGTTCTTCCACTGGGAAGAAACTTGACAAGCTGCGTCTAGGACCAGGTGGATTCGTCAAGCTAAACTCAGCTGAAAAGAGGTGATATAACCAAGCTATTCGCAAGGGCGAAACTAGGGAAAATGCCCTAGTATATGCGAAATCTTCTCTTGGTAATGATCGCACCCCCTCTGAACCGGCAGCCAAAAAGGCAAAAGCCAGACATTTCATCTGTCATCTGCTCTGACAGTGCTACTGCTGAGTGGATGAAAATCAATTTCGATGCTATCAAGGCTAAAAGTGGTTTTGATACTGTACTTGTGGAGGAGGGATCTTTTCCCAAATCTCACATAGTCCGTGGTTTCTTTCCACAGAACACCGAATTGCCAACGACCAAAGTCTTAGCGACGCTTGAAGCACAAAATGAGGGCCTTCAAGCTTCTTCATGGAAGGCAATGCAAAGGATGAAAGAAGGTTCGCTCCTTCATCTCGCCTTTGCCATTGATGATGCGTCCATGAAGACCCTGAGCAAATTAAACAACAAGGTTTGCTATAGATTTGGTCAGGTCAAGTTGATCGTCTCCCACAAGAAGGTCAACGCAGATGATTCTCCATCTGCTGCTGCAACAACAACCTCATCTGCAGTTCCCACTTGCAGCGGGATGTAAGTGAGGACAGTACTGCCTCAGCAACTAGGACCGCTGAAAGCGAGCCCATTGCTAGCACCAGCGGCCTTAGTGCAGCAGGAAAGACGGTGACCCGTGTTGTTGCACAAAACAAACAAAAAACCGGTTCAACAACAACGTCATCTGCAGTCCCCTCTTGCAGCGCTGTCGGGCATGCAAGAGAGGTCAGTACTACCTCAGCAACCAAGACCGTTGACAGCGAGCCAATTGCTAGCACCAGCGGCCTTAGTGCAGCAGGAAAGACGGTGACTCGTGTTGTTGAACCGAAAAACCGTAATATCGGCAGAAAGCCCGGAGTTCCGAGGAAAACAACCGGCGCCGCAGGGCACGTTACTCGGAAGGAAGAGTCGGGGGGGAATTCCAAAAAAGGTCATCCCTCAACGGCTGCTTGTCGCAAGAAGAAAGGCCCTAAAAAGGCCCAACTGATGCGGTAGGCCAGATCCTCGATGGAGGATCGATGAGCTCCATCAAGGTGCTACAGGCGAACCTGCATCACGCGAAGTGCGCGTCCGCTACCCTTAGCAAGCAGTTCGCCGAAGAAAATATAACCCTTGGACTTATCCAGGAACCTTGGGTTAGAAGCGGACGTGTTAAAGGTCTCCGGAATGGCAATAGTAAGTTAATCTCTAAGTGTGGAGACCCTGCGCCAAGAGCGGCCTGTCTCATCAGCAATGATATTAACTTTCTTCCCATTCCTACTTTCATTAACAGAGACCTGGTGGCCCTACTACTGGAAGTTCCGACGGAGACGGGAACACATAACATCGTGTGCGCCTCGGCGTATTTCCTGGATGACAACAGCGTCATACCACCTAAGAACGTCCAGGACCTCATCAGTTACTGCAAATCTGGCAACCTGCACTACATTATCGGTTGCGATGCTAACGCGCATCATAAGGTCTGGGGTAGTAGTGACACCAACAGAAGAGGTGAGTGTCTTTTAGAATATCTTATTAGTAGTGAAATAGATATACTAAATAGAGGCTCAAAGCCTACCTTCATAAATGCGATTCGGGAAGAGGTACTTGATCTCACACTTGCAAGTCCATTTATTTCGAATTTTATTGAAAATTGGCATGTGTCAGATGAACCATCTTTGTCAGACCAACATATCAGGTTTGACATCCCTGGTCAACTCTCATATGTCTCGAACAGATACGATCCCAAACGCATCGACTGGGGTCGCTATCGAGAACTAGTTCTCTCACAAAAAGGGATGCTTCTTACGTCTATTGAGTCCATAGGGGACCTGGATGAAGCACCCCTTCAATTAAACAATGTAATGATCAATTCCTATCACGACAGTTGTGTCCCCAAGACCACTTCAAATAATCGTAAAGTGCCTTGGTGGAATGATCATCTGACAAAACTTAGGAGTAGAGTCAGAAAACTCTTCAATTCTGCCAAGAAAATGAAGAGGTGGAACGAATATAGGTCCGTTCTCACAGAATACAATTCTGAACTTAGACGATCCAAGCGGGCCACTTGGAGGAAATGCTGTGAAAACATTGCGAACATGCCAGTAGCAGCACGCATCCACAAATCGCTCGCAAAAGATCAGGCAAACTGTGTAGGGTTTTTAAAGAAAAGCGACGGTACCTACACGACGGACAGAGAAGAAACACTTAAAACGTTGCTTCAGGTGCACTTCTCAGGCTCGTCTTATAGCACCTCTCAAGTGCACTCTAACACAACAGACCATAGGGTCTTTGTTAATAGAAGAGTTAAAAGTTTATCTGGAAAAATTTTCAGTACAGATAAGGTTGAATGGGCTGTTGGCACTTTCGATCCTTTCAAAGCTCCCGGTGGTGACGGTATATTCCCTGCACTATTGCAAAGATCAATAGACCTCATCCTACCGGAACTGACAGCTTTATTTAGAGCCAGCTACAACTGGGGTTACATACCAATCTCCTGGAGAAAGGTCAATGTAACTAGTTTATTCTAGCGAGGTAAAATATCTTGGAGTAATCTTGGACAGACGACTTAACTGGAATTCACATATTAAGTCCGCCATAGAGCGAGCTACCAAAGCACTGTGGGCCAGTAGACGTCTTTACGGAAGGACTTGGGTTCTCTCTCCCAAAATTATACATTGGTTGTACACAATGATGGCGAGACCCATTATCACATATGCGGCCATCGTATGGTGGCCAAAAACCATTCAACAGTTGCCTGTCTTGGCAAAACAGGTGCCATGCGCACCTGCCCCACAACAACTCTCGAAGCTATTATCGGGCTGACACCTTTACCCTTCTTCGTTAGGAAGATAGCTGCCACTTATGCCATTAAACTGCAGCTAAAATATCAATTCAAACCAGATGACCAAGTGGGTCACCTTAGGATACTCAACTCAATCCCTAATAGAGACATGTTTTGTACAATGCAGGCAGAACTGTTTCGGCAGGTTATTTGAAGTTGAACTATTGGACCGCGAAGACTGGTCCAATGGTGTTCCAACACTAGACCCCAGGAGTCTAGTTTGGTACACAGATGGATCGAAAATGGATTCTGGAGTCGGAGCTGGTGTCTGTGGACCCAACACTGGGATCTCTGTACCGATGGGGTCTAGTCCCACTGTGTTCCAAGCCGAAATCCATGCCATTGAGATCTGCGCGAGACATAATCTTGGTAAAGGTATCAAGGGCGCAATTATACAAATCTTTTCAGATAGCCAGGCAGCACTTAAGGCCTTATCGTCCAGTCAAATAGACTCCAAAGAAGTCAAATGTTGCCAGGATGCTCTGCAATGCCTAGCCAAACACAACAAAGTAAAACTTGGCTGGGTCCCTGGACACAAAGGGATTGCAGGTAACGAATCCGCAGATGAACTCGCTAGAGCGGGTTTAAGTACTGCGTTCATAGGTCCTGAACCGTACTGCAGTGTCAATTGGGCGACGGCTGCAGCGCTGATTAATGAATGGGAAAACAAACTTCGCCTTGATCATTGGACCAATGGGTCCGGTCTCAGGCAATCCAAACGATTAATCAGACCCTATTCCTACAAGGAAATCCTTAGCTTAGATAAGGAGAGCATAAGAAAGCTAACGGGCTTTCTTACTGGCCACTGCGGCTTGTACTACCACCTTAACAAAATGAACTTGTGTCAAAACACGGAATGTAGGTTCTGTCTTGAAGAAGACGAAACATCCCAGCACATTTTATGTGAATATCCGGCACTACATTGGTTAAGGAAACGTATTCTCCACGGAGAAATACTGACTTCAGTGGAATTGAAAAACTCCACTACAAAAGATATACTATCTTTCATAAGGAAAGTGGTAAATCTTTTGGATTAACTCCAGCCCGTCGATACAATAGATCTTTTTAGGTCGCAGTGTCGCTGCCTTTACGGCAGGGTTGTACAAGAGGAAAAAAAAAATCTTCAGCAATGGGAACTGCCAATAGTCTGAGAAGATTGCATGACACAACGAAAGAAGGAATGCAAGCTATCGCAAACCTGGGCATCGATATTAACAACTGGGACCCACTGATAGTTCATCTAATGCTGCAGAAACTGGATAAGGAAAGCAGAGGTTTGTTCGAGCAGTCGTTACAAGATCCTTAACCAGCCCGAGCTTAGATGAGTTCCTGAAGTTTGTGGAGTTGCGATTCCAGACATTGGAAGCGATGGCTACCAAGGATGACAAGTAAAGATCAGCCGCGCTAACTGCAACAAATAGTGTCAATAGCATCAATTGCACTAAAGAATACCTCGGGTAAGCATACGATTTATAATTGCTCACAGTTTCTATCTCTTTCACAGGACGAACGAGAAAAGGCTGTTCGCAGACTACAACTTCGCCGAAATTGCCTCAAGACAGGTCATTATTCTCCATCATGCCAGTCCAGATCTTGTCAAAAATGTGATGGCAAGCACAACACACTCCTTCACCATCGGCAGCCTTATCAGCCATACTGTCAACAACAGGTTCCTGAGCAGCAAAAAGAACAATTTCAACCAACGTCCAACAAACAGAAGAAACTGCAGCTAAATCAAAGTAAGTCCTATTTGAATAAGAAGTGCGAATTACAACCTGTCATGTCCGGTAATGCAGCCATAGATCTTAAGAAACGACACGTCTATCGCGCTACTGCGATTGTTAACGTCATTTCCGCCTGCGGCATACGCATCCTATGTCGTGCTCTATTAGATTCCGGTTCGCAAATCAGCTTTATAGCGGCGAGCATTGCACATTAGCTAGGACTCAAGAAACACAGATTGGAAGTTCCAATCAGCGGCATAGGAGGTAATGAGTGCAAGGCAGAGTTTATCGCACATGTTACTATTGAGTCGAGGTCATCATCCTATAAAACAGCAATTGAGGCCAGCATCATGCCTCGTATAAGCGAATACAAGCCCATTCATGAAGTACACATATCGTCCTGGGATTTACCGCCAAACGTGCACCTTGCTGATCCTATGTATTTCAAGGCGCAACGCATCGATATTCTGTTGGGAGCAGAAATATTGAACTCAACAACGACGCACTGTCATATAGCTACAAGGCCCTCAATCTCATCATTGGACAAGCTGGTTCGGAAATTTTGGGAAACTGAGAATGATGCTCCGATAAGAACAATGAGCAAAGAGGAACATGATTGCGAAATACATTTTCAGAAAACCATCCAAACAAATGCAGACAATGGATTTGTAGTAAGTTTGCCATATAAAGAAGATCCTAATGAAACATTAGGAGAGAAATGGCTAAAAAACGTTTTTTGGCATTGGAAAGGAAATTGGATAAAAATAGTGAATTGAAAGAAGCATATACGCAATTCATCGAAGAATATGAATCACTCGGTTACATGAGTCCAATCAGTGATTGCAAACTTGGTAAAACACATTATATTCTTCCACACCATTGTGTTATAAAACCCGAAATTTCGTCAACAAAACTGAGGGTGGTATTCAATGCATCGGCAAAGAGCTCATCTGGTTGTTCATTGAATGACATTTTAATGGTTGGACCAACAGTTCAACCAGATTTATTCTCAATCATCATTAACTTCCGAATGCATGTAATGATCAATTCCTATCACGACAGTTGTGTCCCCAAGACCACTTCAAATAATCGTAAAGTGCCTTGGTGGAATGATCATCTGACAAAACTTAGGAGTAGTCAGAAAACTCTTCAATTCTGCAAAGAAAACGAAGAGGTGGAACGAATATAGGTCCGTTCTCACAGAATACAATTCCGAACTTAGACGATCCAAGCGGGCCACTTGGAGGAAATGCTGCGAAAACATTGCGAACATGCCAGTAGCAGCACATATCCACAAGTCGGTCGCAAACGATCTGTTGCGGCAGGCTGCACATGCAGCAGTTCATCTGAAAATAAAATGGAAATATTTGAGTTAAAGATCCTGATGTATGTTTGTAACTTACCAGACAATTCCCATGATCCCGCGCTTCCTCCCCGTCCAGTCCTTCATTTTTCTGTGACGTACAATTGTGTAGAAGGTCTTTATACATTTAATATAATTGATATAATTAATACTTACCACCAAACAAGTTTAATTAATAGTATTAATTTTAATACAGATCAAAACACACTTGTTTTGATCTGCATTTGATGAGATCTGTCAAACTGACAAGGACGAACATATGTGGGAATTCAAACTGACAAGGACGGACATACATTAATATTCAGATTGACAAGGACCGACATACATTTAAGAAACATAATGGAAGTGCAAGGCGGTGTTCACACGATGTATTTGCAGTGTGAACATGGAAAAGCAAAAAAAAAAAGGTGCATTGGAACATACGCGAATTTGGCACTTTTCCAATTTGGAAAATTTGCAGAAAAAGGAGAAAATTAGAGATTCTTGGTGAAAGCGTGGTAGCGTGGTAGCGATCGGCAGAATTTTTTAGCGAACTTTTATTTTTCCAAAAAGTTTTGCGCGAATTTGATTAAGAATTGTATAAAAAAAATACGAGTGCATGTGTAGCCTGTTTGCTAAACAAAACAAAACAAAAAAAAAAAAAGGAAATAAAAAAGCAAAGAGTTTGTAAACGCACATATATATGTATACAAATATACATACACAAGAAATACTCAACAACTCTAAAAAGACAAAAAAAAAAAAAAAAAAAAACTAACTTTCATAAAACAATTTCAAAAGTGCCACAAAATTATATATATATATATGCGCAACAATCAACAGAAATAAATAAGTAAAGTAAAAAAAGAAAAGAACACAAAAGTGTATTTCACCAAGTGCCGAATAAAAATAAAACAAAAAGAAAAAAAACACATTTATGCATACTCGGACATATACGTGCCGATTAGACTTTACACGAAACTTAAACGCTACGAAGACATAGCCATCCGAGGAAGCTGAGGAGGAAGTGCAGTGCCAGGAGTGAGCCAGAGCAGTGCTGCAGTTTTTTTTTGTATTTGAATTCACATTTGATTTTTTTTAATTAAGTTTGTGTACCTTTCCTTTTTATCTTTGAAATTTTTTTTTTACGAATTGTTTAATTGATCTGTAGGCTTAGTTTTTCTTTCATTTTTAAATATAAATAAAAGTGTAAAGATAGTTCTGGCTTTAGTGTGTTGTTGTGAGTGTCCGCGTAAAGAGGGATTTCTCCCCACAATTTGCGATTTTTATTTCCGCAGGTGTCGTCCTTCACCGTGCTGCGCGCAGGACGTCGGGGGACCGGTAAAACTGTGAGTAGCAGGTTTCGCCTATTGGAAACCTCTGGTTGTTGTGTGTCGTCCTGTAGTCTCTAGCCAGGGTTAGAACCCTTTTTCTTATCTTTTGAATTTTAATTGGTTTGTTGTCATATATAGGTTAAGTTTTCAGAATTGTTCCTTTTTATTATTTTCCTTGCTTTTATTAATAAATATGAATTATATAGTTTTGAAGTGAATGTATTATGTTTTATTTAATGGAGTAGTTTGCTTCATTGCCGATATGTGTGTGTAGGGTGAGGGAAGGCCGTCCTTCTACGGAGTAGTTGACAGAGTGGAACGTTAGGCTGTGGCTAACGTCTCCGCTAAGGGGCTATCTCCCACAAACTTCGCCAAGGGAGATAGCGAAGGTCATGTCGATTGACATGAGGGGTGGGCAGGCGGACTTGTGCCAACAACAACAGGCACCCTCGGGTTCTTGACGAACCTGCATCGCCAAACGACACTGGAAGGGTGTTGTTTCGTGTTAGGGCTAAGCTAGGTAGTTTTAAGGTAGGTTAGGTTTAGTTTAGGTATAGTTTTAAGTTAGGTAGGTCAGATTAGGATTAGTTTAGGTTAGTTAGCTTAGCTCCGCGAGCTTCCTTCCGGTCTCTTTTGGTGGTAAAGGCATAGACCTTGAACACCTTTCTTTTCCTCTTTCCTGTCTCTTCTTTCTCTTCTCTATCCTATCTTTTAGTTGTCCGTCCGTGGTCTGTTAGGGTATTAGGCTTTCATCTCTTCCTATCTTTTCTCCTCTTTCTATCTTCTCTTAGCTAGCTACAGGCACGATATTTTTTATTTGCAACTGGTGGTGTACGAGTGGGAGGACAAGAACCGCCCCGTCCGACGAGCTAAGCCGTGCAACCGCAAGCGTGCCGCCGTCCTACTCACCGTCACCGTGGCCCAGCCAACCTAGCTTGCAACAGATCAGGCAAACTGTGTGGGGTTTTTAAAGAAAAGCGACGGTACCTACACGACGGGCAGAGAAGAAACACTTAAAAAGTTGCTTCAGGTGCACTTCCCAGGCTCGTCTTATAGCACCTCTCAAGTGCACTCTAACACAACAGACCATAGGGTCTTTGTTCCGAGTGGAACGGAACAAGAGTGTAAAGTTGATTAATGTCGCTCTGTAATTAAATAAATTATTTTTGATCGCCCCAAAGCATTTAAAAAGTGTATCTATCTAAATAAAGTTAAGTAAACGTGTTAGCACCGTGGCAAATAACTAAATTTGTAAAAACGTCATTTTCCGTGAAAAAGTAAAATTAATAATTTCTGCCCGTGCACTTTGCAACCGTTTTTTTTCCCTCCCACAATGGATACACGATCAAAATTATCTAATGCGAAAGCTTCGCCCGCGCCTCTGCACTCTACGGGATTCCCTGCAAACATAAATCATAATCTCCCCAAATATCTGCAAGAATTAGAAAAACGCCTCTTGAGTGGAATGGAGAACTTAATTGAAAGTCTTTCTAAAGATGTCAAGAGTCTTCGCACAAAAATCGAAGAACTGGAAACAACATTGTCATCCGAAATAAAGACACTTAAATGTTCGCTCGCCGACGTAACAACACGGGTGAGGATCTTGGAGAGTACCAGCAGCGAACGCAGCGAACACAGTGACGTAAAAGAGGAAGTGGAACATCTTCGTGGGCAAGTCGACTCTTTGGAACAACAGCAAATATCCTCCGATGCAGTAGTGTTTGGCATTCCGAAACTGGACAGTGAGAATCTTGAAAATACCTACACCGAATTTTGCAAAACCCTCGGCTGCATTCCAAAACCCATCAGCTGCATATTTCGGGGAAGTAACAAAAACAACAAAAACCTTTTGTCACCGGTCGTTATTCGATTTCACTGTCCCAGTGATCGTTATGAAATTTTACGTGCAGCTTCATCTTATCGTAAAACGCTAGAGAGAGAGCTTTGTCTCAGAGATTTCGGCATTGACTCTCATATCAAATGCTACATCAATGAGAGCCTCACACCGAAAAATCGTTCCATTCTACGCTCCGCTACCAAATTGAAACGCGAGAACCTGGTGCACTCGGTATTCTCAAGGAGGGGAACAATTTTCATCAAACTGGTGTAAGCTCTGGCGTCCCTCAAGGATCTATATTAGGACCTCTTCTGTTTATTTTATATGTAAATGAACTCCCAAGCTGTGTTAAGAACTGTAGTGTGCATATGTATGCGGATGACGTACAATTAATTTTAAATAGGCCAAAAACTGAAAGCCGCGTAGCCATTCGTCTAATCAACGAAGACGAAGGCCCTTAAACACAATCTTTCACTTAATGCAAGAAAATCCAAAGCCATGGTGATATACAAACAAACGCAAGACTACACTTCGCTTGATAATTTGTACATAGGCGATGGTCAGATAGAATGGGTGAACTCCGCCAGAAACCTTGGGGTAATATTTAACACAACTCTGACTTGGAATACACACATTAACTCTGCCATTGGTAAGGTTTATGGTAGACTTCGCAGTCTCTGGGCAACACAAAAGTTTCTTTCTGTTGGTGTAAAACTACAACTTGTCAAAGCGTTACTCCTCCCCCAACTTCTGTACGGTTGTGAAATTTTTTGTAAAGTAGATTACGAAAGTCAAAGAAAAATGAATGTTGTTTTCAACAAAATCACTCGCTTTGTCTATTCCTTAAAGAGATACGATCGGTGCTCTAACCATGCAAGAAATATAGTAGGTTGTTCAATAGCTGACTTAATATCAATAAGAACTCTCACCCTCCTGCATAAAATACTCTCCTCTAAGCAGCCTCAAGCTATATTTGGAAATTTGAAATTCTTAAATTCTTCTAAATCACCGTTACTGACCGTGCCTAGGTTTAATTGTCTTGCATCTGAAAGACAGTTTCTTGTTCATTCTGTTCGTCTTTGGAACTCTCTCCCCGCCCATATAAGGTTGATCAATGATACTGGCAGATTTAAAACACTTTTATTCTTACACTTTGGACAATGAATAAGTAAAGTTTAGTGCAGTTTTTTGTTTCGTTTCTATCCCTCTCTTCATACCATGTACTTATACCTCAGAATTATAATGCTTTCATTGGTTTGCATTAATTTAAATTGAATTATTTTGTTCTTAAGCTTTTATACTTGTCATTATTCTTTTAAATCTAAACTAAATTTCTTTAAAGTGTCATTTTAGTTAGTTTAAGTCTTTTAAGGTGGCATTAATTCAGTTAAGTCTTGCAAAAAATCAAAAGATTGTTAATCTTAATTTGTAAGAATTTTTTTGAGTAAATAAATAAATAGAAGAGTTAAAAGTTTATCTGGAAAAATTTTCAGTACAGATAAGGTTGAATGGGCTGTTGGCACTTTCGATCCTTTCAAAGCTCCCGGTGGTGACGGTATATTCCCTGCACTATTGCAAAGATCAATAGACCTCATCCTACCGGAACTGACAGCTTTATTTAGAGCCAGCTACAACTGGGGTTACATACCAATCTCCTGGAGAAAGGTCAATGTAACTAGTTTATTCTAGCGAGGTAAAATATCTTGGAGTAATCCTGGACAGACGACTTAACTGGAATTCACATATTAAGTCCGCCATAGAGCGAGCTACCAAAGCACTGTGGGCCAGTAGACGTCTTTACGGAAGGACTTGGGTTCTCTCTCCCAAAATTATACATTGGTTGTACACAATGATGGCGAGACCCATTATCACATATGCGGCCATCGTATGGTGGCCAAAAACCATTCAACAGTCATTGGCAAACAAATTGCAAAAACTGCAAAGGGTTGCCTGTCTTGGCAAAACAGGTGCCATGCGCACCTGCCCCACAACAACTCTCGAAGCTATTATCGGGCTGACACCTTTACCCTTCTTCGTTAGGAAGATAGCTGCCACTTATGCCATTAAACTGCAGCTAGAATATCAATTCAAACCAGGTGACCAAGTGGGTCACCTTAGGATACTCAACTCAAACCCTAATAGAGACATGTTTTGTACAATGCAGGCAGAACTGTTTCGGCAGGTTATTTGAAGTTGAATTATTGGACCGCGAAGACTGGTCCAATGGTGTTCCAACACTAGACCCCAGGAGTCTAGTTTGGTACACAGATGGATCGAAAATGGATTCTGGAGTCGGAGCTGGTGTCTGTGGACCCAACACTGGGATCTCTGTACCGATGGGGTCTAGTCCCACTGTGTTCCAAGCCGAAATCCATGCCATTGAGATCTGCGCGAGACATAATCTTGGTAAAGGTATCAAGGGCGCAATTATACAAATCTTTTCAGATAGCCAGGCAGCACTTAAGGCCTTATCGTCCAGTCAAATAGACTCCAAAGAAGTCAAATGTTGCCACGATGCACAACAAAGTGAAACTTGGCTGGGTCCCTGGACACAAAGGGATTGCAGGTAACGAATCCGCAGATGAACTCGCTAGAGCGGGTTCAAGTACTGCGTTCATAGGTCCTGAACCGTACTGCAGTGTCAATTGGGCGACGGCTGCAGCGCTGATTAATGAATGGGAAAACAAACTTCGCCTTGATCATTGGACCAATGGGTCCGGTCTCAGGCAATCCAAACGATTAATCAGACCCTATTCCTACAAGGAAATCCTTAGCTTAGATAAGGAGAGCATAAGAAAGCTAACGGGCTTTCTTACTGGCCACTGCGGCTTGTATTACCACCTTAACAAAATGAACTTGTGTCAAAACACGGAATGTAGGTTCTGTCTTGAAGAAGACGAAACATCCCAGCACATTTTATGTGAATATCCGGCACTACATTGGTTAAGGAAACGTATTCTCCACAGGGAAATACTAACTTCAGTGGAATTGAAAAACTCCATTACAAAAGATATACTATCTTTCATAAGGAAAGTGGTTAATCTTTTGGATTAACTCCAACCCGTCCATACAATAGACCTTTTAGGTCGCAGTGTCGCTGCCTTTACGGCAGGGTTGTACAAGAGGAAAAAAAACTTCCGAATGCATAGATATGTTTTTACTGCTGATATAAGTTAAATGTATCGACAGATCTTGATAGATCCTAAGGACAGGATGATGCAGTTAATCTTATGGAGACCACATCAGAGTCTTCCACTGCGAATGTACAAACTCAATACTGTAACTTATGGAACAGCATCAGCGTCATATTTAGCTACAAGATGTCTGGCAAAACTTGCGGATAACAACGGCGAAAAATGTCATCTGGCTTCGCATGCTGTTAAAAAACTGTTTTTATGTTTTATGACGATTGGCAGAAAGCATAGAAGATGCCAAAAGGTTATTAACTAAGATTTGTCATCTGTTGAAAAAGGGCAATTTTGAATTACGAAAGTTTTGTGGTAACCATCCAAAAATACTGGAAGATATTCCTGAACAATATAAAGTAGTAATAAAAACTTTAGGATTAATTTTGGATCCTTCTTCTGGTGCATTTAAATTCAAGTTTGAGGTTGATGTAACCAACGAAGCTTATGAACGTGTTTGCAAGCGAATAGTACTAGCTGATCTCGCCAGACTGTTCGACCCTCTAGGATTACTTGGACCCGTTATAGTGCTTGGAAAACACTTTTTGCAGGATCTATGGAAAACCAATTTATCTTGGAACAAACCACTTTCTGAAGAGCTGTCAAATAAATGGCTTAATTACTTAAAAGAGTTATCCATATTGAAAGAAATAAATAGTCCCAGATATGTTTCACTGCCTTGCAGCTATGTCCAACGCACGCTTTTCCAGACAGCAGTCTAAATGCCTTTGGTGCATGTGTCTATCTCAGATCCATTGATAACCAAGGAAAACTGTATTCACAACTTTTGTGTTCAAAATCGAGAATTGGGCCCCTCAAGACAATGTCTATCGTGAGGTTGGAATTACAAGGTGCTGTGCTTATGGTGGAGTTAGTAGAGAGGATATCACAGCTGCTATGCGATAAAATAAAGAAAATTACATATAACACTGACTCTACCACAGTGCTGGCTTGGATACGATCCCGTTCTTATGCGTGGGAAACGTATGTTGCAAATAGAGTGGCAAAAATTCAAGCAAAAACAGATATAAATCAATGGAATTACATAAAGGGAAGCAACAACCCGGCGGATATGATATCAAGAGGTGTGGATCTTCGAACTCTTCTCAAAAAGCCACTACGGTTTAATGGGCCTGATTTTCTTACCAATGACGAAAGATACTGGAAGGTGGCGCCACATTGTTTTCCAGAAGATATTCCAGAACGGCGCAAGAATAAATCTGTGCTAACAATGATAGCAATTAGTTATGAAAATTTGATTGAGCAAGTGAATCATAGAAATTCATTTTACGTACTGCAAAAGATATTTACATATGTTTATAGATTTTATAATAATTGCAGGAAACATAAATCATTAAGAAGTGGCACTCTTTTATCTGTAGAAGAACTTCAACAAGGAACCAATTTTATATTTATATGTGTGCAACGAAGAGAATTTCCACTCTGCAGAAAGGAGAGCGCCTACTCAAACATTCCAGTATAGCATCGCTATCACCATTCTTTGATGAAAAGACTAAATTAATTAGAATTGGTGGAAGATTAAAAAATGCATCAATTATGCATTTTGTGTAATCTGCTTCCGGTTGAATCCACGACCTTTAGCACAGATGATGGGCAATTTACTTAAGGAGAGAGTTAATCCGTCTCGTCCACTTTTATATTGCGGAGTAAATTTCTGTGGCCCTATACAGACGCATTACAAAATCAGAGGTAAAGGACCCACAAAATCGTACTTAGCTGTTATCGTGTGTTTTGTGACAAAGGCGCTACATATTGAGGTGGTGGGAGATCTCTCTGCAGAATCTTTTATAAATTGCTTAAAAAGATTTATTGGCAGAAGAGGATTATGCCATACCATTTTCTGTGATAACGCTACAAATTTTGTAGGCGCAAAAAATTAATTGATGAATCTTAAAATGGCTTTTAATTAAGGCAGCTTGTTTGGAAAATGGTATAAATTGGAAATATATCCCACCACGTTCTCCACATTTTGGCGGTCTCTGGCAAGCTTCTGTAAAGTCTGCAAAAAACCTTCTTGTCCGCTATCTTCGTGAAGCATCTCTCACCTATGAAGAGCTGTCGACAGTTGTTATTCAAATAGAAGCCATCTTGAACTCACGGCCAATTACTGCTATGACATCCGATCCAAATGATTTGGAAGCATTAACACCTGTACATTTTCTAATTGGAGCACCACTGACGGCTCTACCTGAGCCGGATGTAACGAACAATAAAATGGGTTGTCTTAATAAATTTCGCCAAATTCAGTGTCTTCAGCAGCACTTTTTGGAAGCGTTGGTCTTTGGAATTTTTAAGTTTGTTGCAACAACGAATGTAGTGGAAGACCGAGTCGAATAATTTAACTCCTGGAACACTTGTTGTCATAAAGGAAGCTAACATTCCTCCAATGAGGTGGAAATTAGGACGCGTAACAGAAGTGTGTGAGGGAGGTGATTCTCTAGTGCGGGTGGCAAGGGTAAAAACTCAAACTGGAACTTGCTTAAGAGCAACACACAGCTTGTGCCCAGTACCAATATAAAGTTCAATAGAAGAGGATAACCAAGAACCCAATAGTAAAAAAGATACCACCATAAATGAAGATACGTGTACTCAGGACAGAAACTTTCGGAGTAAGAAATCTCTCAAACCTTCGCTCTTAGCTACAATGCTTTTGACGTTACTTAAGCAAGCTTGATGGACACAGAATGGAAATTATTGAACACAGCAACGATCTGTTATTCAACCTTCATTCATCGCAGCACATCAGAACCAGAATGAGAAGATCTCCATTTGATTTTGTTGGGACTCTGGCTTATAGTCTTTTTGGGGTGTTAAACCAAGATGATGCCAATCATGTCGAAAAGGAAATTATCTCCGCATCATCTAGCAGAACTAGTACGCAAGCAAATTCTCAAACGCAACACGATTGAAATCTACCAACAATTTAAGACTCTTCGAGAACATCTCTCTCAAACAACCAACGCCATTCGAAAAAACGAAGGAATAAATGAGGTAATTTTAAACTTGTCCTCACTAACATCGTATTAAACCTTGCTGGTCACCAACTTCGAACGCATCCAAGACGTCTTATTGGACGTGATGCTAGATCTAAGCCATGAAAAAATAAACCCAAAATTAATAACGCCAGACCAATTTACTCAGCAACTGCAGCTAATACGCAACCATCTCCCAAGTACACTAACATTACCCAGTGGGCCTGTCATCGATATTTACAAAAGGGCAACAGTTAAGTGTCGCTTGTTGAATAATACAATAATATTTAAGATGCAGTTACCTCTCATAAATCCAGAAGAATTGCAAATTTTCAATCTAATTAAAATTCGGAAGTATGGGAATTCAAGCTATATGAAAGAGATCAGTTATTCGTATTTGGCAGCCACTTTAACAGGGGATAAGTACTTTTCACTAACAGAAGCGGAGTTAGGGTCGCGCAAAGTTTTTCAGCTCCGGAATTATCTTTGCGGTCAAACGCACCCGGTTTCTATACATCAAAACGATCACCATAGTTGTG
Organism: Myathropa florea; assembly: GCA_930367185.1. Taxonomy (NCBI): domain Eukaryota; kingdom Metazoa; phylum Arthropoda; class Insecta; order Diptera; family Syrphidae; genus Myathropa; species Myathropa florea. The sequence continues at coordinate 51,944,707 of OV884004.1, forward strand.
AAATGGCCTTATTGAACGATGCTCATAACGCAATGGCTGAATGTACTATCAAGTTAGTACCCACAGAAAACCAATGGAAGAATCTAAAGACATCCAACGGCTGGATACTTTCCATTGTTTCTAGTCTAACCGCGCATCTTATTTGTCAGGGCAGTACCCGCCCTTTGCATTTAACTGGAAACGTGTTATTGGAATTCAAAAGGTCTTGCACTCTCAAGTTACCTTCTCTCATTATCCACAGACGAATAGAACACAGTACTATCATAAAAGGCTCCTTCATTCCCAGCGCAAATATCTCCAATTGGATACTAAATCACAACGTTGCAAAAGACATCACTGAAACATCTGAAGTAAATGACGTTGACATTTCGGAGTTTGATAAACTGAAGAGCATGATTGATGACGTAATTAACCAAACGAAGTCTCTTCCGAGACCAGAAGATATGAACCCGCATGATTATCATCACTATGCGTTAGGGTATTTCTTATTGGCTGGCATGATTGGCTTGATAGTTGCGCACTTTTATTCGAAAAAGCAAAAACCTACGCCTGCACCCCAGTCTCAACCTCCGCAACGGTTTGAAGTAGTTATTTAAGTCTCAAGTGCATTCAAATGACATCTAATTATAACTTCATTATTTAATAATTATACATTTCTTCTCAAATTATTTCTAATCATAAGTAATAACGTAAACTACATCAAAATAACATATTTGTTTATTTTTTAGTCCGATTCTTATTCAATTATATTGTATTAAATTTAGAGGCTTAGAAACCCTCAAGGGGGGGAGTATGTTTAAGTTACTTTATTTCAGTCGAGCTATTATGTCAATAATTTTTCTAACGAACCGTGGGACCAGAACTCGCAAACAAAATTCACGCGTCTCGTATTCTCCACGAGCAAAATATTTGACACCGCCGCATTTGCGTCGCACGGTTTGAATTTTCTTACGATGCAATTTTTGTACGCACAAGGTGCATTTTGTGTGAGAGCTCGATGCAGTCCGTCATGTACATTCAAAGGGTCAACACCCAAATAATAAAGAATAGTATTTAATAAGTTTCATTGTTTCATTTTTTTAAAGTTCTTAATTAAACAATAGAGATATACGACTGGATGGCGTAGTTGGTTAAGGGCCTGCCCCAAGTCCCAGGTTCGATTCCGAAATCGGTTTTTTTTCAGATGAGCTCGCCGTCCAAGATTACTCCCAGATATTTAACTTCTTTTACCGGAGTCAGTGTTGTACACGATAGACTTATTGGTTTTAGTCGTTCTAGTTTTTGTTTTCTTGTGAAAGGTACTATGGTTGTTTTTGCCGGATTTAAGCTTAGCCCAGCCGACATGTACCATTCCTTAGTTAAAGTTAGCCCCCATTTGATAATAACACATAGGGTCTCCTCCATTTTTCCTCTGGCTATGATTACTGTGTCATCGGCATATGCCTGACATCTGATGCCATGGTTAGTGAGTATCTCTAGAAGCTCGTCTACAACTAGGCTCCACATGGGAGGAGATAGAACTCCTTCTTGTGGGCATTCTCTTGTTGTGTCGACTTTTATTATGCCTCCTGGTGTGTGAGTCTCCGCTGATCTTATGCTCAGGAGTTCATACATCCATTTCGATACTGTGTGGTTTACTTCCTTTTTGTCCAGAGCCCGAACAATTGCATCATGGGATGTGTTGTCAAATGCTCCTTCAATATCCAAGAACGCACATATAACTATTTCTTTCATATCCCAAGCGAATTAAAAGAGTCTTGGTCTTTTCGAGAGAAAAGTTTTGCGCGCGATCTTTGGTCCTGTTTGCGTTGATGGCATTTGAAGGAGAAGGTTCAACCACGAACTGTATGGTCTGTACAGCGACATGAATCTAGTCAGGCGTCTACGAATCCAACGAGTTTATGGACAACTTAGCTCCGGCCCGAAGAGTTTTCGACTCTGAGCCTGTGGGACAACGCAAGAGATGACGTCCACGTACAACGTGGTGCACACGGAGGAGGTGGAGGTGGAGGTGGAGATAAGGATTTTTTCCGTTCTTTCGTATATATTTAGTAGACAAACGACACACAAATTTCACAAAATTAATTTCCTGATATTCGCTTATGCAAATTCCTTCTTTGTCCTCGTCCGTGCATGCTCACTTGACGACGAAGAGGTCACAAATGAATTCAATTCATTGCGTCCCGCTTTAGATTATCAGATCTCCTCTGCCGTCTTATGTAAGCGCTGAAGCCAGTGAAGATTCACATCCACCAGATATTGACATTTGGGCGCCGTAAATAAACTTTCAGAGACAAAAAAAAGAAAAAAAGACAAACTTAAAACAAAAACAGCAAAAAACAGACTTGACATCGGAATACTTAACTGGGTAGTTAATAAATACTTTGTGCTTGGTCGCTCCGTGTGCCGGTTTTGTATCTACCATATATCTACAAGAAAAATTATAAGCGAAGAAAGCACACTTTGATCGTTTCAAAACTGAAAGGGTTTGAGACGAATGATAAATGAACGAAAACTAATAAAACAAAATTATGTGTTTGCCAAAAGAAATGTTACCTGTACATTCTCCCGCTTTGAGAGAAAACAATTATACCCATGCACAATATATGGCAATACATAGAGATACTCAACTCGTCCATCAGCGTCCATTTTCAATAACTTTCCATATTTTCGTTAAAGTCACGCATATACAGCCTTTTTTTTTACACATACTGCCTAATTTTAACGCCTACTGCCATAGAGTTTAACGAAGTCTCGTTATCGTTGAACATTTTCCCACGAAATTGGCGGACATTTCATCCTTTTGCCCACGACAGTGTCAATTTTGAGGCTAATTTTCAGCCTAAAATATTAAAAAACGTTTGATATTGTTATATAAGAATTTTGCTCAAAATAATGTTATTAAAATTTGTATATTTTGTAAATTGGGATGTTATTAAACTGTATAAAATGATATCGCGCAATTATCATTCGGAATTTGTTCAAATTGACACTGCAATGCTGTATATACAGTATATCAAAGCCATTTTCGTACATATGATGCTTATTACATTTTTTGCTGTTTATCACAAAGCAATAAGGATTAAATTGCTCTGGGGATTATTTTTGCTTAAAGCTAATTAGTAATAGGACTACATCTAATGCTGAAATTATCACTCCTATCATAGGATCCGTCGGAAAAAAACTCCGAACTCATTTCTCCGTTCCGAATACGAATGAAAAGGCGTCATAGGATCCATCGTACGATCTTTAATTTTTGTTTGGGTGATATCATTATGAATTCGAACTTAGACTCCTGCCACTTTTCAATTGCTAAATTGAATTGTCATTATTGATTCGTAGTTTTTTTTAAATTGAAGTGATTAATTAAAAGAAATATTACAATGGATACGATAGCGCCAGAAGTTTTAGTTCTTGAAGAATACGAAGTGCTCCTAAAGGTCACAAGAAAAAATTGCGAGACCACTCAAAAGGAGGATAATGTGTAAGTTTTTTATCTTATTGATCATTATTCAAATTTCTGATAAAGCTTTCAGATTCATTAAAAATGTTCGTATAAATAAGAGTGCCTTCATCACCTTCACCTTCACCTTCATGCCTTTACGTAATGGGATAGTTGAACACGGAATTGTAATCTGGATTAATATCTTCGTGACTTTCGTGTTTACACAAATTTGTGACACTTAAGATTCTTGGCGGAAGGGGGATACCAGCATGGTGGCGGCAAGGATCGTGATGTTGGAATGACGCAATCAACAGTATCCATAATTATGAATGGGTTTTACAGCTTAAATGTTTGGTATGTTTGTATTCTACTCTGCTGCTGTTTTTTTTATTCCTTGCTCTTCTAATATAAAACGAAAATACAGACTTTTGCATACAATTTAATATTAAACAATTTTTGCTGTACTTTACCCGTGTTTAATAGTATTTTTGCAACAAATTCACAAACTTAACTTATTTTATCAATAGTTCAACAATTTTCCTTCGGAGGATAATTTAATTTTAGCTGTTAGATTTCCGATTCATTCGGATCCTATGATAGCTTCGTTACGAATTTCGAAATTTTCGTTTGTCAAAGTAACGAACCTTCGTTCCGATGGAATTCTATGATACCGATATTCGTATTCTGAACACGATCGAGGTTACGACGGATCCTATGATATCGCAATCTAGCAATTGAAAAGTGACGGTAGTTTAATTTAGAATTCGAACATAATATTACCACCCAAACAAAAATTAAAGATCTTACGACGGATCCTATGATGCCTTTTTATTCGTATTCGGAACGGAGAAATGAGTTCGGAGGTTTTCTCCGACGGATCCTATGATAGGGGTGCAGCTGCAGTTATTTTTGAATATTGCCTGTATCATTGTCTGATTATTTTATTCGATTTTCTCCGAATGCTCAACGTCAGAAAATACATTTTTATATTTTCTCTTATCACTCTTATTGTTTCATTATTTTCAGAGAAATTGGAGTAAAAGAAATTTGATCAATGGATATTTTATTAGAATTTGTGTTTATTTTCTAATTCAATTTTGGAATAGGAACTTGATCGATCCCATTTCAAAAACAAACTGTCACACGACTCTAAGCTGTGAAGATTTTAACAAAAAAAAACAATTTTTTTCTATTTCCCTTATGCAATTTATTTTTAAATTCCAGTTAATTTGTATACATTTGTTTCTATTTGAAAACATATTAAAGCTTTCTATGCAGTACTAACAAAGTTAACTAGTAAATTGTTACAAATGTAATGCAATCACATAACTAAGTATGTGTATGTATGTTAACAGAAATCAGTTAAGCGAGATAGGTCTTGTGCGAATCTCTTTTGATTCGCTAATGAAACGAATGAGTGAGTGATGATAGACAAGTGGTCTTTATTATAAAATTACGCAGTTTATATACGATTTTTATTTTGATAAAATGTGGAAAAATGAACTGTGCGTACAGTACAAATTATTAATGAGTGTGCAAAATGGGCTGTGGAAAAGAAATGATAGGCTATGGAAATGGAAATGTATGAGGGCAGGTGAGAATATATATTTCTTATGAAAATATATGGGAATATTATGTTTCTTATTCTAAACATCCTCCCCGACCTTGAGATCATGGAGCTCAAATTCTTGTTCGGTAGATGGCGGTGATTTTGTCTGCTTATACTTTCGGATAACAACTAGGAAAAGTGTTAGTAAACCCAATAACGATAGATGTCCTCCTCCTATCCATAGAATATTAATGAATATCATGATGAGTGAGTGGTATAAGCGTTTGTTTAGCCTTTAAGTCAATGATTCCTCTTCTAATGATTGTTAGGTCCTCCTCACCTCTAATAATGAAGTTTTTTGACAAAGATTTTAAAATCTCTTCGGTTGGTCTCGCAGTCAGAAGTGTACTTAATTACTGGCACGATGGATATCTTTGAGTTTAGTAGTCCTACTCCTTCTAGCTTGGTGTCGATAATATCGGACCCACAAACTATTGAGAATATTTCCTCATGCTTAAATCCAAATATCTATTGGCTTGGATTATGTAACTGAATCCAAATTTTGTCCGGCTTAGATTTACTTTCACAGGAACTCTCGATCGGTATGTTCAATACATCTCCGGAATTCTTCTAATGATATAGAAAAATATTGGTCCCGAAAAGGTGTTATTGCTATAAATGCTGTTGATGGCTGGATGAAGACAAAATAGTCCTCTTGTTTAACCGGTAAAGGTATGACCTTATAGAATTTGAACCTTTGACGTTTAATTAATGGTAACTTGACAAGGTCGTATAATATTGGTAAATTATATTCGTCACAATCAGGGATCGTCAGCACAGTCGGCAAAGATATGTGGATAATGCTAGGTTCTTTAAGTAACTTTGTTGGTGAAAAAAGTAACGAGCATAAACATAAATAGCGACATAGTTGAATGTCTCGCCATTTAGTATAGTTTGACGCACGTTCGTGACGTTGTAGTTAATTTGTGTTAACTGATGACTTATAAGCAGAAACTGATCCTTTATAGAAGTTAAAGATTTATTGAGGACGTTGGCTGTAGATTCCATGATTGACATTTAGTTCTTGTTTAACTGTAACAGATGTTCTTGGTTTTGGGTGTCTTGTTGAATGTTGTTCTCTATGTTTTGTGCATATTCCTGATCAAGGATTCCAAATAGTTTGTTCGCCACGGTTCCAATGAAGTCAAACGGTGACCTTTTTCTTCGAATTGGGATTCCGTTTCAATATTGCAGTATTTCATTGAGATTGTTAGTATGAGTAAGTGGATGCTCCAGTTGTTTAACCACAGCGTCACAGAAGTTGTTTGGTTGATGTCTTACATATTCACATTTAATCCGTAGCATTTGAACGCCTTCTTTGAAGCAATCATATTCTTCCCAATAAGAAAACATGTTGAAATATACATACAGATTTCATTCATCACTGTTTAGACATACTCGGCCAATGTCTTCAAAGTACACACCTGATCAAAGTAATAGATAAACTCCAAATACCTTATTAAGGTTCCGTCTACAAAAACGGAACCTTTATAATTTCGGTGTGTCCGTCCGTCAGTCCGTCGTGTCTGTCACACTTTTTTATCTCCGAAGTTTATGAAGATATCGGCATGAAATTTTGGAATTAGGTACTTCAGACCTAGATGTCAATTCCTATGCAGCGATTTTAAAAAGTGGGGCGATTTGGGGGTGGCTCCAGTACAGGTGAAGTTGACATTAATTTTGAAAAATTGTCGCACCCCATCGAAATATATATCAATCGACAGGTCTTTCGAAATGAGGTGGAGGTTTCGTTCAACACTTTTTTATCCAAAATACCGTTTGGAAAATATGGAGCTCCAAAGTTTTAAATGCGTCCCCCCCTGCCATTTCTAAACCAAAGTGTTTAAAAATCTGAAAAAATCACAAAAACTTGGCTTCATTGAGTACTTTCATTTAAAACCATTGCGAGCATTCTGGCCTTAATGGTTTTGGAGATATTGGCCAAAAACGGTCAATCATCGACATGCGAATTTTGAAGATCTGAAAACGCAGTTTTGAAGACATTAATGTAAGCATTAAGAAATGATAAATTTCAAAATATCGATTTATGTTGAAATTTTGAGATATCTAAGATTTAAAATGAAAACAATTTCATTTCCACACATAATTTCATGCTGTGTTCGGCCACTCTATTCGTTGCTGAGCGTTATCTTTTCGATCTCACCCCTTAATGCCCAACAGAAATGAATACACACACACCGCAGGCATGAGCAGTGATTGGGTATGTATATGATGGAAGGGATTTTCTGTGTTGGATAAACTTGGATAGAGATATAGGTATATGTAGGGATGAACGTTTGTTTTTTTCGGATGTATAAATGTATGAATGAATAGTTGATTTGAGTTGAAGTTAGAAGAAAATTCAACTGAAATAGTTTCGAAACGTCGTTTGATCTTCAGAAATCATCCATCAATATTATGCGACGGAACCTTACCCGTGCGAGTACAACTCGCACTTGCCCAGTTTATTCGTTTATAGCGTAGCACAATGAAAGAAATGGTTAAAGTTCGCAAAAAAGGCTAATATATTTGAATTCTTTAAACTTCGTCCAATATTCCAGACTACAAACAATATGACGGCAGGCGTGTACAAAGACATTTTGCAAATGGTAATGCTATCATACGCCAAGAAAAACTTGCCTCTGTGTTGGGTCTTTCGGCAGGATATCGACCCAAAGCATACTTCCACACTAGTAAAAACAGTGATAATTTGTTCAAACTTGGTATGAAATTCCAGTAGAAATATGTCAAGCATTCATCAGCAGTATGCCGAAAAGGATGGCAGGGGTAACTTCCCAGGGTATTAGTGGTATTATTGGTTTTGCTACTGAAATAAGTAAGCATTTTAGCTCTTAATTTAAAAATTTTGGAAAAAATTACAATGTATCTATTTTTTTGATCACACATATTTATGAACTAACACAATTTAATTTTCATAAAAAAATTATTTACGTAAATATTGAAAATATTTTTATGTTTTAAGTTTTTAATAAGTATATAGAATAAAAATATATTAGCCTTTTTTGCGAACTTTAACCATTTCTTTCACTGTGCAACACTAAAGACGAAAAATGTAAGGTGTATCTATTTTTTGATCAGGTGTGTATATCTCTTGAATCTTCTAACCTCGACTGGGGTATGAGTTTTCGTAGATCCAAATGTTGTATAGATTACCAGCAAGCTAATTAATAGGGATGAAACTGGATTGATTCCAATTTTTCGCTTATGTGGAGATGAATCGTCTTTTGTTTTACGCTTTTGGGAAACATTTGTTGATAAGGTTTTTGTAGCTGACGTAATCTGTAGAAATCTTCTTTAATGGATCGGAACATTATTTCTTATAAACGGATCTACTGGTTGTACACTTGGTTGTACTTCTTTGGGTAACGGACAAATTTTGAAGATCGATCTTCTAATTTCTCCAGCGGATGTTTTTATGTCAGCTACCCTGAACAATTTATCGGGTCCTGGTATTATTCTTATAATTCTTCCCATTCGTCATTGCAGAGGAAGCATGTTGTCATCTTTGATCAATACCAAGATTCCTACTGGTATGTCTTCCTGGGGATGTTTCCACTTGTATCGAGTTTGCATTTCTTGTAAATATTCTTGAGTCCATCGACGCCAAAATTCTCTATGCATAGAGGTGACCAGGTTCCATCTTGCTGAGCTGGATAAGTTGTTTAACTTCCAATCAGGATCAGGTACTGTTGTCCATGGAGCGCCAACTAGGAAGTGTCCTGGTGTCGATGCCTCTAGATCTTGAGGATTGTTTGAAATACACCTATTTCAGTCGCGAATTCAGTATTGACTCTATTTGAGCCAATGCTGTGGTTAGTGGTGTTCCTCCGGAGTCGCTTTCTGAGCAAAAGAAACGCTCGCTAGCTTGGGCAACCAAGGTAGCTAAAAGCATTGAAAGCGATAGCGCGAATGCCCCCGAGCCATCGACAGCTAAACGTGCCAGATCGGCCGACTCTTCAACCTCCGAGCCCAAAAGGTCAAAAACTGCCGGAGGATCCTCTAATGCCAATAGGCTCAATAGGCCGTATAGTGAGGTAGTCAAAGACAACCTCACTTACGCCGTAATAGACAAAAGCGACGTCGATTGCAGCATTTCGCCCTCCAATTGGAGGAAAATTGAACGAGGTTTGAACAACTTCTACCTCAGCCTTGTGCAGGAAAGCGGAGGCCTGGCACCTGTCGGGCTCGATGCTGGATGGTACCAAGGTAGAATTAAGTTGTTGTCCTTCGGGGACCTACGATCGGCGGATCTTTTCAGATCAGCCGTCCTTAAATTGGGGGAAGTATGGGAGGGGGCACGGCTTGATGTCGTGACTAAGGATAATATCCCTAGTAGGCCCAGGACTCGTGCCTGGTTACCGCTCATCCCCTCCGATGCTTCAACCATTCTCAAATTCATCCAGGTTTGCAACCCGGATCTTCCAACTCACGACTGGAAGATCGCGAAACTGGAGGATCCCAAAGGTGACACGCGAGCGGCTACTATTGTCATCAATAAGGAGTCGCTCGCCCCCCTCACGAAATCTAGTGGAGTCATTCATTATGGCTTCACTAGTGTAACTCTGAGGGTTTATAAAAAGGATGGGGAGGACTCTGCGATGGTTGATCACTCTCCCTCCACCTCATCGTCTGCTAAGCCTGCCGGTAATACACCGGCCGCAGTCATTGAGGGGGAGGGGGGATGCTCGGCCGCGGTGGAGCCGTCTCCCTCCACCTCATCTTCTATCGCCAAAACGGGAGCTATCCCGTCAACCTCTTTGGCTCCCATGGAGGATGAGGGGGAGAGAGGGGGCACTCCAGAGCCCTCACCAGATCCAGAGGCTCGAGATGAGGATGTTGATTGTATCAACTTCTCTGATCTCGAACTCACGAGTACCCCGCCTAATAGCCAAGACTCCGTTTTTGGGATAGACCTTGGCGATGAATTAAACACCACCTTGGTGGAAGGAGGACTACCCGATGGCGCTGCTTCGGATAGTCCAAATTAATCTCCACCATTCCATTTCGGCTTCGGCCGCTCTACTTCTCCGTCTCAACACATACGGAGAAGATATTGTCCTAGTCCAAGAACCCTGGGTCGTCAATGATCTAGTGTGTGGACTCAGGACTCCTAACTACATTCTCTTCTTCATGAGAGATGGAGGTAAGCCCAGAACCTGCATTCTTGTGAAGAGCTCACTAAATGCCTTTCTTCTCTCCAATTATAGCGATCGAGATTCAGTCGCCGTTTGCCTAGAACTAGGCACAGAAAAAGTCTGGGTAATGTCGGCGTACATGGCACATGACCATGTTGAACCTCCCCCCTCTACTACAATCAAGAGGACGATCGCTGATGCGGAGAGAGCCAAGACCGCGCTCATTCTGGGATGTGATGCAAACACGCATCACACAATCTGGGGGAGCACGGACATCAACGATAGAGGTGAGTTCATTTTTGACTACATTCTAAACAACAATTTAGTAGTATGCAACTCAGGTTGCGAACCCACCTTTATTACAAAAAACAGAAAGGAGGTGCTCGACATCACCCTGACGTCTGAGGCTATTGCTGACAGCATCAAAAACTGGAAGGTCTCTCGTGACCACTCCTTCTCTGATCATCGCTATATCACCTTCGATGTAGTAAGATCGCCTCGTTCACAAATATCTTTCAGAAATCACCGAAAGACCAACTGCGATAAATACAGAGAAACTGTATCGGCAATCTTAACTGATACACCCTTCTCCATCCCCAACTGTCCTGCCGACCTTGACACTTCTGTGGAGAGGCTCACAAAAATCCTTAACCACGCACTGTCTATTTCCTGCCCTATCAGCAAGCCTAAGGGCAAGTCGAAACCACCATGGTGGAATCGGGAACTGGACAAGTTGCGCAAGGAAAGCAGGAGATCTTTTAACAAAGCCAAACGCACCCGAGATGCTGTTGATTGGGAAACCTACAAAAGTTCTCTCAACACCTTCAAAATTGAACTAAGAAGAGCCAAGCGTGTGTCTTGGAGACTCTTCTGCGGCAAAATTGAAGAAGTTTCTGAAGCCTCCAGGCTGAGGAAAGTTTTAGCATCGCTCCTGAAAGCACCAAGCTTTCTACAAAAATCGGATGGTACCTGGACATCTTCCAGTCTAGACACCCTAAACCTTCTTGTGGACACCCACTTTCCGGGAAGTCTAGCTGCTAGATCAATCTGTCCTGGCAGTACACCAACCAGATCCTCTTGCAGCCCTCTTAAAATAGACAGTGCATCTGTCAAGTGGGCACTAAATAATTTTAAACCATATAAATCAGCTGGTCCTGATTGCATTATACCTGCAGAGCTCCAAGCAGTTGCAGATCTCATTCTCCCCTGGCTGACAAGCATCTTCCAAGCTTGTCTAGATTTAGGATATGTCCCAAGGTCTTGGAAGGAGGTTACAGTAATCTTCATTCCCAAGGCCGGCAAATCCTCACATAACAAGCCTAACGACCTTAGACCTATCAGCCTCTCTTCTTTTCTCCTAAAGACACTTGAGAAGCTGATTGATCACCACATCAGAAGCAGTATTGCGTCTGGCAGACTCTCGCATGCTCAACATGCGTACAATAAGGGTAAGTCAGTGGAGACAGCTCTACACACCCTCATAGGTACGATTGAAAAATCACTAAAATACAAGGAATTTACCCTGGTAGCTTTCCTTGACATTGAAGGAGCCTTTAACAACATCACTCCCGAGGCAATTACCTTAGCGCTTAACAATCTCGGTATTGAAAAGTCCCTTGTGGCTTTTATTCACCAGCTACTGGTTAGCAGAGTAATAAACTCTAAATTCGGTGAATCCAATGTCCGCAGAACAGTTAATAGAGGAACCCCGCAAGGTGGTGTACTCTCTCCTCTTCTGTGGAAGGTTGTGGTCAATGAACTGCTACTGAACTTAGAGGAGGTAGGATGCAGGGTGATTGCCTATGCGGATGATATTGCTATTGCAGTTTCCGGAAAATTTGTCTCGACACTAAAGGACATAATGCAGCATGCCTTCCATAGAATAACCTCATGGACCAGTGCATGCGGTCTTGGAGTTAATCCACAATAAACGGAACTAATACTCTTCACGAGGAAATATAAAATTCCCCCCTTTGACCCTCCCTCATTGTGTGGCGTAAAACTTACGCTCACAGATAAGGCCAAATTCCTGGGTCTCATTATAGATCGTAAACTAAGCTGGAAGTCCAACATCATAGGGCGTATCAAGAAAGCTACCACTGCGCTCTATTGCTGCAAAAAAGCAATCGGATGTAAATGGGGCCTTCAGCCTAGAATAGCATACTGGCTGTACACAGCCGTAGTCAGACCAATCCTACTCTATGGAGTCTCAGTATGGTGGACAGCTCTTGGCACAGACGTCAACCGCAACCTTCTTAACCGCGTGCAAAGAACTGCAAGTATATGCATCAGTGGAGTGCTAAGGACGATACCATCCGAAGCATTAAATATTCTACTGTATCTCCCTCCACTTGACTTGTTTGACAGACAAGTAGCAGCCTGCACAGCGGTAAGACTCAGAACACTTCACCTGTGGAATAACCACCATACGGGTCATTCCACCATTCTAGATAACCTCGAGTTTCTACCGCACGACACCGACCTCATACTTCCTCATCTTGTCCTTGAGAAAAACTTCTCTACCAGCATACCCTCCAGGTCAGACTGGAAGTCTGATACTCAGACGCTGGACGGTCTTCTGCGTATTTTCACAGATGGATCCAAGACGGACGAGGGAGTAGGAATAGGTGTCTCCTCCAAGGATCTCAATTTTAGTATATCCCTCCACCTTCCAGAATATTGTAGCGTTTTCCAGGCTGAGACAATGGCAATAAAAGAAGCTCTGTCCTGGCTCAAGAACAACGTGATATCCAAGAAGGACATCACCATCTGTTCAGACAGCCAGGCAGCAATCAAATCCCTGAACTCGGTCACTTTTCTCTCTAAGACCTCCCTAAATTGCCGCCTATCTCTTAACGAGATGGCTGAGCATTTTAACATTCACCTCATGTGGGTGCCGGGACATAGTGACATTCCAGGGAATTGTGAAGCTGATTATCTCGCCAGGAGCGGTACGATCTCCACAAACCTCCCTAGTGGGGATCCTCCGCCTATGCCATTCGCTACAGCCAAACTTCTTTTGAAGAATCATACCATTAAAAACACCAACTCAAGATGGTCAGATGGCACTACGTGCCTCATTACAAAGCAAATCTGGCCTAAACTTGATCTAAAACGTTCACTCTATCTTCTTAGAATGAACAGGTCATCCCTAAGGATTCTCATTGGCGTTATCACAGGACACTGTGCCATTGGCACTCACGCCTCAAGAATGGGACTCCCTCATAATGATTTCTGCAGAAGCTGCAGAGACGAAGAAGAAGAAGAAAGCATAACGCATCTTTTCTGCGCTTGTAGCGCTCTCTCCTCTCGCAGCATGAAACACCTTGGAGCCTACTTCTTTAACGACTTGAGCGAATTGCACAAAGTCGGCATCAATCAATTAAAGAGCTTCGTTGAAAGCGCTAAATGGTTTTTCGGATAAAGAAACACAAGATCCGCGTGGTATCACAATGGGCCTAATTTGGCCTAAGTGTGACTGTTTTCTACAGTCAGCCACTTCAACCTAACCTAACCTAATGCTGTGGTCAGTTCTTCTTGCGTAAGTGATGTTCCACTGAGGATCCGCTTCAGGTGGTATTTTGAAGATTTCACTGCAGTCTCCCATAAACCTCCGAAATGTGAATTAAGGAGGAAAATTAAGACAGATATACTTAATTGGCGCAGTCGGTAAAGCTTAAACTGCTTGGTTTAACGAATAGCATTACAAATAACAATATAACTTAATAAATTAATCATACATACAAAAAAAAACCATAACGGAAAGCCGTTATAGTGTACATAAGGAATTATTGTGGTAATAATAATATTCACAGTGCGGCAGTGCTAATGCCAAAACATTAATACATACATATAGCAATCAACCATCTTTCAGTGGCAGAAACGAGGAATACGGGTGAGTAAGACGTTAACAGTACTTCCAGAACATCAACCAACTTACGGTGACGCCAACGAGGGAAACACGTGAGTAACACGCGAGCATTACTTTCGGCGTGGGTTCAAAGAAACATGGAAGGCTCTTGTCTTGGTCTGAAATTAGAGATGTATTGAAAAATAGCTTCGGCGAAAGTATGCCATTCCATGTTTTGATTGATCGTATTCGAACTGAACGCGTGACCTCAACAATCAAAATTTTTATGATAATTTAAACATCCTTTTAAGTAGAATAAATAGTTCTCTTTTACTTAATACTGATAGAATCGATCAAAATCTAATAGAGTCCAATAATAGAATTGCTTTAGATGTTTTTAAAAATAATTTGCCCGAACCCACAAAGACCATAATTTTATGTCGAAACCCTCAGTCTTTGCATAGTGCTTTCGAAATTATAAAGGAATTAAGTCACCAGAAGCTAGGACCAAGTAGAGTCGAAAATACAGGCTTCACAAATAGATACAACAACAATACCATCAGACAACATTTTCAAAATTTTAGTTATCAGCCAAGTCAATCAAACTTTAGAAGAATGACACAACAAAGAAATTCTATTGAACTTAATAACTCCCAAAATAACTTACAAACTCACCAGCCCAGACAAAGTACATACAAGAAAACGACAAAATAACTTTTTACCTAGTGGTCATTCACGACAAACAAACAGGAACAGACAGTATCACGAACCAATGGACATGGCTTTTAACGAAGAAAATAATCTAAACGACCAAAGTGAACAAAGTCATGACTATTCTTATCCAAATTTTCAAACAGGCCAACCAAAAAATCATATAAGACCACTCAGGTTTATAATCGATTGCGGAGCAGAATTTAGCATTATAAACAAAAATGTGTGTCAAGCAAAATAGCAAGTACCATCAAAAGGCCATAAGATTCGAGTTCTCAGTCGTAATATTGACACAACTACACTCTATAGTATTCCCCTATTTCACGAATTTAAAAAAAGTAATTACTTAGTAGATTTCATTGAGTATCAATTCCACAAAAAGTTTGACGGATTGATAGAAAACAATATCCTTTTCGACCTTAACCCAGTTATTGATTACAAAAATAGATTTCTCGTCATAGATGATGTAACAATACCAATATACTTCAATGATGAAGAGGAAATTTATGATAACAGCAGTAGAATTCTTTGTAGACCTCCTTACATTTTTTTTATTGAAAGATTCGCAACTGAAATCCGATGTATTTGCAAAACACCTTAGTGAGTCTGATTTATCAAAACTGAAGACTTTACTATATTCATTCAAATCATTATTTTATAAAGAAGGCGATAGTTTAAGTTTCACTAACGAAATACGTGACTCAATCAATACAAACGTTGAGAAGCCAATTTATTCAAAATTTTATCGGTACCCAGAGATCCATTGTCGAGATCCATCCAACGAAGTCGATAAACAAGTGAAGGAAATGTTGGACCAAAAGATAATCAGGCCTAGTAACAGCCCTACAATTCGCCTATCTGGGTTGTCCCTAAGAATGATGACAAGAACGTTAAAAAACTTTTGTAGTTGACTATAGGAAGCTAAACGCTTAAACAGTAGATGATCGTTTTGTTTGTTTGTTTGTAATGTATTTTTATTGTTCAATTCATGTTTACCTTATATCCTAGACAAAAATACTTAAATCTAACTTAACTATCTTAACTAATGTTCTTAAATCTGACGTACTGACCCTATACGGGTACTCTAAGCTAATCTAAGTTACATTTAATATGCCTTTCGGCCTAATCTATCTTCATTTTAATTTTATCGTAAAGTCTTAACTTTTTATCCGAGAAAATTGAAAAAAAACTTGGACATACTTGGTTTTCTCTTATTCTAACTTAAACTAAACTAATATGTACAACTACTTAAACTACGCTTAACTATGTCCGTAACACTATACGGATGTGTGGCGACCTCGCACAACGGCTCCTGTCAAAAGCACTGTGGCGACCTCAAACAGCGACTTCGTTCAACTGAAGTAAGCTTTCCTGTTTGTCGAGCACAGATGCCGCCGCTTTCAACAGAAAGAATTCTAGGACATTCGAAGCTACGGTTATTCTTAAAATATCAATAAAATATACAACGCATTCGTTTTCCCTCATCGAAGCAGAGAAGTTCAGTTTAACTTTTATATATTTACATTTGCGTAGTAATCAGTACTTCAGTTTCATACTTTTAAATAAATAATTGTTTGTCAATTAAATAGCCCAATTGTGTTTTAATTATAGCTAACCCAAATAGCTAAAGTGGTGACCCCGACAATTTAAAAAAATATATTACAATGGCTAATGCAGACAATGAAAGTGCTCAACTACGCAGTTCCAATGGCGCAACAAGTTTCTCTGAAGACTTCCAGGAGATCGCTGCTCTCAGGAACATCAAGATTCCCCCGTTCTGGAAAATCAACCCTGCATTGTGGTTCGTTCAAACGGAAGCGCAGTTCCACAACCACAGCATCAGTTCGGACAACAGTCGATTCAATGCTGTCATTGCTGCCTTGGATCCGGAGATTCTGAACGAGGTGTCCGATTTGGTCCAGAAACCACCTCAGCAAGATAAGTACAAAACCTTTAAAGATACACTTATTGCTAGGTTCACAGAATCAAAGGAGCGACAGTTGAATAGACTGTTAACTTCTTTAGAACTTGGTGACAAACGTCCGTCGAGTCTTCTCAGAGAGATGAGGAGACTTGCAGGGGACAATTTTCCGGACGAGATGCTGCTGACCATTTGGATGTCCAGAATGCCTAACAACGTGCGGGGCATCCTGTCTGCGAGCCGCAACGTCGACATCACTGCGCTGGCGGAGATTGCTGACAAGATTATGGACAACGTTTCAACAAACGCAGTTTTTGCAACCGAGGTGTGCGATGTAGCACAAAATAACACCGACCTCGACAGGCGATTAACTGCGATAGAGTCCACACTTGCTAGTTTGTCAGCAACTGTAAAAAAACTCTCCGTACATCTTTCGCGAAACAACACTCCTAGCGGCAAACAACTCTCCCATCCACACATACGGGCAGAAGACACTTACCCTCAACCTCGGTCTCCGGCGCGATTTCACTTGGCCATTCGTCATTGCGGATGTTAAGACTGCAATCATCGGCGCAGACCTTCTTGCACATTACGGACTCATCATCGATTTGAAGGCAAAACGCATCGTCGACAAGACAACATCGCTGACAGTACCAGGAGAAGTCCATTCCATTGGCGTCACAAGACTTTTGTCCGTCAATGGACCTGAACCCTACGTTTGACTAGTCAACCAATTCATCCTGGCCAGCAAAACAAAGCCTGTCGCCAAACCGATGTCCAACCACGTGCAACACCATATCATCACAACAGGTCAGCCCATTTCGGAACGTCCGCGACGACTCACCGGAGACAAGTTGAAGCAAGCCAAGGCCGACTTTGACGACTTCGTGAGGAAAGGATACTGTCGAGTTTCCAGCAGCCCTTGGGCCAGCCCCATTCACCTTGTGGAAAAAAAGACTGGTGGTTGGAGATGTTGTGGTGATTATCGCCGACTCAACGTGCAGACTCAAGCAGATAGTTACCCAATACCACACATTATGGATTTTACTGAAAATTTACACGACAGGAGTATTTTTTCCATCCTAGACTTGGACAAGGCATATTATCAGATCCCGATGGCACCGGAGGATATCATGAAGACTGCTGTTACCACGCCCTTTGGTTTGTTTGAATTTCTAGTCATGCCATTTGGACTAAAGAACGCAACTCAAACATTCCAAAGATTCATGGATATGGTTCTTCGTGGTCTGGACTTCGTGTTCTGCTACATAGATGATGTTCTCATCGCGTCAAAGTCTGTAGAAGAACACTATCAACACGTACGTCAAGTCTTGCAGCGCCTTCAAGAACACGGTCTGATACTCAACATCAAGAAATGTGTATTCGGTAAGTCTGAGGTAACATATCTGGGTCACACTATCAACAAATCCGGCTGCAAACCACCAGTAGAACGAGTACAAGCGATTTCGAGTTATCCAAAGCCAACAACCATCCTGGAACTACGTCGTTTTCTCGGAATTGTTAATTATTACCGCCGATATATTTCCAACTGTGCAACTCTTCACGCTCCCTTGAACGATCTCATCAAGGACTCAAAGAAGAACGACAAAAGACCTGTTCCATGGACTCCGTTAGCTGAAGAAGTCTTCCAAAAGTGCAAAAGCAGCATTCAACACACAACGTTGCTTAATCACATCAACCCCAAAGCATCGTTAGTTTTGACAACAGACGCTTCTGATTTTGCAGTCGGTGCTAAATTAGAACAAATGGAATTCGGCCAAAGGCAACCAATTGGTTTGTATTCCTGCAAACTGTCGAGTGCACAAAGTCGATACAGTACCTACGATCGTAAATTATTGGCAATCTATCTGGCAATACGATTTTTCAAACATATCCTGGACGGTCGCAGATTCACCATACAAACTGATCATAAACCATTAATTTATGCATTTCAGCAGCGCTCCGACAAAACTCCACAGCGAAGATTAAGACATCTGGATTTGATCTCTCAATATTCAACAGACATCATCTACTTACCTGGTGAGAACAATCTTGTAGCCGACGCATTGTCACGGATCAATGAAATATCTCTGCCAACACAATTTGATCAACGTGAGCTGCATCTATCACAACTGCTGGATAACGAGCTGCAAGATATTCTAAGGCAAGGTAATTCAGCACTAAACCTAACAAAAATAACCTTAGAACCAGATGTAAAAATATACTGCGACATCACAAACAATAAGCTACGACCATACATCCCAGTGTCCTTACGCCGGAAAGCCTTTGAATCCATACATGACCTTTCCCATCCAAGTGGAAGAACGACCAGTCGCCAACTCAGGGAAAAGTGCATTTGGCCGAACATCAGGAAGGACGCGTTAGAATGGTCACGCACATGTATAAAATGTCAACGCTCAAAGGTGAATAAGCACACTCATTCAACACCAGATTCAATCACAGTTCCTGAACAACGTTTCCACCATGTACACATTGATCTAATCGTATTGCCACTTTGCAAAGGATATAGGTACTGTTTAACAATTATCGATCGTTTTAGCAGATGGCCAGAAGCAATCCCTCTGCATGACATGACAGCCGAAACAGTTGCTAATGTCTTCTACACTAATTGGGTTGCAAGATTTGGTTCACCAACACTGCTGACAACAGATCAAGGCACACAATTTGAGTCAGCACTATTTAATGCATTCACCAATCTTTTAGGCACAACACGCATACGCTCGTCACCATACCATCCAGCGTCAAATGGGCTTGTCGAACGTTGGCATCGTTCATTAAAAGCCGCGCTAATGTGTCACGAGGAAACCGATTGGGTCGATGCACTCCCAACAGCACTTTTGGGATTGAGAACTGCATACAAAGATGACATTAAGGCTTCTGCAGCAGAGATGGTCTACGGAAAAAATTTGAAAGTTCCTGGTGAGTTTTTCGCAAACGACAACAATAATTCAGATCCACAAATTTTTATTGAAAGACATCGTGAGCGAATGAGGAATTTACGCCCAGTTAAAACATCAAACCACAGCAACAATAGAGCATTGGTTTCACCCGACCTTTTCAACTGCACACATGTTTTCCTGCGATGCGATGCAGTGAAGAAACCACTCCAGCAGCCATATACCGGACCACATCCTATAATTAAAAGAATTAACAACAAACTTTTCACAATCAATACAGACGGTCGAATTGTCAACGTATCCATAGAGAGACTGAAGCCAGCATACATCCAACCCGAAACCATAGCAGATCATCCTCAGAACAACAATAACAACAGAACTGCAACCAACAAAATGCAACCAGCTCAAAAAGAACACCGACGAATCCGATTCCAAGTATAAAATAAACAAAGTAACATTGTCATTAGAAGGGGAGTACTGTTGCGACCTCGCACAACGGCTCCTGTCAAAAGCACTGTGGCGACCTCAAACAGCGACTTCGTTCAACTGAAGTAAGCTTTCCTGTTTGTCGAGCACAGATGCCGCCGCTTTCAACAGAAAGAATTCTAGGACATTCGAAGCTACGGTTATTCTTAAAATATCAATAAAATATACAACGCATTCGTTTTCCCTCATCGAAGCAGAGAAGTTCAGTTTAACTTTTATATATTTACATTTGCGTAGTAATCAGTACTACAGTTTCATGCTTTTAAATAAATAATTGTTTGTCAATTAAATAGCCCAATTGGGTTTTAATTATAGCTAACCCAAATAGCTAAAGATGTATGCACCAGGGCCGTATATGTTATTTATATGCTTAACATCATATCCAATACGCCGTGATGCACCCTAAAGGGCCAACTACACCGTCATTGCTCTTGAGAAGTTAGCGACGCCGAAGGCTGATTCTGGTGCAGCCACTAATAGAAATGCCGTTCTTTGGCAGACTCTGCTCTATCGCGGGCAGATATCGCTCTACTGAACCGCAGAAGATCCTCGTGGCTGCGAGCGACGTCTGGCTCGTACTGAAGTCGTCTGTCCACTGTTCTGCGTGCGACATGGAAGATTATAGGACATCCTTCTGTATCCTGTATCAGGCCTTTCTCGTCCAAATAGAGGAAAGCTTCGGGAGGAATAAAGCCGTTAAGGCGCACCTTCGCATGGTACAATATGTTCGGGTAGTAAGAACCAAAGATCAGACAGTTGGTGGAAGTCATAGCTCGTGCAATGTGACCCCGAATCGACTTAATAATAAAATTATCTATCCTTATCAGGTTTGAATCGTTATACAAGACCTCGTTGGGATAGAATTACTTGTACTCGGATTCGGGTGTGCAATACAAACGCAGGCAGGCCCGAAGACACTGCCTCTCGAACACCCTCATCTTTTCCATCTTGGAAGGACTCAAGTTGAACCACACTGGACAACCATACACCATGATTGACCAGATAAGTGCCATGAAGTAGATCACCATCACTCTGGTATCAAGTTGGCTGCTGTAAAACAACCTACTTGCCACAGCGAAGGCTTTCTTAGCCTTGGTCAGAGTTGTAGCTGCATGTTTACCACCATACAGATACTGGTTCAACCAAATGCCAATATATCTAACTACATTTCACACGGCTAACGGTTGTCCCTGCGGGTCAACTATGCCGAACTTGCGCCAGTTTTTTTTTCTTGTCCCTTGAAGCCTTGAACAGCGGGGTTCTGAAAAGAATAGTTTCGCACTTCCGGTAGTTGATCTTCAACTTCCAGTCGTCGCAAAATCGTTGAATTTGATCGAAGTCACGCTGCAACAAACTATTTATTACTTCGATCTTCGGACCTGATCTGTACACGATTAGATCATCGGCATACGCAATTAATTTGGCATGGAACATATATAAGATCGCTAGTGAATATAGCGAACAGGATCGGCGACCCATTTTTTAAGTTAAAGAAGGTGGTAGAAGTTACGTTTCCATTTTCCACAACGAAGTTTGTACCAGTGATCATGTCGTAGGTCATATATAGCAATAGTTTACTGATGCCGAGCCCGACCAACTTGAGTAAAGGGCCTTCTAACCATACGGTGTCGAACGCCTTTTCCATGTTTATCAGGCAGGCACCCGTGCATTGGGTCTTATTCTTATTCCACTGAATGTCGGAGACCAATTTGGACTCGGCATGTATGGTATCATGTCCCGCCCTGAAGCCGAATTGGTTCTCCGGTAAAATTTGATTTTCCTCGACCCATTCTTTCAGAGCTCTAATGACTATCTTCTCAAAGACTTTGCTTATACACGGGAGAAGACTTATCGACCGAAGATTTGTCGGGATTGAAGTATCTTTGTCCCGTTTAGGGATCGGTTGTACCACAGCTGTCTTCCAATGCGCCGGGTAGTATGCGCTACTCAACGCGTTGTTAAACAGTGTTGTGTATACATCCACCGCCTCAGAGGGTATATGGCGTAGAACAATATTCGGTATCCCATCGATTCCCACTGAGTTCTTCTTTCTCAGTGAGTTGAAGATACCTTGAAGTTCATCTCTCGAAATAAGGATGGAATCATTTCCATCATCGGCGACAGCATTAATTGCCAGAAAATCGTCATTGAACCTGGTGAAACCAGGATTCTCAGATCGCCATTGAATTATCTTATTTTGAAGATAGATGTGGTTCAGCCTGGCTCTGTTCTCCAAGTCGTGGTTCGGACTACGGGGTTCGTTGACCGTGTACACTTCTTGCAATATAGCACCAATTGCTTTCACCTTCTCCTGGGGATCCTCAACTATGAAGAAGTCGTTGTCAAGCACTGCCCCATCTGGATCGATGCCAACTGACGTCAGTATGTTCGCGTTGTTTGTCGTTCTGTCAAGTCGAACGGTCTGAATGTCGTTCTGATCTTTTCTCCGGAAGATTTTATTTACTTGCGGGAACATGCTCGGGTTGTTAGATTTTACAGTCCGAACCTTGTTGCCCCAGTGCAAGCTTACAGCTAGGCTGTACTGTTGACGAATTAACTGTTGGAGAATTTTGATTTCCGACTTCAATGACCGTACTTCAGCGTTCTGCGGATCTGTAAACCGTCTGTACAAGAGTTTGAGCCTTGACAGCAGTCTACTTTTTTGCACGTGAAGTGCATCGATGGTAGCATTCCGATAGACGTCGCCGTCATCGGTTTGTGCTACCTTCGGAATTGTTTTGTCCATTGTATGTTTAATGGCGTCGTCCATTTGTCTGAGGTACCTGTCAACCTCTTCGTTCGTCAGGTTTCTGTTCGTAGGTGGATTGATGGCACTCGAACGTAGTT
This sequence comes from Myathropa florea, assembly GCA_930367185.1. Taxonomy (NCBI): domain Eukaryota; kingdom Metazoa; phylum Arthropoda; class Insecta; order Diptera; family Syrphidae; genus Myathropa; species Myathropa florea. Next base: position 51,967,650 of record OV884004.1, read on the forward strand.
CTCTGGATAAGTCTCTAGAGAAACGTGGCCAGCGTGCCTTATTATAATTATAAGGATACGACTGGACAGATTCCTCCAGTCCCTCCAGCTCGTTCGGGAGTTGAATAACCGCGGCGAGACCACAGTGATCGCTGTCGTACTCGACCGTTGTTAAGCAGTTACTTGTGCGTCCTTCCTTGTTAAGTATTGTAAGTCGTCTGTCAATTAACATCACATCCAGATATGACCCGCTTCTGGGAAACGATGGTTTATCGGTTGCAAGCAAGTCAAGCCTGAACTCAATAATGTTCTCTTTCATCCACCCTAAGAGAGCGTTACCCCTCTCATTCGGTACATTGTTACCCCATTCGCCGTGCTTTGCGTTCAAATCACCGGCTAGGATATAATAGTTTTCCTCCGAGTTTAAGTGAAGGCTAGTGAAAAGAGCTTCGAGCTCTGAAATGAAGTTAGAGTTTCGAGAGTCTGGTGCGTAGACAGCAATAACAAACAACTTCCTTCCACCTTGAAGGGGGATGCGTGTAATGGCTGCTTCTAACACACCTAATCTTTGCACTACATTGCTATATATAATCTTATGACTAATGCCTTTGGATTGAGGTCGATCTCTCCTAATTATGTGGTAGTTTTTGTACCTGAGTTTGCGCGTCTGGTTTAGCTTAGTTTCGCTAGCCATCAGCACGTCAGGATTGTGGGTTTGCAACAGGTTAGAGAGCGTTATTTTTCTTTCGATCCTAATCAGCGAATTTACATTCACTGCTAGGATCTTAAGGATTCTAGCTGCGCGCGGGGCCGTTATATCTGCAGCGCGTTTGGCTCGCTAACCAGCATCGAGCAGATAGCGTCTACTCGTCATTGTATTTACGCCGACGATGTATTCGTCCTGAGCAAACACAATGATCTGGGTACAACTAATTCTAAATTTTCAGAACTAGTTGTAGACATCTTAAGATGGTCTAATTCCTCTGGTGCAAGCCTTTCACTCAACAAATGCAAAACCTTGCACATTTGTCGGAAAAAGAATTGCAACAGAGATATTTTGTCAATCAAAGTTAATAATGTCGATATCACAAATGAAAATAATTTAAGTATTCTTGGCCTAGTTGTTAACAATAAGTATAGTTGGAATTCTCACTGTCTCAGTCTTAAGAAAAGCCTAGCCGCCAGAGCAAATGTAATTAACTACCTAGCTAGCAAAAAATGTAATACCCAAATTAATACATTATGTAAAATCACAAAATCACTAGTGCTTAGCAAGATTGACTATGGTTTGTGCATATACGGAAATTCACCGCAATCAATCCTCAACACCATCAAAGCCCCCTATCATCAAGCCGCCCGCCGTAGCATTAACGCCTTTCGAACCAGCCCTATCAAGAATGTGCTTGTAGAAGCTGGACTACCCACGGTTGAAGAACGAATTGAATTCGCTCAAGCAAAACTGTACATTAAGCTCCTACAATCCAAAAACTCAATGGTTAGTAGAGACTTTGCTAAAGCAAAAAACAACCTCTTCGTTCGTCAGGTTTCTGTTCGTAGGTGGATTGATAGCACTCGAACGTAGTTCATTGGATAAGGCTCTAGAGAAACGTCGCCAGCGTACCTTATTATAATTATAAGGATACGACTGGACAGATTCCTCCAGTCCCTCCAGCTCGTTCGGGAACTAAATAACCGCGGCGAGACCACAGTGATCACTGTCGTACTCGACCGTTGTTAAGCAGTTACTTGAGTGTTGTTCCCTATTAAGTATCGTTAGTCGTCTGTCACTTAACATCACATCCAGAAATGACCCACTTCTGGGAAACGATGGCCTATCGGTTGCCAGCAAATTTAACCTAAATTTAATACTGTAGGTGGCAATCGCGAACAGCCGCTGGAGAGGGATGTGCGCGATGCATGCCTCTAGCACACCAAATCTCCGCACCTCATTGCTATATCACCTTACGAACTAATATTCTTTTTAATTGAAAGAGCGACCCCACCCCCTCGAGTGGGTTGGGGCCGATCTCTTCTTATTATGTGGTAATTTTTGTACCTGAGTATGCGCGTCTGGTTTAGCTTAGTTTCGCTAGCCATCAGCACGTCAGAATTGTGGGTATGCAACAAGTTAGAAAGCATTATTTTTCGTTCGATCCTAATCATATTGCCGCGCGTGAATCCATTATATCTGCTTCGAGTTTGGCTCGCTGAACAGCATCGAGCAGATACCATCTACCGTCTGCTTAAGGAGGCTGATGCTCAACTCCACCATCTGCGCTTGCATCAACTGAATGGAGGACATTACATCCATCATTGTTGGTACTACCTCAGATTGCCTGGCTACTGGGACCGGGGCAACCTTCGGCGCTGTCTGTTGTGCCGGGTCTCTGCCTGACGCCATTTGGGCGTAGGAACAGATGGCTGATTGTGCAACGTGCGCAGCGGAACTCCATATTGCAGTTCTCTGCGACGTGCCCCAGCCTCCTGCACTTCGCACATCGAAGTACGTGGTCAGACTCATTTAATTTTTCCCACTTTACAGTATGATCGCCTACGAAACAAATTTCCTTTAGGTTGTCGATTTTACTGCCGTGGGATACCTGAACAACGAAGAAAGGTAGTTCCTTCTTCTTCCTCCTCACTGCCGCAGTGGTAAACGGCTTAACTCCTACGAAGCAGACCTCGTCGCTCTCAACTTGGCGCAGCTCCTCGAGGATCCCCTTCGGGTCAGTAAAGGGATTCCTGCCCTTAAGGAGCACCGTCTGTGGCCTTTCTCCTTTGAGGGTATACGTATAAAAGTCAACGTTCGACGCCGCTAATTTCTCTTTTAAGATTTTAAAGTCTTCCATTGAAGAGCAATGGACCGAACTATTTTGAGGTGTTTTGTATTGAATATATATTAGAGCCAACTTACACAAGGTGGTGAGCTCCTTCGTCTCTAGTCCGAAGATGTTAATAGGTGGACATCGGTAACCTGCCTTAGTTTGGTTCTGCTGTTGTTGTTGCTGCTGCTGCTGTTGCTGCTGCTTCAACTGTTGTTGCTTCTGCTGCTGCTGTGGTTTTTGCTGTCTCTGCTGCTTCTGTAGTTGTTGCAGCCTTTGCGCTGCCTTGGATGTGGATGGCAGCGGCTGCTTTGGTGGTCTCTGCTGTTGTTGTTGTTCCGATTGCAGCTTTTGTTGTTGCTGCAACCGATGCGCTGCCTTGGATGTTGTTGACTGCGGCTCATTTAACTGTTGTTGCTGTTGCTTCTGCTTCTGCTGTTTTTGCTGCAGTTCCGGCAGTTCTTGCTGTTGCTGCTGCTGTTTTTTTTTCTTTTTCTCCAGCTTTTCTTGTGGTGGATTGCTCGAAAAGGAATTTGATATGGGCGTCGAGCTTCGCCCTTTCCTCGTCGAGCTTCTCCAGTTTCTTTTTCTCCTCCTTTATATCTTCCTCCTCGTCGTCGGAGTCAGAGGTGGCAAGCACCTGAAACGAGTTCTCGCTCCCTTTGTATGAGTAGCGGCATTCATTGCCCTCCGATTCACATTGGAGGGCTTCAAAATCCTTGGCTGATTTTGTAGCCGATCTTGTTTCTGCTACTGCTACTACTGCTGTTGCTGTTGTTGTTGTTTTTCTTGCCAATCTGCTTCTGTTTGGTGCAACCGCTTCTTCGTCTGACGTCACTGTTATCGTCCGGCGCTTAGTCAGATTCGTTAGCGGCTGCATCCTCTTTCTCATCTTCTTTGCATCACTTGGCTGGGGGCTTGTTGGACTAGCCACCTGTTCACTGCCGTCACTAGTTTGTTGGCCTGATATCTCAGCCACCGGTGTTTTGATTTCACCCGATTTGCTGCTGAGCTCGGGTCGCTTGTCGCTATTAATTGTTTTAAATTTCCTCACACTTCGTGTCTTTAATTTTATTTTAAGAAAAAAAAAAACTTTTCGTCACTTTCGGGAATCGAACCCGGGATCCCGCGAGTCAGTTGACAAACTGGGTAAATGCAGTTATTTTTCAACCGTAGACCTTGTAAAAGGATTTCACCAGATAGCAAAAACTGAATTTTCGACTAAAAATGGCCATTATGAGTTTCAGACAATGCCTTTTGGTCTAAAGAATGCTCCAGCGACATTCCAGAGACTTATGAACAACGTTCTTCACGAATAAATCAACAAAATTTGCGTTGTCTACTTGGATGACATTCTAGTTTTTTCAACGAGTTTCGACGAGCATCTTAACTCTCTCAGAAAGATCTTCCAAAGGCTCAAGGAATGTAATCTGAAGATACAGGTAGGCAAGTGCAATTTCGCTGACCTCACTACAAATTATCTGGGGCATGTTATGGTAAACAATGACATCAAACCCGATCCCAATAAAGTTAAAGCTATAACGGAAATAAAGATTCCAACCGATAAAAAAGGAATAAAGAGATTTCTTGATATAACCGGATATTACGGGAAATTTATCAGAGACTACGCCAAAATGGCATACCCTCTTATCAAATATTTAAGAAAAACGGAAAAAGTTAATGTGGCAGACCAACTTTACCAGAAAGCTTTTCAGACATTAAAAATTCTACTTACTAGCGATCCGATTTTAACCCAGCCCTTACAAAAACGTTCGTCTTAACAACTGACCCATCAAATTATGCTCTTGGGGACGTTTTGAGTCAAAGCAATCATCCAGTATGCTTTGCATCTCGCACTCTTAACAATCAGGAGTTGAATTATTCAACGATTGAGAAAGAGCTCCTCGCAGTCGTATGGTCCATCAAATATTTCAGAACTTATTTGTATGGGAGAAAGTTTCTAGTGCGTACTGACCATAAGCCCCTTGTGTGGCTAAACAACTTAAAGGAACCAAATATAAAACTCCAACGTTGGAAATTACTTCTGAACGAATATGACTTCACTGTAGAATACCTAAAAGGTAAAGAAAAGTAGGTACAGTAATAAAAACGATTTAAGCGAAAAAGAGACTAGCTTAGTGGACATTTTCAACAACGAAATAACTTCAGCTCATTTTAAAGACGACAAAGTTATCCCTGTAGTGGGAAGTCCCACTGAAACGGACTGTTGTGATCCACACAGTTCACATATTCTATAACGTGGTTATCACACCCATCGCTCATCCATTAGCCATGCACCCCTTTCTCTTCTCTTCTTTCTACGTTCCTTTCGAATTCTGCAACATAATGCAACCCATACGGGACCACCGATCGACCAAGCGATCGTGACATCTATGAATTGTGCCCAATATAAACCGTACATTGCCATAGCAATACCCAAAGCAAAGGATGAATGCACAGTGCATAAATATTTGGAAAATGGGTCAAAGTCACTGCGTGTGTCTGAGGTTGGGTCAATGCATTGAAGTTGTTGACGTTGTCAAAATTGACTTCTTGCGTACTGAATTCGATTGGGGCCTGAAAAGGAGAGGGGATGAGGTTCATGAGCAATTAAGCTATATAAAGCTGACCGATGTCGCGGGAAGGTTAGAGTAAGTCTAGAATCAGAATAAGTAACCCTTCAAGTAAGACGGTTGCAGCCACGCTTAAGACAGCGGACACCTTACAAGAAGGCAGAATATAATAAAGCAAATACAATACATGTAATAAAAACTCGTTTAACTTACTCTCCGCTTCGTACTCTTCCCTAACTATCAGGAAGCACGGTTACGCGGCGTCACAACAGGACAATGAAGTTTTATCCACAGGAGCTACCATTCACAGTGCCAGAGAGGATGAATCACTGCATATCAAAGAAGCCAGTAAATTTTTATAAAAATCAAGTCTACTTGTCTTATGACACAAAAGAACATATTTCAATTAAAATAGTTCACAGAAAGATACAAAATAAAGTTCAACTTAAAGAAGGTAGAAGCAATTTGTTAAAAATAATGAAGAGGTTAAAGTTGGATAAAGGACTTATTGGCATTTATCTTCATTTGTTTGTTGAGTTTCAAGATCTTTACGTCAAATATTTTTCAATGAACAAAAATCTTAGGCTACTTAAATCAAACATAAGACTTCAGGATATCACAGATAGAAACGAAATGATAACGATAATTAAAAACGAACATCATAGAAAGAATCATAGAGGGATAAACGAAATGTTCTCCGAGTTAAAAACTCGATACTTTTATCCAAATCTGCAAAGGGAGATTCATAAATCCGTGAACAACTGAAAGGAGACCTCCTAAGATTCAAATGCAACTCACAGAAACTCCGCAACAATTTAATGATATTGTACACGTTTATATATGGTTTCCTGAACGAAACAAATGTTTTTTACAACTATAGATAAGTTTTCCAAGTATGCCACAATCCACAACACAGAAACTGGTCAGCGATTCTAGAAGCCATAAAAGAAAGAATACGATACTTAGGAAAACCAAGATCCGATGGTGAAACATGCATTCTTCACCCAGCAGTGGAACAGTTTTTAAAAGATCAAAGCATCGAGTTACACAAAATCACAGGGTCATTGAAAACAGGCAATTCTGACGTTGAAAGATTGCACGGCACTTTGAACGAACACCTCAGATTAAAAAACGCAGGCAAAGACACTTCCTGTTTGGATGACAACATTTTTGACATACTACCTATTTACAATACGACAGTACATTCAACAACAAAGCTAAGACCAATAGACTTTATAACAAAAAACTTTAGCAAGGAAGACATTAACACCTTAAACAAGAAATATCAAACTGATAAAGAAACAAGGGTAGAAAAAACAAATACGAAATACCGAAATACAAATGTTTAAACAACCCACAAATCCAGGAAAATTACCTTGTTGACACATCAACTAAAAGAAATACAAAGTACTACTATCAAGTGAAAAGAATGTACAAACATCAAAATTCATAATTTGACTTCCTTTTTTTTCGGGTCTTCATAGTTTAATCATAATTGGTCTGGATTGATGTGTTTATCTCTGGTAACTGTATTGTCGACTTTGTATTTGATTTAAAAAAAAAATAATAATAATAACTGCTCTCCACTTCATTATGAACTATTGAACATTTTCCCCCTTTTTTTAAGCTATCGGCATTTTTCAAAAGTCGTCGCCAAAATTTAATTTTTTATGTAATGAATGATAAGTTAACAGCATAAAGCTAAGACATTCGGTTCTTTAAAAAAAAAAGTATATGTATATATTTTTGTTCTATTTGAAATTGGAAATTATAAGTTTGTAGAAACAAAAGTTGTTTTGTAGATTAACAAAAAAAAATACACGTTACTTTTGAAATTGAAAATCTTAAGTTTATGTTAATAATATTTTATTCTTTAATGAAAACTGAATACATGTATAGTTCATTAGTTATGTTAAAGATTAAGATCTGCAAGACTTTTGGGGACCAAAAGTTCTTGCTGGGGGAGGTGTTACATATGTGAGTGATCACTACCCCTAAAGGTGTAACCCTGACATTCACCCCCACACCGATATATGTAAGTGTGAGGTGTTGTACGTCAGTGGAATATTTGTCTCTCAAGAAGATAGACCAATAAATATTATAAAGTAAAGAGTAAAACGTCTTTTCTTTTAAAATAGATAGAAATACTTAATTATATCTATTTCAGCAAATTGTAATAGAGTTCCCTTAGTTCATTGCGAGCACCCATAACATTTTTAGCATTGTCCGAAAAGATTTTTCGTGGTAAGCCACGTCGTGCTATGAACCGTTTAAGGGCTCCCATTGATGCATTTGTGGTGAGATCAGTAACCAACTCTAAATGCACTGCCTTTGTAGAGAAACAAACAAACGGAAACGTATGCCTTGGTTGCTCGTTTTCCTCGGATTTGGTAATGAATGTATATTGGACCGAGAAAATCAACTCCAACGTTTGTAAACGACCTTGCTGGCTGTACTCGTTCTTGTGGGAGATTTTCCATAAGTTCTTCAAGGCACTTTGGCTTCATTCTGAAGCAGCGTATACAATTATGAACAATACTTTGGGCGAGTTGGTTTCCTCTGAGTATCCAATAAGTTTGTCGTGCTGCAGCAACTAACGCTCGTGGTCCGACGTGTAGATACTTATAATGCAAGTATGACATCAACAATTTTGTAATGGGATGAGAGCCAAGCAAGATGATTTGGTGTTTTGTATCGTAACCTAGATTGGAAGCTTCCAGCTGACCTCCAACGCGTATAAAGCCTCTTTCGTCAATAAATGGAGATAATGAACTAAGACGACTATTCTCAGCTACTAGCCCGTTTTTTTAATAGCCTTGATGTCCTCCGCAAATACTGATTCTTGAATGTATTTGGCTATGGTTAAGTCAGCTGCCTTCAATTCCTGCACCGTAAGATAGTTTTCAACTAGGCGATAAGACTTCGCTCTCTTCAGATTGCTGATAAAACATATAATGTAAGCGGTTACTCGACGTAGTATTATATAAGAATTCCGATGGTTGATGTCTTCAATGAAATAATCTTGTTTTACCGCTAATAAAACATCTTATCATCATCATCTTAGGCATCTTATCGATATTCATAATAGATGGTTGCAACGGCCGTTCGGATTGGGGTTGCTGTCGAAAGTCGGGACCTTTAAACCAAGATGTCGTTTTTATCAGTTGATCCGGAAATACTTCCCGCGACAAAGAGTCAGCTGGATTTAATTCGGAATTGATGTACTTCCACTGGCTCTTTTTTGTTTCTTCTAGTATGGCGGAAATTCGATTGGCTACAAACGTTTGCAGTGGAGCTTGAGCGTTGATTCAAGCTTAAACAATTTGTGAATCTGTCCAGTATGTATGTATGTGAATCTACAAAGTTCGAGTTTTATGAATATCCATAGCTAGGTTAGTTTTCACAGTCATCGTTAGTTGAACCATCAGTTTAGCGGAGCAAAGTTCGAGTCTATGAATTGTCTGTTGTTTGATCGGTGCTACTCGGGATTCCGAGCAGAGGTAAGGGGTAGCCAAATTCGAAAAGAAACTGGCTACCACCTCCACTCAAGCTGCTAAAACGAACACAGGGCGAGAGAAGAAGCCATCGAGTACGGCCCCTATCAAACCCAAAGTCCAAAAAATGATTCGACAACAGCCACAATTGGCCACTGTCGAAGATAACGCACAACAACCGAGCACCTCCAAAGGAAACACTGCCTCAAGATCGAAGCAAAGTGTCAAGAGGGGGCGCTCCGGTGAAGAGATCCAAAGGGAAGCGAAAACATCAGCCAGCTTCGACCTTCCTTCGCATGAATCTGCAAGTAGCCATTGTCGATCGTTCCAACCCTGACGGGAAGATAACATCCGACAATTGGCTCACTATAGAAGCCAGAATCTTGGACGCGATGCTTACCGTAGACGGTGGCGGCGACGAGATTAACTTCGACGGAGCAGGATGGCAGAAAGGCGTCAAAGTCATTGGTTGTGACAACCAGAGGTCCCTAGACTTCTTTAAGTGTACAATCGACAACTGCGGCGAAATCTGGCAGAACGCGAAACTCGAATTTATCCCTCGCTCGACGTTATAATAATAATAATAATAATGGCGGCGCTACAGTTCGAGGTGGACCTGAACTTAGCTTCTCAGCAACCGCTCGTGTTGTGCGTGCTATTGTTCTCTCATGAGCGGAGGGGACCTACAGTTTAATGCCGACTCCGAACGGCGAGATTGAGAAGCGTTTTTCTATACAGTTATACTCTTTGAGCACTGTCAGTGACTCGAAAGAGGTGGAGCCGTGAAAAAATGTTTGATGTTTTTTTCGAGATTCGAACTGACGACCTCGAGCGTAGGAGTCGACGCACCTACCCACTACGCCACGGCGCTCGACGTTACCGCTTCGTAAATTGGCCTCAATATGGATTAATCCACCGGTTCCCGAAGATGACGAATCCATACTTTGCGAAAGCTAAGAAAGCCTTTGCTGCGGCAAGTAGGTTGTTTTACACCAACTTGATGCCAGAGTGAAGGTAATCTGCTACATGGCCCTTATCCGGGAAATCATGGTGTATGGTTGTCCAGTGTGGTTCAACTTGAATCCTTCCCAGATGGAAAAGATGAGGGTGTTCGAGAGGCAGTGTCTTCGGGCCTGCCTCCGGTTGTATCGCACACCCGGATCCGAGTACAGAAATTCTATCCCAATGAGGTCTTGTATAACGAAGCAAACCTGATCAGGATAGATAATGTTATTATTAAGTTGATTCGGGGTCACATTGCCTTCTACCAACGGTCTGATCTTTGGGGCTTACTACCCCAATATAATGTACCATGAGAGGGTGCGCCTTAACGGCTTCATTCCGCCCGAAGCTTTCCTTTATTTGGCCTGATACAAGATACGGAAGGATGTCCTATCATCTTCCATGTCGTATGCCGAACAGTGGACAGGCGACTCCAATAAGAGCCGGACGTCGCTCGCAGCCACGAGGAAATGCTTCGGTTCAGTAGGGCGTTCTCCGCCCGAGATAGGGCACTGTCCGCCAAAGAACGTCACTTTTACTGGTGGTCACACCAAAACCAGCCCCCGCCGCCGCTCACGTCTCAAAACGATTGACCCGTTAGCTGACCTTTCTGGCCAGCTTACATAGTTCTTAAGGTAGTTTTAATTAGAATAAGGAAAATATATATAGAAAAAATACAAAAAAAAAACAAAAAAAAGGTGCATCACGGCGCATAAAATATATATGTCAAACATATAAATGCCGTATATGCTCTGGTGCACGCGTCCGTATTGTGTTAGGTGGGTAGGTAGGTATGTGGGTAGACGGGCTTAAGCCACGACTCACTTAGGTCTTTAGGGACCCATTGTGATGCCCAATTGGAGGATAGTGTCCCCCTTTTTAACCCTTGTCGCACTCATGGTCTTTCGTTGCGCCGGAGCCATCCCGATTTCCCTATAAACCTGTAAAGAGATCTAAGAGGTATACTTGAGATTTCATGTAAGTCTTGGAAGAAGAATTCTCCCAGTGTTCTATGACGCAACTGACAAAGACTAGGGCAGTGACAGAGGTAGTGAGGAGTATCCTAACGTTCCTCCTCGTCACCACAGCCTCTACAAATGTTGTTGTTGGAGAGTCCCATTTTCATGGTATGGTTTCTAAGATGATTATGGCCAGTGAGAGCTCCAACCACCATCGTTAGCAACTCTTTGCCGCACTGAAGGATCTTGTCGGTTTTTGCTCGGTCGTATCTGGGCCATAATGCTTTAGTAGTCGCACATGTAGACAGACCGCGCCATCTACTGTTTGCCATTTCAATGATCATAGTATCCACCTTATTCCTCAGCCCTGAGAGTGGCGGTTTAATACCCTGAATTGCTTGTGACGCGTCGGTCACTGACCCTGTTCTGGCAAGTTCATCAGCTATCTCATTGCCGGCTATGTCCTTATGTCCTGTGACCCAGCACAGATTAATCGAGTGCTGTGAGCCAAGAGCGTTTAGATCTTCGCGACAGCTTGCGACTAGCTTGGACTTGACTTCTATCGCGGATATAGCTTTCATGGCCGCCTGACTGTCAATGAAAATGGTAATATCAGCTGGTGATATCGTCATCATTAACATGTTTTTGGCCGCTTCTTTGACCGCCAGGACCTCCGCTTGAAACACACTGCCATAATCAGGTAGTCTGATTGAGCAGTGCAAGTTTAGCTCGTTGGAGAAAATGCCCGCGCCTGTGCCTGTTTCCATCTTTGACCCGTCGGTATATACCTTTATTGACGAGTTGTTGATGGGTTCATTGGACGCCCACTCCTCTCTGGTGGGGTATTGGCATTTGAAGGGTCTCTCGAAGTCGAGGAATGGGAGCCTGTAGTCGCTCTCGACTTCTGATACTGCAAGTTTGTTAAGAATACTTGCATGTCCAGTGGTACCTGAGCGCCAGTTGCAAGATTGACTGATTCTCAGAGCACTTTTAGCGGCGATTGCCTGCATATGAAGGTCAAGCGGTAGCATGTGTAAGATCGTTTACAGTCCAGCTGTTGGAGTAGAGCTGATTGCGCCAGTAACTCCCATACACGCAAGTCTCTGTATTTTCGTCAATGCCTTAAGATTAATGGCTGCCATACGTAAGGATGGGTCTGACAATAGCGGTAAACATCCATAGGATGGTATTGGGGCTTGGTCTCCATTTTTTACCGACCATTTTTGCGCAGATATAAAAAGCGCATGTTGCCTTTTTGACCCTTTCAGAGACATTAAGTTTCCAATTTAGTTTCCGGTCAAGAATGATACCTAGGTATCTAGCACTGTCGGATAGCGTCCGTGTGGATCTCTCGATAGATGGTAGCCTAAATTGCGGTATGACTCTTTTGTTGGAGAAGAGAACCAATTCGGTCTTACCTGGGTTAACACCCAGTCCGCAGTTTTAAGCCCATCTAGCTAGTGTGCTTATAGCGCTCTCAAGTACTTCACTTATGGTTGGGAGGAATTTGCCTCTAGCTATCAACACTACGTCGTCTGCATAAGCAACTACTGTCACCCCCGAGTATTTGAGCTTCTCTAAGACTTCGTTGATGATAAGAACCCAGAGAAGGGGTGAAATTACCCCTCCCTGCGGTGTGCCTCTAGAGGCAATGGCCTTCACGAGCCTGTCACCCATGTTCGCGTAGATTGTTCTTTTACTGAGCAGGCTAACAACGGTTGATGTTATTGATTGCTCAATATTGGCCCTCTCGAGGGCTGACTTAATCGCTCTCGTTTCCACATTATTGAAAGCGCCTTCAATATCCAGAAAGGCTGCGAGTGCGTATTCTTTACCTTTGAGACTGCTTTCAATCACATTAACCACGCTGTGAAGTGCGGTCTCCACACCTCTGCCTTTAATGTAGGCATGTTGTGCTGTGGAGATTGTGTTGGTAGAAAGTTTACTGCGAATATAAGCATTGATTACCTTCTCAAAGGTTTTGAGAACAAAGGAAGTCAAGCTTATAGGTCGGAAATCTTTTGCAGCTGTGTGACTAGCTTTACCGGCTTTAGGGATGAAGACAACCTTTACTTCCCTCCAAGTCGACGGTATGTAGCCGTTTATTAAGCTGCATCTATATATCCTACTCAGGACAGGGATTATCATATCCTTAGTCTTTTGCAGCATAATTGGATATATGCCGTCTAAGCCAGGAGACTTATATGGGGCAAATGAGTCTATAGTCCATCCAATTCTATCTTCGTCAACAACGGTTTCCGGAACGTAGAGTTCATTCACCGCGTCGTCGGCTGGCGCCGAGATGTCGCTGCCAAAGGTGCGACCCGGGAAGTGAGTGGACACCAGAAGATTGAGTGTTTCCTCTGCAGACTGTGTCCAAACACCGCCGTTATCCTTGAGATACCCTGGGACAGCAGGTTCTTTGGAGAGAATTTTCCTTAGCCTAGCTGTTTCAGTGGTACTCATTATTTCACTGCAGTAGGTACGCCATGTGCATCGCTTAGCAATGGCTACTGCTTTTTTGAAGTCCCTTTGACTAGCCTTGAAAGCTTCCCAGTCTTCGGGCGACCTTGACGCCTTGGCTGCATTAAAAAGGGTTCTGGTTCTTTTCCTGATAACCCCAAGGTCTTTTTTCCACCATAGGGGGGATTTTTTATTCCTGAAGGTCCGAAGAGGACATGCTTTTATGAAAGCTTTCTCATAGATGTTCTTAATATCTAAAGCAGTCTGCTCAATGTCGCTTATGGAGACCATTGGTCTGACCATTAGATGCCTTGAGCAACTGCTGATTTCTTTGTAGAAGCGACCCCAATTTGTATTTTTGGGGTTCCTGAACCTGTCCTCCTTTACCATCCTACTGTTGACCGTGAAGGTTATTAGCTTGTGGTCCGAGAAGGACGGCGAATCTAACACTCTCCAATTGCTGACCTCCATAGTGGCGGAGTCATTATAGAGAGTTATGTCTAGAACTTCATCCCTATTTCTGGTGACGAATGTAGGTTCATCACCCAAATTAGCTATTCTTAGATTATTTAATAATATAAAAGTAAAAAGTTCTTCACCTCTTGTGTTGGAGTCCGAGCTTCCCCATAGTGTGTGGTGGAAGTTGGCGTCGCACCCCATGACGAGGTCCCAGTTGTTCTTACTTGCCGCGTCCACCAGGATCTTCGTACTTTCCTCTGGTGGGCCGAGCACCGCGTCGTAAGGCATGTAGACTGACGCAAGTAGAAGCGGAGGACTATCTTGCCTTTCGACCTTCACAACCGTCTGATCGCAATCACTATATTTAGATAGGAGGAAGATATTAGAATTTTTCCTAGCTACTATACAGGATCTAGATTTACTTACACCAGAAGTTGCGTGATATGTCACCAACTCCTTATTGTTCAGCCCCAGTATCCTGCCTCGGCAGAGCCAAGGTTCTTGCACCAGGGCGATGTCTACACTCCCTGTTGTAAGGAGGTATACCAGATTTGCGCTGGCCGCTTTACTGTGGTGAAGGCTTACTTGCACCACTTTCATTACGACCAGCGGAATTTGTAGTCCTTTTTCTGCCATTGGCCGCCAGGAGTCTGAGCTTGCAGCGGGTTGTACCCACACGAACTTTGAACTCCTGTTTGCGCAGCAGTGGCAGCGACCTATGGCTTAAGAGAACATCGACCTCCATACCATTGTCAGAATGTTCCCCTACCTTCACCACCTTCCACTCCCGACTGTTCAGCTCCGGATTGAGGTGTTGAAGGTATCGCTCTATCCTTTCCTTCGGGAGGTATGGTCCCTGGATGAGGATGCGGCCTTTAGGCCTGGTAAGCTCTAGAATTTCCCTCTTATCTACGTATTGTGTTACGGACATAGCTTAAGTAGTTTTAAGTTTTAGCTTACGTTTAATTTTGTTTCGGTTAAGGTAGAATAGAGAAAACCAAAACAAACAAAGGCGACCAAGTTTTTTGAAAATTTTCTTGGGCAAGTAAAGAAAAAATAATAAAATAAATAAATAAATAATTCAAATAATAATTAGGATAGGCCGAAAGGCAATAGTATAATGGATTGGATATAGATAAGCTTAGAGTACCCATTTGGGGTCAGTAAGTTAGATTTAAGAATTATAGTTCAGTTAGTTAAGCTAGTTTTAAGTATTTTTGTCTAGGATGTAAGAACTATGAATATGTATAAAATATGAATAAAAGCGCAAAAAAAAAAGGACGAATCCATATTGAAGCTGATCGACAGGCAAAATAAAGAGCTTGACACTCAAAGCTGGAGAATCATTTCTTCAGCCAAGAGTAAGAACGGAGTGGGAAAGGACCTCATGGTTACCATTGACCAAAAGTCACTTGACCGCATCCGCAGCAGATCTGGCAGCATCAAACTCGGGCTGGGAACCCTGAAGGTCACGCTCCCCAACGAACACGAAAAGTCAAAGGAGGCTGTTAGTGGTGCAAATTAATTTGCATCACTGTAAAGCAGCCACCGACGACTTGATGCTGTAAGAAGACGTGGACATAGCCTTAATCCAAGAACCTTGGCTTTTCAAGGACAAAATTCAAGGATTAAGGTCCAAAGTATACAATTTATATTATCCACAAACTGAAGGTTAAAAACCTGTATAGTCGCCAGAAAATGTCTAAATATTTTTCTCCTAGGTACATACAGTAACGGAGACCTCACTGTGGCGGTATACGAACAACAGGACAAATCTATTTTGCTCCTATCATCCTTACACTTGCCATACGATGAGGAGGACCCACCACCAGATGTAACTTAGAGCGCCCGTATAGGGCCAGTAAGTTAGGATAAGATAATGAGGCCAGTTTAGCTAGTTTTAAGCGTTTTTGTCTAGCAAGTAAGAGTAATGGAAAAAATAAAAATAAAATGCAAAAAAAAAAAAACAAAAAACCCACCACCAGACGCAGTCCGAGCACTCCAAGTCACGCGGATTGTGTATATTGATAGGCTGCGAAGCCAACGGTCTTTACACTCAATGGGGAAGCAGCAACATCAATAAAAGGGGTGAGTCCATTTTTGATTTCATTATTTCCACTAACCTTAACATATGTAACAAAGGTAATACACCAACGTTTCGTAACTGGGTTAGGGAAGAGGTAATTGACCTTACTCTACTAAGCGAGTCTAACTCTGTTCAAGTAGAGAATTGGAGAGTCTCCGGAGAGTCAGCCGAGTACTCTTCAATCTTAACGCCAATAAAGAGAAACCAAAACCTTTCAGAAACCCTCAGAAGACAGACTGGACCCTTTTCTCAAACCTAGTTGCTAACAGGTTAGTACCGCCACAAGCAACTACTAACCCCGACCCAACTAACTTTGAGAAATCAGTGGAAAACCTTGTGAAAATTCTGAAAGCTGCCTTAAACAGATCCTGCCCTTTGCAACGTGCTCGCAAGAAAACCAGCGCAGTCTTGTGGACCACAGAGCTAAAGCAACTCAGGACTAGGACCCGAACTCTATTAAATAGAGCAAAGATCAGCAAAAGAGCTGAAGACTGGGACAACTACAAATCTAGCTTCAACGAGTATAAGAGCAAAACAAGACCAGCAAAGTCTAAATCCTCGAGTGAGTTCTGCGAATCCATAGAAGATCTTAACGAAGCCGCAAGGCTCAGAAAGATATATTCTTAAAGAGGATGGCTCATGGTCAGAATCCAGTCAGGAATCCCTAGAACTGCAGACTGAAACCCACTTCCCAGGTTGTAAGAACCCTGAAACCACTATCCCCCATGAGACGACGGTTTCCATGGATTACACAAACGAAGAATGATAAAAGAAATTATAAGAAAAGATAAAGTATCATGGGCAATAAATTCGTTCAAAGCTTTTAAGTCCCCAGGACCGGACGATATTCTGCCAGCGATGCTTCAAAAATCAGAAACCTGTATTGTTTTTTCAATTGTTTACGTGCAGGGTACATCCCATCACAGTGGAGAGAGGTAAGAGTAGTTTACATACCTAAGGCAGGTAAACCAAACCACACCACCGCAAAAGACTATAGGCCAATCAGTCTCTCGTCATTTCTATTAAAAACCTTAGAGAGGCTTTTAGATCTATACATTAGAGGGCTCATCAACTCCCACAACTTATGCAACACTCAACACGCCTATCTTAAAAGTAGATCGGTTGAAAGTGCACTTCATAGCGTTGTTCGAGAAATTGAATACTCACTGGAGCGAAAGAATTTACAATGGCAGCCTTCCTCGACATCGAAGGTGCATTCAACAATGTAAACACAGAAGCCATAATAAGAGCTCTAGAAGATATGAAAGTAGACAAATCCATAGTACACTGGATTGGTAATATGCTAAATAGCAGAATTATCAATGCAGACATTGGACACAGCTCTATAAGAAAGGTAACAACTAAAAGGCACACCACAGGAGGGAGTTCTCTCCCCACTATTGTGGCTTCTTACAGTTAACAAAATTAATAAAAGGCATGGATAAAGGCATAAAGAGCACAGCATATGCAGATGATCTAGTTATCTTGATAAAAGGCAAATTCCTGCCAACTATCAGTGAAATTTTTTTTTTTTGCACTTTTATTCATATTTTATATATATTCATGGTTCTTACATCCTAGACAAAAATACTTAAAACTACCTTATTTAACTGAACTATAATTCTTAAATCTAACTTACTGACCCCAAACGGGTACTCTAAGCTAATCTATACCCAATCCATTATACTATTGCCTTTCGGCCTATCCTATTAATTATTTAAATTATTTATTTATATATTTTATTATTTTTTCTTTACTTGCCCAAGAAAATTTTCAAAAAACTTGGTCGCCTTTGTTTGTGTTGTTTTTCCCTATTCTACCTTAACCGAAACTAAATTAAACCTAAGCTAAAACTTAAAACTACTTAAGCTATGTCCGTAACACAATACGGACGCGTGCACCAGAGCGTATACGGCATTTATATGCTTGACATATATATTTTATGCGCCGTGATGCACCTTTTTTTTTTGTTTTTGTTTTGTTTTTTTTTTTGTATTTTTTCTATATATATTTTCCTTATTCTAATTAAAACTACCTTAAGAACTATGTAAGCTGGCCACAAAGTTCAGCTAACGGGTCAATCGTTTAGAGACGTGAGCGGCGGCGGACAGTGCCCTATCTCGGGCGGAGATCGCCCTTCTCAACCGAAGAAGATCCTCGTGGCTGCGAGCGACGTCCGGCTCGTATTGGAGTCGCCTGTCCACTGTTCGACGTACGACATGGAAGATGATAGGACATCCTTCCGTATCCTGTATCAGGCCTTTTTCGTCCAAATAAAGGAAAGCTTCGGGCGGAATGAAGCCGTTAAGGCGCACCCTCTCATGGTACATTATATTGGGGTAGTAAGCCCCAAAGATCAGACTGTTGGAAGAAGTCATAGCTCGTGCAATGTGACCCCGAATCAACTTAATAATAAAATTATCTATCCTGATCAGGTTTGAATCGTTATACAAGACCTCATTGGGATAGAATTTCTGTACTCGGATCCGGGTGTGCGATACAACCGGAGACAGGCCCGAAGACACTGCCTCTCGAACACCCTCATCTTTTCCATCTGGGAAGGATTCAAGTTGAACCACACTGGACAACCATACACCATGATTGGCCGGATAAGGGCCATGTAGCAGATTACCTTCACTCTGGTATCAAGTTGGCTGCTGTAAAACAACCTACTTGCCGCAGCAAAGGCTTTTTTAGCTTTCGTCAAAGCAGTAGCTGCGTGCTTATCACAATACAGATACTGATCCAACCAAATGCCAAGATATCGAACTACATTTTTCACAGCTAACAGCTGTCCCTGCGGGTCAACAATGCCGAACTTGCGCCAGTTTTTGTTCGTATCCCTTGAAGCCTTGGACAGCGGGGTTCTGAATAGAATAGTTTCACACTTCCGGAAGTTGATTTTCAACTTCCAGTCGTCGCAAAATCGCTGAATTGTATCGAAGTCACGCTGCAACAAGCTATTAATTTCTTCGACCTTCGGACCTGATCTGTACGCTATGATATCATCGGCATACGCTATAATGTGCGGCATAGAACCTATAAGATCGCTAGTGAATATTGCGAACAGGATCGGGGAGCCAACTGCCCCCTGTTGCAACCCATTTTTTATGTTGAAAACGGTGGTAGAAGTTACGTTGCGATTTTTCACAACGAAATTCCTACCAGTGATCATGTCATAGATCATATATAGCAATGGTTTACTGATGCCGAGCCCGACCAACTTGAGGAAAAGGCCTTCTAACCATACGGTGTCGAAAGCCTTTTCCATATCTATCAAGCAGGCACCCGTGCATTGAGTCTTATTCTTATTCCACTGGATGTCGGAGACCAATTTGGACGCTGCAGGTATGGTATCATGACCCGCCCTAAAGCCGAATTGGTTGTCCGGTATGATTTGTTTTTCCTCAACCCATTTTTTCAGAGTTTTAAAGACAATTTTCTCAAAGACCTTACTTATACACGGAAGAAGACTTATCGACCGAGGGTTGTATATACGCCCACCGCCTCAGAGGGGAGATGACGCAGAACAATATTTGGTATCCCATCGATTCCTACTGACTTCTTCTTCTTCAGTGAGTAGAGGATACCCTGGAGTTCATCTTTCGAAATAAGGATGGAGTTATTTCCATCATCGGCGACGGCATTATTTGCCAGAAAATCGTCACTGAAACTATCAGTGAACTAATGGAATCTGCATTGAAAGAACTCTCCTCGTGGGCAAGACAGAACGGTCTGAGGATAAATCCCCTTAAAACTGAACTAGTTTTGTTTACCAGAAAAAGGAAAATCACGATATTTGCTCCACCCAAGTTGGATGAAACTTCACTCGAACTCACAGCAGAGGCTAAATATCTAGGCATCATTCTCGACTCCAAACTTTCCTGGAAGAGGAACTTGGAGGAAAGGAGGATAAAAGGATTAAATGCTTTTACGCTTGCAAAACGACCTTCGGCAAAAGATGGGGCTTGCAACCGTACATCACACATATATGAGAATGCTCAACAAAGTACAAAGGTCAACCGCTGCTTGTACAACGGAAGCGATAAGGAACACGCCGCAAGCAGGGTTGGATATGATACTTAATTTCCTTCACCTGGACTTATTAATAAAAGGCTGCGCCTCAAAAAGTGCTCTTAGACTAAGGGAGTCCACTTTGTGGAAACAAGCCAGCTATGGACATGCGGCCATAATCAAGATAATAGACGATCTGGGAAGGAAACATGGTTCCAGTAGCCTCGTAGCTAAAACCGATTATATATTTCCCCATAATGACTTCTCTCTCAAGATACCAATTTTATACCCCGACAGAGACAAGTGGTTATCGAATGCCGTTACAAACGACCACAAGATTACCCTTTTTACCGACGGATCAAAAATGGACACAGGTACGGGGGCCGGATTTACCTTGCATAAACAGGAATCATTTAGACTCCCTAACTTGTGCAGTGTCTTCCAAGCAGAGATCCTGGCAATAGAGAAAGCAGCTAAGCACATACAAGCAACTGATATCCCACCATCGGATATCACCATTTTTGTAGACAGCCAGGCTGCACTGAAGTCAATAGGATCCTGTACAATGAGATCAAAGGTTATGAATTAAAGTTATGAATTGCCGCATTTCACTGAAGTCCATCAGCCACCACAAGGTCAAACTGTGCTGGGTCCCGGGCCACAGCTTAATCGCATGGAACGAGAGAGCGGACGAATTGGCCAGACAAGGGTCTGAAATGGACATCAGCGAAGCGGATACGTCACTACGACCACCGATGTGCATTGTACCGGATCATAAGCGAAACAATACAAAAGGAGGCCAACTCGATTTGGCTTACAATAAATAATTGTCACACGACAAGATCAACGTGGCCAAAGCTTAATTACGGCAAAACAAAGAAGCTTCTGGCATTGGACAGAAACTCGATCCGTATGCTCGTCGGAGTGATCACTGGACACTGCCCCATCGGAATATTGCTCCGGAAATGGAATGCGGAGTCCAGCGATCTCTGCAGGAGCTGCGGTGACGAGGAAGAGGCCGAGACGATCCAACATCTACTTTGCCACTGCCCAGCTCTCCAGAATCGGCGCCTGGCTTCGTTGGGCCAGAGAGCCAGGGATTGACAATGGGCCCCATGGCCTCCGAGTGGAAGTGATGCATTAACCATCACACTCCCCTTCCAAAACCTAACCTAACCTAACCTAATAATAAAATTGAAGACAAATATATAACTAAGGAAAAGAAATAGAAAAAAATTCATGATCACTTTTAAATAATACATATATTTATTAGTTATTCCAGAAAATTTAACAAAAAATGCAATCATTTTAAAAAGATATAACTCGATTTTTAAAGAAACTCAAAATAACAAGGAACAAGCCAGACTCGGACGGCTATTAATAAAGTTTAAAAGTATTGCGTTTTTTTGTGAAGGCCTTGTTCTTTAAAATCATATTCAACTTTGAAGGGATTGATTGAACCAATTTTGTGCAAAAATTGGATTACATTTTATTCCATTCCTCAAGAAGAACAGTTTTCAACGCTGTCTTGTTAGAAATGGAATGTTTTCCAATTTGTTGGTTCAGGCACTCACCCAGTTCTCTATAGGGTTTATATATGGAATTTGTGGAGAAGTTGACATGGGGACAATTTTATAACAGGCAGGATCGTACTTTATAACCCTTATACTTGCGGTCATTATATTGGTAAAAATTCCAGCGATCACCAAGGCCAAGTTTACTGGCAGATAAGAATAAATTCTGTTTGAAAATTTCTAAGTAAACATTTTGATCCATTTTTCCTTCTATGAATTGTAATGTATCAGGTCTAGAAGCAGGAAAACATCCCCACACCAACACCGATTCACCACCATGCTTTACTGTGTGTATCAAATTCTTCGAAAGAAATTCCTCGTTGGGTTTTCTCCACACGTAGGGTTTGCCGTCAGATCCAAAAATATTTACCTTGCTTTCGTTTGTAAATAAAATTTCTTTCCAGGACGAAAAATCTTTATTTTTGTATTCTTGTTTTAGTTATTTATTTGTCTTCAATTTTGTTATTAAATAGGTGTCCGACTTTGACTTGGAGCCACTGTAGTTGATTTCTGATATATGAGCCATATAGGATGCCACATCTGACAAAATTTACGAATTTTAACATATATTTGACACTATTGACGGCACAAAGAAATTGTCCAACTCCAGAAAATATTCGTGAAAATTAGTTTGCGTATATAGAAATGTATTTTCCACTGGACGTTGAGCACCTTCTACCTGTCTTGCCCCTAAATTTCATTTGACAACGTTTTTTATAACATTTTCACCGACACGATTCTGAGAATACGTATGAGCTATTCCGAACTTCCTCCCAAATCTGATGTAGTGATATAGGCATTGTCAGTGTTTACATAAACGGAAAAAGGCAGGTGTATCGGAAACAAAGTATTTGATTTTCCACAATTTAGAAGGACATTTTTTGAATTCGTCCTCAATCCTACCTCAAATTCGATTTCCCCGTGAAACGTGTCCGTCTCCATCCCATATAGTTCCATTTTCGACATGTTTTCCTTAGAAAGCATATGCATATGCATGAAATGCAATTTGCCTAGAAGCATCTAAACACTCATAAGTTTTCTATTTATTTTTCAAATATTGTGATGGTGAAATTTTAAATTAAAATATTTTGTTCAGATTTACGAAACAACGGTTAGTCTTATTTTCTTGTAATATGTAGCCAACTCTTCGAAATTATTAATCGATAATAACATAACTGAGTGGTACTCAGACGACGTGTTCTATTTTACAATTATATTTGTTGAGTTAAAATTGTTTTATTAGACGATTTGACAATTTATTTGATAACATTAGAAATCTAAAGTCATAAAACATTTACTAATATCTGAGAACAATTGCGGAAGAAATAATGTTTCAACTACGTTTATAATATATAAATGATGATACAGGTTTAAAGTACGTTCACACCGCACCCAAATTCAACATTTTGGCTAGTTTCTGCATTTCAGCCCAAATACTTAATATTTCGCCACACGTTTTCCTGCGTTCTGGAATATTGTATACCAGCGAAGTACTGAATTTCGTCGCTGCACTTGTAAGTTCGTCAAATCGAACAATCCTCATTACAAATTCAGCACGTCATACAATGACATTTCAACCTTTAACATAAACAAAAAAACAGCTGTCAACAAAACAAATAATTTAAAGTGATCATTGCAATATAATGGTACGACGCAAAATTTAAAAGCAAGGAAGAAGAAAGTGGGCAGACGAAGAATTTTTTGTTGAGCACTTGAATTAGCCCTTAAATTTATCTTTGAATTAATATACAGTAAAAACCGGATAAGTGCTTCACGCTTAAGCACCCAACCCGTTTAAGTGTCTAATATATTTCAGACTTAGAGTTTTTCTAAACTTTTTGTAGTAAATATACACGAATAATAATACTCCCCGCTTAAGTGCCTTACTCGGTTTAGTGCTCTCAATTTATCACATTTTTTCACTAGTTTGCTCACATAAAACTCGAGTAAGTACTTCATTCAAATCCTCAATATTCCATCGTAGCAAGCTTCACTTTGTCGTAAAAAATTAAATATTCGCTTTGTCTCTTTTTCGTTAAGATTTATTTCAATTGACATTTGCGATTGCTGATTTGAATTTGTCGGTGAAATTTGTAAAAAAAAAAATAAACATAAAAAAAAATAAGAACAAATTTTCATAAACCTTCACAGAAATGAACTCTTACGATTGAATAGAAATTAAAGTTGCTCTCGCAGTTCGAAAGCAAAGCTAAAACGAAAAAAGCTTCATTTTTCAAATGTGACATATCGACGATGAATAGAATTTTAAGAAAAATAGATCAAATTCGTGAGATTGTGAGTGGAAACGCAAAGATACTCATGAAGATGTGGAAAATGCTTCATCAAAATGGTTTGATTAAGCTCGAGCACAAAACGCAGTGATAACTAGCCCTTTCATTCATTTCATAAAAAAGAGTTAGCAATTAAGCTTAACTCCGATTTTGAGCCCAACAATGGGTGGTTATGGAGATGGAAACATCGAGAGAATATCCAATTTACTAAAATACAATACATTGTGAGTCCAATGAAAACGATCAAAACGGTACAGAAAACTACGTAAGCCATATTTAAGGGCGCTTTTTAAATAATTATTCCCCTGAAAATGTGTTTAACGCCGACGAAAGTGGTCTGATGTACCGAGCACTACCGAATGGCACACTTGCTCAACATGGAGAAACAATTAAAGGCAGTAAATCGCAAAAAGTCAACTGATTAGCCAACGGCGGCATCCACAACTCCAGTCAGCAGGAGCTATCATGGTAAGGTCGGACACTGGAATAGAGATGGCGGCGGATGAGCTCTTCTATTAGGGCCAACGGCGGCGCTCACAGCCTGCAAGAGGCTACCGACACCGGATCCCTCCGGACCCCTTTGTCCGGGGGCTAAACAAATGGACCTGTCCTCCCAGTTGGAGGTTGTGCGCGGGGTCAACTTCCTTACCACGTAAAAAACATTCAATTTCAGAAAGCACAAACTGCCTCGGATATGGACCGATTTACTGTTGACGACCCCAGCAAACGGAATAAGAACAATGACTTTCGGTTCTGTTCAGGGACCTCACATTCCACGTGCAGCCGATGAACTCGCGGAGGCCCTAGACTGCTATAAAGCAGACGTTACCGCAATCCAGGAAGTGCGATGGGATGGGCCGGGCAAAAAGAGGATGAAAAACTGCGATATCTACTACGGCGATTGTTACAGAGAGAGAAGGCAGCGATTATTTGGATGTGGATTTGTTGATCGAGGCAGACTTAGGCAAAAAGTCTTAAGCTTTAAGTACATAAGCGACCGCCTCAGAACAATCCGCCTCAAATCTATATTCGGCAACAGCCTAATCTGCGCCCACGCCCCAACGGAGGACAAAGATGTCAATAGCAAGGATGATCTCCTAGAAAGAACGTACGATCAATGCCCCAGCTACGACACCAAGATCGTTCTAGAAGATTTCAACGCTAAGCTGGGTAAAGAGGACATCTTTGCTAGAGTCATCGGTAAACACAGCCTGCACGACATTACGTCCGAAAACGGACTCAGGCTGGTGGACTTTGATACGGGGCGAAACCTCTCTGTAGCTAACACGCGGTTCCCACACCTCAACATCCATAAAGGGACCTTGCGGTCCCCTGATCATTCAACCGTCAACCAGATTGATCACGTTGCGATCGACGTCAGACACTCCTCCAGTATTCTTGATGTCCGAACGTTCCGAGGCGCCAACATCGACTCGGACCATTTCCTTGTTGTAGCCAAGGTAAGAACTCGGATATCGAGAAAACAACGGAGTCGAGGAAGACAACCACGGTTTGACGTCGAAAACCTACAATCGCAACAGACTGCCAGGAACTTTGCCGATCGAGTCTCCCTGAAACTCTCCGAAAGTTCGACGTCGCCTGCACTAACAATAGACGAAGAATGGAAACGTTGTCAAAGAGCCATCAGAGAAGCCGCTACTGATGTGCTGGGTTTTAAAACACCACCTAGGAAATACCCCTGGTCTGACAACGAGTGCAGGCAGGCACATGCAGCAAAGCCAGAAGCCTACCTGGCAACGCTGCATCAAACCACGAGAGCTGTTCGTGAGCTCTACAAACAGAAACGAAGGGAAGCGAACCGGCTTCTCAGGAAGAAAAAGAAAGAGCACGAGAAGCGCGCGATCGAGGAGATGGAGAGGTGTTATGGCAGGAATGATGTCCGAAAGTTTTACCAAAGGGTACAACTTTTATCGAATGGGTATAAAGTTCGGACAGAAGCTTTCCGGGACGAAAATTGACAGCTGGTAGTAGATTCGCAGTCGATACTGAGAATTTGGAAAAATCATTTCTGCAGACTGTTGAACGGCGATGAGGACACAAATACCGCTGCCAGGCAGAATGTTCCACTCAACACAACGGACGATGATAGAAGAAAATACCGTCCCCCCGACCTAGACGAAGTCAAGATAGCGATATCGAGACTGTAGTATAATAAAGCTGCTGGTGCAGATAGTCTGCCCGCCGAAATGTTTAAAGCAGCTGGAGATGATCTGGTAGGGCGCATGCACCAGCTCATCTGTAAGATATGGTCGGAGGAACGCATGCCCGATGAGTGGAATCCCAGTATCGTTTGCCCGATTCACAAGAAAGGAGACCCCTTTGACTGCGCCAACTATCGAGGGATAAGTCTCCTTAACATCGCCTACAAGATCATCTCTGCCGTTTTGTGTGAACGCCTGAAACCATTCGTGAACAAACTGATAGGTCCTTACCAGTGTGGTTTCAGGCCCGGGAAGTTCACCATCGATCAAATTTTCACACTGCGGCAGATCCTGGAGAAGACCCAGGAAATGCAGATCGACACACACCATCTATTTGTCGATTTCAAGGCCGCATATGACAGCGTGTATAGAGACGAGCTATACAGCGCCATGTCTAGTTTTGACATTCCTGCTAAACTCGTCAGACTGAGCAGGATGACGATGGAGAACTCTCGCTGCTCCATCAAGGTCGGTAACGAACTCATCGAGACCTTCAATGTCAAAAAAGGTTTTAGACAAGGCGACGCGCTGTCATGTGATTTCTTTAACACCGTTCTTGAGAAGATCGTGCAAAACTCACTGGCCAACACAAGAGGCACGAACTTCCAAAAGTCCGTTCAATTGCTAGACATTGACGTGATTGGGAGAATACAGCGAGACGTCAATGATGCGTTTGCTGGCATTGAAACGGAAGCTGCTAAAATGGGTCTGGCGGTAAACGAGGGCAAAACCAAGTATATGCTGTCATCGAGAAAGGACGCACAACATCGACGATTTGGCCAGAACGTCACCATAGGCAGCTACAACTTTGAGGTAGTAAAGGACTTCGTCTACCTTGGCTCCGCGGTAAACAGTACAAACGACATCAGTACCGAGATCAAACGCAGAATAACTCTTTCCAACCGCTGTTTTTATGGGCTCAAAAGGCAATTGAGTAGTAGAGCCCTCTCTCGGAAGCCCAAGCTGACTTTATATAAGACCTTGATCATCCCAGTCCTGCTGTACGGCGCAGAGGCATGGACAATATCCCAAGCGGATGAACAGTCTCTTGGTCTTTTCGAGAGAAAAGTTCTGCGCGCGATCTTTGGTCCTGTTTGCGTTGATGGCATTTGGAGGAGAAGGTTCAACCACGAACTGTATGGGCTGTACAGCGACATGAGTCTAGCCAGGCGTCTACAGATCCAGAGCGTATGGACAACTTAGCTCCGGCCCGAAGAGTCTTCGACTCTGAGCCTGTGGGACAACGCAACAGAGGACGTCCACGTACAAGGTGGCGCACACAAGTCGAGAGGGATCTCGGCCGGCTTGGTGTTCGAAACTGGAGACAGCTGGCGATAGATCGTGCTGGCTGGAGAGTGAGATCCAGGTCCACCTCGGACTGTAGCGCCCTAACAAGAAGAAGAAGATATATGGTTGGTTATGTGATTTGTTCAGTTTATGTTGGGTTCTATGATATTGTGTGATAGTTTTGTTATTTTTGTGAAAATGATTAGGAATTATTTTTTCCTTCTTTCTGCCGCGGTTTAGTGGCATTTTTAGCTTTCGTTTTTTTTTTCTTTTTTTTTTTTTTTGTGGTCTACATTTAGGCTTTGGACGGCGACTCGGAGAACTTTGAAGAGCCTTGGGTTGTTTGGCAATTCAATGTTGTCTTCGCTACATGGTTTATATATTTGCTTTTTTTTTCTTTTTCACTCCCGGATAAGTAACCCTTGTTTTGGCGAAGCCTATCATCGAGTAAGATCCCTGGCAGATATTCACAACAGGGGTAGCGTAGGCGTTGGCGAGGTGGTCGAGGTTTCCCTTTACCTCGTATGGCGATTGTGGGTCAGGGGAAGACGAACATTGTTTTGTAGCGTGCAATTTTGCACGCGACAATCTGAACAAAATACTTTTACCGACGTTGCAATAACTTCTGATGAATTGCAAGTTTTGTTGATTGCGATAATGACCTGCAATGCTATGGCCTTCTCATAGATGAAGAAATTGTTGATGAAGTATAGAAGCATTTAAGTGAAGCAGAAGAAGACGAAAATTCAGAAGGTGTTTGTGACGATGAAGAAGACCTTATATAAATTATACACATTAGATGTTTAGTAATCAAACTCTTTTTTTATTGTAACAATTCAAACTCTAAATTCTTTCGTTACGTGTTCTTGTCTCTTTCTCTCCCACGAACCCAATGTTTCAGCCTAGACGCTTCTACTATACCCTCATGGATACCCTATGATTTGGCAATTTTCATATCGCGGATAACGTACCTATCATTCGGCAGTGCCTTCCATATTTGATGCGGTCCGCGATACTTGGGGATGAGTTTTTTATTCGTACCGACAATGGTATCGACGTTGGGTAACATTACAAAATCACCGACCTTAAAATATTTCGCGGGCCTATGCTTTAACGCGCAATACTGCTCATGCTTAGTAGCAAAGACGGCTTGCTGACGTAATGAATCTAATGCGTTCACTAGGGCCCAAATTTTCATCCAGATACTCCGATATCCAATCCACCTTCTTACCACGTTGATTTACCCCGAATTACAATACACTAGGTGTTTGTTTTGTAGTGCGATGTACCGAATTATTTAACCCATACTCACCTTGCGACAACATCTTAGCCCAATCGGAATGTTGTATGGGTTCACTTAACTTGCTTAACATCGGGGTTATAAACCTGTTTACCATTTCGACTTGACCGTTCGCTTGTGGTGAAACAACAGCTACCTTAACATGATCAATATTACGATATAACAAAGAGGAATCGAATTCAGACGACGTAAAACAACTTCCGCGATCACTAATAATACGCCGTGGTCGAAATACCTACTAAGCGAAGCACAGACTTCTATTGTGCTCGTTGAATTAACAGGGTACAACTTAACAAACTTAGTGAATGCATCCACTACGACCAATAGGTGCTTCCGCTTCGAAGCAATGGCAGCGGACCCATGTGATCTGATATGTGAATCGTGTCGAAGGGCACGAACTTCTTGAGAATACTATGCAAGTTACGAGCGTTAATCTGTGCTGGTGCGGAGTATATGAGAAACTAAATACAGTTCTGAATAAACCTTTCAGTACGCTCACGCATGTGTGAAAACCAAAAGTGGCGTTGTAACTGATCCATACACTTATTGATGCCGAGATGGCCAATCTTTTCATGCACTATCCGAATTATGTTATCTAGCATCTCATCTGGTACATACAACATGAGTCTACCACTTGGATGGATTTTGGATGGATTAGTTTATCCATCCTTTAGCTCGAACCCTTTCGATGGACCTTGCTCCAACTTTTCCCTTAACTTAACTATATCAATGTCGCAACTCTGAGTGGCCTGCAACCTTAAATCGATATCATCCGAACTGACCGCAGCAACAAGGTGACATCTGCCATCTGTTCGATGGAATAGTTGTAGTTTTCTAGTTCGAGAGCCCAACGCGCTATACGCGGACTGACACTCTTTCGATTAAGGGTCATGTAATGAATTACAATCCGTTACAATGCGGAACGGAATTCCTTCCAAATAAACACGAAATCGTAAGAAATAGATGATGGCTAAGATCTCCAACTCATAGCTGTGATACTTTGATTCAGACACCGAACTGCTCTTCAACCGGATGCATCTTGCCGTCATCTTGCCATTGTAGCAAAACGCTTTCAAAACCCTGCGAGCTAGCATCACAGTGCAGCTCCGTCTCCCTCTTAGGACTATAAATTGCTAACACGGGGGCTAATGCTAACTGGTCGCGCAGCGTTGTGAATGCCTTTACGCATTCATCATTATCATCGCCATCAGAAACATAACTTATCTATCACTTCGTAGTTGCAATAACAATACTGCTTCGATACCTTCATACTGTACTCATCACCTTCTGAACTTCTACACATCTGTTGCTCCGAGACTGTTCAACGTATTACCGATTGAGATAAGCCGATGCAGATACTTTGTTCCATATAGTAGAAAAATCAAGGAATGGCTTTTGAGATTTGATCATAATGAGATAATGAAGATAGAAAGAGGTGAAAAGATAGAGAGAAAAGAAAGCCTAATACAAAAAAAGTTTGCCACAGCCTAACGTTCCACTCTGTCAAATACCCCGAAGATGGACGGCCTTCCCTTACCCTACACACACATTATGGCAACGAAGCAATTTATGCCATTAAATAAAACATCATGATTTACACTTAAGATCTATACAATTCATTTTATTAACTCAAAAAAAAAATCCAAAATTATTAAAATGTAAAAAATTTAAACTATAACCTAAATTAAGCCAAAGAAAATTCAAAAAGAAAATGTAAGTCAAAAGAAAAGAAAAAAAAAAGTTAACGGAAAGGATTCTAACCCTGGCTAAAGGCTACGGACGTCACACAACATGAAAAGGTTTCCAATAAACGAAACCTGTGACTCACAGTTCTACTGGTCCCCCGACGTCCTGCGCGAAGCACGATGAAGGATTCTACCTGTGGGAAAAGAATCAAACATTTTGGGGAGAAATCTCCCTTTACGCGGAAACTCACAATCACTAACACTAAAGCCAGAACTATGTACACTTCTCTATTTATATATATGATTCAAAGTTAATATTAAACAATAAAGAAAACTACAATTTAACAAGTTAATATAAAAATTCAAAAAGGAAATTCAGATAGAAGTAAAAGAAAAACTGCAGCACTGCTTTCTGCACACTCCTGGCTTGTAGCACACTATCACTTTTATTTGGCACCAAACTGTTCTCCACTTCCTTTTTTTCGTAGTCTTGTCTTTGTTGCGTATAAGTTTCATGTAATGGCAACGCGGCACTCTAGTGTATGTGTTTGTACCACAGGGGCGAAGATTTAGTAAAAATGAACTTTTAGTTTCTTGTTTTTTAATTTGTCACAAGTATATGTAAAATTTAGGTATAATTCACTTATTCAATGTGTATAACCTTTTTTTTTTGTGTATTTGAGTGTTTGAAGAAATTTTTGGATTTATGAGTATATATATATATATATGTGTGTATTCACTTTTGTAATTTCTTTTGTTGTAGCCTGATTTGGCTAAACTATTTCTCCCTTTTTAAAAGGATCGAAGGCGCACTTATACATATTTATTTAAATAAATAATTCAATATTTTATATATGTTATAAACTAATTTTATTTCGCCACCTTTTCAAACACTCCGATTGATTTCGCGTTTTTACCAAGAATCTGCATTTCTCCTTTCTTCCCAAAATTTTCCAAATTGGAAAAGT
This sequence comes from Myathropa florea, assembly GCA_930367185.1. Classification (NCBI taxonomy): domain Eukaryota; kingdom Metazoa; phylum Arthropoda; class Insecta; order Diptera; family Syrphidae; genus Myathropa; species Myathropa florea. Next base: position 51,998,828 of record OV884004.1, read on the forward strand.
ACTCTTGTTCCAAGTAACTCAACCATTAAGTTACCGTGTCTGAACTTTCGTTCATTTTCCACCGTCCTCCTGCATTTTACTTGCCTGAACTCTCCGACTGGAACTTACAGTCGAGTCTCGTCATATTTGCGCATGTGTGCGGCTTGTAAGTGTCAAGTGTCAATTGTCAAAAGCTGCTTGTCAAACACACTTGTTTTGATTTGTCAGCAAGTTAATTTTTATTTTAATTTAATTCCGAGATAAGTGTAATTTCAATACTCTATATTTTTATGGACAAAACACTTATAATAATCTATATTTCACAGGCAACTGGGATTGGACGGAACATCTTCGTGGGACGGGTATTTACATGATAAGTTACGTACGAGTATGTACATACATATTTATTTTAACTAATGTTTTTTTTTCAGATAAACTGCTGCATATGCAGCCTGCCGCAACAGGCTCGATGACGGTTTTCGAATGGTCGTGAGTAAACCGGCCTCGTTAAAAAAAGGAAGGCTGCAAGTGCAACAGTTTATCTTCTACAATGCCGGTGTCTACGTGTAACAAGGGCCCACTCCCTGAGATAAATAGTCTCATGTTCTACCGACTGAGTTAGCCGGGCACTACTACTTATAAACATAAACTTAAACTTAAAAAAAAATATCACAGATAAATTATCACATATCCCAAGTTGAGGGTGTTTTTTTTTGTTTTGTCGAGTACACCTTTGGTTAGGCGCGAGCTGCTGCCCTTCCGAGCGAGCCCTTCCTCTCAACTTGGTACATACTTAACTTAATATCACAGATAATGCTAAATAAATAAAACAAATATATGTGTATAAATAAATAAATAACTCTGTTAATTAATAAATAAATAAATACATAAATAAATAAATAACTGTGTAAATAAAAGATAATCTATACTTAACCTAGCACAATCCAGCAACGGCATGCTAGAGTGCGTCATTTCCAGTCTTAGATCTCTCTCCTACGCATGAAGGTCCTTGGCGTGGTATGTCCCCACTTTTTCCCTTCGCAAATTGCCGACCTCGTAGAGGCAATTGCCTTTCCTTTTAAGGATTACTCCTTTGAGGAATTTGGGACCCAATTTAGCATTATAGTTGTCAGTAACGTTGCTCTGTTTGAAGTTGCGTCTGTAAACTTTTACTTTTCTAACTAGGTCAATTTTGTCCGCCCTAGTCACGTTTGCCAAATCGGTATCTTTGATCATACCCAGCCCTCGAAGCACTTCATACGTATCTCAGTGCTGTATTATCGGTGTACCAAATACAACATGGTACGGTTCAAACGTGGTCGCCTCGTGGGCTACACTCCTCAAGGAAAATGCGGCGTCACTGAGATGAAGATCCCAGTTTCGTTGATCACCGCCGATATATGACCTTAGTTTGGCCAGAATCGAGCGGTTCACACATTCCGACACATTTGCTTGTGGATTGTAGACCGCGGTATGAACATGTTTGATACCGTACTTCTTTAATAAGCTGACAAACAATTCGGAAACGAACTGCTTACCATTCTCCGAATGAATGTATTTTAGTATAGTATAGTAATTTTTATTAGTTATTAGATAACTTTTTACAAATTCCATTTCTTAGTTATTATTTACAATGTGCTGTACAATTAGTTTCTTAAATCTATTAATATTATTTTCCATTTTAATATTAGTATTTAGGTTATTAAATAATTGCACTCCTTTATATAGAATATTGTTCTGCGAACTAGATCGCCTGTATACGGGTAAGCGGAAATCACCTACATTCCTTAGGTTATAATAATCACCCACAAATTGTAGATTTCTTTGTAAATAATTCGGATACAATCCATTTTTTAACTTAAAGATAAATATTAATGCATTCATTTCAATTCTCTGGATCACATTCATCCATTTCAATTCATCTAACATATTTACAATATGTGTTCTTCGACTACATTTTAGTATACATCTCATAGCTCTATTTTGAAGGATTTGGAGATTGTTAATTTTATATGAATTAAACAAATACAAAATTGAAGAACAATAATCGAGATGTGGTAAAATAATTGTGTTGTAAATACAAATTGCACATTTTTTTTGAAATATATTTTCTAATTCTAGACAAGAAGTTAATTTTCTTTGCTATTTTCCCACATATATAATCCGCATGTGCATTAAAACATAATTTTTTGTCTAAAATTACCCCTAGATACTTTATTTGGTCAACACATTCAACACCCTCTTCATTTATTTTTACATTTAAGTTGACATTACTGTTTCCAATAAGCATACACGTAGTTTTTTGAATATTTAATTTTAATCTATTCATACAAAGCCATTTAAACAAATTTTCTGTATCACAGTTTAATTTAAGTTCACATTCCGCATGGTCCTTTCCATTAATATAAACAAGAGTATCATCAGCAAATAACGATACCTTTGAAAATTTGAGACAATCACTCATATCATTTATAAAAAGTAGAAATAATACTACGCCCAAGATTGTACCCTGTGGCACACCGAAGTTGACTGCTTTGGGAGTTGAATATATTTCTCCAATTTTCACGCTCTGGGTCCTTGCGGATAGGAAAGACTCAAACCACCGTAGTTCCTTGTCTCGAACACCGTATTTATGGAGTTTATTCAGCAATATACCTCTATCCACAGTTTCAAAGGCTCTTTTAAGTTCGAGAAAAAGCGCCAACACTGAACTTCCTGCGTCTATTTCCCTTTTCCACTCGTTAAGAACCCATGCAAGTGATGTTTCTGTCGAATGTCCTTTACGAAAACCGGATTGCTCTTTGCATAGCGTACCATTTTGTGCAAGAAAACTTTCAAGTTGGATACATACCACTTTTTCCAAAATTTTTTCGTAAATAGGCAACATATTTATTGAACGGAATTGCTCCGGCTTTTTTGCATTTGCTTCCTTTTCTACTGGAACCAAAATAGCTTCCTTCCACGAACCCGGAAACACACCTTCACTTAATGAGGTATTTATTATTTTCAGTAGTATTGGGAAAATATCTTCTTTACACTCCAACATCATGTTGATATTCAGTCCAGTAAAGTCCTTTTTTTTGTTTATGGTTTTAATTATTTTTTCCATTTCATCCATGGTAATATACTTAAATACAAAATTACGATTAGAAGGTATTATACTGTCACTGTAAGGAAAATACGGTATATTTTGATTTATATCTGCTATACTATTGATGAAAAATTCATTTAATTTATTTGCTATTTCCAGCTTATTATCAATTTTTGTGTCATTAAATTCAATTTCACAGATTTCATTATAATCCTTACACAACACATACTTTTTTATTATTCTCCACATGTCCTTCTGATTACCAGACTTCTCTTCAATTTTTTGTTCAATATACTTTTGTTTAATTTCAGCACATTTGCTTTTATAGGTATTACGGACCACCCTATATCTATTCCAGCTATCTTCAGTTTGGGATAATGCATTTATTTTATACAGCCATATTTTTCTATTTTTCAATTGTCTTAGCTTTTCATTAAACCATTCTACATAATATGCCTTTGGTAAAAAACATTTTTTAAAACTATTTAAACATATTTCCAAGAGTTTTTTGAATTTGAGTGACATATCCAGAGTAGTAGTACTATTAATAATATCGGAGAAACCAGTTCTTCTTAACTCCCTTGAGAAATTAATTTTCTCGAATTTGAGGAAACTTATATTTTGCCATTTCTTCCTTCTCGTATTTGTATATAAATTTATTTTAATTGTTTCATGATCCGATATTATCCAGTCCATATTAATTTGTACTTTAATGTTTGATACATAATCGCTCAGTACATAATCTATTAAGGTAGATGTGGACATCGTATTTCTAGTACAATCACTTACTAGCTGTCGGAGTCCAAATTTGCATAATACGTCTGCATCTATTCTTCTTTTATCTATACTATCACAGTTGAAGTTTATATTAAAATCACCCACTATAATGAAATTTTCGTCAAAATTCAAGTTAGCTTCAATAAATTCGTTCAAAACTGCAGTGAATTCAACAATACTCATTTTATTCGATCGATATAGGTTAATAATATTCCAGCATTCGTTTTCATACTTCATCTTCACCATTAATATCCATGTCTTGTAATTAATTGAATGTGCTCTCATTTCAATTGCTTTAATTTTTTTATTTACATATATGGATACCCCTCCTGTATGTCTCGAATTTGATAAACAGTGAAATGTTTTATAATTTATAAGATTGTGTTCATTTGTTTTTATATCACCCGTTATATGTGTTTCACTTAGTAACACGAAATCAAACTTATGTTTATGTACTAATTCCTCCAGAACTTCAAAATTTCCTGTTAGTCCTTGTATATTTAAGTAGATTCCATTTAATGTATTTAGTTGCTAGTATCCAATTCGTTTTTTTTTTACTTGGAGTTTATTTAAGTAAACTGGGCACAATTTGCTTAGCGTTGAGTGGTTTTCATCAAGGCTCAACTTTAAGTTTTGATTTGCACGACAACAGTTTATACATTTTATGATTGCTTCTTTATTGCATTCATTCGTTTTATGATTATCCTTACAATTCAAGCACGTCTCCTCGGTTGCTTTACATTCTGTTGATTTATGATTAAATCCCTTACATTTAAAGCATCTCATTATATCCACACCATCAAATACCTTACATCGTTCCCAACCTATATTGATCTTACCCATTTCTATTATTTTCGGGAATGATTCTGCATCTATTTCTATGATAGCTGTGTATTTCGATGTACTATTTATTTTCTTTTCCACATATTTGATTAACTTTAACTCGCTGTTTGCAAATGCCTCATTTTGGCTTTTTATTTTTTCTATAAAATCACATTCATCTGATCTGAATCTCATGTTCGGAATAATAATACGCGGTTTCAATTTAGTTGGTACTTTTATTTCGTAGTTATCTCCAATATTTTGTTCAATCGTACTTTTTAGTTTAGCTCTGTCTTCTACTCCTTCACTTTCAATGACCACGATTCCATTATGTGAATTTTGGATATTAGCTATTCTAAAGTTTTTTGGATCCACCTTATTATTTAAGTCTTCTCTTGTTTTGTTACTATTTTGTTTTATTTTAGGTTTGACAATGAGTGGTAGTTCTTTTCGCATTTTTGGAACCACTGTTGGTTTGGTAATGTCATTTGTCTTTTTAACTATTTCAGAGAATGACATTTGATTTCCTGTCACCGAAGTTTGTTTATTTCCAACAAGTTTTTTTTACCTCTTTATAAACATTTTCACTGTTTTCTTTAACTTCGTTGCATATTTTCTCTCCCTCTCTTTTAAAGTTTTCCGCCATTATGTGAATTTTCTCTCTTTTACACTTTTCTCCCAAATTTTCTGTTTTTTTTCCAATTCGTTTAGTCTTTCCATGTACCTCATTTCAATTTCCTCCAGAAGAGTTCTTATTTCACCTTCATTTTGACGATGCGAATTAGCAAATTCCAGCTTATATGCCGCTAAGGATTGTGTATTTTTTTCAACACTGACCTGCATCTTCTTTACCACCAAATCCACATTTTGAATGTATAATATACACTCTGGGCATATAAATTTTACCATCTCATTTGTGCCTATGATACCTGATGTATAATCATCCAAACCAGAGCATCTCAAGCTAGAATGATATACTCTGTTGCACACTCCTTCACATTTTATACCGGATTCAGACCGGATAGATGTACCACATTTATCGCACTTTGGCATAATCTACTATTATTTATTTTTATAGTGTTCATATATGTCCATTCAATATAATAATTTATGAAAAATATACTGACACTAAAACAATTAGAAAATAATTTAAAAGACTTGAATTGCTCAGCACTGCGAAAAAAAAAACGTCCATTTGCTCTCACTTTCACTCTTTTTTTTTCAAGATACCTAATAAGATATTTTCTTCAAGATACCTAACTACCTCAGCTGCCGTTGCCTTCCTCAAGGGTTTAACAAAAATGAATTTACTAAAATGGTCTAGAACCATGAATATATGGGTATTGGCAGTCTTCGTCCGTGGGTATGGTCCTAGAAAGTGTTTGCCCATCGGCGGTCGAGAAATCTGATTGGAGGCTTTGTTTGTTTTACATATCTCGCAGGATCGAGCCCAATCCTGCACGTCAGTGACCATACCTGGCCAATAATATTTTGACCTTAATTTGGCTAAGGTCTTGTGTATGCCTCCATGTCCCGCAGATGGAGCATTGTGGGCAGTTTCTAAAAGATCCCCATGCAACTCCGTTGGTATCCAGAGCTTCCACGCCATGTCGTCATGTACAATGTCACCGGTTCGTAAGTCGGTTCGTCTGTACACAAACCCATCAGAAACGCATAAGTCAGGAAGTCGGTCACCGTTGTCAGTTATTGTCTTCTTTAACTCTTCATACTTCTTTGTTGAGAAGTATAGAGAGTTAAAGTCAACTTCCTTGGCTGATACTGAAGTGAGCTCTTCCATGTGGACACGTGAGAGAGTATCAGGACTACGTTTTGGACACCCTTTCTATGCTCGATGACGAAGTCAAACGCTTGGAGTTTTAGACTCCATCTGGCCAGTCGACCAGACAGGTCTTTCTGCGTCATTTGCCACTTCAGACTTTCGTGATCGGTAATCATAGTAAAGGGTAGGCCTTCCACATAAGCCCTGAACTTCTTTACCGACAAGACGGCTGCGGACACCAAAGTCTTTTTAAGTAATTCGAACGCGTTAAACGCATCGTCAGACATTTGACAGGTCTTGCCTTTCTTTAGGTAGTCGGTCATGGGACCTGTTATAGACGCAAAATTTGAGATAAAGTGCCTATACCAGCCCGTCATCCCTAGAAACCGACGGAGCTGCTTGGGAGTCTTCGGAACTGGAAAGTTCTCGACCGCCGACACCTTCTCTGGATCGGTACGCAGACATCCATCACCGACGATGTAACCCAAATATTTTATATCCTTGAAACAGAACTTACTCTTCTCCATATTGATGGTCAACCCAGCATTCCTAAGGCATCCTGCTACCTCTTCGAGTAGACTGACATGCGACTCAAAGTCTGGAGAGCAAACCAAGAGGTCATCGAGATAGACAAAGACATTCTCTTTTAACCGAGAGGGTATGACTTTGTCCATCAGCCTACACATTCTCTGGGCGGCGTTACATAGTCCGAACGGCATCACCGTGAACTGATATAATGGCCGACCAGGGACTGTGAAAGCCGTCTTGCATCTTTCAGGTTTATCCCGGAGATGTAGCGAGTCTCCTGTAGCCTGCTGAGAAGGCCCTCAATGTGAGGAAGAGGGTATGCGTCTTTCTTAGTAACTGAATTCACTTTACGTGAATCCAGGCACATTCTGTTTTTGCCTGGTTTTCTTACCAGCACCACTGGAGAACTCCAAGCACTGTTACTCTCCTCAATCACTCCCAACGAGAGCATGCGATCAAGCTCTTCGTATAGGAGTTTTTGTATCGCGGGTGAGACTGGGTAATGCATCTGCTTGATGGGAATTTTGTCGTCTTCCACCTCGATAATATGTTCTTCGAGGCATGTCTTACCCAATCCCATCACCGCGAAGGAGGGAAACAGTTGCTTGATTTCCTCCAGTCGCTTGACTTGCGCTGGTAAGAGCACCTGTTGTGGGTCACACATAGTCGCCGGCGACGGAATGTCCAGCTCTGCTACTAAGTTTAAAAGCGCTCCAGAAGTCAACTCCAAGGTAAAGTTCCTGTTGGAGAGTCGGCAAAACGTAGATGTCCGTGTTTATGTTCTTGCCACCCCAAGAGACCTGTGTCTGGAATCGTCCTTCGATCCTTTAGTGGCTCCCGTCTGCTGTCTTTAATCCAAGTTTCATACCCTTAAGCTGTATGTGGTTTCTCTCTAAGAAGTCCCTAGCTCCTTTGCCTAGGCAACTAACCGATGCTCCACTATCTAATAGGCCCAGCATCTCTTCACCTGCTATCTTTACTTTCGCGTAGGGCCTATTATCGTCAGTTATTGTTATTACAGTTTCTAATATCTTCCTCTTACATCGTCTAGCTATTGCACATTTTTCCCTAAGCCTAGAAATCTTTTTAAACTTCCTGTGCTTTCCCAGCACAGACGTCATTTCCTCACCGAAAATTCTACGCCTAGCTTCTTCGTACTCCTGCAGCCTCAAATGAAGAATCTTTCGCTCAGGTATAACCTTTACTTCTGGAGTCTCATCGTCGTCAGGTCGTGTCAGGACTCTTACTTGTTCAGGAGGTGCTTCGTTTCCCGGACTTCCATCTTCGTTGACGGATTCGTTCCGGTCATTCCGCCAACCCTCCTGTTTCACTGACAGGCTGCACAGTAAAAGGACAGATTACCCTGACCGCATGAGAAACAGGTCAGGGTATGAAAAGCGGACGGACATATATTTGGAGCGGTAGCTACACTCTCTCTCTGCGCGTTATCGTCGTGTCGCGTCCGTTCGTTGTTGTATTGTGTCCTAGTCGACCTGTTCGTATATGTGTGGCTGAAGTGCAGCTACCTCGAACTCCTCGTCAACGGACTAACTCTCTTCATAGCCTTCAACTCCTACCTCTCTAATACCTCGTCTAAATCTGATGTCCCTATTCGTCAAATATTTTTTGCGCGCCTACATTCATCCCTTAGATCTCGGATCCTGTCAATCCTGCATCCGAAGATCAGCGTCGCTATTCTCTCCCTGAGATTTGATCTCAGAATTGAGACTAGGTCTTCCTTCTGTGGTCTGTTTCTCATCCGAAGTACCATCCCTTTAATGTCTGCATAGAAGTCGTCGTTCCATAATGTCCCACAGAATTTCATGATCCCTCTTACCGTCCTTGAATTGTCTGATCAGTTCCGATTTTAGGTCGTGATAATTCAAAAATTCGTCGCCCTCGGACTCTTTCATGAATTGCCAATACCATTGCTCCGCAGGGCCCGTCACTAACTGGTGGAAATTGGTGAATAGCTGTTCGGTGGACAGACCGTTCTTTTGTTGCAACATTTCTATTCGAAAGATGAAGCTGTCCACCGACATTGTCTTGTTGGTTCCGTCGAACTTGACTCCCTACTTGTGCACATCTACTTTTGTACAAATCCTTTAGGGAGTCATCTGCTGTTGCCAAGTGCCGCGTCGGTGTCGAGTGTTCAGTCTCCGTCCTGTGTTCGTAGCGTCCACTTGGTCTTTGAGGTTCTTTACGGCGGTGGGTGGAGCTTTCCAGGTCCTGGATTTTGTCCTGCAGGATCTTCATGTTATCCTGGAAAGTCTCCATCATCTGGGTCATACTACCAGTGAAAGCCGACACCACTTCTTTCTGCCTTTTCTCAACCGCTGTAGCGACCATCTTTTTAAAGTGGCGGTTAATAAACTCGTCGTCGTCTCTAATCTTATCGCTAAGATTAGCGATGTCGGTCCTCTTTTCGTCCGCGTTCAAAAGACCACTTGCTTCGTCAATTCGACTTGTACCGTCCTTTGTCCACCATTTGTCCGTACGTGTTTGTCCTTCCGTCCTCTGGAGTTTTACGTCCGGTTGACGTCTTGGAAGGGCTGCTCCCTCCAGATCCTCATCTTCTTCATCAGAGAAGATGGGCTGATTTACCTTCTGTTAAGGTCGTCGGCCCTGGTCGGTGGCAGAACAAAGATCATCTCTCCGGTATGTGTCTTGCTTTTAATCAGCAGGCAGCTCTCCGAACAGGTCCGTCAGTTGGTATTGTACGGCCTTAACCGCCTGTCGGGTAATGCGTCTTGTTGTTGTCGCCATCTCCGAGGTGCCTCGTGGAATAGTGCCCTTTGGGATTGCGCCAGTTTCTTCGCACTTGCCGTGCTCTTGTTCTGTGCCGTGAGTTTCTTGTTCCATTTTGTGATTGTTTATTTTTGAAATTTTTATTGTTTATATATTAACTGTACTGTAATTGTATTTAAAATATTATGGGTACTTTTAATTCTAAATGTTTGAATGTGTTATATAACTTTTATAACTACTTATTATTACAATTTTTCTGAGTTTTTAAATGAATGTTTTGAATGTGTTTAAGGGTTATATGTATTATGAATATAATTGCCTTGGTGTGTGTAGGAGTAATAGTCGGTTTTCCGGAAACCATTCTTAGGGTAGAGATTAACCGACAGATATATGGAACGTCGCACTCAGCTGTGACTAATTCCTCGGATACTTCACGAGTACCCGGTGATCAACTCTTCTACCCCAACCACAACTTTCAACAGTCGAAACCGTTCGAAAGGCTGGCTCGGATATCAGATGCTGATCTCCCAAACACGAGCTAAGCTTGCAGACTCAGTGTCCACACCTCACGAAGAATCGGGTTTTGAAACCCAGTATTCAACACTTAAGCCTTTCCACCCGCTCCGTTCTTTGCCTTTGCCTCGTCATGAGCCTCCGACTACCTCACGCGATCCTCTAGCCTCAGCCTGAGGATTGGACAGCCGTCTTCAGCTCATGACTAACCAAAGAAACTTTGACGACTTTGAACACGTAAAGAATAGATAGGAAAGCAAAATTGAAGAGAATGAAATAAACTACTTGAAGTGTTATGAGGCTATCGATAGTCCGAGGTGATGACCTTCGGAAAGAGAGAATAAAAATCATCCCCTTGAAGTCACGATAATGCCTCTAGCCGGTGTGTCCCGGTAACTTAGTGTGGTTGCCAATACAGCAGCCACATTCGTTCCTGAGACGTTAGGCGCCATTTGTTACAGCATGGTTGGCTGGGCCACGGTGACGGTGAGTAGGACGGCGGCACGCTTGCGGTTGCACGGCTTAGCTCGTCGCACGGGGCGGTTCTTGTCCTCCCACTCGTACACCACCAGTTGCAAACAAAAAATATCGTGCCTAAAGCTAGCTAAGAGAAGATAGAAGAAGGTGAAACGATAGAGAAAGAAGAAAGCCTAATACCCTAACAGACCACGGACGGACAACTAAAAGATAGGAAAGAGAAGAGAAAGAAGAGACATGAAAGAGGAAAAGAAAGGTGTTCAAGGTCTATGCCTTTACCACCAAAAGAGACCGGAAGGGAGCTCCCAGAACTAAGCCATCTATCCTATACTACACCTAAACTAAACTACTTAACTTAAAACTATACCTAAACTAAAAATAACCTATCTTAAAACTACCTAGCTTAGCCCTAACACGAAACAACACCCTTCCAGTGTCGTTTGGCGATGCAGGTTCGTCAAGAACCCGAGGGTGCCTGTTGGTATTGGCACAAGTCCGCCTGCCCACCCCATCATGTCGATCGACATGAACTTCGCTATCTCCCTAGGCGAAATATTGTGGGAGATAGCCCCTTAGCGGAGACGTTAGCCACAGCCTAACATTCCACTGTCGACTACCCGAAGAAGGACGGCCTTCCCTCACACACATTCAGCTACGAAACGACTTATGCCATTAAATAAAATATGTTACCCTCATCTTAGCTCTAAACAACTCATTTTATTAATAGCAAAAGGGGGGAAATTCAAAAAAAGGACAATTCAAAACTTAGCCTAAATTTAAATAAAAGAAAATGCAAAATAAAAAACATTAGCGAAAAGGGTTCTAACCCTGGCTAAAGTCTACAGGACGAATCACCACATAAAAAGGTTTCCAAATTAACGAAACCTGTGACTCACGGTTTTGCTGGTCCCCCGACGTCCTGCGCGCAACACGATGAAGGATTCTACCTGTGGGAAAAGAATCGAAAATCTTGGGGAGAAATCCCTCTTTACGCGCGCACTCACAGAACTAATTTAATGCTTTGTATTTATATTTAAGATTTAAACTAAAATAGAAAACTGAACTAAGATCTGAAAATTTTACAAAACAAGTCTTATAAATGATAAACAAAACTCCACTAAATTAAAAAAAAATTAAAAAAAATAAATGTATCTCCAGCTCCAACTCCAGGCACTCTTCTAGCACACACTTCTTCAAATTCGGCTCAAAACTCAGCTTCCTCAGGATGAAGTTGTCAGTTTTGTTGTTGTCACGGCAACGAAGACTTAGTACAAATGCGCTTTCGTTTTTTCCTTTTTTCTTCGTTTACTTTGTTTGTTAATTTGTCACATGTATATCAAAGTATACGTTATGTATAGTGTTATTGTCCACTTGTTTCAGTTTTAACCATTTTTTGTGTCGTTGAATGTTGCAAACAAATTTAAGTTTATATATATACGTATATATGCACGTTTATATATCTGTAATTTCACGCAGCCTGAATTGGCTCAACAATTGTTCCCTTTTTAAAAAGATCAAAGGCGCACTTACAGTGACTCCAAAATCTATTCGCTCACCAACCTATGTAAAAGGAAAAATGGTTGCAGAAAACAAACTAAAAGGTCCACAAAAATCGTTCAGACATTTATTTATTCTGCATGAAATACTGAATAAAAAAACAAAAAACATAAACATTATATCACATTATTTTCAAAAATAAACTTAAAAAATGTTCATTAATCCCTAATTTCAGTCTCCAAAAGGTATTCGCTCAGACTGTAGGAGTTGCTCTTTATCCCGTAATAGCGGGATTTCTTGCAGGATTTCTTGCAGAAAGAATGAATATCGATTATGACTACAGTAAACATAAACGATCGGCTCAATTGGTTGCAATATTTACGTCGGTATTGAGTTTATTTAAAAATGGGTCGAAAAGCGAAGGACACTTCAGTGGAAGTTCGGAAAATTATTTTAGATATGCGTTAATAGGGTGAATCGATCAGATCTATAGGAAAAACTGTTAATCAGTCATATTCCACCGTGAAAAGTATTATTGATAGGTTCTCCGGTCTAATGATTTTGACTGCTGGTGTTTCTGTAGCGTTGTTGTTATTAATTATTGTGATTGTAGGGCGGCTTTTGAGTCCGATAATATAGCTATGTTTTTTATCGATTCGTTTCTTCTGAAGACTTGCACATTCTATGGCTGCGAGCTCGCCTTCAAAGACTGTTAAGTATGCAGGTATCGCGAAATAGTGACTGAATCTCCTAACAATGATCCGTCTGTATAAATTCGAAGCCAGAGATTTTCTGGGTTTTTTCATCGATGGTTGCTAATGCGATTTGTCTTGCTGCCTCAATGGGTGAATTTCTTTTTTTGAATGGTACGTTGAGATCGGTTTCTACCTGCATGGATATGAAATCTAGTGGACTCGTGTACGGTTGTGGGGCGTTGATATTTGGTGTTGGTCCAATACTGTCAAGAATGTTTTTAGTTATGTGTACGGAACTGGGATATGTTTTGGGGGTATTTTACTAAACCTCGGGAATTTTTCTGGTTGTAGTCTTAGTTTTTCGTATAGTTCAGCTGCTTGAATGTTATGTTCTGTGTGCATTAATATGTTACCTGTGAAGCTTTTTGTTTCTGCTCCTGTGACGATTCGTAGAGCATAGTTTTGGTTTTGTGTTGTTTCTATTTTTGCTCTTTTTTGGTTGTTGGTCGTTGTTATAAGCTCTCCTCCGTATTTCAGTATTGGTCTTATTGTCTTTTTAATAAGTCGGTTGATCCTCCCCATTTACATCCCACCAGTCTTTTAAGCATATTTGATTTTCCTTGGCTTGGTTCTTGTATTTTCAATCTGATCATTCATATTTAGTTTAGTATCCGAGCAGATTCCCAAGTATGTGGTGATGTATGTTCTATTAGAGTAAATTCAAAGTTTTTATTATTAATGTCAAAGTTGTATAGTACACAAAATAGCTTTTTATTAATTCGTACATAAGTGTACTTCTAAGAACTGAAATGTCTAAATTTGAATTCGTTTTTATAACCACTTGCATTTTATTTTTAAAGAAGAGAAGTCATAGTTTGTTTTTCCTTGAATTTATCATACCAGTTTTTCTTTTTATTCCTTCATTCCTTCACTTTGTGTTTTTGTATTTTGTATTTGTTATTTAATAAAACTTAAAAATTTAACAGACCAGCAGCATTTACAAAATAAAAATGGATTTAGCAAAACACATTAAACCATTGACAGGCGAAGTGGACTGGCCTATTTGGAAACGAAAAATGAGAGATTTACTAGATTACCACGAAGGAGCAGTGGATGTAATAGACAAAAAATTGGTGAAACCAGAACCTTTAGGTGAAGAGGCTACAGCAGATGAATTAAAGAGACACAAGGAACAAAGTGATATCTTCCGTAAAGCAAACAGCTAAGCAAAATCTATGATTACAAGTTCAATTAGTGATGCTGTCTATCAAAAGATAATGGACAGGCAGACGGCTTGTGATGCATGGGAAGCACTGAAAGAGCAGTTTGAAGCAACTTCAAAAGAGCAATTATTTAAAATATGCACTGATTTCTTTGCTTTTGCTTGGACGTCAGGTGAAGATGTATCCACACATATTGCAAAGCTAAAAAGCTTATGGGTTGAACTAAATAATGGACTATTAGCCAAAAAGGAAAACGCTTTGCCGAATTTAATACTTGTGTGTAAAATTTTGCATATTCTGCCAACAAAATTCGAGACGTTTCGGTCTAGCTGGATGTTGTTGACAAGGGATGAAGCGAAAACTTTCGATGAATTAGCAGTGCAGTTATGTATGTTTGAAAGAAACTTCAGAAAAACTGTAGACAATGAAAAGTTCGTTCAAGAAGCGCTAATGGCAAATTCTATTAAGAAGGAAAAAGATGATCAAGGTAAACAGACCCATAATTTTGTAAAAAGAAAAGATGTGTGTAATTATTGCAAAAAGAAGGGACACTGGGTTCGTACTTGCAAAAAATGGATATCGGACGGACGACCATCGAAAAATAAGTTAGCTGGTGATGTGCAAAGTAATTCGCTTGACACAAATGTGGCTCTCTTTTCTATTTGTACTGAAATTTGCGCAGTTGAGTGTAATCCAACGGATTGGTGGATTGACAATGGAGCACCAAAACATGTCACAAACTGCCCAGACCTATTCCTAGAATTTAAACAGTTTGAGAATGCATGTTATATAAAAGCCGCTGGAAAAGAAACACTTCAGGCAGTGGGAAAAGGGATAGTTCAAGTTTTCTCGATTGTTAATAACAGGAGTTTAAAATTCACATTGAATGATGTATGGTATGTTCCAAAAATATCTAGAAATTTGTTTTCTGTTTTAGCTGCCCAGGATAGAAATAAGAATAGTGTGTTCAAGTCTACGGCAACCAGGTGTTCACTAGAAATTGATGGCAAAACAATGGTATGCGGAACTCGTGAGGTAAATGGAACCTTATATAAAGCAGCTATCAAGCCAATTGTCTCAAAGCTAGAGACTAGTGCAAATGTTGCTATGGCAGAAAATTCAACTTTGCAATTATATCATGAGAGATGGCGACATCAAGATAAACGACATGTCAAGGAAATGCTTGAGAGAAAATTGGGAATAAAGATCAATCCAGATAAGGAAATATGCGAGCCGTGCATTTATGGAAAAATGCATCGACTACCATTTGGCAACAGGAAGAGGTCTGAGACACCCGGAGAATTAATGTCAACCGATGTATGTGGGCCTTTTTATCCATCTTTTACAAAGAGACGATATTTGGTAGTATTTAAGGACAGTTATACAAAATTTCGCTATGGCTTTACTATAAAAAGGAAGTCAGAAGTCAAAGACGTGTTAAAGCAGGTATTGGCACATGCAAAATCACAAGGCCATGTGATAAAAGAGCTACTCAGTGATAATGGTGGAGAGTTTGATAACGCAGAAGTTCGAAAAATTCTACACAAATACGGAACTTCACAAAGACTTACAGCTCCTTATACACCTGAGCAAAACGGTGGCACAGAACGTGAAAATCGCACAATAATAGAAATGGCAAGAACTTTCAAATACTCAAATTCGGACATAAAGTTTCCAGAATCAATTTGGGCAGAGTTAGTGAATTCCGCGGTATATATCCTGAATAGAACGGGAAAATCTTCAGAAATAGGAGTCAGTCCTTACGAGCTTTGGATGGGAAAGAAGCCAAGAATAAAACATTTGCGCATAATCGCATCTGTCTGTTATATTCACGTTCCGACTCAAAAACGACGAAAGATGGACGAGAAAGCTGTTAAAGGATATCTCGTAGGATATGATGGTGACGAGCGGTATCGCCTTTATCTGCAGGAAGAAAATAAAGTAGTTTTGTCTAGGGATGTGCGATTCCAGGAGAAACTCAGTAAATGCGAAGAAAGAGTTCAGTTACCACTCCGAGATGTGGAGAAAATAAAGCCAATAGGAAATAACGAAAAAGACAATATAGAAGATACTCAACATTCAGAAGAGAGCATTGACGGTGATTACGAATCTGGAGCATACACAGATCCCGAATTCGAAGAGACAGAAGAACGAGATTCTCAACAGTCATCAGAAAGACAACTTAGAGATCGCTCATTGCTGAAAAGAACAAAATATTTCGAAGATTTCGTTATGGCGGTAGAGGAACTTATCAAAGTGCAAGACAATCCTGACACATTTGAAGAAGCTGTCAACAGCAAACAAAGTATGGAGTGGAGAAAGGCTATGGACAGCGAGATAACTTCACTCAAAGAAAACCAGACGTGGAAGCTGACACAATTACCAAAAGGTGCAAAGGTGATTCCTTGTAAGTGGGTTTTTCGTTTAAAAACAAATCCTGATGGCAGCATTGATAAATATAAGGCCAGACTAGTTGTTAAAGGTTTTAGCCAACGCCTTGGCGTTGATTATAGTCAAACATTTAGCCCAGTAGCAAAGTTGGGGACAATTCGTGCAATTTTAAGCATTGCTGCCAGCGAGCAAATGCATCTTACACAATTTGATGTGTCGACCGCATTCCTGTATGGGAACCTTGAAGAGATTATCTTCATGAAGCAGCCGGAAGGATATGACGACGGGACTGAAAAAGTATGCGAGTTAAAGAAAAGTCTATACGGACTCAAACAAGCACCGAGGTGATGGAATAAGCGTTTCGGAAGTTTTCTGTTGAAATTGAAATTTAAGGTTAGCGAAGCAGATCCGTGTTTATATATTAGAGAAAGAAATGGTAAAAAGATTATTCTAGCATTATATGTGGATGATGGGATTGTTGCAGCAACAGATTGTCAAGACTTAGACATTTTTCTTAGAGAGTTGAAAACGGAGTTCAAGATCGCCTCAAAAGAAGCAGTTTATTTTTTGGGACTGGAAATCAAACGTGAAAACGGCAACATTAAAATATCCCAAGAAGCGCACGCAAAAAGAATTCTTGAACGTTTTGGTTTCTCAGAGTGCAAACCGATTTCAACGCCAATGCTGAAGAATTCAGAAACATCTAAAACAGGGAAAGATGAAGTTACTAAGCACAATTTTCCATACAGGCAAGCAGTTGGTGCCCTGATGTACCTCATGCTCGGAACAAGACCGGATTTGGCTTATAGCGTGGGATTTTTATCAAGGTCACTAGAGAATCCATCAACTGAGGATGTTGCTCGTGTAAAGAGGGTCTTTCGGTACATCGCGGGTACAATCGATTACGGAATTGTGTACCAACGTTATGGAAAGAAAGGTATTTTCGAGTGCTTCAGCGACGCGGACTTTGGAGGATGTACTAAAACCGGACGATCAACTTCAGGTGTAGTTGTTACATATGCAGGTGGAGTTATTTCATGGCTGAGTCAAAGACAAGCGATGGTGGCTACTTCGACTACTGAGGCAGAGATTGTAGCTGCAAACGAAGCCGCAAAAGAAGTAATTTGGTTAAGCAGATTATTTAAAGGTATTCTGGAATTAAGTAAGACTTGCTCAAAACCCGGAGTTTCATCGCAGAACAAAGCACATTTCAATCAAGCATTTCTTTGTTCGGGAGAAAGTGACCGAAGGAAAGTTGGGTATACAACAAATTTCAACAGAAGAACAAGTTGCAGACATCATGACGAAGCCATTACCCTGTACACGACTGAAGAACTTGTGTTATCAAATGGGAGTTTCATAAATATTTTTCCTTCATTTATTTTATTCATAATTTTGACCTTAAAACAAAAAGGGAAAGTATTAGAGTAAATTCAAAGTTTTTATTATTAATGTCAAAGTTGTATAGTACACAAAATAGCTTTTTATTAATTCGTACATAAGTGTACTTCTAAGAACTGAAATGTCTAAATTTGAATTCGTTTTTATAACCACTTGCATTTCATTTTTAAAGAAGAGAAGTCATAGTTTGTTTTTCCTTGAATTTATCATACCAGTTTTTCTTTGTATTCCTTCATTCCTTCACTTTGTGTTTTTGTATTTTGTATTTGTTATTTAATAAAACTTAAAAGTTTAACATGTTCTTTCTATTATGTTATTTTTGTCTCAACGTCGTCATGTTTGTGTTTTAATGAGAAAATCTGGTATGACGCCCAAGTTATTAATTTACTCGTGTCTCTCTTGTTATCCGCTTCTGTCCATACTATCACGTCGTCTGTGTAGATGGCAGTGTTGATGCCTATGTCCTTTATTTGTTTGATTAGGTCGTTGATATAGATGTTAAATATAATCGGGCTGGATACGCAGTCTTGCAGGGCACCCACTTTTGATTGTTTCCATTTAGAAGCTGTGTTATTCCACTTCACTGAGATCCAGCGTTATTTGGTAAAGCACTTAATCCATCTCAACATCTTACTCCCAACGTTCATGTCTGTTAATTTCCTATACAATTTGTCTCTCCAAACTCCATCAAAGGCACCTTTGAAATCTATGAAGAGACCCATTACACTCTTATTGTTGTTGAACGCTGTGGTTTTAGGTTGGATACTTGATGTATGGTGGAAAAGTGCTTACGGAAGCCCGCCTGTTCTCTGGATTAGTTTCTGGGATTCTAAGTGGTGGCTAAGTCTGTTGGTGACGATTTTTCCATTACTTTGGCTAGAATACAGGTGAGCGAAATAGGGACAGCTTGTTAATTGGCAAGCGGGTTTGTTTGGTTTCAATATAGGTGTAACAATTGATTTTTTCCAATATGCCGGTATGCCGTCCTCAGAGTCCCATATGTTGTTAAATATTTTTAGTAGAGTTATTCTAGTTCTAGTTCGGCGTTCGTAATGTTTTCTATGAAAAGTCTAAGTTGCTGGCTCAATTGAGTCTGATGACTATTGATCTTACGCTGGTCTTTTTTTAAGATTTTGTTAAGTTCGTGTGCCTTCTTGTAATATGTTGCAAGGTTGTTTGCTATTGTGCTGTTTTTAGTTAGGTTTTTGCCGTTGTGTTTATTATATTTTGAGTGGAAACTTCCCTTGGTTGTTTAAGGTCGTTGTTTAGTTTGTTTAAGTATTTGTACACTTTATAACTTTTGGTCTTGTAGTTTAGGTTAGTAATAAAATTTGTGAATGACTTACGGTTCTTAGTTAATTCTTTTTTGTCTTGAGTAATTCTATGCTTTTGGTCCAGAAGCAATTGTACTTTTTTGTTCTACCTCTTGGAATTGTTTTTTGGCAGCTATGATGATTTTTTCTGTAAATGAGTTGATGTTGATTCCATTTTCCTCGTAAACTTCTGCGTTTTGTAGGAGAGCACTTAGTTCGTTGTTGAAGTCGTTTCATTTCGGTTTTTTGAAGTTCCATAGGGTTCTGGGTTTTATCTTCTCCTCAGATTTGCTTTTGCATTTTATCACCGTTTCTATCAATCTGTGTCCACTACCTAAATCTTTTATCACTGATTTCTGAGCATAGTTTATTATGTTGGATGAAACCTTACTAAGTCCGGGGTGATGGAGTGCCCTGTGTAGTGTATGTATGCTTTTGGGTCTTCCGGCTTGTATAGTAATTCGTTAGCTGTTGCATTTAGGAAATTTTCTATTTCTTTCCTGCGGTGTTGTGATTTTGTTAGCCCCATCTTGGTGAGTGTCCGTTAAAGTCTCCTGCGATAATGATGTTATTGCGATCATAAATGTTGTCTAGGTTTTAATGTTTATTATTAGGAGGAATGTATGCTGTAATATGTAAATTTACTGTTGTTATACCATATTTCCAGTGACACTATTTTGGAGGTATCTGAGCTGTTCATTTCTTTTACTATTTTAAACGTGGCAGCTAGTGTTGGTTTGATTCCAACTAATATACCGCTGACAATTTGTCTATGTTCTCGTAGGTTGTAAGTTTTATATGCTTTGAAATTGAAGTATTTCTGCGTCTTTTTTATTATATTTGATTCTACTATACTGAATACATCAATATTAGTTTTCTGTTGCTGTTTTCCTAAGGTGACTTTTTTAGATATAGTTAGACCGCATGCGTTCCAATGAAGGGTTTTTAATTTTTTCATATGTTGAATGTTTAAATATAATAAATGTTATTACTTATATCTTTTCTACTATGTAGGTATTTGGAATTTCTTTGGTTAAGGCTTAATTAAGTTACTGTATCACTTTAAGTGAAACTTATATTGAGTTACGTATATTTCCAGATTGCATGAATGTTTTAGTCTTATGTTTATATATTAGCATCTTTTTATTATTATTTGTGTTTCGTAGATTTTGCATTGGAATTATATTGATATGACTTTCTAAGTGCCTTTGCATACACTGATTCGCATTGCTTAGTTTAATGTGTTGCTCGGTATATCCATTTTTTTTGTGGTCCATTTAACCGTCTTAAAGACGTTGTCCGGGAGCACCACGAGGAGGCGGGTGCCCCGTTTCTCTGTAGCCGCCTTTGTGAAGCAATTAGAAATATTATGACCCAGCTTGGCACAAAGGTAGCAAACAACACCTTGACTTCTTTTCGATACCGTTGATAATTTTGTCGATGTGCTGTTATCCGCATTTGGCCTGGTGCGTTTAACGCGACAATTGGCTTTGATATGTCCAAGTTTTCCACACTGAAAACATTTCTTTATGGAAGTGATTGCATCTTTCCCGTCACCTAACTTCCTTTTTAACATCGACTGATCAGTACTTAGCTCACCAACGTTTTTATTACACGGCGGTTTTGAAAAGCAGGACAAGAGGACTAATAGTTCGGGACTTTCTTTGCAGTTAGCTTTTATTAATGTATTACGAACTTCAAACTCAGCTATGCCATGTACAATTAACTCCATTAAGTCACCCTCACTCCAATTCGCTTGTAGATTTCTTAGCATGGAGAACTTCACGTGGACATATGTCTCATAGGTATTAACACTGGAGCTTCTAAAATGTCCCCCCTCTTCCAAAAGACGACCCAAATTCCTCTTTAATGGAAATGCTTCTTCAAAATCTTTTTGGAAACTAGCCCAGTGTCGGACGTTGGGGTTCCAACGTTCATACCACCACTTTGCATCCCCCAACAAAAATCTTCTAACTCGGGCCAAAGTTTGCAGATCGGACCTACTTCTTTTCTAATTTTTTCTACTTGACTCACCCACTTAGCGGATTCATTAACTTCAGGTCTGAAATAAGATCATTCAATTCAACTGATCTCTGCGACTGTAGTGCCTTGATCAATTCGCCTAATATTTGCGAAGATTCACTGTTCACATTATCAGCTAGTTTTATTTGTAGCACCACGACCACGAGGCATGTCGCTAAATAATAATTTTTTTTTAAACAACCAACAAACAACAATATTTTCAACACACTTGTCTAATCAAGAAATCAGATTGTAAAGAGATATCCAACTTCGCCCAGAATTACCCCTTGTCCGTCGTACAATATGTGACGTTTATCCCTGGAGTTTTAAGCGAAACTGTATTTTTGCTTGCGATTTACGCATACTACCACAAAATTTATGGATTCCACCACGAAGTTCATGGATTTAAGAGAAAAAATTCATGGATACACCACGAAAAGAACGGAAATTCATGGATACACCATGAAAAGAGCGGAAAATTCGTGGATTTGCCCATAATTGAAATCATTCAGGGATAAGTTTCACAATGTTTGTCAAATGTAAATAATGTGACGATTATCACTGTTTAAAGAAATCTGTTTAAAATGCTGATATGAATCAAGTTTCATGAGAAATTGGAAATATAATGCAAGAAAATAAAATTCTTTAATTATTTTACGTGTGAATCTAAAAATCAAAAAGCATTTGCTTGAATTGTTTTCTGTGAAAAAATGCGATTAAAAAATACGTATTCTTATTAAATTTGTATTAATCAAATGAATATCTTTTCGGTTAGGCAACCGTTTCAAAATACGCGACTTTTCTACGCAATTACAGGCACAGAAGTCTAAAACTTCAAATATCAATTATATATATGCATATTTTTTACACTCTTTATCCCATTTATAAAACCTGCACATTTCTACTATTATCGGTTAAATTCAATATATGTAAATATACAATACACATCCAATAAACCACTTTTCATTTACCGGTTTTATAATTTTTCAATAATATATTCAAATAATACCGGATATTCAGTTTGCAATAAAAAAAAACATTGCAATAGCTCATGAGAATGCACCCTCTGCACTTATTTTCGTGTTGAAAACATGAATTTGCAATAACGTTCAAGCAACGAAGTTTTTCAAATAAGTAGCGTAGTTCACCTCATTTGTTTGAATCAGCTGATTTGAGCAGTTCACATGGATTCACAGACACGGTATGAAAAATCGCATAAAAAACGCTGTCGAATGAAATCAAGGGGCAAGAGAGGTAGAAGTTGGATATCTCTTTACTATATGATTTCTGATTCGAGGTCGCCAAAAATTCTGCAAAATGTCCAGCTTTCCTAAAACGATGCAAGAAATATTTCACCCCCTCTGATTTGGCTTTAATATACAAGGCCTTCATTCGCCCCAAGCTTCTGGTGGTCTGGTGCTCCTAAGACCTCTCTGCACCTAAAGTGTAAGTGTCCCATTATAACATTGAGCCACTGTACAATATTGATAGGAGCGTATTTATTCACTAACACCTTTCCTACTTAATCCATGCAGGAACTATTAAGAAAAAATCTTCTGAAGTGTTTTAGAAGAAAGTTTAATTTCAGTGCCGAGCCATAATTTATTTACGATATATTAACAATAAAACAATTAACTGATAAGACAATAATCAAATTTATAAACTATTTAAAATAGAAATAATAATGATTAAGCATGTCATGACATTCAAAAAAGAGAAAGTGATACCAAGCTGTCATATATTTTTTGCGATCGTATTTCTCAGACTTAAGGCCCAACTATAATAGGCATGAGCGCGCATGGGGCTATTCACATTTCAACGAAATGTTTCGTCATGCTTTCATAAAACACACGCATAGCCATAATAAACACATGCGCTCATGGCGGTTACTATGGCAATATTGCATTGTTTTTTTTGGGTTCTTGCTTTTATTTCCTATCAAATCATGAATAATTTTCAGTTGCGCACCCGCCATATTAGGATTGCTATGCGTTTGTGTGCCTTCTGTCAAATTCGCACATATGTGCATATGCGATTCAGAGCGCACTAGCTCATGCTTAACGAAACATTTGTTTGCTTGTGTGCCATTTGTTGAATTCGCACATGCTTAACGAAATGTTTCGAATTGTTCGTGAGCTCCATTATATTCGCTCTTATGGGGATGCGCGTATTCGCTCACTTACTCATGCGTGTTTGACTTTAGCTCATGCCTATTATAGTTGGGTCTTTAAATATATTTAATATTCACATTTGATTGTCAAAAGTGCGACAGTCAACTATCACTAGCCGATTCCACCCAACTTAAAATTTATTGAAAATGTATGGAAAGTGGTCATAAGGCATCGGAAGACACGAGTAGAGCTTAAAACTGTCATATTAAAATTAATGGAATAAAATTCCAGGTGACTATAGTGTCAATCTGATAGACGCTAGAGTTGGACACACAAAATATTAATCGGTTTTCGTTATTTCAAATATTTTATTGAAATACTATCGCTTGTAATAAGAATTTATTCACACTAAATACTGTTCATTTTGTCATGATTTTTTGTTTTTTGTTCATAAAATACTCTTTGTTGTTCATTAGCAAAATTAACAAAGTAAAATTCATTTTAAGGAAATAAGAAAACACTACAGAAAAATCCTTATCAGGAAAAATTCAGAAATATTTCAAAACAGTTTCTTGGCAATCTGTACATAACTCTTCTAATGAAGTTTGGTTTTAATTAAAAAAAAATAATTAAGAGTTATGCCTTTGCTTCTGTGGATGTCTGTATATTTCATGAGATGAAAGAAAACCATACAAACATGGAAATATATACATTCGTATATTCATATGTACATAGTTATTGCCAGGAAATATATGAGGTATTCGTGATTGTACTTGTTTTCACCCCGTGTTAAACATTTGCTTGCGCCTCATACCCGACAACCGCATTAGGAGGTCGTAGTGTTCTTCTACCCTTTGAAGGCATGTTTGGCAAATAGTTTTTGGAAGCGGATCTGTTGGTGAAATCTTTACTATTTGTTAGAAATTACAATTGAAAGGTTGACTAACTTACCGTAATGGGCAGGTACCCGTTGATTTTTTCATCTATTAATAGCCGTTTACCGCTGCTGCTGTATATATGTACCACTACCTTATGAATCTCAGAACAAAGCCTACATAAAAAGCCAGATATATATGCCCTCTCTATGCTACCCATCGAATCAATGTGCTTGTTTATTAAGTTTAAAAGATTCTCCTGCAAAAAAAGGCACCACCAAACTTTTTCCGATTTAATTTACGCGACAAATCAGACATATAAAGATGCGTAACTTTCCAGATGGAAAACCCTAGCTAACTCAAAAATTTGACAATTGTTCACGAATCTTCCAATAAATTTGACAGTTATTGACGAATCTTCCAATAAATTTGAAAGTTAATGATGAATGCACAAATGTTTCTCATTTTCACTCACACTAATTTGGACTCATCATTACCCCATGAAAATGATGGCACATTCATGAATGGTTGCCCATGGTAACGTCACAAACTCATGAATTGCCCGCAATAAAGTCACTAATTCGTGAATTTGACGGCTATACGGAAATATTTTAAAGACTCTGTTCGCAGGTTTAGTAACCAAAGCTGATTTGTATCATCATTTTTATTTAATAAAAGTAATTCAAACATTATTTTTTCTAGGAATAACAATTAATTTTAGTTATTAGTAAATGTTTTATGCCTTTAGATTTCAAATTTTATCAAATCATTAGTCAATTCGTCAAATTAAACAATTTTAACTCAAAACATATATAATTGTTGAACTTATTATGGCTTATTATGGCACAAACGTAACTTTCATGGTTTTACTTTTGCAAAAACATGCTTTCTTTTAAATGAAGAAATTAAGAAGAGGTGTATCTGCCGTACAAGCATATTTTTATGTTAATATAATATTTCATATAACCATAGAAATATTGTACTACATTTTTATCACCAATTAAATTTATTTAATTTTATTGTTTTTAAGGGAACCTGAGTCCTTAAAGAATGTCCGAAACCTTTCCAAGCCGAACTGGTTTCAATATTTATCTATTTTCAAACGTATTCCTCATAGGTTTCCAGTACTGTTTCCAATAAATGTTTCAGACCCTAAATATTACAAAAATAGTGCTTAATGAATACATTTTGTGAACACTAACTTCATTGTTTAGCTGCTCCTACTTTTTGTTTGTTGCCATGACGACATTTGAAAAATAAATAACAAACTTATGAGTGTTTAGATGACTCTGGGAATATCGCATATGCATGAAATGTTTGCTGAGGAAAATATGTCGAAAATGGAATGGAACTACATATTTGGGATAAAAACGGAACGCCTTCATCGGAAAATCAAATTTGAAGTGAGATTTTCGCCGAATCTACACTATTTTATTCCAATTTGTGGTATACTTTATTTTCGATGCTCCTGCATTCTTCCGTTCATGGAAACACTGTCCATGCCCATTTCACTACATCAGCTTGGAGGGGAAGTCTATCAGCTGTTCGGCATAGCTCACACGTATTCTCGGTGAATCGTGTCGGTGAAAATGTTATAAAAAACGATGTCAGATGAAATTAAGGGGCAAGAGAAGTAGGAGTTGGATATCTATATGTGACTGATTTGTGATTTACGCCTAACTTTATATCACAAATCAGTCATATAAAGAAGCACAACTTCCCGATGGAAAACCGATAGTTAACTCAAAAATTTGACAATTGTTCACAAATCTTCCAATAAATTTGACAGTTATTCACGAATCTTCAAACTTTATTGCCCGCAATAAAGTTACTAATTCTTGAATTTGATTGTTCCCGGAAAATATTTTAACTTTCATGGTTTTACTTTTGCATAAACATGATTTCTTTTAAATTAAGAAAATTTTTATTTTAATATAATATTTCATATTATAATAGAATTGTAATACAAAGAAATATTGTACTACATTTTTATCACCAATAACATTGACCTTGTGATTGTTAATATGGGAACTTAAGTCCTTAAAAAATGTCCGAAATCTTTCCAAACCGAACTGGTTTCAATATTTATCCTTTTTCAAAGTTATTCCTCACAAATTTCTAGTATTGTTCCCTAGAGTGATTACACACCTTGCAGCGGTTCTGGGGCTTAAGTAGGATTAATGATACCGGTGAGTTATGGCGACGGACATGCGGCAAAGCATATCCTTCGGGGTCACCCATGTCGCAAAGGTCCTGGTTGAAATCTGAAAACCATGATGTAATCAAGCTCTATCCCACCCCCTCCCTTCCTCTTTTCTTTCCTTTCTACCCCACTTCCCTGGATCAAAGTGTCATGCGAATGATCAACCAGGCTGAGGGCCCAGACAAATAGCTCAGTCGCGTACGGAGCATCCAGATACCTAGCGACCTCTGGATTAGCCAGCCTTACCTACGTACATGGAGCCCTGCGTAGGCGGACCACCCTTTCTCCGATACTCGTGGGAATCAAATTTTAATGTCTACAAATAACAAAAATTCAAAAAACACACAAAACAATACTAATAATAAACCAAGAGAGGAAGAAGGTTCAAGTCGTGAACCTATCCCGCCCCTCCCGAACCTCAGCCTTGCGGACTCCGCAAAACCACTGCCAGACGGCTCGCCACTAGCTCTTGCACGGGACAAACCCTGCACGAGTAAACAAGCGCGTGCTGCTGCTAGGCCAACAAGGACCTTAACGGACCGCAGTCGGAACACCGCGCCTGTTAAAGGATCCAAAGCCAGCAACCTGTCCACTAAGACAGGTTCTGGTACGGCTCCAACAAAGCAGGCGAGGAATCACCATCTGTCCTCAACGGATAGAAGTACCAGCAACTTTAGGGAGCGGCACGCATCCGCCTTCCGGCCGAACCTTCGGACCCTGCGTCCATCTTGGATCTAATGTTGGCGCACAGGCGTCCCAGGGTTTCGTCGTCCCCGTCGAAAAACGACGTGGCGCCCACATTGTTCGGGAAGTCGGTTTAGGGCTTTCACCTTTTTTCGGAATTTTTTGTGTTTTGAGTTTTTGTGCCAGCCTTTGGGGACCCGCCCCAACTGAGCAGTCGGGTTGGGAGTTCTTTTGCGACCACCAATTGTCGTGCGGCACGCAGCATTTTTTGGTGCTCAACGTGAGGCAAGTTTTTAAGATCCCTAAATTTGAAATTTTTTTTGTGTGTGATTTTAGTATAATTTTTTTTTACGGTTGGAAGGAAATTCTGTTAATATTAAATAAAGAACCATACTTCCTTCCGTTGGTGGTTTATTTCTTTTATATTGTCTTATTAATAAAAATATTAATAACGGCGGCGCTACCGTCCGAGTTGGACCTGGACCTGGCTTTTCAACAACCACTCGTGTTGTGAGGCGGTGGATGTATACACAGTCTTGTTTAACAATACGCTGAGTAATGCATATTACCCGGGCCATTGGAAAACAGCTGCGGTACAGCCGATCCCCAAACGGGACAAAGATACCTACATTCCGACAAATCTCCGGTCGATAAGTCTTCTTCCGTGCATAAGCAAGGTCATTAAAGTCCTGAAAAAGTGGGTTGAGGAAAAACAAATCATACCGGACAACCAATTCGGCTTTAGGGCGGAACATGATACCGTACATGCCGCGTCCAAATTGGTCTCCGACATCCAGTGGAATAAGAATAAGACCCAATGCACGAGTACTTGCCTGATAGACATGGAAAAGGCGTTCGACACCGTATGGTTAGAAGGCCTTTCCTCAAGTTGGTCGGGCTCGGCATCAGTAAACTATGATATGATCTTTGACATGATCACTGGTAGGAAGTTTGTTGTGAAAAATGGCAATGTAACTTCTACCACCGTCTTTAACATAAAAAATGGGTTGCAACAGGGGGCAGTTGGCTCCCCGATCCTGTTCGCAATATTCACTAGCGATCTTATAGGTTCCATGCCAAACTTAATTGCGTATGCCGATGATTTAATCGCGCACCGATCAGGTCTGAAGATGTAATAAATAATTTGTTGTAGCGTGACTTCGATCAAATTCAACGATTTTGCGACGACTGGAAGTTGAAGATCAACTACCGGAAGTGCGAAACTATCATTTTCAGAACCCCGCTGTCCAAGGCCTCAAGGGACACGAAAAGAAACTGGCGCAAATTCGGCATAGTTGACCCGCAGGGACAGCCGTTATCCGTGAGAAAGTTAGTTAGATATCTTGGCATTTGGTTGGACGAGAATCTGTACGGTGGTAAACATGCAGCTACAGCTCTGACCAAGGCTAAGAAAGCCTTCGGTGTGGCAAGTAGCTTATTTTACAGCAGCCAACTTGATACCAGAGTGAAGGTGATCTGCTACATGTCCCTTATCCGGCCAATCATGGTGTATGGTTGTCCAGTGTGGTTCAACGTGAGTCCTTCCCAGATGGAAAAGTTGAGGGTGTTCGAGAGGCAGTGTCTTCGGGCCTGCCTCCGTTTGTATCGCACACCCGAATCCGAGTACAAGAAATTCTATTCCAACGAGGCAAACCTAATCAAGATAGATAATTTTATTATTAAGCTGATTCGAAGGCATGTTGCACGAGCTATGACTTCCACCAACTGTCTGATCTTTGGGGCTTACTACCCTAACATATTGAGAAGATGTGCCTAATGACTTTATTCCGCCCGAAGCTTTTCTCTATTTGGACGAGAAAGGCCTGATACAGGATACAGAAGGATGTCCTATCATCTTCCAAGTCGCACGCCGAACAGTGGATAGGCGACTTCAATACGAGCCAGACGTCGCTCGCAGCCACAAGGATCTTTTGCGGTTCAGTAGAGCGATATCGGCCCGCGATAGAGCAGAGTCTGCCAAAGAACGGCATTTGTATTGGTGGTTGCACCAGCATCAGCCTTCGACGCCGACGGTGTAGTTGGCTGTTTAGGGCCAACTTACATAGGTTAACGTAGTTTTAAGTAGTAAAGAGGAAAAAAACTCATAAAACCAAAAATTCAAAACAAAAGGTGCATCACGGCGTATTAGATATATATGTTAAGCATATAAATAACATATACGGCCCTGGTGCACACATCCGTATAGTGTTACGGACATAGTTAAGTCTAGTTTAAGTAGTTGTAAGTTAGTTGTACAATTTAGTTTAGTTTAAGTTAGAGTAAGAGACAAAATAAAAAAAAACAAAGTAGGTCCAATGTAGTAATAATATTCTCACCTTATTTTGTCTTGAGAACCAAGGTCGATTATGATTCCCTTGGCGATCAATATGAAACCTCCTAAATAGCATACATTTACACCTTGGGAACCGTCACTACCTACAGTTCTCCAGGTGTATCACATTGCCTCCTAAATAGCATACATTTACACCTTGGGCACCGTCACTACCTACGGTTCTCCAGGTGTATCACATTGCTCACGACTCTGCATGCGCGCGTGTTTGCTGACGTGGCGTATTGCCATAAATTGTTTTAAAATACTTGATCAACGCCAGGCAGTTCGACTTGAACCCTCAACCGAAACGTGCGTTGTTATTACATGGCGACCGTGACACGTTATTCGGAATTATTATATATTTAGTTGTCCGTTGAGAGTGATTCGGTACAAAATGGCGTAAGAAGGCAGCTGGACGACAAATTGTCTGTACTATGAAAGGGATATTCTTTTCCGTCAAATTCTTCTAATTAAATTAAACTTCGACTATAATCTGTAAATAAACTTGCTTGTGTTTTGCATTTACTAAATAATAGTGTCTAAAGAAAAATACAAAGTGCATGTGCGGTTAAAGATTCTCTAACTAAATGTTATCTAAACCGAATTCGCCAGATTCGGTGTAAAATCCATTCTTCAATTAATTCAAATATTGTGCGTATATATTAAATTTCAATTTATTTAACTTAAGAGGTATGTACATTAAGATTTACATCTTTTTTAGTACTTAGTAATTAAACTCAAATAAACAGTTTAACTTAAAATTAGTACAAATATTTCTTAAACTTAAAGGATGAGAGGGGTGAGTTTTTATGGGAGAGTGGAGAAATGAAGGGTAATTGCACTTTTAAAATCTCTGTAGTTGGATATGGATTTTATATAAGTAGGTAAGGAGTTCCATAATCTGATAGTGTGAATGAAAAATAAACGAGATGAATTTAAATAGTTACTGCGATAAGGAATTAAGTTTACTGTCCTATTTGAACGGGTAAAATTTAGCTTGTTAAATAAGTATACCGGACTTCGACTGTAAATGATTCTGTGAAGAAAAATACAGTTTCTGGTGTTGATATACTGTTTAAGACTGCATCCAACCAAGTCCCTAGTGTAAGCAGAGATATGCTCATATCTACGAATACCGTAAATATAGCGTATTGCATCATTAAAGGCCACCTGTAGCTTGTGCATGGATAGCGAGTCAGGATTACAATATATTAACTCACCGTATCTAATGAGAGGTAGAATGAGGGCAATTACGAGTTTTTTGCGTGTACCTAGCGGAGTGTAATAAGCACTGATCCACAACTTGCGAAGGCATCCATAAATGCGACCAACCACCATATTGATATGATCATATCCAGATAGATCACTGCTTATTACATACCCCAGGTTAGTTGTTTTCTCTACGGCTTTAATTTTAGACGTGTTTAGATAGAGGTTTGGGAGGTGGTCTAGATTAAGCTTTCGTTTAGAAATAGGGATTATTTGGGACTTGATTGGATTTAGTTGCAAACCATTAGCTCTTGACCAACCGTAGATACGTTTTAAGTCATCGTTCATGAGAGACGCAAGTTCATTAAGATTTGAAAATGGTTTGGCTAGATGCAATTGAACATCATCAGCGTACATGTGCACAGAAGAATGCTTGCACACGGATGGTAAATCATTAATGAACATGCAGAAGAGAATCGGACCTAATATTGAGCCCTGCGGAACACCTTGCTCTACTTCCATAAGAGATGACTCGCTTTCACCCATTACGACTTTTTGTGATCTCCCGGAGAGAAAACTTCTTATTAATCTGACGGCATTATCGCTAAAGCCAAAGTAGTTATATAGCTTCCAGCACAAGATATCGTGATTTACTTTGTCGAAAGCCTTCGAGAAATCCAGCAGACACAAAAACGAGATGAAACCTTTGTCGAAAAATGTTCTTATTTCTTCAAGAACGTTAATCATGGCTGTGGAGCAGCTGTGATTTGCTCTGAATCCAGATTGCTGCATATAAAGAAGATCATTATCAGTCAAGTGTTTTGTAATCTGATTTGCTATTACTTTTTCGAAAACTTTGGATAAGCAGGGCAAGATACTGATTGGCCTAAAGTCGGCCGTAGACGCTGGGTTGGTTTTCTTTGCTATGTGTATAATTCTAGCAATTTTCCACGTCTGCGGAAAAGTCGATGTAATTATGCACCAGTTGATCACATGCGTGAGATGGGAGATGATTAGTGGTAAAACGAGCTTGACAAAACGTATTGGTATGCCATCTTCTCCAATGGAATCTGACTTAATACCATTTACACATTGGAAAATTTCGTCTTCTGAGGCTACTACGAAATCATCCAGTCTTAAAATTGAATTGTCTGCGGTATTATTAAATTCGAAGTCTGTTGGACCAGGTTTTTCCCCCGAAAAGGCATGATTAAGTACATCCGCACTAAAGTCACATTTAGAGTTGTTGTTACAACTAGATATGCCAATTTTTCGTAGGTTGTTCCAGAGTTTTTTTGGCGGGAGAGATGCACTTAGTTTCGATCTGAAAAAGTTCTTTTTAGAAGTGCGTACTACTGCGGTAACGTGGTAACGTGCCGCCTTGTATGATGACCAATTGGCTTGAGTTGGGCTTTGCTTCCATTTACTGTAGAGCCCGTTCCTTTTTTTAATGGCGTTAACAACTTCAACCGTATACCAAGGACATGCTCGATTTAGGATCTTGACAGTTTTCGTGGGTACACAATGATCAAACAATTGCATCAGGATTTCTTGAAATATAATTATTTTGTTATTGGGATCAGCCTCATTACGGCATTGCATCCAAGGGGCAGAAATAGTGGTAGCTTGGAGGTTGTTTAGGTCAATGGCACTAAAATCTTTGAATGAGAAGGTATCAGGCACAACAGTTTTTGACAGGTTCAGATCATAGGTACAAAAAAGAAGATCATGGTCGGAAAAACCAGACGATAATTGGTCGAACAGTAAGACGAGAGACGGAGAAGAGACAAATATTAGATCAAGAAGGCTCGGTGTGCTATTTTTAGCAAATCGTTTAGGATAGTTGGAATTTATTATTTCCATTCCAGCTGAAGAAACTAGGTCCTTCATTTGAAATGCTAGTGAATCAGATTTCCTTATATCTATATTAAAGTCTCCACAGATGATTATATGCTGGTATTGTGCACAATAATCAGATAGGGTTGCAAAGAAAGGAATTGGTGAGCATCTCCTATTATTATTATATACACAAGCTATCATACATTTCGTATTGCAGTCGGATATTTGAACCATAAGATATTCAATTCCACTGTCACTGGATTTAGAAACAATTTTACAATTTAGTCCGGATTTGCAATAAATTGCTACTCCACCACCCGTAGTATCTGTCAATCGATCATTTCTAAATAATTCATAATTAGTTATATTATATTGTAAATCATGCATGATTGGCTTGAACCATGTTTCACTGACACAGATAACATCAACAGAGGATTGAGAGAACAAATACTTTAGGTAATCTAACTTACAGTCGTTTAAGCTACGCGCATTAAGACAACAAATTTTAAGACCTTCATAGCGTTTACAAAGTACATTTATCATAGTGGAAGTTGACTTTTCATTCACACTGTACCTTATGTCATCCATTTAAGGAGAATAAAATTATGTATACAAAAAAGTGCAATGACACTAGAAAGGAAGAAAGAGTAATTTGGTAGTTGATTAGAGAGGAGAGGAGCAAAAGGGGAAGGATGTACAATATGTATAAAAAGAAGAGAAAAAAAATTAGAATAGTAAGCTAACCACTTCGAAAGAACATAGTGAACAATTGCAAATTATAGCATATAAAGTGCGAGTGCGGTCTGAGCATTGTGCGTTTTTATTGCTAATCATGCCTCAAACGTTTATTCTGAACTAAAACGGAACTAACTAATTTAAACTTGGAATACCCTCATAAAATAACGAAAGAAAAGATAGAAGAAAATAAAAGAAGATTGGTTCAAGAAAGAAAGAAAGGAAGAAGAAGATTGGTTTGACAAGGTAAGTCCAGCCGTGGATTATTATACTCATCAGTTCCCGTATGCCTCCCGTAGTTTGTAAGAAAAAAGTAAAAAAGAATTTACCGATTTTAAAAAATACTAGTTGGCGTACAAACGGTGGATCAATAGAGATTGTAAGAAGGGTTTCATACAGCGAAGTGTCTAACTATAGCTTAACTAATTGTGAAACGAAAGAGAGTCCTGTCAGTGGAGAAAATAACGTTCTCTCTCAGCCAGAACTTCTGAACCTTCCTTCAAAAAATAATATTTCTCATGCGGCCAGTGCAATGAACCTAAATTACACCGTTACTGCCATGGATGTTTTTAACTCGCTCAGAATCCCTGACGCGGTTAAGGATCTTCCAAGTTTCGATGGCAATCCTCGCTCTTTATTCGATTTTATCAGCAACGTAGAGGAAATTTTAGATCTTATGCCACAAATACAAGGGACTAGCTATGAAAAAATTATAACTCGTGCCATCAAAAATACGGTAATAGGGTCTGCTAATGAAATACTTAATATGTACGGTACATCTATCACCTGGCAGGAAATAAAAGATAACCTTATAATCCATTATTCGGATAAACGCAATGAGACTAATCTCATTCGCGACCTCCACCAACTAAGACAAAACAATCTTACTGTTGAGGGTTTTTATTCAAAAATTATCAACATTTCATCTGCAATGACTAATCATATCAAAGTCCACGAAAAAGATGTAAATGTTATTAGGGCAAAAATGTCGTTGTATCACGAAATGTGTTTGAACACCTTTCTTTCGGGATTAAGAGAACCACTAGGGTCTATCGTTCGGTCGATGAAACCTAATAAACTTGCAGATGCTTTAAATTATTGCCTTCAAGAGCAGAACTGTCATTATTTCCAAAACCCACAAGTTCTGCAGCAAATGCCATTTCTTAGGAAGACCCAACACAAAGTGCAACATGCTCCGAACCCGCCAAGTCGATTTCTTAGAAACCCACAACAGCAATCGTCTATGAATTTTCAGAATTCGTCAAACATCCCATCTTCTTCATTTATGCGTTCTAATGCCCACCCTCGAAATTCCCAACCTCAACATAGTTACGTCTACAATCCTCCTGTTGAACCTATGGATACTTTTAGTGGTTATTCCCAGAGGTGTAGGATACCAAATAATGGTCAGAAAAATTACCCTCCCGTTGAACCTATGGATACTTTTAGTGGTCATTCTCGAAGAAGCATTCAAAATTCGAATAGACCATCAAAAAATGGTCAGAAAATGTATAATCGTACCCAATTACACAATATCGAAAGCAATCACCCACACAACTATGCAAATTATAATACATATAGACATTCGAATTATAATAACAGTTCACAATTTGAAGAACCTCAAAGTTATTACCAAAGCTTGGATAGGAGAGATCCTTCTAAGCTAGAAACACAAGACGAAATAGACGACACAAATTTTCAAGTAGAAGCCTCGGACATCCAGTAGGTTATTTAGCTATTAATAATAACGGGTGCCATTTGCTGCCTTACATAACAATAAGAAGTATCAATAACAAAAATCTAAAATTTCTTGTTGACACTGGAAGTAATAAATCTTTTATAAATCCAGGTATAGTAGCCGAAGAAAAAGTGAAAATTGTTGAACCTGTCGAAATTAGAACAATTTTTGATAAGCGTTATATTAACAAAAAGATATATTTAAATGGGTTACAGGAATTTAAAACCAGAAAAGAATTGTCATTTTTCGTTTTTAAGTTTCACCAGTATTTCGATGGACTAATAGGCACAGAAACGATGAAAGACTTAGGTGTTAAAATAGATCTTAAAAATTCTCTATTGGAAACAGAAAGTGTTAAAATGGCACTAAGCTATAAACCAAACTTAAAATCGAAAACATATACCATGGAGGGACTTACTAAAATAATTTGCTATCTACCGGTCGATATAAAATGTGGAAATATATACATTAAATCTAACTCAATAAAAAATCACTTGACAATTTCTGAGGGGATTTATAACGCCCAAGATTGGTACGCTTACCTAGAAGTGACCAACAGTTCAGATATTCCCCAAACATTTCAAGTCGAACAGCCAATTAAAGCACAAGTCTTTAATAAATCCGAATATTTAGAAGTTCATAACCTAGTAAGTAATAGAAATTCGAACAAATATTTTAACGTATGTGAATTACTTCGTACAAATCATTTGAATGTCGAAGAAGAACGAGCAATTAAAACATTGTGTAGAAAATATCAGGACATATTTTTTCAAGAAGGAAACAATCCTAGCTTCTCTAACAGTATCAAACATGAAATAAATACAAAAGATAACATCCCTATTTATTCAAAATCGTACAGATACCCATATATACACAAGGCTGAAATCCAGAGACAAATTAGCGATATGTTGGAGCAGGGTATTATTCGTCAAAGTTGTTCTCCTTGGGCATCTCCAATTTGGTTGGTCCCAAAGAAGAAAGATCATAGCGGGAAAGTAAAATGGCGGTTAGTCATTGACTACCGAAAGCTAAATGAGAAAACTATTGACGATAAATACCCAATTCCAAACATTACTGACATCTTGGACAAACTGGGTAAGTCCATGTATTTCAGCACACTCGACCTTGCTTCAGGATTCCACCAAATTGAATTGAGTGCTAAAGATATCCCCAAAACCGCTTTTTCAGTCGAAAATGGGCACTATGAGTTCCTTCGCATGCCTTTCGGTCTGAAGAACGCTCCATCTACCTTCCAAAGGGTGATGGATAACGTTTTGAGTGAACTCCAGGGAAAGCTGTGCATAGTTTATATGGATGATATCATAGTGTTTTCCACATCTCTCCAGGAACACGTTGAAAATTTGGAGGCAGTGTTTGAGAAATTAAAACAAGTTAATTTTAAAATTCAACTAGAAAAGGCTGAGTTCTTGAGAAAAGAAGTCTCTTTCCTGGGTCATATAGTGAGTGCTGATGGCGTTAAGCCGAACCCAGACAAAATCAGTGCATTAAAGAACTATCCAATTCCAAAAACAAGTAAACAGATTAAATCGTTTCTTGGACTTCTCGGTTATTACCGAAAATTTATAAAGGATTTCGCTAAATTGACTAAGCCTATGACTGAGTGCCTTCGTAAAGGAAAAAGCATACGTTTGGATAGTAGGTACACAGATTGTTTTGAAACTTGTAAAACCATACTTTGCAATGACCCGGTATTGCAATATCCCGATTTTTCAAAGCCTTTCAATGTTACCACTGATGCAAGTAACGTTGCTATAGGTGCCATACTTTCACAAGGACCAGTTGGATCGGATAAGCCTATTTGTTATGCAAGTAGGACCTTATCCAAATCTGAACAAAACTATAGCACCATCAAAAATATATACTTCCGTCCATACCTCTTTGGTCGCAGGTTTCAGATTATCACTGACCACAAGCCCATGTAAGAACATGGCTCTTTTCTCTTAAAGAGCCAAATGCCAAGTTAATACGTTGGAAACTGAGACTTGAAGAGTATGATTATTTTATCACATACAAAAAAGGAACAAAGAATTCCAACGCAGACGCATTCTCACGTATCGAGGTTAATGCTTCAGAAATAAATGAAACATCTACAGAGTTTGACAATTTAGATACCCTTTCTACGCAAAACAACGTTGACGAACAGGACACTACATCTACAATTCATTCTGGTAAGGAAAACGTCGATGACGGTATTCCAATATCAGAACGTCCTATCAATGATTTTGCATGCCAAATTATTCTAAAAACAAACAAAAATAAAATCGACCACTCAAATACGAACTCACAGAAACACCATCGAAACCACTGGAAATCCTCCATTTGGACATTTATTCTGTTAACAAAGAAAATTTTCTTACAATAATAGACAAATTTAGTAGGTTTGCTAGCGTGTATTTATTAACATCACGAAACAGTATAAATTTAATTAGATCATTAAAACATTTATTTTCCCACCATGGTATTCCGCAAAAAATTATCACAGATAACGGCAGCGAGTTCGTGTCTACTTTATTCAAAGACTTTCTAAATGTATATAATATACACTTACATATGACCTGTGCGAAAAGTTCTACTGGAAATTCTCCAGTCGAAAGGTTTCACTCCACATTGACCGAGCTCATTCGAATTCTTAAGTCCTTGTCTACTGATAAACCTATTGGAGAAATCGTTGATGAAGCGGTAATAACGTATAACAACTCAGTTCACTCCTCAACAAGGTTAACTCCTTTCGAAATATTGACCGGATATATTACTAATAGTAACCCTTTCGCAATTAAATCCGCATATAAAACAGAACAAGAATACCTGAGACAACATATAGAAGAATATAAAGCTCTTACTAAACTAATTAAGAAAAGAAATTTAGATGTGAAACGAAAGGTTGTAAATAAACTTAACAAAACTCGTGAAAACGCACCACGTTTTAGACCAGACGAAAAAATTCTTGAAATAGATGATAGAAGGAACAAACTAGCACCTAGGCATATACAGCACACAGTTGTCAAAGACAACAAGATAACGCTAATTACAAACAAAAGAAAGGTTCATAAGCAAAAGGTGAGAAAGAAACGTAAGTCCAGCAAAAACTAAAAAAAAAAAAAAAAAAAAGAGACAAAAGCCAATGAAACACTTCCCATATGACCTAATTTAAGAACAATTATATGTGTACTAGGAATAAATGATACAATTGATTATATATGTAACTAAACTGAGAATTATATTTTGTTTATTTTGTTTTCCAATCATTCCTTATCCTATTACACCATACTATTTCGAATTCATGAAATTGAATATATTTATATATTTCTATGTGCTATGTAATATTATGCTACCCCATTTGAACTGATGACATAATAATAAATAAATCCTTGCTCAAACCAATCAAAACACCATATTTGTATACTTATACATGCTAATCTACATGGTAGCCATAATCTCTGAAGAGAGCGTGATCGAATATACTAACAAATAAATTTAATTATATCGAATTACCTAATTTTCTAAGTAATGTACAATTAAACTTAAAAACAAAAATGAATTGTAAAAATTATAAATTATATGGATTATTGTAACAGATTATTTCACGATTTCTCATAAATTTTATGTGAAATCGAATCTTCGGTGGGAGGAGTTACATGTTGGTAACCCTACCCACTGATAAACGTCTATGCACTTGTTGTCATTTACGCGTCTTCTCCCAATTCCCTTATTTGTTTACGTGTTGTGCCAATAGCGTCCTTTTCCTATTTCCTTAGCCCCTCTCATTTGTTTACGCCAAAAACGTTTTTGTCACCTGTTATTGTAAAAGTGCATAGACGCCGAAGTCAGTTTCTTGAGGACCACCAATGAAATCGGTTTATATTAATTTAGCATACAAAATATATTTGCGTTATAAAAAAACCATAGTTGTTTTAATTTGTTTGTGTTACTAGTTAACAATTCCGTCTCGGAACGTAACTCGTGCTTTGCTTGCGGGGATTCACTACCTCTATGGGTTATGCTAAGGATATTTGAAACCGTTAAAGTGTTCCTAGAAAATCAGGTCCGTATACTTTTCCCCAAAAAAAACATACAGTTTCCCACTTGGGTGTACATTTAGGATAAGCTAGTGGTATTGATTATTTAAGTAAAATTAAGTTATAGATGGACAAGTGGGCGAAACTTCTTGATACTATTTTACCTCACAAAGAAGAATTCTACAGATATTATAAATGTATTAATAAAAATGCCCCAATAACAGATAAAACGGTTCAACTACACATTAATATACTAGTAGGAAATTACAATAATATTATAAGTCTTCTTAATGCATATTTCAGTAAATTAACAACTGCTCATAAAAACGAAGCCTTAACAATCTTTCATAGTCTTAGAGATAAATTGCTTAAAGCACGGGATAGAACTAGATATTCCCTTGAGTATACATGAAGAATTCACTTACAGCCAAGAATTGAATTTAGCCAACAAAGACGAACATAAATTCACAATGGTTGTCACAGCAAAAGAATTCATGAATTCGGTTGCAAAAATTTTGCCAGGATTCGATGGCAGCCCTAGTAATTTAAAAGGTTTCCTCGATGCGATTGCTCTAATTCAGACAATCACGGAAACACATGAGTCCATATCAGTTACCCTGGCAAAAACTAAACTAAAGAGACCTGCTCGCGATCTCATCGTAGGAGAAAAATAAGTCGGGATTTCCTTCCTGACGCTATAACTCCAGAACGCACGAACCGATTGCCACGGTTTTGCATTCGTTGGAAAGGTCTCGGGCTACGTTAGATTTATAGCAAACAAAATTCAGGAAAAATTTAAACAGAAAAGCAGGAAAACGGGGAAAATCATTTTTCACATACAGCGCCATCTCTGATACATAGCATGTACTACAAACCAATATGGTTTTGCATTGTGGTGGAGGAGATGGCGCCAGTACTTGGTGTGTGAGTATCCCTCATGAAAATAAGTACGTTTCATTTTAAGTAGATGGCGCCGGCGCGTGATACATTGTTTGACAGCTGCTGATTGTACTCTGCTCAGTTAATTTCATGTGACATTTATTATGCGCACGTTCTTTGAAACGCTAACTTAAAACCGGTATTGTGTTCGCTGTGAAATTGTGAAATTGAGGTTAAAGTTATTCGTTTCCTAACAGTTCAATTGGAAAACATCGAATCAATCACGCGTATTGTGCAAATTTGTATTCAATTTCAACAGCAGGCATTTGTCCTTAAGGTGGTAAGTTGAACTGTGAAAATAATGTGGATCGTGCATTTGAGGTTAAATTCACCAGTCTGTTCATAGTCCAAAATGCCTAGAGGACGACACGTGCGAACATCGGCCGCCGCACAAGACATGCAAGCCAACAACAAGTGTATTCACAGAACTTAAGTGAAGAAAGACAAAATATAATAAGAGAAAATGCCCGATTGAGACAACTCGAAGAGCACACGAAGATCATTGGCATCATACAATCGCTTGGCATTCCAATATGATCCCACTGCGAACTACAGTGATTATGACAATTTAGATATTGACGACTGTATGCCGATATTGCAATGCGTTAAAGTTCAAAAGAGAAACGGCTGGATTGTGCTGCGCAAGTGGAAAAGTCAAGCTGGATCCATTACTTACACCACCACAGCCACTGAAACCATTGTTCGATGGAAGTGATTCCGGTTCCAACCATTTTCTTCAACGCATCCTTGAATACAATAACTGCTTTCGCATGACTTCCTTTGGAGCTAATATCATTCGAGAAGGCGGCTTCATGCCGACTCGCAAGGTAAAAGATACAACACACACAACCAATCACTCACACCAATCAATCACACCAAAACAATCAATTGCAACACATAACAACTACACATACACCACACACTACACCATCAAACGATCAGAAGTCACACCGTATTCTTCAACAAATGACTGTTTGCAATTACAGAAACAAGGACAAATATATCATTTGCATGGTTGAATGGTGCCAACACCAGATGAACCGCATCAATTTCTGCAAATACGAGTATATTTCATTTCGTCGATGGTGGATCAGCTGAATGTGCGGTGCAATATACAGGGAACACAACAGTTAAAGAGAGTAATTCATTGCGCTTAGATTTTTGTTCATTGATACGCCTGAAAATGCAAAATTAAATGGATTGTTAATGGAAACCAATAATAGGAATAATTAGTGTGTGAATATTGTACCTGTAATTGGATCGACTATCTTCAACGTGATGTCGTATCTGTCTTGCCCTTGCCAATAAATGATTGGATATTGTAACGCATCGTACAAACGATGTGTCTCGTTTACACGATGCATGATATTGCTTCTTCACTGAACGACAATGTCTCGTGATTTAGTTGGATCGCCAACAATAATTGCAGCAACATCATCAACTGTGGGTGCATTGAATTTTCGCACATGTTCACCTGTTGAGGTACAATCCGCTCTTATGACAAATTTGTGCGTATCCGATGGCATTCGTTCCAATGCTGTTTTGAACATATTAATCACAGCGTTATTAGCCTGAAAAAATGCTTGAAACTGTTCAATAATTCGTCTCTTTAACTGTTGTGTTCCCTGTATATTGCACCGCACATTCAGCTGATCCACCATCGACGAAATGAAATATACTCGTATTTGCAGAAATTGATGCGGTTCATCTGGTGTTGGCACCATTCAACCATGCAAATGATATATTTGTCCTTGTTTCTGTAATTGCAAACAGTCATTTGTTGAAGAATACGGTGTGACTTCTGATCGTTTGATGGTGTAGTGTGTGGTGTATGTGTAGTTGTTATGTGTTGCAATTGATTGTTTTGGTGTGATTGATTGGTGTGAGTGATTGGTTGTGTGTGTTGTATCTTTTACCTTGCGAGTCGGCATGAAGCCGCCTTCTCGAATGATATTAGCTCCAAAGGAAGTCATGCGAAAGCAGTTATTGTATTCAAGGATGCGTTGAAGAAAATGGTTGGAACCGGAATCACTTCCATCGAACAATGGTTTCAGTGGCTGTGGTGGTGTAAGTAATGGATCCAGCTTGACTTTTCCACTTGCGCAGCACAATCCAGCCGTTTCTCTTTTGAACTTTAACGCATTGCAATATCGGCATACAGTCGTCAATATCTAAATTGTCATAATCACTGTAGTTCGCAGTGGGATCATATTGGAATGCCAAGCGATTGTATGATGCCAATGATCTTCGTGTGCTCTTCGCGTTGTCTCAATCGGGCATTTTCTCTTATTATATTTTGTCTTTCTTCGCTTAAGTTCTGTGAATACACTTGTTGTTGGCTTGCATGTCTTGTGCGGCGGCCGATGTTCGCACGTGTCGTCCTCTAGGCATTTTGGACTATGAACAGACTGGTGAATTTAACCTCAAATGCACGATCCACATTATTTTCACAGTTCAACTTACCACCTTAAGGACAAATGCCTGCTGTTGAAATTGAATACAAATTTGCACAATACGCGTGATTGATTCGATGTTTTCCAATTGAACTGTTAGGAAACGAATAACTTTAACCTCAATTTCACAATTTCACAGCGAACACAATACCGGTTTTAAGTTAGCGTTTCAAAGAACGTGCGCATAATAAATGTCACATGAAATTAACTGAGCAGAGTACAATGAGTAGCTGTCAAACAATGTATCACGCGCCGGCGCCATCTACTTAAAATGAAACGTACTTATTTTCGTGAGGGATACTCACACACCACGTACTGGCGCCATATGGTGGTCAGGTGCGGACTCTTAG
Source organism: Myathropa florea (assembly GCA_930367185.1). Lineage (NCBI taxonomy): Eukaryota > Metazoa > Arthropoda > Insecta > Diptera > Syrphidae > Myathropa > Myathropa florea. The sequence goes on from OV884004.1 coordinate 52,041,590, forward strand.
GGTAAAGTCTATGGACGATCCTTATTGAGAAACCGTTTCAAGAGGACATACTGCCTCCACGGGGCGGCCACCGGGCAACGAATGCTGCAGCGAGACTATGGGTCTAGTATCTCAGGCTCGCACAAAGAACAAATAGTTCTTGGCGCCAACCTGCGATGCACGACCTTAATTTCTCAACTGTATACATCCGGCCAAAGTATGCGACGGGAGGAGTAAACCTCCTAAAATAATCTCTAATCCAATGGTGGAACAGCATACGCCGAGGGATGCGTGGCTAAGAGAGTGCTTAGTCTCTAGTATGCGAACTCCGAATACCTGTCGACCTTCGGTTTTAATCTAGCCTTCCCTAGGCATATCGGGCGCTACCTAGGGTGACGTATATTTCCCGAATACTCGTGGGATCATTATTTCCGAATTAAATTTAAAAAAAGATGAGTATGGTGAAGCTCCACATTCACCAGCGTCTGTTCATGCTGTGGAGAATGCAGACGGCAATCTTCGGAACGCTACTGAGCCTCCGACGGCCACTCCACCTTCGGCCATAGTCAACCAGCTCGAAAGCGAGCCAGCTACAGTTTCAGCTGACAAAGGGATCGGAGCCAAATGGGCACAATCCTTGACAGCTACCAGCGCTAGTATCAGTTCAGAGGAGTCTGACACATCCACGGTCATAGACACTTGCAGTGTAGTCACGGAGAAATCCGGATGTTCTTCCATTGGGAAGAAACTTGACAAGCTGCGTCTAGGACCAGGTGGATTTGTCAAGCTGAACTCAGCTGAAAAGAGGAGATATAATCAAGCTATTCGCAAGGGCGAAACTAGGGAAAATGCCCTAGTATATGCGAAATCTCCTCTTGGAAATGAGTTCAAAAGGGTGAAATCAAAGGATCGCACCCCCTCTGAACCGGTAGCCAAAAAGGCAAAAGCCAGACATGCGCCTGACGCGCCCACCTTCAGTCAGGTTGCTAGTACTGTCAGACTAGGAATCGTCCCAGCTGACATTGATAAACAGCCTCTGTCAACAGAACAAATGGCTCTAATCCAGGAGGCATTCATCGACGTGTCGATTGAACTGAGAAAGAGGGGCGTGTGGCCACATTTCTCAGGCTCTCAACACAAGTCGGGATGGCTAATTTTCATCTGCTCTGACAGTGCTACTGCTGAGTGGATGAAAAGCAATTTCGATGCTATCAAGGCCAAAAGGCGAACCTGCATCACGCGAAGGACGTGTCCGCTACCCTTAGCAAGCGGTTCGCCGAAGAAAATATAACCCTTGGACTTATCCAGAAACCTTGAATTAGAAGTGGACGTGTTAAAGGTCTCCAGAATGGCAATAGTAAGTTAATCTCTAAGTGTGGAGACGCTGCGCCAAGAGCGGCCTGTCTCATCAGCAATGATATTAACTTTCTTCCCATTCCTAATTTCATTAACAGAGACCTGGTGGCCCTACTACTGGAAGTTCCGACGGAGAGGTGAACACATAACATCATGTGCGCCTCAGCGTATTTCCCGGATGACAACAGCGGCATACCACCTAAGGACGTCCAAGACCTCATCAGTTACTGCAAATCAGGCAACCTGCACTACATCATCGGTTGCGATGCTAACGGGCATCATGAGGTCTGGGGTAGTAGTGACACCAACAGAAGAGGTGAGTGTCTTTTAGAATATCTTATTAGTAGTGAAATAGATATACTAAATAGAGGCTCAAAGCCTACCTTCATAAATGCGATTCGCGAAGAGGTACTGGATGTGTCAGATGAACCATCTTTGTCAGACCAACATATCAGGTTTGACATCCCTGGTCAATTCTCATATGTCTCTAACAGATACGATCCCAAACGCACCGACTGGGGTCGCTATCGAGAACTAGTTCTCTCACAAAAAGGGATGCTTCTTACGTCTATTGAGTCCATAGGGGACCTGGATGAAGCCTTCCAATTAAACAATGTAATGATCAATTCCTATCACGACAGTTGTGTCCCCAAGACCACTTCAAATAATCGTAAAGTGCCTTGGTGGAATGATCATCTGACAAAACTTAGGAGTAGAGTCAGAAAACTCTTCAATTCTGCCAAGAAAACGAAGAGGTGGAACGAATCTAGGTCCGTTCTCACAGAATACAATTCTGAACTTAGACGATCCAAGCGGGCCACTTGGAGGAAATGCTGTGAAAACATTGCGAACATGCCAGTAGCAGCACGCATCCACAAATCGCTCGCAAAAGATCAGGCAAACTGTGTAGGGTTTTTAAAGAAAAGCGACGGTACCTACACGACGGGCAGAGAAGAAACACTTAAAACGTTGCTTCAGGTGCACTTCCCAGGCTAGTCTTATAGCACCTCTCAAGTGCACTCTAACAAAACAGACCATAGTTAATTAGTTAAAAGTTTATCTGGAAAAATTTTCAGTACAGATAAGGTTGAATGGGCTGTTGGCACTTTCGATCCCTTCAAAGCTCCCGGTGGTGACGGTATATTCCCTGCACTATTGCAAAGATCAATAGACCTCATCCTACCGGAACTGACAGCTTTATTTAGAGTGAGCTGTCTAAATCATACAGACCTATAAGTCTAACATCATTTGTGCTCAAAACTATGGAGAGACTAATTGATGTTTACATTAGAGAACGATTAGAGTTGTCTAACCCTCTAAACTCGAACCAGTATGCATATAGGAAAGGTAAATCCACCATAGGTGCCCTTCATTATCTCGTCAAAAAGATAGAATGCGCACTTGTTTCCAAAGAAATAGCCCTATGTGCATTCCTCGACATCGAGGGCGCTTTCGATAACACTGGCTACGAATCGATCGCAAGAGCGATCAGTAGCAGAGGTATCGAAGAATCGACTAACAAATGGATCAGAGCCATGTTGGAAAGTCGTTCGATTATATCTTCTTCCGGAGGAGTGTCGGTTTCTGTAACCGCGGCAAAAGGTTGCCCACAAGGGGGTGTTCTTTCTCCCTTATTATGGTCAATAGTTATCGACAAACTGTTAGTAGATCTTCAAGGATCAGGCTACACCACAATTGGTTATGCTGATGACCTGGCGATTGTTATAAGGGGTAAGCACGACACGACTATTTGCAAGTGCGCTACTACAAGTCGTGGAATGGTGCAACGCAGAGGGTTTATCGATCAATCCCTGCAAGACCGTTCTAGTGCCCTTCTCAAAGAGGACTCGTGTCAACCTTGAACCCATAATAATCGGCAACACCACACTAGTTTATTCCAGCGAGGTAAAATATCTCGGAGTAATCCTGGACAGATGACTTAACTGGAATTCACATATTAAGTCCGCCATAGAGCGAGCTACCAGAGCACTTTGGGCCAGTAGACGTCTTTACGGTAGGACTTGGGGTCTCTCTCCCAAAATTATTCATTGGTTGTACACAACGATGGCGAGACCCATTATCACATATGCGGCCATCGTATGATGGCCAAAAACCCTTCAACAGTCATCGGCAAACAATCTGCAAAAACTGCAAAGGGTTGCCTGTCTTGGCATAACAGGTGCCATGCGCACCTGCCCCACAACAGCTCTCGAAGCTATTATCGGGCTGACACCTTTACCCTTCTTCGTTAGGAAGATAGCTGCCACTTATGCCATTAAACTGCAGCTAGAATATCAATTCAAACCAGGTGACCTAGTGGGTCATCTTAGGATACTCAACTCAATCCCTAATAGAGACAGATTTTGTACAATGCCGGACACTATGGTCAGGCAGAACTGTTTCGGCAGGTTATTTGAAGTTGAAATATTGGACCGGGTAGACTGGTCCAATGGTGTCCCAACACTAGACCCCAGAAGTCTAGTTTGGTACACAGATGGATCGAAAATGGATTCTGGAGTCGGAGCTGGTGTCTGTGGACCCAACACTGGGATCTCTGTACCGATGGGGTCTAGTCCCACTGTGTTCCAAGCCGAAATCCATGCCATTGAGATCTGCGCGAGACATAATCTTGGTAAAGGTATCAAGGGCGCAATTATACAAATCTTTTCAGATAGCCAGGCAGCACTTAAGGCCTTATCGTCCAATCAAATAGACTCCAAAGCCGTCAAATGTTGCCACGATGCTCTGCAATGCCTAGCCAAACACAACAAAGTGAAACTTGGCTGGGTCCCTGGACACAAAGGGATTGCAGGTAACGAATCCGCAGATGAACTCGCTAGAGCGGGTTCAAGTACTGCGTTCATAGGTCCTGAACCGTACTGCAGTGTCAATTGGGCGACGGCTGCAGCGCTGATTAATGAATGGGAAAACAAAATTCGCCTTGATCATTGGACCAATGGGTCCGGTCTCAGGCAATCCAAACGATTAATCAGACCCTATTCCTACAAGGAAATCCTTAGCTTAGATAAGGAGAGCATAAGAAAGCTAACGGGCTTTCTTACTGGCCACTGCGGCTTGTACTACCACCTTAACAAAATGAACTTGTGTCAAAACACGGAATGTAGGTTCTGTCTTGAAGAAGACGAAACATCCCAGCACATTTTATGTGAATGTCCGGCACTACATTGGTTAAGGAAACGTATTCTCCACAGAGAAATACTGACTTCAGTGGAATTGAAAAACTCCACTACAAAAGATAGTATATCTTTCATAAAGAAAGTGGTAAATCTTTTGGATTAAATCCAGTCCGTCGATACAATAGATCTTTTTAGGTCGCAGTGTCGCTGCCTTTACGGCAGGGTTGTACAAGAGGAAAAAAAAAACTGGCGCCATATCCTCCATCACCATGCAAAACCATATTGGTTTGTAGTACATGCTATGTATCAGAGATGGCGCTGTATGTGAAAAATGATTTTCCGTTTTCCTGCTTTTCTGTTTAAATTTTTCTTTGCTATAAACCTAACGGAGCCCGAGACCTTTCCAACGAATGCAAAACCGTGGCAATCGGTTCGTGCGTTCTGGAGTTATAGCGTCAGGAAGGAAATCCCGACTTATTTTTATATTATAAAAAAAGAAGATTACCTTCAGGGTATATTCAAATTTCTTTAGAAATGTATTAAAAATACAACAATCTGAATAAAATTACATTTTGATCACAGGAAAGTGTTTATTTTTGTAGTTTTCTGACGCGTCACAAGTCTGTCAGGAAATTCTTCACTACGAAATTCGCTCGGCAAATCGGCAAACACAATACCAAACCTAATCGACTATCAGCAATGGGGGCCTTAGGGTGGGTTCTCGCAAATGCTGCGAGTACTTTTGTAAAATTGGTCACAAACAATTTAAAGGTTTATGCATCACATATAGTTCTACGTGCTAGCATTGGTGCTGCATCTCCAGAAAAAAGGTTTTTATCCTTCGTTATTAAAAACCACGAATTTACAGGAGTGGTTAAGGCCAACTACTTTTCGAATTATTCGTGAGCTCCATTAGTCCCTCTTACATATGCGGATGAGTAGCCGCACACTCACTCATGCGCCTTTGTGATTAGTTCATATTATAGTTGAGCCTTTACCCGAATCGGGTGTTCTCCATGCAGAAAATGTTGTCCTTTATTTCGGAATTTTGAGGATGAATACTTAATTTTAAGAATTGTTAGATAATTTGCAATAATTCAATATTTAAATTTGCGTTTATCTTTTTTTTTATATAAATGTAGATTTAAAACGCCTTTGTAAGTCATCTGTGCATACCACACGAACTTTTTGAGTTTAAGTTTAACAAACGCGATTCGCCCGATATCAGATGTAGACGTCACTTCCCATCTTCTCTCAGATCTTGCAGACTAATCGACTCACCGGAGCCATTGAAAATAAATATCGTAAGTTTGGATAATACATCACACAAATCAGATAAAATGCAAAACTGCTATTAGCTTAAAGGTTACTAAAACATTTATTGAGTTATAGCATCAATTTTAGGGTCTTCAAATCGGAATTCTGGGAATTTCGTCATATCCGTACCAATACCACCACCAAACTGTTTAGCAACACGCTCCAGCTCGTTTTTCTTTTCTTGTTCAATTTGAGGGTCAGAATCGATCATTTTTCCACCACTTACATAGAAAAAAAGGAATTTAATTTTGACTCAAATATAGAGCAGTCTACAAACCTGGTCTTAGATCTGTACTCCTTGATTTGCTCTAGAAAGAGTTGCTGAATAGGATCAGACACTTTCCTGGAAACAGTACAAGAAATTCCGAAACAGCGTTGAAAATTTAAAGTCGATTTAGCAAAATATGCCAACGATTTTGGGGCAATCTGAAAAAAGAGAAAAATGTATGTTCTGGCTATATATAATCAATTGCATAACCTTACCATATTGACTATAACAGCACTTACACCAGCTGATACCACTAGGTATATTGAAAAACTAAAAATACTAAACCAGCCGACAATACCACCAATTCCAGTTTATTAATACCAGAAATCAGTTAAACGATATAAGTCTCCTTCCAGTGGAAAATACCCTCCGCAATAGCGAAACACACATACTTCTATATTTGGCAAATATATTTCACGCACACTTTCTCAAGTGGTGTCTTTCGACAGCTGTACATCAGTCTGCCCACGATCTGGAATGATCTGGAAGTATGTCATGAGCTATGTTCATAAGATGTGACAAATTACTTTAGTCATTAACACAACTTATAGTTTTATAAATAAAGAAAACAAAAAATGTATTTGTTATTTTTTTAATAAATTGCGTTCAAAATAATGGCAAAAGTGTTTGAAATGCGAATATACACAATACAAAACAAGAAAATTGTAAATGTTTGTGAAGTTTAATTTGTCGATCGCACTCAAATTCACCGATTATTCAAATTCGTACTATCATGTACATACATATATAGCAGTAACCTTAATAAAACCCATTTTGCTTTGCATTATATTTAGTTGCTAGGAAATACTGGAAATGCAATTATATATACAATGCAGAAATAAATCATTGATATAATAGTGAAATTGATATTCTGCATTCAATTCTGTGTTTTTTTGTAAATTACTACGGTCATATTCAGCCTTTATTTGTAATGAAAGCAAATACAGCTCTACATTACTTTCAGTAATTTCTTTAAAATTAATAACTTATTATTCCCAACTACGAATAAAATGCTAAAACCACTAATTTCCTGTTTCCTTTTCTCTTTCTCGTTATTTTATTACAGTAGACGCTCGACATAGTGAACAATCGAATATAGTGAACACATAGAATTTTTTACCGTTTGTTCTATTCATCGTGTTGTGCGAAAATTGCACGATTAGTTATATTATGTGTATGGTACACAGTTTGGTGTTGTTTGAAGCAAATACAAAGTGCGTGTTGGTTGTATAAGGGATGTATTATTTTTGTCGCGTTATACGTTTTTTACGAGTGAGCAGTTTTTTGTTATAAATATTGGCTTGTTTTTCAGTTCTTGCAAAGAAACATTGTAATTATATTTTGTTTTTGATGAATTGTACTTCAAAACATGCGCATTTGATGAAATTTGCTCCAAGCAGCCCACGCTCGTTACAATGAACAATCTCGCTCCAGTGAATAGGCCCGGTTTTTATTAATTCACTCTATCGAGCGTCTACTGTATTACCAATTTAATTGAGTATAACCATACAAATTGAATCCCTTTCGATAAATCTATTTTATAATTTTCAAATATTCAAATAATAACGTAGTAATAAATGTTATTTCAATAGTCCTTCCAGTTATATGAATACACCAACTGAACATGATCCTTTCACGTTAAACCCCTCCTACTTTTTGTGTTGAAAATTTAGATTTGAAATAACATTCAAATCACAAATCAATCACATATAGATATCCAACACCTATTTCTCTTGCCCCTTAATTTCATCTGACAGCGTTTTTTACAACATTTTCACCGACACGATTCACCGAGAATACGTGTGAGCTATGCCGAACAGCTGATAGACTTCCCCTCCAAGCTGATGTAGTAAAATGGGCATGGACAGTGTTTACATAAACGGAAGAATGCAGGAGCATCGGAAATAAAGTATTTATTATCCACAAATTGGAATGAAATAGTGTAGATTATTTCAAATCTGATTTTCCGGTGAAGCCGTTCCGGAAAGAGCACTAACAAGCAGTCCAATACTTCAACTCTTTGATCCAAATAAACACACTAAGCTGCATTCGGATGCTAGTAGTCAAGGCCTGGCGGCTATTCTTTTCCAACGTGGTGGGGATGACGAACAACTTCATCTAGTATACGCAATCAGTAGAAAGACAGCAGATGCAGAAAAATTACTATCGGTTGTGTGGGCAACCACTCGATTAAGATTTCTACTTATAAACGTCCATTTTACCATCATTACAAATTGCCAATCACTAATTTATCTAAACGTCCAGAAGACAAGAAATCCTCAAGTGTGCAGGTGGTATAATTTATTATGACAGTTTAACTTCGACATTTTTTCATTTCATTTCATTTCTTTTTATTCATTCCAACTTAATTTATATTTTTACAATGTTCATTACAATATTTACAACAATGCAAGTTCATTAAGAAGGAAGATGATCATTCTATAACTATGAAAGTTAGTGAACATCGATCCGGTGTGAAATTGCAACACGTGGAGGCTCTTAGCAGAGCACCAACGGAAGATTTCGATTTCGGAAATGATGGAAGATAGAGCCTATGTTGTCGCAATATCAATTGATGTAGACGAAATTTTAATGTACCGGTCCCAGGATGTAACACTACAAAAGAAAATAATTATTTTGAAGAACAATAAGATTTTATGACTTACAAAGGCATTTTGCAAGAGACACCCTTCGAACTTCTATATGGCTACATTCCTCGCTTTGATGAAGGCCTTGTTAGACAGCTGACCATCAACGAGAATCCAAATGGTACAAACGTCCAGAGAGGTTACGCGACGAGGCCATAGCACGTCCAATATAACGTAGGGGATATTGTGTTTATGAAATCAGCCACGAAATCAACAGGGGATTCTACTAAATTACAGCACAAAAATAGAGGGCCACTTGTTATCACCAAGATTCTTCCTGTTGGATCTTGAAATATCCACCAAAAATAAGAGTTAAGGGACACGTGTTACCTCTATGGAAATCAGGAACAAGAAGAACGTTTTTATTTTAAAATTGACAGATACAATCGATATATATATTTTTAAGTGATGTCACTTAATTCATTATGTTAGCGTTTCCAACACTTCCTAACGATACGTATGGGGTTGCAGCTTTGAGGTGTGATGATTCCGGGCGTAAGTACTTTCTTTTTCATTGTAAATTATTATGAATTACCACGTCTTATATATCTATCTATCGAATTTTGTTGTTTTGTTTAAATGAGTTGAAGTTTATAAAATGTTTATTGTGTATTGTAAATTATCATATTCAATTCAAGGACATATGAAAAAAATGGATGGCCGATTGTTAGAGAAGATTAATATAAAGAAGGCAACCCTGCGCTTCCTATGAATTACTATGTAAAAGTCATCCCTAAAGAAAAGAGGCAGTGAGGAAGCAGAAGTCATGGAGTGTTTACTTTAAATAAATAAAATTGAATTTTTCTGTAAATTATTGTTTTTCTTGAAATTCTATAGTATTTGTGCACTCATCATCAACCGTCAAATTTATTGGAAGATTGGTCAATAATTGTCAAATTTTTGAGTGGGCTAGGGGTTTTTGATCTGGAAAGATACGCTTCTTTATATGACTGATTTGTAATTCAAATAACGAACGACTTTTTAAATACGAGTTGTACTTCACCTCATTTGTTTAAATATGTATGGCTATCAGCTGTTCGAGCCCATGTATTCCCAGACGGTGCAAAAACAACAAGCTGTCAAAAAAATGTCAGGGGCAAAGAGGGTACAAGTTGAATATCTCTATTAGTTGATTTCTGATTAATACCAGCTATATTTCGAGTTCCAACGATACTAGACGGGTTCCCACACAACGTTTTATCTGAACGATTTGCTTGACAAACACAGAATTAAGACCGTGAATGCACCAAATGTTTGTATGTGCGGCAACATTTGAAAGGAATGACTTCCTCTGCGAAAATGAATGTTGCAAGCTTTTCAATAGAAATCATTACGGCCTTTCTAAAATATCAATTTTTGATTTTATTTTCGTTTGTAAAAAAGAGATTGTCCGTAGCTAACAGGACTTCCGTCATCATCGAAATTCAGCCTTAAAGTGATGTTTGACTAAGGTGACCCTGAAAAAGAGGACACATTTCATAAAAATCAACTAAAATAAATAAAAAAAATAAATCGAGTTAATTCTAATTGTCATCGAGCCATCACAGTAAATAAAACGAGAGCATCCCTGAGATATGTCTTCGTCATCTATGTGTGACCGAACGTAGGTTAAGATACATGTTGAATTTAGTTTTTTGTTTTGAATGTTTGTGCCTACTGCCGTTGGCGTTGAATGTGAATTTACTGTTATTTCGAAAGGAATTTCATTCGTAACGCAGTTAAAAGTGTTGGCAGTAGGACAAGTTTACAGATGTAAGTAAATTTAAGAAAATAAAATCTAGAAATTCTAGAAACTAAAATCGTTATTCTACTAATTGGTGTTGTTTCCCTTTGGTTCTGGAAATCGGTGGAATCCTGGAAGCGATATTTGTATCTGATTTTGTAACTGCGCAACATTATTTTATTTTATCTTTTAAGTGTATTTTCTGCATTTTAAATTAAGTTTTTTATAAATTCGTTCTGTTGGCATTATGGTAGGAGATAATCACAGCGGAAGTGCACCTATATGTGATAAGGTGGATGATTCACTCATGGTGAGCTGTGATCGATGCAAGAGATGAGGGCATTTTTCCTGTGCGGATTTCGATCCGAACAAGTATGATACTGCGACGCCGTGGTTTTGCAGCGATAGTACGTGCGTAGAAACTAAGATTGAGGGCGATACTGGTGCTAGCTTGGAGACAGAAGATGATACAGTCACTGTAATTTCTCATGGTTAGGATGATTTGGCGACTTCGTTGGATGATCTCATGGAGGCTGCTGTTGTGGCTCAAGCGTCTGTTGCTCAAAAGGACAATGAAATTAAAAGTCTACGCAAGCAATTGGAAGAGGTAAAGTTTAAATTATCTAGTGCTACAGTTTCAGATAAGCAAGTGCTTACGATGGATAACAAACCAATTCCTCCAGTTCAAGGAAAAGTTAAATTATCTGCTGAAAGGTTACAGATGCTAAGGAGCATCCAGGCGAATCACAAGAATATTTTAAAAAATCTGAGGAACTGAAAGCTGATTGTGCTAATCCCAACGAATATCTGGAATGGACTCCGTTGCCTGGACCAAGTAATCGTCGTCCCAGTTTTGCGGAATCTTCAATTCAACAAAGTGACATGTCGAGTCTGCTGACAATATTGAATAGGAGCAATGTCCAAGAGCTACGTTCTTTCTCCGGTGCCAATAAGAGGGAGTGGCTGTACTTTGAGGAAGTGTTCAAATCAACCACGATTGAGGGAAAATACAGCAGCAAAGAGAATGTCGCACGTTTACGAAAAGCGCTCGAGGGAGAAGCGTATCAATTGGTAAGTGATAGATTAAAATATTCTACTGACGACCTCGCGATTATGGATTTATTGCGAGCTATATTTGGTCGTCCTGAAATTTTAGTGCATGGTTTAACTTTAAGTGACTTACTGAAATTGCCAGCTTTGAAATCACGATCTGATCCGAACTTACGTTTGTGGGCTTTGAGGACAAATGGGTTTGTCGCTGACATTAAGTCAATGAAAAAGGACGAAGAACTTTTTAATGGCTATGTCCTCACGGATCTTGTGAGTAAACTAGGGGCAGGATTGCATCATGAATGGCGAAAAGTTGAAGCTGCAGTTCCCAGAGCATCGTTGAAAGATCTTGCTGACTTTCTTGCTGCGAAAGTGGTTGATCTTCTCCCTGATTTGTTGAAGCCTTTGGATTCTGTTATGGTTAAGAAATTCCAACCCCAAAGATCTCAGCGACAAGTTTTAACGCACAAACAAGTAGGAGCAAATGAGACTCAATCGGTATGTTGTAAGTGTGCCTGTCAAGAACATCCCTTATGGAAATGCTTAGAGTTTAAAGCATTGACTCCGGAGAAGAGACTTGAATTAGCTCGCGAGAAATCCATTTGTTTTTCGTGTTTGAATCCTGCTAAACACGACTGGCGGGCATGTTCAAGAAAAGGTCATTGCGGTCTCAATAATTGTACTGGGCGTCATCATCAGTTGTTGCACGAGATGTTTGGAAAAAAGGACAAGGAGTTAAACACTTCTGCTGTTCTTATTGTACCTCAGCATAATTATGTGTCATCGCATCCTAATACCGATCTACCTGTTTTGTATAAGATCGCACCCATCAGGATCTATGGAAAAAATAATAAAATTATAGATACGTTTCCTTTTTTGGCTGGAGTCAGAAGTCGAAAACGTCACTATCTCAAGGGAGTTTATTGTGTTGGAGATCTTTGGTTACCTTGTCAAACAGTGGATGTTTGCAAGTTGAAGGAATTATATCCGTGGACTTCCACTTACCAACCTTATTAATACTAAGCCAAAGATTTTGATAGGTTTAAATCAAGCGAAATTTTTGTTGGGAACACGGCAGCCACATGGAGATGAGGAACAACCAATAGTACTTTGAAAAGACTGGAAACAGGAAATAATAAAAGCAAGGTCTGGACTATAGGGTGGGTGTTGGATTTCTTCGAACACAGCTTCACCCCGATACCGAGAATATATTGACCGCCCCTCGTAATAGCGCATCGTCTGTAAATGGAGCTGCTAAGCCAACTGTTCGGTTTTTTTTTACGACGTTATAAAAGCAGAAGAAGATCTTCACGATTCGGTGAAATGTCATTTTTCTACTGAAGAGTTTGGTGTAAAACCTCCAAATGGAGATTTTGTAATTAGAGAAGATAGTCGTGCTCTGGACATGGAAAGATCTTTAAAATTGACGGGGAAAAGATATGAGATTTGGTTGCTATGGAAAAAGGACGACGTGAAACTTCCGGGCAGTTATCGTCTGGCTTTAAGTCGTCTCATTAGCCTTGAGAGGTCTCTCAAGAACAAGCCGGACCTGCTTAAGTGGAAAAATGAATATGTGCAGCAACTATTGGCGAAAGGATATGCAAGAGTTGCTTCCGCTGAAGACCTGGAAAAGGATTGGCCACGTGTTTGGTATGCACCCACTTTCATCGTTGAAAACCCCAACAAGATTCCTCCGAAGCCTCGTTTAGTGGTTGATGTTGCATCTAAGATTGATGGAACATCTTTGAATTGTTTGCTGAAATTTGCTGAAAGGTCCTGACAACCTGGTGCCACTTCATGCGGGATTGTTTAAATTCCGGGAACGCAAAGTAGCAGTAAATGGCAATGTTAAGCAAATGTTTCACCAGATCCGGATAAGACCTGAAGATCAACAATGTCAAAGCTTTTTTTTTTGATGAATCGGAAAAAGCGTCTGCTGCCACTGCCTTCTTTCGTTTTGAGCAAGCAGATGCCGTGGAAGTTTCCCTTGTGATGGCAAAGGCTAAGGTTGCCCCGGTGAAGAAACTCTCTGTCCCTCGCTTGGAACTTCAAGCTGCGGTTTTAGGTGTTCGCTTGATGTTTACGATTAAGGGTTCGCACACAATCCCGATTCAAGAAGTAATTTTTCTCTCCGATTCTAAAACAGTACTTGCTTGGGTAAATTCTTCCAAGTTCAAATTTCCAGCTTTTGTTGCAGTTAGAGTGGGAGAGATATTGGATTCGACAACTCCTGGTCAATGGTTTTACATCAGATCCGTCGACAAAATTGCTGATGATGGCACTAGGTGGCGTGAAGAATCAGAGAGACATCATGATTCGAGATCGTTTCGAGGTGCAGAATTTCTAAAACGCCCATTTGAGGAGTGGCCGATCACATCTGGCAAGATCGATGAATCGGAATTGTGTGAGGAACAAGAGATGAGATATTTGACTCAAAAGCGAGATCCAAGAGTAAGTTACTCTGTGTATGAAGAGATAGCGCCAAGATTTAGAGCGAAATGGAGATCTTTGGTGAACGTTATTGGTTATTTACTTCGCTTTAAGAACATTTGCCGGTAGAAGGAAGCAAACAGGCAAGTTTTTATTTCTCCTATTGAGTTCCGACGTTCGGAAGACTGGCTGTTCCGAAAAATTCAGCATTATGTGTTCGCGACCGAGTTAAGATATCTGGAAATGACTACCATGGTGGCTAGCTCAAGCGCAATTTATCGTTTGTCCCCTTTTTTGGATGACGAAGGCACAATCAGACTGAGTTCAAGAGCTCAAAAGGCGATAATTTCATATGCATTTCGGAATCCAGCAATTTTACCAAAGAAACATGAGTTGGTTAATGCTTTCGTTCAGCACCACCATGAGCAAAACTTTCATGTCGGTTCATCAGCAATCATTTCTGACATCAGGGAAAGAGCCTGGATAGTCAGCATTCGAGTTGTAGTTGAGAAGATCAAGACCAGTTGCAACTTGTGTAAAAAACTCAGGACTAAGCCGATTATGCCGATGATGAGACAGCTGCCTCGAGCTCATTTAGCTTTCGACTCGAAGCCATTCACACACGTTGGAGTGGATTGTTTTGGACCTCTGCTCGTAAAATTTGGAAGAGGTACTTGCAAAAGGTACGGTATGATCTTCACGTGTTTAACATTTCGTGCTGTACAGATTGAATTGCTGAATGATCTGGGACTGGACCAATGTACAATGGGATTACGTCGTTTTTTGGTAAATAGGGTCGTAACGAGGTACTTGTATAGCGACAACGGCTTAAATTTTATTGGAGCCAACAACGTGATTCAGAAGGAGATCAAGGAAATTGAAGATAAATTGAGCGAACAAGCGGCTAGGTATGAAGGAATAGTTTGGCGGTTTATTGGGAACTTGGGAACGCCTTATAAAATCAATTAAAATCACCATCGATTTCATACTTAGAGGAGTAATTCCACGCGAAGATGTACTGCGGAATGCACTTATTGAAGCTCAAGGCCAAATCAACCGCCGTCCTCTAACCCACATTCCTGTTGATCCAGAAGATCCAAGGCCTTTGACTCCAAACTCAATTATTTTTGGAGAAGATGACAGAGATGTAACAGCCCCTGGGATTTTCACTGACAAGGATTCGTCAAGTAGACTCTACAGTCGTCGGTCGCAGCACTTAATGCGAGAATTCAGCCGACGTTGGTACAAGAAGTATCTGCCAGAGATAGCAAGGGGATCTAAATGGTACAAAAATACAAAGCCAGTGGCAGTCGGAGACATAGTGATTGTTGTAGAACCAAATGAGATACAATCAGTTTGGAAATTGGGACGAATCGTTGAAGTTTATCCGGGCACAGATGAAATCATTCAAATTGCAGACGTGCGCCTATCAAATGGAGTGCTGAAGAAGAAAAGAGTGGTCGGAAGGCTCGCTGTGCCAGATTTAGAGTCTTCACCTGAGGATTCAGGCGGCCCCAGGAGTGTCATCGAGCCACCACAGTAAATAAAACGAGAGCATCCCTGGGATATGTCTCCGCCATCTATGTGTGACAGAACGTAGGTTAAGATACATGTTACGTAACGCAGTTAACGTTGTTGGCAGTAGGACAAGTTTACAGATGCAAATTTGAGAAAATATTGAAATTTATTACTATGTATAACCTTCTAGAAAATAAAATCGTTATTCTACTAATTGGTGTTGTTTCCCTTTGGTTCTGGAAATCGGTGGAATCCTGGAAGCGATATTTGTATCTGATTTTGTAACTGCGCAACAACACTAATTTCAAATAGAAAATAAAAATTGTATAACTCTAATAAAATGTATGACTCTGCTAGTATGTATTTGTCGATTTTTCGACGTATTTTATTTTTAATATTTTTAAATAGAGCCGTAAAAATGTCCAAGTAAGTAATAATATTACTCAACTTGGATAGCTCCTCCTGATATTCGACTTCCGCCTTCTCCCTTAACTTTTATAACATAGCTAATCGACCCATCAGATAGTTTGCTGTGCGCCTAGCTGAACCTGTTTTCGCGAAATTGGAAACATCTTTTTCTTCTCATTTTTGCACACCCTTATGTTATCTATTATGCACACGTTTGCTATATATTATTTTATATTTTGTATGTGGCGACCTCACTAGACAACTCTTGACGTATGTACTGTGGCTACTGTGTTGTTTACTTCATTGTGCTATATCCTTTGTTACTTATTCCCATTAATACGAAATACAAACAATAGTTCCTTTTCTCTTACTTAATTATAAATAAAATGTAGATCCTAGTAAAAATACTAGGACTAAGTAAAATAACTACATCAATGAGTATGCAAAGGATTGCCGATGGTAGAAAGGAAGCACATCAACGCCTGAACGTGAAATTGCAATCGATAACTACTGGTTTCAACATTCATCTTGAAGCATTTATTCTGTCGCCCTCTAAATACATCAACATTTCATCATGGCCGATACCAAAAAATATTCCGCTAGCAGATCCGAAGTTCAATCATCCCGACAATAAAGATGTTCTTCTTGGTGCAGAATTCTACCACCAACTACTCTCCGTTGGACAGATACGGTTGGGTCACAATTTCCTCGGTCCTCGGATGGATTCTGGCTGGAAAAGAAGGTGAAACAGGACAAAAAACAGCTACGTGCGGCATCTCAACTTTTGATGACAATAATCTCCACCACATGATTGAGAGACAATGGAGTCTAGAAGAAGTTGAACCGGCGCGTAATAAGTTGTCAAAAGCAGAAGAGATGTGTGAAACTCACTTTGCACAACACACGCAGAGAACTAGTAATGGGCGTTTCATTGTCCAACTGCCATTCCATGAGAGCCCATCCACCCTTGGCAGTTCCAATTAAGCAATCAACAGATTTTTGGCTCTTGAGCGACGATTAGAGAAAAACAAAGAAGTGAAGAATCAATATATGCAATTTATGAAGGAATGACGATGAAGATCTAGGTCATATGACAGAAATCGACTTCAATGACATGGTCACACCAAACAACGTTATTCCCCATCATTGTGTCTTCAAGGCGGACAGCAGTACTACCAAACTTCGAGTAGTTTTTGACGCCTCATCAAAAACATCAACTGGAATATCGTTGAACGATATCATGTACACAGGACTAGTAGTACAAAGCGAATTATTCGCACTATTACTTAGCTTCGATTCCGTTTGCCTCGTTACGTATTTTGTACAGATATCCAAAAGATGTATCGGCAAATAATGATGCATCCAGAAGACCGAACATATCAACTCATCGTATGGAGAAACAACGAAAGTTCAAACTCCGAAAATGGAGTGCTAAACATCCTCGTTTACTACAAGGCATTTCTAAGGAAGATAAGGAAATATACCTTGACTTTAACAATGAGAGTAATGAGGCAATTAAAACACTGGGTCTAACATGGCAACCAAAGAACGACACATTTTGTGTTAAATCAAATATTATATCGGCAAGTAGAATTACAAAACGGAGTGTAACCTCAGACCTTGCCAAATTATTCGATCCACTAGGAATGATGGCGCCAGTAGTGGTCACAGCAAAAATATTTGTTCAGGAACTTTGGACATTGCAACTTTCATGGGATGAAGCATTACCCGCAGTGCTACATACAAGGTGGATAGCATTTCGGAATAATAATAATAATAATAATAATAATAATGGCGGCGCTACAGTCCGAGGTGGACCTGGGCCTAGCTTCTTAGCAACCACTCGTGTTGTGCGTGCTATTGTTCTCTCACGAGCGGAGGTGACCTACAGTTTAATGCCGATTCCGAACGGCGAGATTGAGAAGCTTTTTTCTAGACAGTTATACTCTTTGAGCATTGTCAGTGACTCGAAAGAGGTGGAGCCGTGAAAAAATGTTTGATGTTTTTTTCGAGATCCGAACTGACGACCTCGAGCGTAGGAGTCGACGCACCTACCCACTACGCCACGGCGCCCACGTTTCGGAATAGCCTCGGTAAAATAAACAATTTTCAATTTCCACGTGTTCAACAATCCTTCAAATTCACACCTTTTCTGATGCATTTGAAAGGGCATATGGTACAGTGGTGTACCTGAGAGCAATAATGAAGGATGGAAGAACAATTGTAAGGCTCTTGTGTTCCAAATCTCGAGTGGCGCCACTGAAGAAACAAACCTTGCCTCGACTGGAACTATGCGCTGCACTCCTTGGCGCACAATTGACAGCACGCATTAAGAAAGATTTAAGCCTCATAGATACACCCACATTCTTATGGACGGACTCTGAAATTGTGCTCGCCTGGATAAATTCTTCATCGTCATTTCAAACATTTGTTGCTAATCGAGTATCCAATATACAGGGACTAACGATTCCCGACCAATGGCGACATGTGCCGTCAAAACACAACCCAGCTGATGTGCTTTCGAGAGGCCTTCACCTAGAGAAATTTCCAGCATGTACATTGTGGTTTTATGGTCCTCTCTTCCTATCAGGACATGAAGATATGTGGCCGGCAAAATATATCAAGGAGCTGTCAATACCGGACGACACAGAGAGAAAACGAAACTCACCAATTGTAGCAACAACAACGTAAAAGTGCGATCAGGAAATGATTTATAAAATCAACCATCGCAATTCATTCAAGACACTGCAAAGAATAATTGGGTATATGTTACGGTTTTACAAACTTACTAGATGCACAACAAATAAGCGACAAAATGAAATACCACTAACTACTAAGGAACTTCAGGATTCACTGATTACAATAGTGCGAGCAATGCAGGCATTCGATTTCAACCAGGAAAGCAGTGATCTACAAAAATGCAAGCAGCTAAAGCAAAACAGTCACCTCTCCAGTCTCGCTCCATTTTTGGATGAAAACGGAATTCTTCGAGTGGGAGGCCGATTAGAAGCTGCAACGGTTCCTTTTGATGCCAAACATCCAATGCTATTGCCATATAACAATCCTTTGGTAAAACTTTTGATGCAAGAAACACACGAGAAAAATTGTCATTGTGGTGCTCAAACATTGTTAGCCCATCTTCGACAACGATTTTGGCCCATTAAGGGAAAGATAATGGCACGGTCAATAGTACAACACTGCGTAAAGTGTAATAGACCCAGACCACAACTACTACAACAAGTCATGGGAAATTTACCTCCACAACGGATAATCCCAGCACGACCTTTTCTAAATACAGGAGTTGATTACTGTGGGCCACTCTGGATTCACTACAAAATTCGCGGCAAACGACCTCTGAAGGCATATGTAGCAATTTTTTGTTGCTTCGCTTCGTAGGCTGTTCATATTGAACTCGTTAGCGATTTGACCACCGAAGCATTCCTTGGAGCACTAAGACGATTCACTGGTCGACGAGGACATTGCCAGCACTTATATTGTGACAATGCAACGAATTTTGTAGGAGCATATAACCAACTGTCGGAGTTGGAAGACGCTATTTACTCCGAAAAGGCGGGCACAACCATCGCAAGGGAATGCAGCGATAAGGCAATACAGTTCAACTTTATTCCCCCTAGAGCTCCTCGCTTTGGAGGCCTCTGGGAGGCGGCCGTAAAATCAGCAAAGCATCTTCTAAGGAGGCGTTTATCTGCAGCATCGTTAACATATGAAGAGTTAGAAACAGTATTGATTTGCATCGAAGCCATCCTTAATTCAAGACCACTAGCAACACTTTCAAATGCTTCCACCGATCTTTTTCATCAGTGAACCCCTGACTGCAAAAGTCGACGCAAACGCACTCTCAATACGACACACTAATCTGACAAGGTGGAACTTGGCCTCGCATATCAAACATGACTTTTGGAAGCCGTGGTCACAGGAATACTTAAATGATCTCCAGTATCGGCATAAATGGAAGGAATCTTCTAAGAATATCAACGTGGGAGACATGGTGGTCATAAAGGAAGACAACATTCCAGTCCTTAAGTGTCCGCTCGGCAGAATTACCAGGACGAACCAGGGCAATGATGGCGGTGTACGAGTGGTTGATGTTTGAACAGCATCCGAGATCTGGAAGCGTCCAATTCACAGACTTGCACCATTGCCAGTGGAACACGAAACAGATAATGAAATAACATCCAGAAGTGAGGACCACCAGTCAACACGTAACACTCAACCAGCAGACTCAGCACCCACAATACCGACCAAAAGGCGAAGAACATCGAGTGCCGGGGGAATTGCTTCTTTGTTAACAATCCTTATCATTCTACCAACAGTATTTAGCAAAAATATCGATGTTAACAAATTTGAATCAAATGTTGGTATTTATTCGCAACACGAAAATCGCAACAAGCGAATGAAACTTCATCATCCATTACGACCTCAGTCCGCTAATAGAAGAGTATAAAACATTAACGAACGGTACTTTGACCCTCACACATTTATGTCGAGAAATTCAAAAGAGGAGTTTTTGCATAAATACTTTAAACCAAATTCAGCATATCGTAACCGAACTTCAATCAGAAACATCCTCCTATCAAGCAAAAGAGTCAAAAGAGGAGCACTCAACATTGTTGGAAGCCTTGCTAACTCCTTATTTGGGGTCCTGAATACCGAGTACGCTGAAATAATGGCAAGCACAATAGATCAGGTAAACATGAATGAAAATCATTTATTAAACTTACTGAGAAATCAAACCTCAGTTGTTGATTCAACAATCAACATTGTGAAGCAAGACCGGAGTATAATAAACAATAGATTTGATCAGATCAACAGTTAACTAGCTGAGATAAGATCAAGAATTCGTGACAATGGTGAAGAAAGCCATCAGTTCAAAATATCGCAAATCGCCACATCCCTTTCATCCCAATTGATCATAATGATACTTAACGTACACAGAATACAGTCAGCTCTCATTGATGTACTTACCGACACTCATCATGGTAAAATGAATGCATTATTACTATCTACAGTTCAGCTGAAGAAAGAGCTTACAACCATCAAAGAGCACTTACCAACATTCCTTGAGTTGCCAGCAAATGACCGAGATCTGATACAATTATACAAGCTAATGACAGTAAAGGGAGGAGTGACAGGTAATCGAGTCGTATTCTGGGTCATGCTTCCTCTGGTAAATCAAGAGCAATACGATTTATTCAGACTCACGCCCATACCGCATTTCATAAACAACACAATGTTAACTATTATTCCTTGCGCTCCAATATTGGCCTTAAACACACATCGTGATCAATTCTTTCCGATACAATCAGCCTCTTTAGAAGGATGCATCAATTTGAAGAACGAGCAATATTTATGTCTCAATATACAAGCAAAGTATAGCGAGGGAGCAGAGATATGTTCCTGAGAAATGGGCCTTTTCAACAATGAAACGAAGGCTACTTGCAGTTTGAGAAGGTCTGAAGCGAATTCAGTATGGGTTCAGCTAGAACATAAAAACAAATGGCTGTATTCCGTAATCAACCCATCCCGACTTACTGCGATCTGTGGAAACCAGCACACCCAGTTGCTCTTTGAAGGATCCGGATTAGTCACGTTGCAGCCAGGATGTATTTTAAGACACAAATCGATTACCATTCAATGTCATAATACTTTCACAACTAACTTGAAAGCTTCCTACGCCAGCTTTGGAAGCATACCAGAAATATCAACACCAGAGCAACATACGTCATTGTTCCATAAAGTCAATATTACACATTATGACATCCAACTTCAAAATCTAACAGACTTGCAAAACCTACTCAGAGAACACGAAGTCCTTGATCTACCCCACAAACTTGAAACTCGCAGTCATCACAACTTCGCAATTGGATACTCGGCCCTAATAATATCCATCATGTTAAGCGCCTACGTAATTTGGAAGCACAAGACAGCAAGGTCCGCAGTCTTCACAAAAGCAGTACAATCAGCACCCAACAAACACAAGGAAGCACCGGCAAATTCAGAGTTTGTTGTCACCATTGCATAGGTTGTTGATTGTATTGTCATTCAACGCGGGGGAGAATGTTCAGTTAAATCACCGATGGCGCAACACAAACAAGTCAAATTCATTAAAACATTAACCCTCTGCACTGACGCAGCGAATATGAATACTACAAATATCGGATGCATTATTTCGCAGTGGGTCAAGCCAACGACCTATTATGCTGATCGCGCATTGCCGGCATTCTCAACAGTGAATTATTATTATATTAAGAAATAATTGTATTTTGTAGTGTAAGCTAAATTTAAGTATATAAGATGTAAACAATTATGAATAAAACGTCAGTCAGTTAATCGAACTCGCTGGACTCTTTTTTTCTCTACCTTCCATCTTTCTTACAGCAATTTGCTCCAAGTTTAAGTGCTTGGTGCATGATCAATAACCACACCAAGTTTAAGTGCTTGGTGTCTTCATTTACGACCTGCTCAAGAAAATTTACAAGAAAATTGTAACGATAAAGACATGGACGCCAGGGCGGAGTTGCTCTTGGCGATGGAGCCAAATATTGTGTCTTTGGTCAAAGACAAACAGTTGTCCAAAGAAATCTGGAATTTCCTCAGCATAACGTACGATCGCAAAGGACCAAGACAGAAGGCGGAAGAATTTCGGCGGTTCATCAACATGAAGATGGATGCAAACCAAACAATGGAAAGATACGTTCGTGAGTTTAAGAACTCTATGAGCAAACTACAAAAAATGTTAACATCACTGGATAAGGATTTATCCGTGGTTGTGCTTCTGGATGGATTATCTGAAGAATTCAGGGATGTACAAGCAGCTTTTGATGCACAAAGTAAGTACCCGGACGTAGATGTTGTGTGCACTAGACTTTTGGAAGTTGGCGATCGCAGAAAAGAAATGAACTAACAACAAAGCGCGGAATTTTACACTAAGGACAGGCACAGACTTAGAAAAGTCCCAAACTACGACAACAGAACGAACTCTTTTCCATTTAACTGCCGCGTATGTGGAAAGAAAGGTCAAGAACTGCTATAAGAACAGAGACAAGGCAAAGAAGGTAGTGAGCAGTACGGAAGAAACGGAATATGGTTTCACCATTCAAGTACAGTCTGCGTTCCGAATATCTACAGCTGGAACAATATGGTGTATCGATTCTGGTGCTTCTTCACACATGTGCTCGACAAAATCCCTATTTGATAACCTGAAAATGTGGACAAATGATGCATATGTGACACTAGCGAACGGACAAAGAGTTAAAATAGCTGGAATTGGTACAGCAAAACTGCCATCGTATCTCAACAATGCTGGAAAGGATATACATTTGTTTTCTACACTTTACATACCAAATTTAACAGAAAACCTAATATCAGTGAGTAAAGCTACAACCAGCGGAGCTAAAGTCGTCTTTGAAGGCAGACGAGCTAAATTATTTAGCAAAACAGGAAAATTGTTGATCACAGCTAATCAACAGCGTGGTTTGTACATCGTGTCAAGAATTAATAAAGCCCTTGCTGCACATCAAAATGACAACTCGTTGAACTTGTGGCACAAAAGAAGGGGTCATCTGAACATAACCTCACTTAAGCAACTTCAGTCGACAGGAATGGTCACTGGCTTACCAGAAAAGTTTAAATTTGATGAAAGTGATTGTGTATCGTGCATTTGTGCCAAACAATCGATTAAGCCGTTTAGTGTATGTGAGAACAAAAGAACATAAAAAAATTGGAAGTGGTCCATTCCGAATTGTGTGGTCCCATGAGAACTCAATCGCTGAGTAGAGCTGTATATTTCATCACTTTTATTGACGATTTCTCCCAACGAGTTTGTGTACATTTCCTGCAAAAGAAGAGTGAGGCCTTATGCAAGTTTAAAGTCTTCAATGCTATGGCTGAGAAACAAACGGGAGAATCAATTAAATCGTTGAGGAAAGATAATAGAACAGAATATACGAACGCAAGATTCGAAGAATTTCTGGAGCAAAACGGAATCGATTACCAACTGTCTGCCCCATACACGCCGCAAAAAAATGGGATAGCCGAGAGAGCAAACCGGACACTCCTCGGAATGGCGAGGTGTCTTAAGCTAGAAGCAAAGTTACCTGATTTCTTGTGGGCTGAATTAATCTGTACGGCAGCCTTCATCAGAAACAAAAATTAATGGCGAAGTGACTCCGGAAGAAGTCTAGACAGGTAACAAACCTAATGTGTCATCGTTCCGGTGCATAGGTACAAAGGCGTATGTACAGGATAAGGGAAACAATCTCGGGAAATTCGAGGCAAAAAGCATCGTGCATGTTGTTGTTGGATATAGCAACGAACATGGAACTTATCGACTTTGGAAGCCCGGAACCCGCATTATCATCAGCAGCAGGGATGTACAATTCTTGGAAGAAATGCCCAGAAGTGTAACAAAAGGAGAAGAGATCCAGACCAATTATTCCGTCTATGATTTCGAACAGGCTGAGATTGAATTTCAAGATTTTGATGAATCCAATCAACAGAAGGATCCAGAGGAAGAGCTGAAAGAGGAAATAATTAATTTCGCCGAACAAGTTCCAAATAGCGATGAACAAATTCACAGCGTTAGTGTCGATCCTGTAAATGTCAATCAATTGGAAAGTAACGTACATCAGAAAGAATGGTACCAGGCAATGCAAGAGGAATACGAGTCTCTTATCCGGAATGGAACTTGGGTCCTGGTGGACAGGCCAACTGACCGGCAGGTAATTAAATCTAAATGGGTCTTTAAAACAAAATTTCTTCTAGACGGTACAGTAGAGAGAAGGAAGGCCAGGTTAGTGGCTAAGGGATTCGACCAGATCAATGGGGTCGATTACATCGACACCTACTCACCAGTGGCCAACGTACATTCCATTCGACTCACGTTAGCTATTGCAGCAGAATATAATCTAATGTTATACCATCTTGACGTTTCGTCGGCATATTTAAATGGTGATCTAGATACTGTCATCTACATGTAGCAACCGGAAGTGTTCAGCAATGACTCGAAGAACAAAGTGTGCATGCTGCAAAAGGCGATTTATGGACTTAAGCAATCTGGCTGCCAATGGAATTTCAAATTGAACAATACTCTAAAGGACCTCGGATTCGCTCAATCATCATACGACAAATGCATCTACTATACGATCAAGGGAGAATCTTTTACAATCATGACGGTTTATGTCGATGACCTGCTATTGGCAACAAATAAAACTGAAGAGTACTCATCGATCTATGCCACACTATCAAAGGAGTTTGATGTCCATAATTTGGGTGAACCTAAATTATGTGTAGGCCTTGAGATCATGAGGAAGGACGATGAGATCAGCCTTCGCCAAATGGGATACATAAACAGTCTCATCGATTCTTACAACCTAAACGAAGCCGAACCATCACGTTTACCATCGCAAGTTAAACTCAACATTCAAAAGGAACCAGCCATTAAGGGCGAAAGTGAAAAAGTTAACACCACAGAATACCGACAACTAGTGGGTCGCCTGCTTTATTTAGCTAACTTCAGCAGACTCGATATTTCGTATATCGTGAATGTCCTATCGCAATATATTAAAGATCCAAGACGCCAGCACTGGAACACCGCATTAAACATCATAAGGTACTTGATCGGAACCAAAAAAACAAAAATTGTCTACCGAAGGACAAATCGACCGCTCCAAGCATTTTCGGATTCTAACTGGGGAGCAGATACTGATGACAGGAAGTCCCAATCCGGATTCGTGTTTCTCCACTCTGGTGGAGCAATTCACTGGGGAACGAAAACAAAAAATAGTCGCCACATCCAGCACAGAAGCTGAATACATCTCACTTTCATCAGTGGCAAAAGATGTTGCATACTTTCGTAACATCCTGCTCGAGCTCCAACTACATATCGGACATGTGGACTTATTCTGCGACAATCAAAGTGCCAAACACATCGCAACTGATCAGTCCAACCAGGGAAGAACAAAGCATATCGATGTCCGCTACCACTACATACGGGATGCAATTGCTGAGAATGTCATAAACATCAAATTCCTAAGAACTGAAGATATGAGAGCAGATGTGTTTACAAAGCAATTACCAGTTAAGCCACATTTCATGCACTTTATCGAAAGATATATATTATGTTAACTGCGTATTCGGTTTTCGCCAAACCTTATGGCGTCCATCGGAAGCGTGAATGTGAAATTTACTCTCGTTAGAGAATATTACGATATTGCAGAAGTCCCTTTGAGTGATTTTTGGCGAATTTAACCAAATTTTTTAGCCAAAGACGCAGTAAGATCCAAAGTATATGGCTGGTACGGTGAAGCATTGTGAAGGATTAATAGTGGTTTGAGGGTGTATGGCGGCATCTGGTGTTGGCATTTTAGTATTAATTGAGACGACAATGAATCGATAGGATTACCTCAGTATACTGAAAAACAATCTGCACCATAGCTTGTAGAAATTAGGCTTGAAGGGCTCATTTCTATTCCAACAAGACAATGACCCAAAGCACACTTCAATGGGTGTGAAGGAATGGTTGCTGTACAATGTGCGAAAACAGCTCAAAACACCACCTCAATCACCGGATTTAAATATTTTCGAGCTTTTGTGGGATCATCTCGATCGTCAAATCCTAAACCATGACATTAGGACCAAATTCGAGCTTAAGGCTATTATACAGGACGAATGGGAAAAAAATAAGTCTGGAAGTAACTCAAAAGCTTGCTACCTCCATGGGATCGAGAATAAAGGCAGTTATTACTGCTTAAGGATATCCAACTTGGAATAAATTTGATTAATTTGCGATAAATCTCTCTTTTTTAATAGTGTATACTTACTTTTGTAACATGCAATTTTAACAGTATCTTACTATGTTTCTTAATATTTTTGTTATCGTTAGCCCTATTTTATTTATTGTTTGTTTTTTTGAAAAGAGCATAAAAATAGCAAAATAAATATGTATAACATGTTACCTAAAGTTTAACATGCCAGATGGTCGTCCTATGACTATTCGTCGATTGATCTGTCTGGAGAAACGCCTAAAACTATACTCTGAACTGGCGGAAAATATTAAACAGCATATAGGAGAGTACGAGGCCAAAGGATACATTCGACAGCATAACCCACAAGAAATTTTGAAATCTCATCAGAAAGCATGGTACTTGCTAATATTCCCAGTTACAAACCGGAGAAGGTGCGTATTGTATGGGATACAGCTGGCAAGGTTCGTGGAATTTCATTAAATACATTGTTGATGAAGGGCGTTGACTGGAATGCATCATAATTGGGTATATTTGTACGTAGTAGAGAGAGAAGAATATGCATAGGCGCAGATATAAAAGAAATGTTCCATCAGATAAATATTGCTGAAAGAGATCAAAATTTTTTGCGATTCCTATGGAGAGATTGCGCGGAAGAAAATGAACCAGATACATACGTGATGCAGGTCATGACCTTTGGGGCGACGTGCTCTCCTAGTTGTGCGCAGTATATAAAAAACAAAAATGCATTACACTTCATTGACAGATATCCACGAGCGGTTAAATGCATAACAAGTAATCATTACGTTTATGACTTGCTAGATAGTGTCAACACTGATGAAGAAGCCGTACAGTTAGCAAAAAAAGTGATAAATATACATAAACGACGGGGTATTGAGATCAGAAATTGGAAATCCCACTGTATACAAGTGATGCGTATCCTTAACTCCGAAATGTCAAGAGGAAACTTCGATATTTTATTGAACGCAGAAGCTCTAAGAGGGAAGGTACTGGGAATGTGGTGGTGTATAAAGAATGATGAATACACATAGTCGCTTTGCTACAATAAAGGGAATTCATCTGTTTGAAAAGGAGAAAAAAGACGAAAAGACTGGGACTGTTTGCACATTTTTTGGTTTACCTTAAAATAATTCTGTAGGAGATCTGGCGAAGCGGAATACAGTAGGTTGAGGATGGTTTTTTCCACAAACTGGCTGAGGGTACTTCCAATGGTAGAACAATTGCGTTTACCACGCTGTTATCTGAAGAGCTTTTCATGTTGGCATGAGGCAAAAACTCAGTTGCATGTTTTTGTGGATGCCAGTGAAAAGGCATGTGCTGCTGTTTGTTATTTGCGAACTAAAAAAGAAAACCAAGTGGAATGTGCTTTGGTCGGAGCCAAAACAAAGGTAACGCCGTTAAAACTTAGTTCCATACCACGATTAGAATTAGATGCAGCAGTGTTGGGATGCAGATTCGCCAAAAGTATTAAGGATGAACTAACTATAGAGATCAACAACATAATTTTCTGGTGTGATTCAAAGGTAATATTAGGCTGGATAAGAGGAGATCCAAGAAGGTTCACCAAATTTGTAGCATTTCGAGTTTCGGAAATTCTAGAAAACTAAAATGCAAAAAATCAAAGTGCCCAGAAGATATCCTTATTGTTAATGAAACATCAGAGGAGCTAATAAATACACACGCTGATGAATTACCGTTTATAGATTTCAACAGATTTTCAAAATGGAAACGGCTACTAAACACCGTAGCATATGTTATCATATTTATACACTACATTAACAACACCGATTGCTACTTTAAACGTGAAGGTATTCTAACACGCGAGGATATTTGTACATCAAGCGGAAATATTAATCTTGAAGTTGGTTCAGAAGGAAGCTTACAATAGTGAAATAAATAAAATTGGAATAACATCAGAAACTGATAGAAAAGGACTTCAAGTCACAGTTGATCATAATAATTCCTTATATTGACTGTCACCATACCTTGATGAAGAGGGCTTGTTAAGGGTAAGAGGACACCAAAAGATCAATCATTTTACCAAAGGATCATCACGTAACTCGCTTACTTGTTCAGTGTGTACATGAAGAATTCCTGCATTCCAACAACGAAAGTGTGGTTAACCAAATTCGGCAGCGCTATTGGATGCCAAAACGCAGGTGCGCTTTAAAGAAAATTCAAAGTTCTTGTCAATTTTGTAAAATTAGAAAGGCAAAACCACAAGAACCTGAAATGGCACCACTTCCAATAGGATCATTAACCGTGGCAATTGGGCGTCGTGTGGAGAAACGATGAGGAAATAATACCTCACAATTAGAGCAGTGCATGTTGAAATAGCGCATAAGCTGGATGCGGTCCTTTATACTCTGCTTTAACGATTTCATAAACCGTCGTGGAATACCAAAAGTTATATATAGCGATAGAGGCACAAATTTTATTGGCGCAGAGAGGATGTTACAAGAAGCATTGAAATCAATCAACACTTCAATGGAAATTTAATCCTCCAGCGTCACCACACATGGGCGGTGCTTGGGAACACCTAGTCAAATCTTTAAAATTTGCTTTATACGACGTGTTACCAACTAGAGCGCCTTCGGATCCGCTATTTAGGGCGTGTTTAATAGCGGTAGAATATATAGTCAACTCAAGGCCACTTACCTACATGCCTCTTAAAAGTGATTTACAGGAAGCATTGACACCGAATCACTTTTTAAGGCTAACATCCGGAGCAATAAAGCAAATGGCAGCAATCGATGATAGAGTGAAAGTTAAAGTATGCTTATCAAGCTAAAGAGAGATTTACTGACAAATGTTGGAAAAGGTTTGTGACTGAGTATACACCAGAACTAACTCTCCGGTCAAAGTGTCATAGGTAGATTTCACCGTTAAAGGTAGGAAACCTCGTGTTGATTGTGGAAAAAAAACTTACCAAGGAATAACTACCCTAAAGGGAACATTTTAGAGGTGACCTCATTTGTCAAAGATAGACAAGTGCGTAGCGCTGTTGTTTAAACTGCAGAAGTTATTTTAGTGAAGCCAGCTGTTAAACTAGCATTGATAGAGGTGGAAAAAAAAAGTACGTCATCATCTTATCCTGAAGCTGCTGTACCGGGGGGAAGTGTGAAGAAATATTTTCTATAACGCATCAGGCAATGCTACCCAAGGCA
Organism: Myathropa florea; assembly: GCA_930367185.1. Classification (NCBI taxonomy): domain Eukaryota; kingdom Metazoa; phylum Arthropoda; class Insecta; order Diptera; family Syrphidae; genus Myathropa; species Myathropa florea. The sequence continues at coordinate 52,071,375 of OV884004.1, forward strand.
GAAACGTCAAATCGATCGCCGTCTTTAACTTGAAATTTGAAAACAGACATTCATTCGTTCATAGAGCATCAATGTGAAAAGTACTTTGTGTAACTTAAAAATTTGAGCTTTATTTTTTCTGAGGAATTAAGAACTAGTACGTAAATTTAGTTCACACATTTTTTAATTGCTGTGGTAAAAACAATTTTTTTAAATTCGTTGTTAAATTTACATTTTCCTCCATCAGTTCAAGCAGCCGTTTTGTTTGTCTTGGGCCAATATTTGAATCCTTGAAATCAATAATTAATACAGAACACATTTTTATACCATTTCAGTAAAAAGATTGAAAAAAATCGAGTTTTACATGATTTTTCATTTGAGGCGTTTACAAAATCCATTTCGACTTTTGTCGTTTTAGTATACTAAAATGATTACCGGAATACCAAATCACGACAATCGTCGCGCAAGAAATACGTTCCACATGAGGTTTGTATAAGAAATTATACACGCGGACAATATGAAAAAATAAGACAGAGTTAATTCCAATTCTCATACAATTTATTGTGACGCAGAAATTTATTGTAACAAACAAAGAAAAAAAGACAGCTGTTGCTTAAGCAGCCTCTCGCCAAGAAAGTAAAAACACGAGTGAGTAATAAAAATACAAAATACAAAGAATAAACGCTTCAGTGCCTGTCAAACGAAAAGGAATATCAAAGAGGAAGAGCGAAAAGTCCTAATTGCTCTTTCGGTGATGATGATTTCCGGATGTACGTTAATGATGCGTCCATGTCGCCATTGGGTTGGTGGCAAATTCTCGTGCCGAAATATGACGATGTCACCCACTTGTAGATTCTCAGCTGGTCGCCTTCATCTTGAACGTTGTTGTAGCGAAGCCAAATACTCATCGTGCCAACGATGCCAAAACTACTGATGCATCTGTCGAAGAAGTTTCCAGGTCTTAAGTCGATTTGTAGGTGTATCCGGGATAGTAGGTTCGGGTATTTCCACGAGTGAACGGCCGATCAAAAAATTAGCTGGAGTGAGCGCCAAACGGTCGTCCGCGCTATCATGCACCGCTACCAATGGGCGCGAATTTAAACAAGCCTCGATTCGCACTAGCAGAGTATTTAATTTATCGTAGTATCCACCAACGCCAAGCCACCTTGATGTGGAGCCGATGCTGTGATGAAATGCCATCGAGTTTACTGATTCGCCAAGTACTGTCGATTGTGCTCACTGTGCCACTCTGCTAAGTCTGCCTGTAGGATTTTGTTCGCCTTCTTGAACTGCGTGCCATTGTTGCTGTAATGTTGCTTGCATGGGCCACGGCGACCAGTAAATCGCAAGAAGACGTTGATGAATGCCTTCGCTGACAAGTCCTCCGCCAGTTCGATATGTACAGCCTTGGTTGCCATGCAGATGAAAATTACCACATATGTACGTCTTTTTTGTTGTGCGTGTGCGCTGTGCCCCAATCCGAATGTTGAAGGGTCCGCAATAGTCGACGCCTGATGATGAGAAGGTTGGAGATGCTACGAACCTCGCGGTCGGTAACGATGCCATTTGTTGCCTAGCCATTTGCTGAGAGTGCCGTCCACATATGACACACTCATGTACGCATCGTTTGACGAGTGCACGGCCACTGATGATCCAATAATGCTGTCGAATTGTTTGGAGCATGAGTATCGTCTGAACATGCGAATTGGTGAGATGAAAATCTCAAACGATGAGTTGTGACAGCGTGCTTTCCTTAGCCATAATAATTGGACGCTGTTGCTCAGGAGTTATCTCAGCGTGCCTAAGTCGACCACCGACTCGCAATATGCCATCTGAGTCCAGATATGGTGCCAGGGATGTGAGTTTGCTTGTAGCTGCAACTTGTCGAAAAATTCTTAGTAATTGAATTTCATTGCCAAAGTACCTGTCTTGTTCTGTTCGAAGGTGCCATTTTAATGCCATAGCCATTTCATCGCAATCCACCAAGGGTTGATGCCAATACTGTCGTCGAGCTGGATTGCAACAGAGTACATACGCAGTAGTTCGTAACAGCCTGCCAATGTTAGAGAAGCGCTCAACCAAGTCGAGGGTGATGACTTCGTTGCCACAGTTGTATCGGGTTTGTATGATTCTGAGTGGAGCAATACGCCCAATATGCGCCTTAAATGGTTTAGTTTCCACCTCCATCGCCTGTAGATCTGCCTCGGAAAGTTCTGGAATATCAGTCGCCATGTAGTTTCGCATTAGTTCAGTCGGACCAAGCCACCATAATGTATGACTGACTTATGACGCAGCCAAAATTCCGCGACTCGCACAATCTGCTGGGTTTAGATGAGTGCGGACATGTCGCCAATCCTCCACGTTGGTGTGCTGTCGAATGTAGCTAATTCTGTGTACAGTGTAGTGTATGTGTATGGTTTGAGCGTAGCAGCTGATTTGCGCAGCCAGCAAAGAACGATGGTTGAATCGCTCCATAGGGTGCAGTGACAAGCGCTGATGTGAAGTCGCCATTGGGGTTGTACGTACAAACGTACACGACAGCCGCGTATGCCCTAATGCTTGCATCGCTAAATCCATGAAGATGTGTTGTGACCGATGCCTGCATCCGCAGACACCGTGGAATTCGAAGCTCGTGTAGTTGAAGCAAATTGTGGCGGTAGTCCATCCATTCCTGACACAAGTCCACCGGTAGTGATGAGTCCCATTCCAAGCCAGTCCGCCATAGAGATTGTGGGAATATTTTCGCCACGATGATGACGGGTGCCAGCATGTTCGTAGGATCGTACAGCCGAGCAATATCACTCAACACTTGGCGTTTGGTGGTAGATGTTGTTTCGCCAATGTCGATACGGTAGAAGAGTTCGTCCGTTGTCGGATTCCAATGCAACTAAAGCACCGTCACCTCCGGGGATTTCAACTCTATACATATATACATGTATGTACATACATATCATTGCACATACATCCTTCAGGGTTAAATAATATTTCCTTCAAAGATTAAATGAAAAGGACTTGCATATACGAGTACTTCCATATACTTTACATATGCATATTTCACCTACATCCATACATATATTTCATTTTTAATTGTATCATTTAATGAAAACAACAGCAGTAAGATCATATGATCAAAACAATCGAAGATTTTCCATAAATAATTCATTTTTAATATCAACTCAACAAAAATATATGAAAACGACAGCATTTTAGCTGTCACATGAAAACGATCGCAAATTTGCGATTCTTAAATTGACAATCGCATTACGCAGAGCAAGAAACTCGAATGTGACTATCAACAATTAACTATCGCATTAGCCGATTCCACCCCAGTTGTTCTTGTATGAGCGTTTTTGTTTTTATGGATGTGAGTTGCCAAGCGTCGGTGCATCCGGATGAAACGGGATTTGCACGAGGTAACGGCCATTGGGATCACGTCGATGTGTAGCCAGGAATAAATTCTCTCAGAATTCGTCCTTTGGGTTGTCTGCGTCAGCTTCGAATATACGCGCCATAGCCGAGACGTTCATCTTCGTTGTCAATGTCGCCATGAACCGTCAGCGATGAACGAATGGATGATGCCAGTGTAGTGTTGATTTCAGCTGGTCCAAAGATCACCCAGCCAAGCGTTGTTGATTGCGCAAAGGGTTCATTTGATAAACCTCGTACGATGCCTTCTTGGATGATATGACCCCATAAGTGATGCCAAATGTGCCATCGCACGACGCCAAAGGGATTGTAGTACGGCCACGTGTGTGTTATGGCGGAATCACCACCCTCTACTAGAACCGCACAGGGCTTTCTGCAAATAGCCAATTTATTAAAAAAGTTGATGACTGCCTGGATCGCAAATGACCCGGCAGCGATGTGTGTGACCATGATGCAAACAATCGCAGTCGCCAACAAAACCACTCTCTCATCGATCACTACAAACGTCTTAACTGCTGATGGTAGTCACGCTGCGTAGTTCCTTGGTGGTTGACTTGTTGTTGCTGCAAGCGGTTTAGCAGCAGTTGATGTCGGCTTGGTGGTTAGTGTAGTGCCGGAAGAGCTGATGCGGAACAGCAATGTGTGGTGTCTGCCTTGGTAATTTCGACAGCTTCCACCTGAACATGCCTTGGTTGCATGTCCTGCTGAATCGTTCAGCCACAGGCAGAGCCAACAATTTTGGGCAACTGCTGATACGATGAATCTTGGAGTCGCAAAACTCGCAATTGCCAGGTGTAGTTTTAGCCAGGTTGGTCTTCAGCAAGCGCAATGATGCACGATTTTGGAGGGTTGGGATTTACCTTCGTGCCAGGTTTGTTGTGTAGGTCGACAGCATTCCATTGCAATGCATTCCATTCCATTGATGTCAAATCAAGTGATCGAAGTGATCGATTGTGTTTCTCAATCTCTTAAACTTGTGATCCCAATTTATGAAGTACAAATTATTACCCAAATTCCTTTTTGAAGTAAAGCAAAGTGCAGTAAAGACAGTGACTTTTTTCTCAACATTAAAACTCTGAAACCCCTTGTGCACCCAGTGAATTAGTTTATTTATCTTTCCCTGATAACATTCTTTGTTTTACATATTGTCTCTGTAATGTTTTTAACATTTTAAATGTACAGTATGTATCTTTGCGGTGAATGCCTCTCTGACCTCCCAGCCGATGGAGACTTTGTGACATGCTATAGATGCGAACGCAAAATGCACTATGGATGTACCTCGATCTCAGAAAAGACCTATCGGAAAATGCCTACGGCCAGAAAGGAGGAATGGAGATGTCCTGCCTGTAGAAGGGAACTCGCAGCGCTCTCCTCACAGTAGAAACCACTGCAATTCAACCACTGACCAAGCGGACGAGGTGCGCGAGCTCACCAGAATCCGCAGCAGCAGCTCCAACCACAAAAACGCCTCCAGATAATAATACTGAAATAATTGTAAACGAAATGAGAAAAATGAGAAAAGAAATGTCGGACATAAGTGCTACTTGTGAATTTGTTGCAAATAAGTACGAAGAAATAAAGCAACACATGATATCGAACAATGAAACACTACAGAAACTTTCCAACGAAATAAAAGAACTGAAAGAAAGCAACCAAAAAAAAGATCAACAAATATGCACACTGGAAACTAGGATTAACACCATCGAACAACAGCTTCTAAAAAATAACGTAGAAATTAAAAACATTCCGCCGACACCAAACGAAAACCTAATGGAAACTGTCCAAGCAGTAGGCAAAACAATTGGTCAAAATATCAGCACTTCGGATGTCACTGACGTTTATAGAACGAACAAAAAAAATCCAAACAGAACAACAATAATAGTCTCGTTTGCAAGCCACACTTTCAAAGCGAACGTGACTAAAAAAGCAAAATCCATACGCAATGTTCCACTAAAAAAAGTTTTAGAAAACACACAAAAGCCCGAGAGTCCAACTGGAAGTTCGTGTGGGAGACTGCTGGAAAAATTCTAGCAAAGAAACACGAAAATAGTGAAGCAATACACATCGGCTCAAGTAACGATGTCAACAAAATGTCAAACTAAGTACTGTCTATGTGTGCAACTAACTCAGGTAAATAAAAGCAAAAAACACCAAAATGGAAAACACATACAGTGAAGCTGAGTTAGACTTTAAGGTAATACATGGTGTTACCGGCATCGATAAAAATTATTTGAAAAATATGAATTTCTGTTGTATTTGTTTTAATATTAGATCTATTACAAAAATGTGGAATGCTTTCATAGCGGAAATAGAAAATGTGTTATGTTACGTTGATGTCCTAGTGTTAAACGAAATTAACATACCCAAGGAAAAAAATGGCTTCTATACCATTGACGGTTTCAGAAAGGAATTCTTCAACCGTGATGCTAGGAAAGGAGGTGTCGCAGTGTACATAAAAAACAACATAAACTACACAGTTATACCAACGAACACTGTAAGTTACGAGGGTATACATGTGGAAATCCTTCACAACGGGAAATCCAAATATGTACATGCAATATACAGGCCCCTGAAAACGAGTATCGTGAGGTTCATTGACGAGCTAAAGGACATTATCTTAGACCAGAAGGAAAATATCGTGCTAGGAGACGCCAATATCAACATCCTAGATGAGAATAACTCACTTGTCTTAAGATACATGGAGATGATGGCCTCCAAGGGTTTGACATGCGTAATCAAACGGCCCACGCGTGCCGATATATCAAATAACACCGAGACACTGATCGACCACATATTTGTAAGCATTACAAAGCTGGATATATTCTCTGCAGTCATTGAAACTGACCTGTCTGACCACTACGCCGTGTTGTATGCAACGAAAAGTGAAAATAACACATCAACACCCTGTGCAAACGAAAAAAGATTACTTAATCAACGAAAAGTAAACGAACTAATAGGACAAACCAACTGGCAGCATCTACTTCAAGAAAATCACGCGGAAGCTCTATACAATAATTTCGTGAGAGAAATGAATAGAATATATGCTGGGGCATACAAATCGAACTCAACCCTGCGAACCCGCAAACACAAGCCATGGATTTCACCCGAAATAATCACCATGTGCAAAAACAGGGATGAGCTTTATAGGAAGTGGAAGAATAGCCCGATGTGTAAAACTTACGAAAGCCAGTACAAGAAGTATAGAAACACGGTGAATAAGAACATCGAACTAAACAAGCAAGAATTCACTGATGCTAAAAATGACCCGAGGAAAACCTGGAGTATTATTAGTGAACTTCTTAGAAGAAAGAAGCGCTCATTGGACGAAGTTGTTACAAATAACTTTCCAATGGCATCTGTTGGCCTGAAAAACATTGTGGATAAATTTGCAGACCAATTCTCCAACCAAGCGGCAAACATCATCCATGCCTGCGACACAAAGACGTCAAACCACGTGAGCAGTCAACTTCAGCAAAGCATCTTCTTAGAGGAAGCAACTGAGCAGGAAGAATATAAGATACTGAGTCAGACGAACTGTACAAAAGGTCCTGGAGCAGATAACATCAGACCAATTGACCTCAAACTGAATGCCATGTGTCTCACCCCAGTTATTACTGAGATTATTAACTGTAGTATGTGTCAATGTGATGTGCCAAGCCTGATAAAAAGGTCGATAATTCGCCCAATTTACAAGGGAGGGGTAAAAAGCGAAACAGGGAACTACAGACCGATTGCAATCCTACCCGCTGTTGAAAAATGCCTGGAAGAAGTACTTGTTAATCGTGTTAATTGTTTTCTGTCGAAACATAAAGTACTACACCCAAATCAGTACGGCTTCCAAAAAGGCAAAAGCACCCAATCACTGCTGGGGGAGTTTACTAATGTCGTCAATGCAGGCCTTAACAAGAATCATCACGTAATAGTGCTATTTATCGACTTCAGCAAAGCAATCGATACTTTGACACATGAAAAGCTTGTAGAAAGTGTCATCAGAAAGGGGTTGAGAGGAGTCCTGGCAAACTGGCTCAAAAGTTATCTGACTGACAGAACTATCCAAGTCAAGGTAGCTGATACTTTGAGTACTGAAAAGGAAGTCAAATACGGTGTACCACAAGGCTCAAAATTGAGCCCCATTTTATTCATCCTTTTCACGAACGAGCTACTGAAGTTGTTGAAAAAATCTACTGCTTATGCGTATGCCGACGACATAGCAATCGTGGTGAAACACAAAAACCTGCATTCAGCTGTGCAGATAATGCAGGACAAATTCAACGCTGTATCCGAATGGTGCCATAATGGCCTAGTCATAAATGCTACGAAAACTAAGGCGATGCACATTCGCACTCCATTAACTCCTGCAGAAGTCTTCCAAATCTTTCATCGAATTGACCACTGTCCGCAACCAACCAACAGCAACGAAATCGAAGTTGTCAGAAGTATCAAATACTTAGGAATTACCATCGACGAGAACTTTCTTTGGCGTGAGCACATCAACGTCCTGCGCCTGCAACTTAAGAGCACCGTCTTCGCAATGACATATCTTAAGCGTTACACAAACGAAGATGTGCTTAAGCAGGTGTATTACTCACTAGCAGAATCGCGCATCAGATACGGCATTCTGGCCTGGGGAAAAGCAGCAAAATCCCACCTGGATAAGATAACTAGCACACAACATCGTCTTGTAAAAATTGTTAGACACTTTGACTCAACTTTTCAAGTTCTAGATGTCAAAGCTATTTTCCAAATGACAACACTGCTGCAATACATGAGAGACCCACGGTTCCAGCAACCATTAAGTCACACGCTTAACACCAGAAGACGTGCCCAAGGGATGCTTGATGTTCCGAGAGCATACAACTTATATGGAGACCGAGAACTACGTTGCACCGTCCCCAAATTTATGAATTCGCTGCCACAGTGTCTTAAAATAATTCCGAATTTCAAAAAGAGAAAAAAAGAGCTAAAAAGATTTTTAATGGAAATTCTCTCCGTATCATACATTTTTGGTTCATAAATATTAATTTTAATGAAATAATCTTTACATTTAAAAAAGCAATTGGAGTAATGTTAACTTAACAAAAAAATGTAAATCAAAATCACTTCAAAATTAACGATCAATTTACAACCACCTGCAGATAAGCATTTAGCTTTGCAGGTAAACTATTTTAGCTACGTCATAGTTAATTAAAACACAAAGGTTTGAAGTATTGGTTAAATGTCAATTGATTTATTTTATATATGTTTAACAGGAGGAACTATTTATATATACTACGTAATGGAATTAAAAAGTTAAGTTGCAATAAACTAAACTGCACTGATTGAATTATGGAACGCGACTGACCACGAATGCGTTGCATTTTGCAGGGATCTTGACTGTTGCAGTGTCTGTGGCGTCATCTATGGTCCTCATACAGGAAGCTTAACTTCTGTTGTTAGAAGTTACTGTATGAGGACGCCACAGTACATACGTCACTAGTCGTTGAGTGAGGTCGCCACACTATTGTAAACTACTACTTATTGATACAATAAAAAGCCTCTAAAAAAAAAAAAACACCCGACGCCAAACTGTGAGCTCGTTTCTCCACAAATGTTAATAAGTCCTCTAGCTTAGGAATCTCGTTCGACGTCCGACTCATACCCCAGGCCTGCTGAGTCGCTGGAGGAATTTTTGATGTGATAATGGGGACTGCCAGCGCATCCCAACTTACAACGGTTAACTTCATCACAGCAAGTGCACAGAAAGATTCCCTCACTGTGTCCACCACGGAGAGCAACGAGGAAGTGGTTTCAACAGTTTGTTGTTTGAGGCCAATGAATCGGGAGACATGAATCTCAGCCAGCTGCTTCGGACTGTCATAGCGGGTCTTTAATGCCTTCCATACATCCTCATATCCGCCAGTGTACATGCCGCCAACCAGTGGCACGACGTCGCCTTGAACTGTCTCACGCAGTTTGCCAAGCTTGTATGCTTCTGGAAAGTCTTGCTAATGAACAAGCGTCTCGAAAGTGTCCTTGAACGCAAGCCAATTTCGGAGTGTGCCATCGAATTTCGGGACTGCCAGTGGGTCTAACTTCAAATCCATTGTGGTTGAGTGGACTGAACGTTGCGATGCCACCTCTTCGATGACATCAGTATTTCTTCTTGACTGTGAAGTCGAAAGCATGCGATGCAGCTTAGCCATTGTACCGTTGTATTGTTCCTCTACATCATCCCATAGCTTCATGTGAGTTCCAATTTCGCTCGGCTGTGCTACTGCCACAAGTGCGTCATGAGCAGCCACGAACCGATCGAAATGCATTTGTAGCGAGTTGAGTTCCTGTTGAAGGCCAAATTCGTCGTCCGAGTATTCACTCTTTGCAACCTTTGTTGAGATACGCTTGATTGCGGTAACTGCGGTGGTGCGTCGGTTGAGATCCGCCATTGTTGCAGGGGACTCCAATGTACCGGACGACTCTGAAGATAATTCGGGCAAAAAATTATCAGACTCACCAACAACAGCCAACTCCAGATAATCTGAATCTGAATCGCCACAGGAACCGTAAAGATGGTACAGTTGCCAAATGATCCTGCATGCAGGATAACTGTACGCCAAAACCCACGCCACGCTCTTCTCGTTCAAGTAACGGGAATTGACCAACACGCGAAAGTTCTCGTCTAGATAACGGAACTGTCCAATATAACCGCTTGGCCCGTAGTAACGCCACCAAATATATGTTACTATTTGCGAATCACTTTCCTTACAGGAGGCACCAAAAAATGTATAAGAAATTATACACGCGGACAATATGAAAAAATAAGACAGAGTTAATTCCAATTCTCATACAATTTATTGTAGCGCAGAAATTTATTGTAACAAACAAAGAAAAAAGACAGCTGTTGCTTAAGCAGCCTCTCGCCAAGAAAGTAAAAACACGAGTGAGTAATAAAAATACAAAATACAAAGAATAAACGCTTCAGCGCCTGTTAGACGAAAAGGAATATCAAAGGGGAAGAGCGAAAAGTCCTAATTGCTCTTTCGGTGATGCCAAATAATGTGCCAAAGTGAGTTTCCATAATTTATGTACAAAAATCTTGTACAAGGTTAGACGCCAAATGTCGTTTTATGACGTAAAACGACTACTTTCACAATTGTGATACCGACATCATAGTCGTTTTTTGGCTAGGCGTTTAACGCCTCTCGTGATCGGGGTGATTATCTTTTCAGAAATAAAATCGTTTTTTGCTTGAATTCAAACCGTCATTTTCATTTGTGCGATGGGCTATCGAATGATGAACAAAGTAAATAAGCTTTGTTTGAAAATGTAAGTATTTTGCTAGAAATATGACTTACAAATATGTATTTGTATATAATAGCAAATGTGAGGACGTTTCTCAATAGAATCTGTAAACAAATAAACTAAAACAATTAAATATGACCCATTTAATGCCAAATGCTTTTGGATGAAAAATATAATATGAATTATGTGTTTTCTTTCCATTTGTTTTATAAATTCGTATTATGTGTTATAAGTCAGTTGAATAAGTACTGGAATATATTAAAGAAAATGTTTTTACGTTTTGCAGTGCGGTAAGGTTTTCAAATATATGGTTCTAAGGGACAACCTAAGTTATATGCATGAAATTTAGATACTATCAATTTTCAAAGTTTTTTGTATTTATATTTTCCATTACTTATTTATTACTAGTCACAGTTTATACAATGTTTATAGTGTTTCTTGAATTGGATGCCTTCTGCTGCCAAGAACTTCAACGTTGCAGCCAATTTGATCATATGTTTTTTTTTTGGGAACTGCAGTTGGTCGACAGCAACCTGCCAATTCATGTTTTATTCTATTTAAAATATGCATTAATGTAACCTCACTTCTCAAATTTTAGATAAACATAAATATAAACACGGTATGCTTTTATATTGTCGCAAACATTTTGTTTACCTCTTAAGATTTATCTGCATTATGTACCACATATCGCCGTTAAATTCTTCCAACCGCAATATCTACTTCATTAAATCAATATTCAACACTATTTTATTACTTTCTATTAATTATATTCACATTTTAGGCACAAATTCAGTAAATAAAGCCAAAGCACATTAATTTTTAGGAAATAAAATTGTTCCCTGCTTAAATTTAAACTGTCAATTTAATTTGTTTGAAATTAGCAAATTGTTGGATGCAATTGGCAACAGTAGCACTCGATTCTACAGAGTACCGATTAGAAGTAGAATCGCAAAGCATTTTCACATATTTGTGCTATTCGAATATTAATACAGAGTACGGGCCCAGCTGGTAATTTCAGCAATTCTAGAATAAAAAGATGGATTTGCAGTTAAGCGAAACAGGAATGTACAATGTTTAGTTGAAAAAACTAAATGCCAATACCTTAATACTTATACACGTCAAACGGAAGTGGAAACTCGAATATTCAGCTTTTCTATCTAAAAGTGTAACCTACATACAGTATCGGACAAAACATTTGCAAATAGAAGCGAAATCAAGCAATTTCTTCAAATTCATTGAAGTTTTTTTTTGCAAAAGCATAGCATCCCATATATATTCCGAAAGATCTATATTTAAATTGTACAAAAGTAAATATCTTTTGAAATCATGTTAAAGAATTGAGTAATCTGCGTTGATTTGTAAACCAACAAATCTTATTGGTGCGCGACAAAACATTTGCAACTTTCAATGGAATTACAAAAAAACTACAAAAAATCTGTTTTAGTTGCAAATAATTCTTTTCGTTGACTGTCTTAGACCTTTTTGTTATTAATTCAATTTATTTTAGTATAATATTTAATGAAATTTAATTTTAAGACATCTCTATTCGTCTAAGAAAAATGGTCTGCACTTTTGACATTTTCGCTATTAATTTTGCGTTTGAAGATCCTTCAGACTTTTTATCAGGTTAAAACCCGGTGACAGGAGTAGACAATACGTAAACATGACATTGTGATCACTGAACCACGTTTGGACTAGCTTAGACATGTACTTTGTGTCACTTTCCTGCTAGAAGGCCTAAAGCAGACATTTCCCAGTCCCCTTTCGGGAATATCACATCCTCTAAGATAGTTTTATGTGCCAATCGGTCCATTATCCAATTAAATAAATCATATAGCCCAACCAGACAAAGAAAGAAAACTTCTCATCAAAAAATTCCCTCCGCTACGATTTAATTAATTAGATAATGGACCAATGGGCACACAAAAGTATTTTAAAAGATGTGATATTGCCGAAAGGGGACTGGGAAATGCCGTTGCTTTAGGCCTTCTAGCAGGAAAGTGACACAAAGTACACGTCTAAGCTAGTCCAAACGTGGTTCAGTGATCACAATGTCAGGTGTATGTATTGGCCACCTCAGTCACAGGGTTTTAACCCGATAGTCTTTGAATGATCTTCGAACGCAAAATTAATAGTGAATATGTCAAGAGTGCAGACCATTTTTCTTAGATGAATAGAGATGGCTTAAAACTAAATTTCATTGAATATACTAAAATAAATTGAATTAATTTGAATGAATTGTATATTTCATTTTTAATTGTAGCATTTAACGAAAACTAGTAAGATCATATGATTTAAGCAAACAGATTTTCCATAAACAAGTCATTTTTAATATCCACTCAACAAAAATATATGAAAATGACACCAATTAAGCTGTCACATGAACACTCACAAATTTGCGATTCGTAAATTGACAATCGCATTACTCAGAGCAAGAAACTAATGTGACTATCAACAATCGCAAATCGCATTAGCCGATTCCACCCCAGGATTGATGAAACACAATACCCACTCCGAAATGGTTCTAGAAACCAAGAAAATTGGCAGTTACAGCGTGATCAACTGGATCAGGGTACTTACTTTTGCGGCAACAGATTTACTTCGGACATAAACTTTCCCAATACGCGGAACACTGCATAAAAACCAAAGAAATGTGATTTAGAATGACTTTCCTAAGCGAATATATTTTATTGAATAGGGGCGATTACATATTTCATTTCCTATTTTGATTTTGGCGCTGCATGTCTTTTGGAAAAGTCCTCACTGGAGGAGTTCTTATGCGCCTGGCTTCCTTTGATCGATTTCGAACTACTTTAGAATGAATAGCGCATGAAACGCAATAATGCAATTTCGCATACAACTTGGGTAAAACGTAGGTTTCCCAAATAGATGCTTCGGAAATATCTCGTACTGCAGCAGCTTCCACAATATTCCTTATAACGAATTTTTTAATTGCTTTATCCTTTGGGACACAACGGGCGCAGTTAGTGCACCGTACTGGTTTCACGTGTCCACGATTGTGTTTACAGCGACCTCCATTACGGCGTTTTTTCGTCATTTCCCACAACCTACACGGTTCGCGTTCGTCAGCAGAAAGAACTAGTCTTGGAAATAACACTTTGAAAAAAATGTTTGGCATTAACCACAAATCAGTCAAAGATGCGTAACTTTCCCGATGGAAAACCCCTAACCACAAATCAGTCATATAAAGATGCGTAACTTTCCAGATGGAAAACCCCTAGCCCATTCAAAAATTCGACAGTTGTTCATGAATCTTCCAATAAATTTGACAGTTATTGACGAATCTTCCAATAAATTTGACGGTTGATGATGAATGCACAAACATTTCTCATTCTCACTCACACTAATTTGGATTCATCATTTCCCCTCGAAAATGGCCGCTCATTCACGAATGGTTGCCCATGGCAACGCGACCAATTCATGAATTGTCCTCAATTAAGTCACCAATTCGTGAATTTGACGGCTATCCGAAATTATTTAAAAGACTCTGCAGGCTTCAGTAACTAAGGCTGATTTGTATCATTTATATTTTATAAACGTAATTCAAAGATTATTTCTTCTGGGAATAACAATTATTGTTAGGTACTGGTAAATGCTTTAAAATACCTTTAGATTTTAAATATAATCAAATAATTGACAATTTATTTATTCATTTTTAGCTACGTCATAGTTAATGAAAACACTTGGATTGTTGTAGTAGGTTTAATTGTAACAGTTTTTATTTATAATTGTTTAATAAGAAAAAGAACTATTGTTTGTATGTACTACGTTATATGTAAATGGACAAAGGAAACACAATGAAATGACAGAGGATATAGCACAATCTGGAACGCGACTGACCACGAATACGTTGCACTTTGCAGGGATCTTGACTGTTGCAGTGTCTGTGGCGTCATCTATGGTCCTCATACAGGAAGCTTAACTTCTGTTGTTAGAAGTCGCTGTATGAGGACGCCACAGTACATACATCACTAATCGTTGAGCGAGGTCGCCACAGTACTCTCCCTCTAGTAATGTAGTCGTGGTTGATCTGCAAAATGAACTATCGTAGGCGGCGGTGGATATCTGCTATTGTTCCCGTTGTTGTTGTTGTTATGCTGTTGATAGGTTGTGTTGTGATGCTGTTACGGGGGTTTTTTGGTGTTGTTTGTTGCAGCGCTGGTGCTTGTTGCACGGTTTCGGAACGCTGTGCGTCGTTGTTGTCCCAAGGGTTGTGTGTGACACGGAGCTGGTGCTTGTTGCACGGTTGTTGGAACGCTGTGCGTCGTTGCTGTCGCAAGGGTTGTTGGTCAGGGTTGCTTGTTGCAGGACACTGATGCCTGTTGTTGGTTTGTGTTGTAACGATTACATTTGTTACATGTTTATTTTGATCGATGACAATTGGAGACATTTGGAGACATTTGTGGGGTGTTGCTGTGGGTGGATGTTACACCTTATGCCTTGAGGGATCGCTGACGTCATTGCGATCCCAACACATACACTGGTTACCTTTTTTCTACTCAGTGGTGCGGCGATTGCATGAAAGTCGCAGAAGCAACCGACTGTTGCATTGTCGTCAACGGAGGCAGAGTACGTCAGTCTGCCAGAGGCAGCGAAGGAATCTATTATCTGAGCTGTCATTGTATGACTATGCTGATGTAACTATCTTTGTAACGGGGGAGATACAGATGTCTCTAAGAAAACCTGATGGCAGATACACCGAAAGTGAAGAACAGAGGGCAAGACTACTATTGGAAACCCACTTTCCGGGCAGTCGTCAACACACAGAAAGGTGTGCATACAATCTACCAATACCAAGGGATGAAGACTGGAGAGTCGCAAGGGAGATCTTCTCCAAAGGGCGACTGGAATGGGCAATTAACTCGTAACTGCCCTTCAAATCGCCAGGTGTGGACGGAATCACGTCAGTCCTACTTCAAAAATGGCAAGGCAAACTAATACCATTTCTATTAATGATATTAAGAAGTAGTCTAGCACTGGGATACATACCGAACCAGTGGAGACGGGCAAAGGTAGTGTTCATTCCGGAAGAAAGACCCAAATCTACCAAAGTCCTACAGACCAATCAGCCTAACATCGTTTCTTCGCAAAACAATGGAATAGGCTGTGGATAACTACATAAGAGAGGAGAGAAGAGAGAGAAGTACTACAAACATCCCCTCTACATCACTGTCAGCATGCTTACAGAACAGGCAGATCCACAGAGACTGCACTCTATCAACTGACAGAAACTATAGAAAGCGCCCTTGATGCGAAAGAAATAGTTATATGTGCTTTCTTGGATATTGAAGGAGCATTTGACAACACATCCCTTGATGCAATTGTTCGGGCTCTGGACAAAAAGGAAGTAAACCACACAGTGTCGAAATGGATGTATGAACGCCTGAGCACAAGATTAGCGGAGTCTCACACACCAGGAAGCATAATAAAAGTCGACACAACAAGAGGATGCCCACAAGGAGGAGTTTTATCTCCTCTCATGTGGAGCCTAGTTGTAGACGAGCTTCTAGAGATACTAACTAACCATGGCATCAAATGTCAGGCATATGCTCATCGGCATATGTAATCAAAGCCAGAGGAAAAATGGAGGAGACCCTATGCGATATTATCAAATGGGGGCTAACTTTAACTAAGGAATGGTGCCTGTCGGCTGGGCTAAACCTAAATCCGGCAAAAACCACCATAGTACCTTTCACACAAAACGGAAACTGGAACGACTAAAGCCAATAAGTCGGTGGGGTACAACACTGACTCCGGTAAAAGAAATTAAATATCTGGGAGTAATCTTGGACAGCAAGCTCATCTGGAAAAAACATACAGAAGAGATAACCAGGAAAGCGACGCGTGCTCTGATGATTTGTCGAAGCTTGGCGGGCAAATCCTGGGAATGCACTCTAAGTATTCTAAGATGGATGTACATCTCTATTGTTCGACCTACAATAACCTATGGTGCAATAGCATAGACCAAGAGAACCAATCTGATCAGCGCGAGGGAGACACTCAGCAAAGTTCAAAGGTTGGCATGCCTCTGTATTACAGGAGTAATGAGAGCTTGCCCAATTGCGGCCATGGAGGTGCTACTGGAGCTGTCTCCTTTGCATCTAGTGGTAGCAGAGTGTGAAAACAAAACAATCACGAGAATGGCAAAAGAAGGGACAGGTAAAGACAGGTGTATTACATCGAGGCAATTCGACGCACTAGTCAAAAAGCTACCACTCCTGGATATTCCGAAGGATGACGTGATTAGGAAATTCAATTTCCAAAAGAAATTTACAAGCAAGCTCAGCACCAAAAGAGACTGGAGGAATGAATCCATGGTCCACAGACTGAGCAGCAACACGGTAAAATGGTATACAGACGGATCAAGAACTGATGAAGGAACTGGAGCAGGAGTTTTTGGACCCAGAACAAAATACTTCGAATCCATGGGCAAATATACCAGCATCTTTCAAGCGGAAATTTATACCATAGACAGATGCGTTCAGATCAATCTTAAAAGGAATTATACAAACTGCGACATAGCAATAAAGTCGGACAGTCGAGCCGCTATTCTGGCACTGGACACCTACACCATCAAATCCAAACTTGTATGGGAATGCTTGCAAAAGCTCAAAGAATTAAGTGGGAGAAACCGAGTAAAACTCTGCTGGATACCTGGCCATACGGGGATAGAAGGCAACGAAATGGCCGACTCCCTGGCAAAGAAAGGAGCATCAGAACCCTTCATAGGCCCTGAACCATTCTGCGCTGTAGGAGACCATCTTCTCAGAGAAGAATTCAGGGAATTAGAAAGAAGAAATCGGAAAAAAAACCTGAAATTACACTCGTGGAATGAAGCAGGCCAAGAAACTCCTAGGGCAATATAACCGGAAGAGATTCGAGGCATGCATTAAAATGAGCAAGAATAACCTCCGTATCCTAACAGGCTTCCTAACGGGGCATTGTAGACTCAGGGAGCATCTAAGGAAACTAGCGGTATCAGAAGAAGGTCTCTGCAGATTTTGTGGAGAATTTAATGAAATTCCAGAACATATACTGGGATTTTGTGAGGCACTGGCCCACAAAAGAAAAAGAAGTCTGGACAAGTACCTACTATCAGAAGAAGAAATGCAATTACTAGAACCATCTCTCATTCTCAGATTCCTGAAGGAAACTGGCTTAGAGAGAATACTCTAGAACAGATTTCTTCACCTATGTGCAATAGGAGTCCATTACCCTTAATACAACTCTGAAAAGAACTGTATTTGAGGGGAACTCGTAATTGTGCTAGGGTATTGAAAGGGGGCACAATAGATCTTAAAGGTCGCGGTGCAATATACCCTCAACAATAATAACAATAATAATAATAAACTATCTTTGTTGATAATCGAGGAGCTCAATGTTTGGCGAATAATCCTGTTTTCCATGCGCGTACAAAACACATTGACATCAAACATCATTTTGTCCGCGAATGATGGGGAATACATGTTGGAGCACGTGCCGTCGGAAAGTATGATAGCGGAAACCACTACCTAAAGTGAATCATGAAAAGTGCTTGAGTGGACTTGGATTCAACAAGTGTAAACATTCCAGGGCTGTAAAGTACTTCAGTATTATCTGACTTCAGTACATTACAAGTACAAGTACCGAGTACTGATACTTGTACTTCAGTATGCCGGTACTTGTACTTGAAAAGAATGAAGTCCAGTGGTACTTAT